>OZ025294.1:144953756-146153756 GCA_964019185.1 Maratus speculifer
GACGTTTCAGCAATTAATTTAAAGTTGTGTGGGAAGATGTTTTCTTTTCCTCAATTTTGCCATAACTGCTGTGCAGTAAATGGGAAGGCCCTATTTTTTTTTTATCAACATAATTTTGCTGCAATAATACCAGTGACTCCCAATTTCAAAATGTCACATATCTATATATATATATGTATTTTACTCTGTATAATTTTTTACTGTTTCTTCTCAAAATAACACTTAATGAAATTATCTGTGTTCATGAATAAACATGTGAATATTTTATGCATGAATGTATGTTCCAGGCATTGATGTGTGTATGAAATCAAAAGCACATGAAAAAATATTAGGAAAATTTTATCTTCTTCTTGGTGAAGGTCTTTGTGGAAGGCAGAATTATGATTTATCTATAAATGCTATTGAAAAGGTATGTTTTCACAGTCAAATTTAAATCATTTATTCTTACATAATTGAAGCTAATCAATGTTTAACTTATCATAGTTTCTGGAAGAAATTTTTATTTAAATTTCAAGTGATGCAGCATTTATACCAATATACAATTTATAAGCAGTTATTTACTTTTTTTAAAACAAAGAATCGGATATATTTCAGATATATTTTATTGACTCCCAAGTCTCATACACGAAAGGTTAGGTATTTTTGGATTAGAGAGATTTTGTAATTTTAGCAGGTATGATGAGATATACAATCATAAGTATGCTGCACAATTTGTTAATATATGTGTAGTATTCTTTCATAGAATCTTAATTGTCGACTGTAATGTACTGTTGGATAAGTAAAATTCAGAATAAAAACTGAATGTAAAGAAATTAATTAAGCTCCAGAATTGATATATATCAGATGGTTAAATTAAAAATTATAAACTTCAAAAATACATATCCAACAATACACTACTACCATAACATATAATAGCAGATTCATGAATTATCCCAAACATTATGACTAAAAGTTTAAAGCTATAGAATTTTTGAGATATTAAGTTATAGTCAAAAGATAAATAATTTAATGCTTTAAATTTAAGATCAATCAATAATAATATTACTTAATGAATTGTTTCCCATGATAATATAAATATAGAAACTGTTACTCATTCAGTTTGTACTTTGTAGATATAAAGTTAGCACAATAAAATATGAAAAAAATAAATATCTAATATCATTTGTCAAGTAGTGTAGATCATAATTTAAAATACTAGAAACATGATTATATAGAAAATTATCAATTAATTATTTCACAATATTAAAAATTGCTGAAGATAAAGTATGTATTATTTCTTTCTTGATTACCAATTATATTAAACATTCATAAATATGACAGAAAGTTGTTATTTGTGTATAAAGTCACTTTTTAGCTCACAGGCTATCATAGTCTGAGAGCTTATGTGCCCATCCGTTCTGTATGTACGTGCGTAACGCGATATCTCATGATAAAAATATCCGATCCACATAAAATTTTGTATATAAGTATATCCCGATAAGGTGCTTCCCTGATTAGTTTTTGGAGTTCATTCAATATGTATAACAAGGGGGACGGGGGGTCGTGCCCCTCCCTTTAATTGATATAAATGGGTTTTTCATGCAGAATTATCAGTTTTAGATATAGGATCATTCTGGTTGGGCGCCTCCGTGATTGGTATTAGGTTTTTATTGATTGGATTGGTTTTTATTGAATAAGTATATACAGGGGGAAAGGGGGTTCTAATGGTCCTCCCTTTAATTTATATAAATGGGTTTTTCACGCAGAATTATCAGATTTCGTTCAAATCTCTAAATAGTTTTGGAAGTTTAATGGTTGGGTATAAAAAAGGGGGATAACTCCTTTTAAATTATATAAATGGGTTTTTATTAAGAATTTTCCAATTTGCTCTTAATTTTGGATATAGATTTTTTATATGATAAAGTATGTCCCTGATTAGTTTAATGAGTTCAAAAATTAAGTATAAAAGGGGAAAGGGAAGTTATTTCCCCACCTTTAATTTTTTTTTCCGAACGGAATTAACCCTTGAAAATATAAGGCTGTAATGTACAATTAGTATGCGTAGTCTGTGAGCTCAATGCTATCAGTTTAACTGGGCAGTATTCTTTTTATTTAAGATTTAGTCATTAAATGATTATACTTCAAAAGCTAGATGAAATGATACTATAATTATCAAAAATGAGTATATGCTGTTATGTTTTGTAATTTTGAGTAAAGAAATCTATGGGTATTATAGCTTTCCACACTTAACTGAAAAATTTTAGGATGGATGTGTTACCATTTGCAGAATTATGATGATGGTAAATAAGGATGGTTTGTTTAACATCAAATTTCTATGATGTTGATTAGAGAGGGTATGAATCATAATATACAAGCCAGAATGAATGTCTATAGATGATGCAGATTTGCTGAATTACTTATTTAGAAAAAACAACAATAATTAATCTTTTTTAATGCAGTTATATTCCATTACAGTAATGCAAAAATAAAGTGCATAGATGGAATACAGCATTAAACACAGTAAAAGTACCATCCCCTATTTAATCATTTTGAGCCTCAATTCAGGCACTTAATTATTTATTGCATAAGGTATCTTGAGCCATCTCTAGAAACATTTATGGAAGTTTTTTTCTTTTGTCAAAAGCATATTTTGTAAAAGCATATTTTGTAAAAGCATATTTTGTAAAAGCATATTTTGTCAAAAGCATATTTTAAAAATAGCAATCAATTTCTACAAATACAAATGAGTTTTTTTGTTTTTTTTTACTTGATATTTTATTTCTGAAATAGTTCAATAATTGGGCAAAACAAGCAGCAGAATTTATCACAATAATAATAATAATTAGCAAAGCAAAATTTCTGAAGATTTCTTAAAAAAATTAGAATTAAATATTGAAATGTGTTAAATTTTAAAGTGCATTTTCTTATAAAAAGCAATGAGTCGGCAACAGTTTTAGTCATAGATATAAAAATGATATGATGGATTCCTAGTTTATCGATTAATGAAGCTGTATGATTTGTTTTTAAATATGGATTTGATGCCATCTATCTGCTGTTAATATGAACAAAAGAACTTTTTGGTAAAACTGTAGTTTCTTAATATGCAGAAGCAGGAGGCATTGATTTAAATCAAAATCAATCTTTAAACATTTCAGATATATAACTTTAAAATTTCATTCTGTATTAAAGAAAATTAAAATTTTTATTTTTATTTGTTTCATAGAATTATAATTTAATTACACTATTTTTAAAAACCTTAACTTATATGTTGTATCCACTCAATTAACATTAATATTGCTGCAGTTAATATGAATAAAAGAACTTTTTGGTAAAACTGTAGTTTCGTAATATGCAGAAGCAGGAGGCATTGATTTAAATCAAAATCAATCTTTAAACATTTCAGATATGTAACTTTAAAATTTCATTCTGTATTAAAGAAAATTAAAATTTTTATTTTTATTTGTTTCATAGAATTATAATTTAATTACACTATTTTTAAAAACCTTAACTTATATGTTGTATCCACTCAATTAACATTAATATTGCTGCAATTAATATGAATAAAAGAACTTTTTGGTAAAATTGTAGTTTCTTAATATGCAAAAGCAGAAGGCATTGATTTAAATCAAAATCAATTTTTAAAAATTTCAGATATGCAGGGTTGGCAAGTTTTTGACAGTGAGCGGTTTTATACGCTTTAAAACGTCATGTCAAAAACTTTGTCAGAAACCTCAAATATTACACTGATCTGTAAAATTTCACATTAATTATTTGTCACACATATACAACATTAGATGTAATATTAAAAATTCACTATTACTGTATTGTATATTATCATCTCTGGAAAGAAAAAAAAAAATTCTGTTATAAAATCGAAAATTTGGCCTGCCTGCAAACTTGCTCAACTAGCAATGCTACTGTTATAAAGCCCTGCTAGCTCAGCATCAATTGAGAGAGTATTTTCTAATTTTGGCTTCATACACTCTAAACCCAGAAATCATTTGGGTGTAAATAAATGTGCTAAATTGGTTATGTGCTGTAGGCTGCTGCACGGTAAAATTGATCCAGATTATTAACTTACAAAATCATTTTCTTCTGTTTCAATATGCTAAAAAACAAAAATGTTTTATTGCCATTAAAATAATTTAATTTTTTTGTAATTATTAAATTACAGTAATTAATGTTAAATAAAAAATTACTTATATCATTAGAAATCATTTAATGTTTCCCTCTTGTTCTTAAAATGTTTTAAAGCGCATTACCTGTTTTTGACGGTTTAAGCCAGTTTTTGACAGTTTAAACCAGTTTTTGACGCTTGTCATGTCAAAAACCCAACCCAACAAAATCTTAAAGTTACATATCTGAGATATGTAACTTTAAGATTTCATCCTTTATTAAAGAAAACTAAATTTGTTATTTTTATTTCCTTCATAAAATTATAATTTAACTACACCGTTTTTTAAAAAACTTAGCTTATATGTTGTATCCACTTAAAATGTGCTTGCATTGCAAAATAAATTTATATTTCTTATCAAATGTCATTAAAATGTAAGGAAACACAATCATGTACTACATATATTAATTACATCACATCAGATAAAATTTTGTTTTTAGCATATTAACTTTTCAAAATAACTTTGAAAAGCAAAATCAATATTGTAATTTAATAAGAAAATGTGAAAAGATAATTTTCAGTCTTACTGATGCAGTCATGATAACATCTCATATATTCATAACACTTTGGAAAAAAAAAAAAAAAAAAAAAAAAAAAAAAAAAAACTTATTTTATTTATAATTGAAAACAAAATTTAAAAAATTAAAATGCTGAATGATAACATCTTAAAATATCAATAAAACTAAATTTAAATTCTATCAAAGAAATCACAATAAAAAATATTCCTTCTGTTTATACTTATTGAATGATATTTTTAAATTATGTAACAGTAACATTTTAAAAATTATCTCCAATCATATTATTACATCCTGCTATTTAGTTATTTAAACTTTAATTTCAATCCCCAAGTTCTTCATTCATGTCGCATTTTTCTTATATTTTAAATGAACTTTGTTAAACCAAATTGTGCCCTTTTGATCAATAATTTTTGTACTATTATTATGGCAAAACCATTATCCATTATTGTAGAATTTCTGGCTGAAAAACTGAGTCAAGTGACTTTTATATGCTTCTTTTCAAGCTAACTTTACATCATTAAAAAAGTTCTGCTGAGAGAAAGAAAAAAAAAAAAAAAAGCACTTGAATGGGGTAAGGTCTGGACTGTTTGGTGGATGCATCAAAACTTCCTTGTTGAACATTTTCAATATTTCCAAGTTATTAAAAATGTGTGTAGTTTGGCTGTGAAAACACTCTTCACGAAGACTCCCTGACTCCCTGGCGCCAGCAGCCGATGATTTTCAGAACATTCTTTTATTTATTTTTTTCTTTCTTGTGCAAACTAAAAGCTGATTGGTTATTTTACGATCTTTTTTATTAATGTTCTTTTTGTACCTTTCAGATTTCGATGTAGTCATATTAAGAATAATGATCAAGAAACATGTAATATCTGCGCGCGTGTGTAAATAATCAACTTTTCTTTTTTGTGTGTTTACATTTTGTCTCTTATTTTTGCTGTGGATTTTTCTGTTTTTGAAGACGGCCAAGAATTAAGATTCTGACCACCGTACATCCCTCAAGAACCCTCAAGAAAGGTAGGAAAATTTTATATTATTATTTTAAGAATATTTTTCTACTGAAATATCGCATTTGAAATTAACATGGCATCCCTGTCGCGGGATGTACGGTGGTAATATATTTTGAAATAATTAAGAATTTGAATTTTGAAATTAACCAATTAAGTAGAGAAAAAGAAAAAAAAATGGCTGAAAATTTAGAAACACTTAAAAAGAAGAAGAACGATTTTTCGATCGGCTGTTACGAAAATTCTAAATAAAATCGAAACTTCCATAAAATCAGACGATGTGTCTATTGAAGAACTGCAAGAACATGTTGAAACATTGACCGACAAATTTAAGTCACTTAAGACAACAGATAATTCAATTGAATTATTAGTCAATCCCGATGATTTAGAGAAGGAATTAGAAGCCGCTGAAAAGTATAGTGAAAATGTAATATTATGGAAGTCACGCGCAAATCAGAAAATTAGAGAATTAAATGCCGGATTTTTAAATTTAAAATCAAAACAAGAAAGTAATAAAGAACAATTTTCAGACAGTGCATTTAATGAAAAAGTGGATAATTCTGTAAAAGTTAAGTTACCGAAATTGCATATACCAATATTTGATGGAAATATAAATGAATGGCTTTCCTTTTGAGCAGTTTTGAATCGGCCATTCATGATAATAAGTCGTTAAATAAAGTTGATAAATTTAATTATTTAAGATCGCAATTAAGATCGACCGCTTTAAACACAATAGAAGGTTTTCCTGTTTCCGAAAAAAATTACGATGCGGCTATAGAATTGCTGAAAAGTAGGTTTGCTAATAAACAATTATTAATACGCAATCATTTTAGTAATCTTTTAGCTATCAAACCGTTGAGAACTTCGAATGATATATATGCTTTCCGACAATATTTTGATAAATTATCAGTAGAACTGAGAAGCTTGCAAAGCTTAGGAACAGATTTAAATAGCATTTCAAGTGTATTATGTACCACCATTTTGAAAACAATTCCGAAAGATTTGTTAATAGAACTTAACAAGTCCGATAATGAAAAGGGATTTTATGAAATTGAAGAGCTAATGAATTTCTTATCTACTTGTTTAAAAGCAAGAGAAAAGGCTAATCTAGTAATAAACCCAATTCACGAAGAAAGGAAAATGTTTATTCCTCCTGAAAAGAAAAACTTTAATTCGTTTCGAAATAACAGTAAACAAAAAAATTATCCCACAGCTAGTGATTTAGTGTCAACGAACAAAAAAGAGGATTTAAACGTAATAAACTGCGTTTTTTGTGAATCGTTTCATCACTCATCGGTTGATTGCGATAGAACGAATGAGTTATCTATTGATGAAATTAAGAACATTCTAATGAAAAAGGGAGCATGTTTTAAGTGCCTAGAAATGAAAAAACATTTATCGCGTTTTTGCAAAAAAAATATAAAATGCCGGATTTGCAACGGGAATCATAACACATTGTTTTGTTATAGAAACGTAAAAAGGGAAAAATCTAAACAACAGACCGAAGTGTCGGATACTGCCTTTTTTGCGAATGAAAACTTGCAGAAAGAAGTTTATTTACAAACTTTATATGTTTATGTAAGAAATAATGGTTGTGAATATATAGTACGCGCATTCTTAGATACGGCTTCATCTAAGTCGTATATTTCAAAGTTCGTAGCCAATAAGATGGAATTAAAAAGTTTAAGAAAGGTCAGAATTACTCACGGGTTGTTTGGAGGTACCGAAACAACGGTAGATCATAACTGTTATTCTGTTAATTTAAGGGGTTTAAGGGGAGGTAAAAAGATTAAAATTGAGGTAATGGAACAAGAAAAAAATTGTGCTAATGTACCCAAAATTAGAGACATTCGTTGTATTGCGGAATTAAAAGGAAAAAAAATATTTTTGAGCGATATCTGCCCTGAAGGTAAAAATTGTTTATATGAAAGAAATTTAAATGAAATACATGTACTTTTGGGAGTAGATGTTGTGGGAGAACTGTTTACAGGAAAAATAGAAAATTTATCTTGTGGTTTGGTTGCGATGCAAACAAAACTAGGTTGGACTACTATGGGCAAAATTGGCGGAAATGAAAGGGATAGTTCTCTTTTGGTCCTTTCATTATATGTAAACGATGCCAAAATTACAGATTTGTGGAATTTAGATTCTTTAGGCATAGTAGATCCTGCGGAAAAACAAACTAAGGAAGAAGTTCAGAAATTAGTTTTGGAGCATTTTAAAGAAACCGTAAGACGCGAAACTGATGGTAGGTACAAAGTTTGTCTTCCCTGGTTAAGTGACCATCCTCCCATTCCAAGTAATAAAGATTTAGCGATAAAACGCCAGCAAAATAATATTAAGAATCTCCAAAATTGTGGTTTGTTGAAAGATTACGAAGCAGTTTTAAATGAGTGGGAAACGGAAGGGATTATTGAAAGAGTGAAAGGAGAGGAAAAACTTAACACCAAAGTCCATTATCTCCCTCATAGAGCTGTAATAAAACCTAATTCTACGACCAAAATTAGGCCAGTATTTGATGGATCAGCACATGTTAAGGGTTCTGTTTCCATAAATGATTGTATAGAGAAGGGACCTAATTTAATTGAACTAATTCCTTCTGTTCTAAATCGATTTAGAGTCGGAAAGATAGGTATTGTAGCAGATATTCGTAAAGCTTTTTTACAGATATCACTGAATGAAAAGGATAGAGATTTTTTACGTTTTTTCTGGTGGAGAGATGGGAATTCAGAAAACCTTGAAATTTATAGACATTGTCGGGTTGTCTTTGGGATCAGTTGTTGACAGGAAATTTGTCACACCCTGTTCTTGCCACTTTCCGGCCATATCTCCATTTCTTTAGTCAATCTATCTTTATTTACATTAACCTAATTGCATTCATCCTATTTTAAAGTTTATTCATTTATTATAACCTTTAAAGTCTATTTACCTTTTCATTAAAATACCATTTTTACCTTTTCGTTTAATAAGTTTCCTTTTATTAAATCTGGCTAACTTTATTAATATCTCTTTATTAACGTTCTCATTTATATAAACAATAGTTATTTAACTTACCTTATATTTATTTCCAACACTTTAACTTCAAATCTCCCAGTTTATTTTTCATTGTTTTCCCGTCGTCTTCGCATGCAATCGGAAGCTGTAATGACGTGTTTCTTGACCGTCACCAGGTGACGTCATTTGTCTACCGCTCATTTCCGGTATGACGTTTCGTCATGATGGTTTCTCATTTGACCATCGCTTCACCTGCCCTTTTGCATGCGTAATGAGTTTCTTTTAGTTTCCCTTCTAGTATAAATACTTCGACAATAGTTTAGATCCTTGTCTTAATGTTTCAGTATGGAGTGTTTACGTTCGTCTTGTTCAGTTTGATAATTATGATTTAACTTTTAGCTTTCGTTTCATTTATGTGGTTGTCAAAGTGCCGTTCTTTAGTTTTGTTAAATGTTTAGTAAAACTAATTTTACTTGAGACCGAGAAGCAGAAGTGTGGTGTTATCTCTTTTGATGTTTTCTCCACTTTACTGTGAGCGATGTTAAAGGCTAAAGTCCGTGTATTCGAAGGCCGTTGTATTCTAAAGGCCGTTGTATTCGAGCCGAGTTTGAAAGCTTCTCCGTGTTTACGTACGAAGTCTGACAGCTGGTGAAGTAGGGGAAAGTTTCACAATAACATTTGTTTAGTCAGTGGTTTTACTCAGATGTACTACTGCTCTTTTTTGAATCGAAGTTATGGCTACAGATCGTCAAGCAATCAGATGTAATATACCTTGTTTACCGAAGTATAATTTTTGCCTGCCATGAAGTCAGTTTATTTTGTTTCCTGTTTTAATTGTTTAATATATTTAAATACCTTTGTTAATTATATTGTTTTTATCTTTATTTCTTTTTAAATAAACGTTAGTTTGTTTTTAACTTATTTGTATTTATTTCATCAACATACAGTATTTTTGTTATTTAATTTTCTAGACTTTAACTTTTTACAGGTTTAGCGACTAAAAGCAAAAGCTTCCATTGTGCTAATTAATTTTAATCTCTGCTAATCTTTAATATTCAAAATTTAAATCCGTCAGTTGTAGCCCCTTCCTTTTGGCCGCTACTCTAACACGTCACTTAGATGAAGCACCTGAGAACGTTAAAGATGTTGCTATAAAACTTAAAGAATCTTTCTATGTAGATAACTGTGTAGCTAGTGTAGAATCGTTAGAAGAGTTAGAATATTTTCGCAATGAAGCACGGAAATTCTTAGCTTCGGCACAATTTGATCTCCGTGGATGGTGTCATAATCGGTGCGAAGAAATTGGATTAGGCTTTAATGAAAAGGGTCATTTGAGTGATGCGGCTGAGGATAAAAATCCCTTACTTGGTTTAATGTGGGACACCAAGAGTGATACATTATCGTGTGATTTTCGAAATTTTAAATTGGAAAATGAGTGCATCACTAAAAGAACAATTTTGTTCTTAACTCATAAAATATTCGATGCCATCGGTTTCACTTGCCCCGTGACCTTAATTCCAAAATTACTTTTACAGAAATGCTGGAAAATAAAGGCGTCATGGGACTCCAAGCTGCCCGATGAGATAGTTTAGGAATTTAGAAAATGGACTAAGGAAATTAATGATTTGGGAAATCTTGAGATCCCGAGAAGATTGTCTAACTTATCTCTAAAAGAGGGAAACTTATCTTTACATATTTTCTGCGACGCTAGTAAATTTTCTTACGCTACATGCATTTATCTAAGAAATGAAGTAGAAAATCGTGTAACTTGTCAACTTATTCAGGCTCGTTCTAGAGTAGCTCCTCTAAAGGACATTTCCATTCCACGCCTTGAGTTATTGGCCTGTTGTATTGGAGCTAAATTGTCTAATAGTATTAAAAACGATTTGAAATTAGAGAATGTTGATACTTTCTATTGGTCAGATTCAATGGACGTGTTATACTGGATAAAGCGGGAAGGTCCTTGGGCTACATTTGTAGAAAATAGAGTTAGAGAAATTCGAAAGCTTACCCCCAACACTTCATGGAATTTCGTACCTGGACATATGAATCCAGCAGATTTACCGTCACGCGGTTGTTGTGCAAAATCCCTTATTAAATCTCAGTGGTGGTTAGGGCCATCATGGCTTTTAGAATCAAAGGAAAATTGGCCTAGTACTAATATTTTTCCTAATATGGATATAGTGAATTCTGAAAAAAGAAAAACTATTGTGACCGCTCCTAATGTAGAGAGTGATGAGGCACCATTTTATAATCGCTATTCTTCTTACAATAAAATTTTGCGAGTTACTGGTTGGATTTTGCGATTTTACCAAAATTCAAAAAGAAATAGTACCGACAGAATATTCGGTCAATTAACACACAACGAATTAAAAGCGGCAGAAACAGTATTATTAAAACTTGTGCAAAAAGAATCCTTTGTGAATGAACATAATCAAAGACTGAAATGCCTGAATATTTTTACAGATTCGGAAGGAATCATACGCGTAAAAACGAAGATATTTCAACGAGAAGATGAATTTAATTTTAGATTACCTATCTTACTCCCTTCAAATCATTACGTTGTAGAACAGATTATATTTTCGAAACATTTAGAATTCGGTCATTGTGGCGTACTCTTGTTGATGACTGCGTTATGAGAAAATTACTGGGTGCTGAAGAGTCGGAAAACAATCAAAAAGGTAATCGGCAAATGTATCATTTGTAAAAGACACTCAGCAAAACCACCTGATGTAGCAGAAAGTGTCTTACCTCTTGATCGTGTCAGAGAAGCCGCGATTTTCAAAATAATAGGAATAGATCTGTGCGGGCCTCTTTATTTGAAAAATCAAAGTAAAGTCTGGATTTTGATAGTCACGTGTGCAGTTTTTAGAGCTGTGCATTTCGAGCTATTGACAGCTCTTTCGACCGAAAGTTTTATCTTAGGACTGAAACGCTTTATTTCTAGACGAGGTCGTCCTGCAATAATATATTCAGATAACGGCACAAACTTTATTGGCTGCCACAGTTTATTGAAAACAATTGACTATGAAAAAGTAAAAGCGGTTACTGCGTTTTCACGTATAGATTGGAAATTTATTCCACCTTCTGCACCTTGGTGGGGTGGATTTTGGGAGAGGCTTGTTAGAATCCTAACACGAATCTTGAGAAGGGTATTGGGCAAGTCGTCTTTAAATTTTGAAGAACTACATACCGTTATCTGCGATTGTGAAAGTATTATAAATGCCCGCCCCTTGACGTATGTTACAGATAATAATGAAGATCTTCAAGTTATAACTGATGGAATCCCATCAACAGATGGTTTTCTCATCGCCTCCTATACCCATTTATTCATTAATTCATTCACTCATAATTTATTTTAACATTTATTTATTTATTATTTCATAATAACCATATCCAATAAATATTAACTTACCTTTCAAATCCTTTCCGGCCGTTATCAACTTCATAACATCCAATAATCTATTTAACTTCAATAGCCTTTCATAATTTGTTCCACGGACTCCATCTTTAATTTCAACCTACATCGACAATAACTTATCTCCGACTAATCATATTTTTCCGTAACGATATTTTCCCCGCCAGATGGCGACTTGGAATATCGTAACATTGATCGAATCTTTTATTCGTTTTACCGAATCGATCTTTCGATTCGTACACATGTCGTCTTCTCATTGGCTCGTTTCGTGGGCGTGCTCGCAAACGATGTTTTCAATCCGGCTAGTTTGGTATAAATACACGATGTTGATTTCTGTTCTTCGCCGCTTTTATCTTCCTACAAATGGAAGGTTTTTCAAGTAACTGCATTGAAGCTGGACTTCAATCTGGACGTATAATTTAATTATACTTGTTTTAATTAGTTTACTTTTAATTGTTTTTACCTGCATAATGATGTCAACTGTGAGTTCAACTATCAATATGTTCATCTGTGCTAATGTGATGGAGTTCGCCGTATTAAGTCATCTGTAATGCTGATTCAACTTCTACAAGTAATTAAATAAATATTTTAGTTCTATTTTTGACTTTTGTTTGCTGTTAATGAGATCGACACTTACATTGCTCTATTACATTTTTTGACTTCCAAGAATATGTTAGGTGCCAGCTAAAGCTCCACAAGCGTTATTCTGCTAGTGTAAGGACTTTTTCAGCGTATATAGACCTCTAAAGGCTATATTACGCACATTAAGGGGTTATGGGCGGAAGCCTAACCCTGGAAGCCATTTTGAGCAGATCGATCTCGGCAGGCAAGAGTGAAGTGTTGTGTTTTGAAATATCCTGGATTACGTTTTTTTTTTTTTTATTTCTTCCTTATGAAAAACTGAAATTTTTTTTGCCAGACCTTATGATTTAAAGAACTTTATTGTTTAATTTAAAGAACTTTATTCATATTTTTAAAGAACTTTGTTTATATTTTTCAAGAACTTTGTTTTGATTTCTGCCGGACTTTTGTTTACAGAACTGTTCAGTTATATTTTGAAGAAGTTTTGATTTATCTTTTTGCTGAATTTTTATGATTTACAGAATGAATTAATTACGTTTATATTATTTCATGCTTCAATTATGCTTTCATAATAGACTATTTCTGAGTTTTGTTGAACTTTATGCCCTTTTGAAATTTTTTTTTGAGAAGTTTGACTTGGCTTTTAACAGAGAACCGACGAAAAAGTCGGGGGGGGGGGCGGTAACACTTAAATTTTTTTTGCTTGAAAATTTATCCTGAAAATTTTTTTTAAAAAATGGCCACTAATCCTATTGATAAATTAAGTACAAGAAATTATGCCACATGGGCGTGTGATATGAAGTATTTGTTGATGGAAAAAGGCCTTTGGGATATTATACAGTTAAAGCAAGAAACCCCAGTTTTAAGTGAAAGTGTTACTGCCTATACAGTCAATCAATTTACTTCCCGTGCTAACAAAGCTCTTTCTTTAATCTACTTGAATATAGAGCCTGAATTTAAAAGATTAATAGAAGATTGTCTAGAGCCTGTTGAAGCATGGAGAAGACTACATAAAAATTTTCACCCTGACTCACGAACCCATCATATGACCTTGTTCAATGAACTTATGGAAGAAAGGATAAGATATGGAGAGTCCATCAACTTATTTGCCACTCGTTTAAAGAAGATTTACTCCGAAATAAAGCTCATCGATGAAAATTTTTCTGAATGTTGCCTGACTTACCAATTCTTACGGTTTTTACCAACCAGTTTCGATAATCTTGTCCAACAAGTCTTATCCAAACCTGAGGCATCCTTTAAGTTTGACCTTGTTGTGGACGAACTAGTGGCAGAAGAAACAAGGCAGAAGTTACGTGATCGAGACAGTGCCAAACAGGTCAGCGTCTCCACTACTGCTAAGGTGAATAGGTCCTTTAAGAGTAAACCTCGCTTCAAGAAGTCTCAACAGAGAAAATGCTGGAGATGTGGGAAGTTGGGACACATCCAAGTCAACTGCTACGCCAGATCACCTGATCGCCAGTTTCGTCATCCTTCGCCTTATTCCAGATCCAGACGTCCTCGTTCTTCCAGTGGATCCAGTTCCAGAGGTCGACATTTTCAACGGTCTCCCGAGAGATGCCAGACTGACTCATCATGCCCATCCGACGACTCTGACTGTGGTTCCCGAGACTCATCACCTGCTTCCAGACGCTCCAGAGACAGATGCAAGACTCCCAGACAGACTGCCAGACGACCCTCTCCTCATTTTTCCAGTTGCAGAGGCGGTGGCTCTCGCACGAAACTGTCAGATAGTTCATGTAAGTCGAATCTTTTTGTTTCACATTCTAGTATTAGTAATGTTGTGAATGATTCGGAATGGATATTTGACAGTGGTGCAAGTCACCACTTCTGTAACAATAGAAAATTGTTTTCTAAATTTGAAGAGTTAAATGATGAAATGTCTGTTGCTGTTAAAAATGTATTGTTTCCTATTAAGGGCAAAGGGGAAGTAAAACTACGTTTTGGTCAAAGAGTTTTTACCTTGTGTAATGTAATGTATTCAGATCAATTACGTAGAAATTTAATTTCGGGTCCCCAGTTGGACCTTAATGGTTTAACTTTTAAAGGAAACAATGGTGAGGTAAAGATCTGTCGGGGGGGGGCGAGTACTTATTTAGTGCATTTCTAAAAGATCGAATTTACAGGTTATATCCTAAAATTCCGGTTTTTAATGGGTAAATCCGTTAGGTTTGAAAGTTCTGTTGTTTTTAAGCGCAGTGTAGCTGTGCTGGGCACCGATGATTATGCCCTCTTTTCTCCCAAGGTTGCGGTCAATCAAGATGATGCTGTCGAAGTTGAACCTGAGGTCATCCCAGGTCCTTCCAGCAGTTCTCAAGATTGCCCACTTGGGGGGAGGGGGGACATGGATTCGGGGTCCAGTATTTCTTTATCTATTGCAGATATTTTTACCAAGCCATTGTTTAAATGTGAAATGGTTAACTTTATAAAGATTCTATTTTTAAGTGATGATGTAAAATAGTTTTCAAATCCATATTATATATAAATTTTTTTTCATGTATTTCATATTTAAATTTCTTATATAACGTACCTAATTTAAGCTGGTAATTTTTTACGTAACATGTAAAGCTTTTTGTAACTACACTATACTTTAAAAATTGTAAATTACGTTTAAAAAGATATGTGTAGACATCTGCTATTGTTACTGTTAACTAGCCAGCATAATTATTCAGTATAGACAACAAGCTATCTTGATCGTTTTATTAAGTTTTAAATTGTTAAACTTTACTCGAATGTTAGAAATATTTTTTAAAGTGATTTCTTTTTAAAACAACAGCTTTTAATTTGTAAAGAAATCTTATTTTTAAAGTGTTTTTACTTGTGTTAATACCATTTTTGTTTATATGTATATAATTTATTTCTGTTTGTTCATTCTAGGCATCTAGGGCCAACAGCCATTTTTTGTGAGTGAATGTATTCCAGGTACCGGAAGATTGTCAGGAGAGTAAATGAGTTCCTAATTCATGTTAATGAATCTGAATGTTAGAATTTTTTTGAAAGAGCCGTTGTGTTGTCCCTTAGGACTAGATGCCTGGAGCTCAAGCTTATAATGAAAATTTAAAATTTTTTTCTTGCATAAATTTTCTTTTTGTCAATTGTAATAAAGATTTATTTAAATATATTGTGATCAAGAAATCAACTGGAGCTGGTTGTAACATTTCCAAATTGGAAATAGTTAACTTTTTGAAATGGTACGTCATATTCATTTTTCTTCTCTCATACTTTAAATTTTTGAAAAGTTTCTATTTGCATTTTTTAAGGATTAACTTTCATGCTTGGCTTTTTAGTGATCTCTTATCTAGGATATGCTAGCCTCTGTCACTGGATTGAGATATTTCATGTGCCAATTAATTTTTGGAAAGTTAATTAATTTCGCAAATACTTTAAACTTTTCTAATATATAAATAAAATTTAACTCTTCTTCAAGGATTTCATCGTTAACTTGTTTAAATTGTTAAATTATTCAAATCGTTAAATTTTTCAAGTTGTTAAATCATTTAAATTGTTAACTTATTCAAATTTTTTCTTGTTAAAATTGTTAAATTGTTTAAAAATTGTTAAGATTTTTTTCAAGTTCGAAGTGTTTAGGCTTCGTTTAAATTTTTCATGTTCGAAGCACTTTTAAAAGGCTTCGTTTAAATTTTTTCTGACTTCAATTGTTGAAGTTGAGTGTTTTTTTCAATTTTTCAACTATTGTAGTTGCTTCACTTTTTTAGTTCAGAAATGAACTAGACGGAATTTTAATTCCTTAAATTTTTTTTGGGGTAAATCCTGACTTGTTCTGGTTAATGAGGTACTCCTGGTTGACAATGGTATTCAGGTATTACTAACAAAAAAAAAAAAAAAAAAAAAAATTCAATTTTGTTTTGTTTTTTGAATTTGTGAATGTAATTGTGATATCTATGGATTTTTCAATCCTTTGCTCTTTGAGTCCATTTGAAACTCTTTATTTATAGAGGCAATGAGAGGGGGGGCATTGATGGAATCCCATCAACAGATGGTTTTCTCTTCGCCTCCTATACCCATTTATTCATTAATTCATTCACTCATAATTTATTTTAACATTTATTTATTTATTATTTCATAATAACCATATCCAATAAATATTAACTTACCTTTCAAATCCTTTCCGGCCGTTATCAACTTCATAACATCCAATAATCTATTTAACTTCAATAGCCTTTCATAGTTTGTTCCACGGACTCCATCTTTAATTTCAACCTACATCGACGATAACTTATCTCCGACTAATCATATTTTTCTGTAACGATATTTTCCCCGCCAGATGGCGACTTGGAATATCGTAACATTGATCAAATCTTTTATTCGTTTTACCGAATCGATCTTTCGATTCGTACACATGTCGTCTTCTCATTGGCTCGTTTCGTGGGCGTGCTCGCAAACGATGTTTTCAATCCGGCTAGTTTGGTATAAATACACGATGTTGATTTCTGTTCTTCGCCGCTTTTATCTTCCTACAAATGGAAGGTTTTTCAAGTAACTGCATTGAAGCTGGACTTCAATCTGGACGTATAATTTAATTATACTTGTTTTAATTAGTTTACTTTTAATTGTTTTAACCTGCATAATGATGTCAACTGTGAGTTCAACTATCAATATGTTCATCTGTGCTAATGTGATGGAGTTCGCCGTATTAAGTCATCTGTAATGCTGATTCAACTTCTACAAGTAATTAAATAAATATTTTAGTTCTATTTTTGACTTTTGTTTGCTGTTAATGAGATCGACACTTACATTGCTCTATTACATTTTTTGACTTCCAAGAATATGTTAGGTGCCAGCTAAAGCTCCACAAGCGTTATTCTGCTAGTGTAAGGACTTTTTCAGCGTATATAGACCTCTAAAGGCTATATTACGCACATTAATAACTCCTTCAATGTTCTTACAGGAAAATACTAAAATAGGTATGCCTGAATTAGAATTTCTAGACCACAAAGAAATGAATAAACGATACCATTATAGAATTAAAATTAGAAACGATTTAAAATCAAGATTTAGAAGCGAATACCTCGGCACATTAAAATGTTCGGTCTTTAGTGGGAAAAAATCAAGATCTTTGTGTGTAGGAGATGTTGTCCTGATATGGACGGAAAATTCTAGCCGAATAAACTGGCCTCTTGGTAGAGTTGTCGAACTTATACCCAGTCAAGATGGCGTTATGCACGTAGTAAAGTTGAAGACTGCAACTGGAATGCTAATTCGTCCCATTAAGAAACTTTCTTCTTTGGAGGTGAATGGAATCGCTGATAATCAAAGTGATGCAGTACTGCAAAAGCGTTTGACTACTCGCCATGGTCGAATTGTACGGCCGCCCAAAAGACTCCAACTGCAGTGATTGAGTTCTGTCCCCTAATGAACTCAAGGTGGGGAGTGTGAAAACACTCTTCACGAAGACTCCCTGACTCCCTGGCGCCAGCAGCCGATGATTTTCAGAACATTCTTTTATTTATTTTTTTCTTTCTTGTGCAAACTAAAAGCTGATTGGTTATTTTACGATCTTTTTTATTAATGTTCTTTTTGTACCTTTCAGATTTCGATGTAGTCATATTAAGAATAATGATCAAGAAACATGTAATATCTGCGCGCGTGTGTAAATAATCAACTTTTCTTTTTTGTGTGTTTACGTTTTGTCTCTTATTTTTGCTGTGGATTTTTCTGTTTTTGAAGATGGCCAAGAATTAAGATTCTGACCACCGTACATCCCTCAAGAACCCTCAAGAAAGGTAGGAAAATTTTATATTATTATTTTAAGAATATTTTTCTACTGAAATATCGCATTAGAAATTAACACTGGCATTATCATGATGGTATAGAAGACAATGCCTTTCCTATTGATCAATTCGGGCCACTTTACCAGAATTGTGCACTTTAATTGCTGTTGGTAGTGGATATTAGTTGATGGCAGTAGAGAGTGTCTGGCCAGATTGGAGTAACTCATGATGCATGTTTCCCTTCTAATCCTGCCAAACACAAAGCAATACCTTAATGGCATCAATTCAGGCTTTCCCACTGTTTATGCAGCTTCATCTTCCATGGACCATGATTTTTTATGCAAATTATTGTTGTATGTGATCTATTTTTCATTGCCTGTTATCAATCTTTTCAAAAATTGCTTGATTTTGTTTCATTTCAGCAATAATTTGCAGGTTGAAATATGGCACATTAAATTTTTCATAGTTAATTCGTATGGTGTCCTAATATCAAGTTTCTTTTTGTATCTAGCTTTATGAAAAAGGCTCAAAACTATTTTTTGGTCAATATTTAATTTCTCAGAGGTATCATAAGGTAAAATGTGCTAGTTTTCATCCATTTTCAAAAAATTTCATTGACTTTTTCAGTGATTGATTGACTTAAACATAGCACATTTTTAACATGAAAATTCCCAGAATAGAAATAAACAAACCATTTATGTGCTGCTAATTTTGATAAACCAACCTTTACCATAAACATCGCAAATTTTTTCACAAGCCTATGAAATGGTCGAAGTTATATTGTAAAATATGGTGAAAATTTTCAGAACCTTGACTCATTCTTAACTTTCGACTAAAAAAATGAGGGATATCACAATGGTCTTTAATGATCTATGGACTGTCTTTTTTCAAGTGTTCTATAGTATGGCTTGATTGGATAAGTGTTATCAAAGTTATGCTATATTCTAATGTCATTTGTTGGACAACATGCTATAAAATTTTTCCCTACACCAATATACTGTATATAATCAAAACTTAATTTGTTTTATTTTTTTTGGTAGATTTTATTTTTTAACCATTATTTATTAATTAATTATGAAATACTTTTTATGTGCAACTTTCAAAATTCAGGTAATATTAAAAACAAAATTGATAATTTATTATTATTATCTATTTAGAGCATTAGTTTTCTTGGGTTGAATGATCAAACTCTCCTTGTACTTTGCTCAACCCTGCTGAAAATTGGTTTAGTGGAGAAGGCTGAAAAGGTATAATTTTAAAGTTTTCATCTCTTTATCTATGTGTGTATTCTTTGTTCTTATTTAAAATATTTTTTGTTTATTTTAAAATAAAATGAATTTTCTCATGATAAAATTATGAGCTTTGTTTGGTTGTATTGACTCATACCAATTCTTAATTTTTTTATATTTAAAGTGTGTTCCATCTTTGTGCTCTAAAATATCTTTGTTTTACTTTTGTGTATATAAGAAAAATGTAGTGTTTTTATTGTGTCTTCACTTCAAATACAGAAAACTTTCATATTTTGATTAGCAGACTATAGGATAAACTAAAAGGATCTTGACACATTGTAGAATTCATTTTATGTTTTTATTCATTGTAATTCATTTTATGATATTTTTTATGTTTGTTCTAGATTTGAAAGTATGAGAAGTTTTTGAGAATTATTAAAAAAAATTGTTTTTAGTTAATGTTTTTGATCATGAAAAGTATTTTCATCCAAACCATACTCATGTATGTCAATTACTTTATTTTTCATTGTATTTTAAAATGTTTGTGAGTCAAGTCTGCTGCTATAACACTGCTGTAAAAAATCAATTAGTTTTAATTTTAGTAAGGTTATTTTTTACACCTATAATTTAATATACAATTTTATTATTATTATTCAGATCAGTAAAAGAATACAAAGTTATTTAGTTTATGGCATTACATTTTACACACATAAGCTTCTAATGCATGAAGTTTATTTGAAATGTATATATTTTAATTATTAGACTTTTAGTTTGCTACAGTGAACCTATTACTTTTCTAGATGTTGTAATGCATTATTTTTATTTTCAACAGCCTATCTATATTATAAAAGACAAACATATCTGTGCATAACACTAACATCATTCTGTGAATGGCAACACTTTGAAATTTGAAATAAAATTTCAGCTTTACAATTTTCGATAATGCAAGTTTTTAAATATCTAAATATTGCATATTTTTATTTTTTACACTGTCGTGTAAGGAAAAAAATATATTTTTAAATGCAATTTATTTGGAAGCTGTATCTCAATTTGTTTTTGAGATATTAAGTTTCTTAGAGTTTTTAGTACAAATTTTAAAATTGTGGAACTGAAGTTCTCTATTTCTATTAAAAAGTAAATTGAAAATAGTAGATTATTTTATCTTTTGTAGTCATTTTCTATCTAAAAGCTTTCTAACTAAAAATATGTGCTATGTCAAGAATATCATCTGTTATAAAATCTGGTGAATTTTGGTGTTATTTTGTTTTTATTTAACAATTAACTGAGTTTTAGTTTATTGCTTTAGTATATTATTGCTGAGTTTGTACATTGTTTCATGATAATTACATCATATGAATATTTTTCTATAAATGTTGCTTAAGACTAGGTAGTAAAAGTTGAATATTTTAGCAGATGCAAATAACATCATTTTATTTTTTTTAAATGTGCATTTTAATTTTTAAAGCTAAAATAGTTTTGTAAAAGTTCCTCATTTTACATCAACTGCTTTGAAATTCTTCATAATTGAAAATGATTCACTTTTAAATGTAACATAATTGAAATCAGACTAATAAAACACAATGTTTTACAAAAATTTGCAGTGTTGTTATGACAGAGTACTGACATATAGTGTGCATGCTCAAACTGAAAGTCTTTGTCTAAAAAATAACGATTTATTCTGCAGAATTTGATGATGCTCAGATTCCCAGAGTTTTTGTCCGAAATTCTTTACGACTGCGCATCCCAACCTTTTTCTTGCATGTACTCCTTTCTTGCATTTTTCATTTCTGAATTCCGTAATACGCACCCCCCCCCCCCTTTCTGCTCTTCTATGCAACTGGATAATGCAACTATGCTTTTTTTCATTAGTAATCTTCTTATGACAACCATAGAATAAATTAATTAAAATTATCTTGTCATTTCTAACACTTTTATGACTTTACTACATATTTTGTGATTTCTGCCATTACCCATATTATGATCACATACCTTCAACAGATTCGTCACATACCCCCAAAGGTACGCACTGCACCAGGTTGGACACTGCTGCTTTTATGGCATTCTACTATAATTTTTACAAAATAACATAATCTTATTAATTTTATGCTTCACTATTTTATGTAATTTATATATTTAAAACACAAGGCTGTTTTTTAGTCATCTGCTCTGAGCTTTCTACTAAACCAATTTTACTAATAATATTTTAATTTCAGAAATAATTTATGAAATTTCTTCAAAATAGTGGAAATTAGATAGCTTACACTTTTGTAGTGAAGATAATACTAATGAGGTTTATTTAATTTTATTCATGCCATTTTCTGCTAGAAAATAATTTTTTTTTTTTTTTTTATTTGTTTGGTTTAAATTTTGCTATATAGGATTTAGTTTCGCAGATTTCAATTGACGGCATGCTGTGCCAAAACTATTTTGAATGAAAAATGAAGGATTGCTTTTGTACAACATGTATTTTTCCTCATTAAATTTCCAAATATTTTTTCTTCTTCAAGTGTGCACTGATATTGTTTTTGGTATTTGGCAAAATGCTTAAGTAGGTCAAAATGATGTCATATTTTAAAGAAAACAATCATTCTCTTAGATAAAACTAAATATTTTAACACCAATGCTTCTAAAAATACAAACTACGGCAATTTGTACTCTCCAGTACTGAGATTGGAATCTGAAGTTAAGAGTGTGACTGTTCATGTGCAAAGGTGTTAACAAAAAAAGATTTTTTAAATGATCAAATTAAAATATAAGTTTTTTAAAAATTGTGAATACAGATATGAGGCATGCATTTGTAAATTTTGAGAAGGTGAAAATGAAGTCAGGTTTGATTTCACCGGGAAAAAATTCTATAATAATCTTGTCAAACTGGAATAATTATTGATAATTTTTTATTGTTAAATATCAACCATAGGAGATACTGATAAATAACCTAGATAAACTTAATTGATAAATTCATCACAATAATTAATCTTTATTATATTTTGCTGATTACATATATGATCAAAGTTTAATTTTAATAATTAGGAAAACTGAGTTTTAGAGAAATAGTGTTTTGTTAACTTTAGGTTAAAATAATATTTGTTTCAGATTTAGACTAACCAGTGTAAGATGTATTTTTTATTGTTAGTGGTTTTGTAGGTTTATTATAAATCCATTAAACAGTTTTTTCTTAAACATGTTATTCCGTCGAAATTGGAGGGGTTCCACCTCGTTCAATTTAACATGGATTTATTTATAAAATTATTTATATAATTTAACTTGATAACTGTTGTTATTTTTTAAATTATATTTTTCTCATTTATTATTTCATTTCTGTACTTGGAAAGACCGATAAAAGTCAGACATTAAAGTGACATTAGAAAATCTTAGTTTTTCATTTCATAAAAATATTAAAAACGTGGGGTTTTTTTTCTGAATATTGCATTATATTAACTAAAGAGTAAAAATTATATGATATTAATGTTATTCAGTTTAGTTATTCTTCTTTCCAATAAAATGACTTCTAAAATTTAAAAACAATTATATTTTATTTTGTTATCTTATTAAAATTATACATATCCTAATTGCATTTATTGTATTTGCTTGTTTAAAAGTTAATTTTTCCTATGTATCTAGGTTTGATAATTTTTCTCGACTATTATTATGTCTGATACAGTCAGTATCTATATAATCTTATCTGTATTCTAGTTATTTTTAGATCATCAATCTGAGCTCAAAGAAGACGCTAAAGTTTTACAATTTGAAGGTTTTTTATGTTTATTAAAGAAAGACTTTAATAATGCTTTAACAATGTAAGTACCCTTCAGATTTAATAATGTATATTTTTTTCTTATAAATAACCCTGCTCCCTCCCCTAAGAAAAGTAAAAGAAACTAAAGAAAAAAGCTATAATAAATATTTTTGGTCAGAACTTATCCATAAGAAACAATTTTTAACTATATTGATATAAAAAACACTATGTAGAAATTCAGTTAGTTTGGAACAATATGATTTCAACTTTTTTCTTATGGATTGGTTTGGGAAAGGATATAGATATTTGAACTTGTGCAGACATCTAGTGCAGACTATCAGCCTATTTTCAAAGTAGGTTTAACATAAAATCTATACTCTGCTATTTTATGTCTAAGAGAGAGGCAGTGTCTTAAATTAGTATTTAATAATGGACAATTCATGAATGATCTTTATCTTGCATTCAAAATGAGTTAAAACTCATCGCTCAGAGGCATAGCTAAGTGGCATTAAGCATGAATTTTGGATTTCATATCTCTGTGAAATTTGTGATTAGACATTTTACTCTACAGGGACCATATAAAAATAAATTTTTGTATTTTCTCAAATAGACACTCATGGAGTTGCAACTTATCTCATCAAAATTTGTACCTCTTTTTATGAAACTTTGCAATTGGAAGTCTGTGTCTAGGGGCAAATATTTAAGGAGATAGACTATTGTTTCGACATTTATGAATCACCCTGTATAACAACCTTTACTTTGGAAACACTCAGCCATGTGATTTGACATACTTAGAACAAGTTTGGATTACTACAATTTAGTTATAGTTGTCCATGTATCATAAATAGATTATCAAAGACATGTAATTTTAGTTATTTTTGCATGGATTAGGTCAGGAAGCCAGTCCTGGTTCGGAATGAGAAAATATGTTAGGCTTGGCCGAATCTTCAGAAAAAAGTAAGGTCACGGGTCTGGCCTGGTCTCAAAATACAGAAATTTTTTAACAGCCTCCCTGGGACAATAAAAAGCCTGAAGATTATGAAAAAACTCCTAATCATCTTGTTAGAAAAAACATTGTTTTAAATAACTGAATGACATTTAAATAGTACAGAAAAGAGATGGAGATGGCAAAAGTTAAACTGAATTGGAAGTTTAAGCTACAGAAAGGAGTTATTTTTTTCACATGCAATTTTTTTAAAAGCATTTAAACATTTTATTAGAAGCCTATCTTTGTTAAAAACTTTAAATACGTTTTTCTGCATGATTTTTTTTATTTTTTTACTTTATTTCTCTTGTGATTAAAGAAATAAGGTGCAAACTTGGAGCATATCTGTTATTTTACTTTATTATTTTACATTAATTTTGTTTCGGCAAATTTTAAAAGATATTTACTTTTGAATGCATGACTTTTGAAAAAATAAGTCACATCATTATTAAAATTAATATTTTAAAAATAAATATTTCAAAAAATTCCTGAAACAAAACTAAAACTTTCTTTTTTAGTTGACTGAAAAAATATCGAAATTGTATAAATAATGTTTTGAGTTATAATGATTTTAAATCATCTTGCTTCAAAAATTACTAATCAATTAAATTTCTTTAAAACTTAATGAGAAATTTTAGGATATGCTTTCTTTGCCAATTATATGGTTAACCATTGTAAAAAAAAAAAAAAAAAAAAAAAAAAAAAAACTTAATAAATATATTTTTTGCATATTTTCTACGCATTGTTTCTTGAATTGCACACTTTTCAATTTGTGTCTAATCCCTTAAAATCTGATGAATTATTTAAACAGCCATAACTCTGAGTTTTACAATTATGAAGATGCAATTTTTTGTTTTTAATTCAGAAATGGATAAAAAAATTTATCCTACAGGGGCTGCATAAAAATTTAATTTTCATACTTTTTCAAATAGACCTCCCATGGAGTTGCAACTTATGTCATATTTGGCACCTTTTTAAATTTTGCAATTGAAAGCATGGGTCTTGGGGAAGGAAATTTGGGTCAGGGAAATAGGGGAATATGGGTCAATATTTAAAGAAACGGAGTATTGTTTCGATATTAATGAATTACCCTGTATATATATTTTTAATTGTAACATTTTTTATTTATTTCATTTATATATATTTGATAATTACAATTTTTTAAATATAAATATGGTAGACAATTCATGATAAATATTTTATTATGCTTATTAATATTTATAATTGTATAAAATTTATAATTCTTTATTATTATTTTTAAATATCTTTTTTATTTTAGCCAAGGGTGTAATGTTACAATTACACCTATGTCAAAATAATTAAATACTAGTATTAAATGTAGAATTTTTTAAATTAGTTTTGGCCTGACAAAATCATCATCTTCATTGACAGATATTCTGTGGGCTGAGAACTGTTTAGATATGTCTAAATAGCGGTTCCAGTTCAAGTTCCATAAGCCAAGACTATAAATGAAATCTTAAAAGGCTACTTCATTTAATTGAAAACATCCTCTTGCTAATGTTGACCCTACAGTTGTTTTTCTTTTCATTTGCACTTAAATATTTGTAAAGAGTTTTTTTTTTTTTTGTATAGTTTCATTGGAATATTTTTGCTCTGAAAATTGGTTTTAAAAATAAAAATGTCCAAATATATATATATATATATATATAATAAAAATAAAAAATAAAAAGGGCCTTTGTACAGATCGACCTCAGTTATCCAATGCAAAAGAACTATTTAAAAATATTTAAATGCAAATAAGATATTTTAAAAAGTTTCTTTGTAGAATATGTTAGGGAACATTTTTTTTTTCTTTTTTTCATGTGAGTGAAGTTGGCCCTACATGCCTTTCACAGCTCCCTTCAGTACAGTACACCATAAAATTGTTTCTTTTGAACCCCAAATCTGTTCATAATTTTGTTTTTATACACATTTAAGTATTTGCTCATAAAATATTCTAAGTTTGGTGTGATTATTAATATTCCACTAGATTGAGAAAATCTGTCGCTTTAGCTGAGTCACCTTACACTCTTCACTTGATTGGACTCGTGCTGTGGGAGAGTGATCAGAGAGATAAAGCATTTAAAGTTTTACAAAAGGTAAGAAAAAATATCTGACCTAATTCAAATGTGTTTTGCAATTGATTGTTGAATTTTGAATGAAATTTTCTTTCTTTTTTAGGCTGCTGAATTAGATCCCTACCTATCTGAAAATTTCTTGTACCTTGGACATTATTACCAGTTTAATTTACACGATAAAAAGTAAAAATGTTCTGTTTATATATGTGATTTAATTTCTTTATAGCACAATAAGTGAATTATTAATAAAAGAGAGCATTGTAAATGCTACTTAATTTAGAGCTACAATGTGTGTCAGTTTGGCTGTATGCAGTTGTATAGTCATAAAAATAACAGAGGATATGCGCTCTGAGCAGAGGGTATATGCTCAAAGCAGATGGTATACCCTAGAGTGTGTATATAACTTTCTTGAGAAACAGAGAGGGTATACGATGCTCCTTTAAAAAATCCAGAAAACAGAGGTGTATACCTCTGTATACCCTCCACTACATGGCTGTATCTCATATATACATTTTGCAATTGGACATCCAGCCACAGTATGTTTTATTCTCTCCTTTTTTATTTATTTATTTTAAAAGAAATTAGGCATTAGTTTAGATTAGTTAGCTAATACTATATATTTTCTTTTTGGTCTTATTTTAAGATTTTTTTTTTTTTTTTTTTTTTTTTTTTTTTGTTAACAATTATTTTTATGATTATTTCAATATCAATATTATGCTTAAAACTCAATGCATTTGAAAAATAATATTTAGTACTTTTATCTTAGTAGAGTATATTTGAACTATAAACTCTTCTTTACTTATTATTACTTTATCCCTTAAAACAAGTTTTTTGTTGTGATAACAGAAATCTTGTTAACATTTTATATGCAGCATATTTGCTACAACAACATATTTGTTGTTGTATTTGCAACATATTTGTTAACATAGCAACTTAGTAACATGTTAACAAGAGAAAATATTGCAAAATTCATTAATGGATCATGAGAAAAACTGCGAAAATCATTAGTTGATTGTTGAAAAAAAAAATCATGAAATTCTTTAGTTGATTGTGGTGAAAAATGTAAAATTCGTCATCTTCTCAAAAACAGTCTTTTATTTCTATTCAACTACTTTTTTGTTCTAGAATGTACATTAATATTATGTGACTAATTATGGTTTGTTATATGATTGTTCTTGTATAGGTTTAGAAACAGAATTTGTCATAAATATAAGTAAATTATTTACTTTAATAAATCAATGCATTTTTCAAGATTAAACTGTAAGTTATATAATGTAGAAATTTTAGTGATGAGTTCAATGCCCAATAAAAGTATAGTATTGTCTTATAATTTCAAGCTGGATTTATTGTAGGATAATCATAATATCTAATTTCTGCCACTTATTTACAACATATTGGCAGGATCATCCAATTACAATAAGTTTGCTGGATATCCAGTTCATCCTTAATTTAATTCCCTTGCTTTTGTATTTTAAGTAAGATTTAAATGTTAGCTTTTACTATTTATAATACTGTCACCAGAATAAATTTTCTTAAAATTAATGAAGCTTTGTGATAATAATTTTCTTTTATCATTGTTATTTTTGTATAATTTTTTAAGTATATGATAATACCTATCACTGCTCATATAAAACTGCATTCATGCTTAGAATTGCCACATCAAATTTACATTGAATCTTTTTTTAGTCAAGAGAGTATTATTTTTTTATAACAACAGTAATTTATTTATTTTTATTATTTCACTATTATTGTATGTTCAGTACCAATTACCAATACAATAAGAATTAATCACACCTCTGAAATTCATCAGTTTTAAATCTTTGTCAGTTGATTACATCAAATGCTTAACTCACAGATTTTCAATTTTTGTCCTTATTATTAAAAATGTTTTTAACTTTCATCATTTTTGATAATGTTGTTTTATTAACTTTAAACTTTTTGTTGTGTGCTTTTATTGTTGTATTCTTAAAATATGTTAATTTTTTAATTTAAACTGTGGATTATGCAAATCTTAATGTTTGTAATATTTAAAATTTTGCAAAAAGTTTAGAAACAAGTTGAATGTAGATTCTGCCATTGCAGAATTCAATTTCGCCTCCGATAAAAAAAAAAAAAAAAAAAAAAAAATTGATAGAGGTTTTTTTAGAAGGGCGATCCCGTTTAGAATGCAATGAACTAACTTCATTTTTCTTGTGTTTATCAATAAAATAGCATTAAGAAGAGCGTGAAATACCCAATTGCAGAATAATAAAGAGATACAATTTGACGTGCTACTTCTTCATTGACTAGATTCATCAAAAACAGATTTTTTCTTTAGTTTAAACGCTTTTTTATAGACTCTGAGAAAAAGAAAATGCATTTTAACAATAAAACAAGTTAAATCCCATCAAATTCGACGAATGAAATGTTTAAAAGACCCGATCGATTTGGTTTTAAAAAAAGCAAAAGTAATTACATTATTGAATCAATATATAATAAATATATTTTCAAACTTAATGTCAAGTTTGCCAGTTACAATTTTACATGCAAATATTCACACATCTTCACTTAAAATTGTAATCTGAGTGCCGGCAAAATCCAGAAATTTTATTTTATATGCACTCACAGAAAAATAGTTTTATAAAAAAAAAAATAATAATAATAATTTCATTTTTACTGTGACATTATTTTCACTAACTCTATTTTCACTAAAGTCATCTGAAAGTAAAATCTCAATCTCAGTGTCCATAATGAAAAGAAATATTGAAATGTAATATCGTTATGAGTAAAAATGCGATGTTTTAAATAGTGACGTCATTTTCTCTTCAATTGTTTTTTAAAAGTTACTGTTATTAGTATTATGAAAAAGGCATTCGTAATAATATTGCAATTCCCATTTATCTGGTTGCTGAATGACATCATTTTCCTCATTTGAAATTTTTCTTATTTTGCTTTAGACATTAATTTTTATCATAAATTATTTTCTGTTATTTTATTTACATTATTAATATTATTTCTCAGCAAATATATTTTTTTACCTCAATTAGTGCATAATTATATGCAATCGTTTTATTGTGGTTAAATTTTACGAAAACAATTAACTTTTTTCCTTTAAATGCGAGGACATGTTCACTGATGAAATAAAGCTTCTGACTGGTAGAAAGTGATAATGAAAAATAAATTTTTATTATTGAGAGAAAAGCTAAACTGAGTTGCCACCATTTTGAAGAAATATCGTAAAAAGCATTTAAAATTAAAAATAAAATATAAAAATGGAAATAAATTAAAAAATAGCTAAAATGGGCACAACTACAAATAAATAGCTTTCATTTAAAAAAATAATTATCAAAATTGGTTGAGTAGAAAATTCAGGGCTGATGACTAAAAAAACAGCCAGGTCTTTTAAATATATAGATTGTATGAATGTCTCGTTTTAACAGCCAGATTATGAAAAAGTGAGCCACAGTTTTTGACATGATACTTTTTAGCTTGACTGAAAAAAATAGCATCAGAGGCTAATAAACACAATAAAATTTTCTAATAAAGGATATGTATCAACCAGATGTTTTGTCCCTTAATCCTCTTGTTGTGCATTCTGCGATTTCCACAGGTAACATAAAAGTGGCAAACACAATTTTTTTGCAATCTTTTTTATGATCTAATTCTAAATTAAGTAAAAGTTTTCTTTTATTAGGAGATATGATTGAAAAATAAGTAATTTTGTATGCATAAGTACATATTACAATATAAATTCAATCAAGATAACAAAAATAACTGAATACTAAAAACCAAAAATGATAATTGATAATAATGATAATAATAATAATTTTAAAGTGTATATTTACATTAATTTAATTGAATAATTAACTAATTATTAACTAAAAAGTTATTAACTAACGTTAGTTTAAAATAATCAGTGATTTTTTTTTCAAAATATATTTTAAAGAATTCATAAAAATTTGAGTGCTTTCATCCATTTAATTAAAGTTTTAAAGAAACAGATATATTGAAAGTTTTGTTTGATAATCATTTACTTCTATATGCATATTGATTTTATTTACAAAATTTGATTCTTGACTATTATTTTGCATATAAAAAATATGTAAAATAATATTTTTTGGATTTAAAAGTGATTTTCTAATCTTTGCTGTGGCTCATTGCAATTTCATTAAATAATTGATAATAATTCTGTGAAAAAAAAAAAAAAAAAAAAAAAAAAAGCATATATATGTAACCATTATATAACACACTAGAACTTTGATCCATCATTCCCGCATCTTCCGTTTTCCCATTTGTATCATCTTGTTCTATCAGTCTTGTCACAAATACTATTTTAATAATGTTAATGTTGGAATAAATGTCTTGAACATCACATTTGATGATTGTAATAAATTTATTAATATCCTGTACTTTTTCACGCAAAAATATTTTATGTTGACCCGCATTAATCTTTTTTCTGGTTCTGTCATTTGGAATGAATAGTTCTGTGAGAAATGATCGTTTGAGGTTCTGCTGTACTACAAATCAACATCAACATTGAATACAAAATAACCCAATGTTACAAACAGAAACTTGATAAGGCAATCAAATAGAATTAGCAATAGTGGAACATATATGTATATAATACATTTATTTATTTACCTATTGGAATAAGCTTCTTTTGAATATTCACCATTGTCTTTTAAATGGAGCATCTCTTATTTAAAAGTTGAATGTATTATATGCTTTATTTGATGGGATTCAAATATTGAAAATTGTCTCTTAAACAGAGTTATCCATTTAATGAGGTTTTTACTCTATAAAGAACTACTAGAAACTATTACATGATTTTATTTCATTAAATGGAATAAAGAAAATTTATTCTGTTGTTATAAATAAGAGCATCTCTTATTTAGAAGTGTTGAATTTATTATATGCTTTATTTGATGGGATTCAAATATTGAAAATTGTCTCTTAAATAGAGTTATCCATTTAATGAGGTTTTTACTCTATAAAGAACTACTAGAAACTATTACATAATTTTATTTCATTAAATGTGGTTTACTTAATTAAATTATACATGTGTTTTTATTATTTATATTTTAGGAAAGCTTATGTATGTTATCAACGAGCATTTGATTTGAATAATACTGACACCGAAGTTGGAATTTCCTTAAGTCAAGTTCTTAAAGACCTTGGTCGAGATGTATGATTGTAAAATATTATTTTATTATTTTTGCTCATTATTTAAAGGTTTTTTTTTTTTTTTTTTTTTTTTTTTTTTTTTTTTTTAATGCAGTTGAGTCTATTTAATTGCAAGGTCAGGTTTAACAAAATTTAAGTTAATAAAAAAATTTTCTGTCATTTTGGATCTACAATACTTTAATGTTGTTAAAGATATTGTTCATAACAAACAAATGAAAAAAAATATCACATAACAGTTCAGTAAAAAAAATAATAAATAAAAGTTTATCATATTAAAGTTTTTTTAATCCAGTAATTAAGTGAAAATTTATTTTTTAACTATCTGGGCTGAATGAAAATGTGCTATGAAAAGAATAAAGATTTAAAAAATGAGAGATAGGTCCCTATTTTTCCTTGGAATTCAATATATGCAATCTTTGTGATGAATTTCACTCTTTCAGAACTTGTGCCATACTTAGTATGCATATTCAGAATGACAATTGCTATGGCAATTTTTAGAAGATGTATGGTTCCTCTATCAAAGCAAAAAAAGGGAGAAAAAATCAAAATTGTTGGAAACATGCAGAATTTTTCAATGAAAAAGCTCCATAGATTTCTTGCCAAAAATTGATTGTGAAGGTGTGTTTTCTTTGGGATAGACTGAATGAAAATAGCAATTTATCTAGCAATCTTATATTGCTGATTATATTAGTAGCTAGAAGCCTAGAATAACAGATCAAGAAACATATGAAGACTGAATTGCTGAAGTTCTAAATCTATCTGAATTTGATGAATCCAGATATGATGACAAGAAATTGAGAAACAATGAATCAGTATCTTATGTGATTGAAAAAAATATGCACAAATCAATTTTAAAGTCAGCAGTTTAGAAAAAAGTTACTAATTTTCTCCTCAAAATCTAATATAAGTTTTAAAATGATTGAATAGAATTTTTTAGGGAAAAAAAAAAAAAAAAAAAAAAAAAACAGAAAGCTTATTTCGATTTTTTTTCCCAATATTTTATATTGTATTGGCTTTTGCAAATATCAGATATAAGAAATGTTTTTCAAAACTCATCAACTTTATAATGTGTAGGCTCATCTCTAGTATAAAAATTCTTAACCACATCAAATAATGTAATAACTTCATGATTATAAACTTTTATAAGTAATCCATCTTTATTTTATTTGTAAAATATATATAATGTGATTTCCATATATCAAAGCTTTTTAATTATAAGAATTATTTTTAAAAGCTTTTTATAAAAATTATTTAGCTATTTGTTTACTAAGAGTCATCAGACATTTTTATCATGAGAAATTCTAGAACGATTAGAAGATATAGGTTTTAAAGATTTGTCACCTTGATGAATATGTATTTTAAGACATATTTCTTCCTTTTAGTAACTCAAATGTATAGCATAGAGAGTATGTTAAACATGCATTTATTTTCTTAAATATCATACTTTAAATCACCTTTATTTGAATATTGGGGAGAAGATATTTGTGAATTTTTTTAGTGTATAATTGTAGATTGTGTTATCTTATGCTATAATATGAGCAAAAATTGTATGCGTGTGTGTAAATTTTACCTTAAAAACGGCTCTAACAATTTTGATAAAATTTTGTATTATGCTATTTTCGGGCATGAGAAGATTAATGAGCTAGGTCATATGTTCAAGAAAAGTCAATTAGTGAGTCATAATAGGTCAGGATCAAGCTATAGTAGAACACCGATAATTCGGATTGTTTTTTTCATTTTGGTTTTTTAAGTTTGAGAAGCGATTGGCGAAAAAGTTTTTTTTAATTCAGAATACGACGATGCAACAAGTTAATGTTATGGAAATTAGCCAATCGTTTCTCAAACTTGAAAAAAAAATGAAGAAACCGATCCAGATTATCGGGGTTCTACTGAATTTATATCTAAAGAATGGCTGGATCAATTTTTAAAAAATTTTGTATCCAATCGTTTTTTTGTTCAATCACAAAATCAGATTAAAAAAAAAGAAGACAAAATAGTATATTGCAATACGAATCACCTAAAAAATGTAAAACGATAATTAAATAAGTGACCAGTAAAAGCAAAACAATAATTTGTGAGACCCTTAGGGAATTATTAAAAAATAAAAATGTTTCTGCCTGACTTTCTGAAACTTGACATTTGTTGATGATTGTAATCAATGCATTTACTGCATCCTTTCTTGATAAATAAACAAAAGAATTTGCATTTTTGGATGTTGTTCAAGGACTATAGAAGATGTACAAGTGCATTTTTCAGTTCATTTTCAAATTGTTTTTTAGTATTTATAGATAGTAAAAGATTTTCCAAAATGATCTCAAACTTTTGGGCGACAGTGTATATATATTAAAATATTATCTCTTAATTTTGTGAGATTTAATGTTTTGAGATTTCAGTATGATGAATGCTAATTTCACAATTATTATTACTGATTCAGAATATGCTATTTCAGAGTATGTGATTTATTAATATATCTTTTTGAGTTTTAACTTTCCTTTTTATCAATATTTAAAATACAGTTACAACTTTTAATTTTCCTCTTTTCCTAGGATGAAAATATAAAGATTTTAAAAATTATCACTGAGCAAGTGAGCTTAGACAGGTATTTATATACTTATTGATCAATTTGGGATATGTGTATAATTAGAAAGGATATTTATTGCTCTCTCTCTCACTGTTTTCTTTTCCAGATGCAAGTGGGCTTGGACCCAACTTGGCCTTTGTCAATTGCAAAAAAATTTATGCTCTGAAGCAGTGTTTTCATTACAAAATGCTGTAAGAGCCGATCCTACTAGCAGGTTTGTTATTTATTGCTACAACTTTTTGATATTATCTGAAGTGCCACTTCTCTGGAGTTTTCCACTAAAAATAAATAAATAAATAAAAATTCTATAATTTTTGCACAGTTATAAAAAAGGGAAACAAAAAACAGTGATGTGCACTGTGGTGAAAGTCAACAAGAACAATAACAATGCGATGCAATTAACTGGTAGCTTAGAAAAATTCATCTTAAGAACAGAATAAGTTTGAGTCCCACTCATTAATTTTGTAGCTTGGTAATTATTAAGAGATGTCCATGTAAATTGTAGATATGGGAATGTTATTTTTCCAGCAGAATTAGAAGAATTCTTCAATTTATTTACCTTTAAACTATATTCGGCAAAATCAATATGTCTTTTGGTCATGAGAAAAATTCCGAATTTTCTCAAACAGCCACAAAAAAATTGTAGATTACCTTTGATGGTCATGAATTTCAAGTCATGGAAAAACTAAGAGTTTCATCAATCACTCTTGAAAGAAAACCATGAATTTTTTCAATTGTTCATAGAATAAAATTGCAAAATTCATAAATCAGTTGCAGGGAAAAAAGCGTTAATTTTGTCAAAAATTCACAAAAGAAAATTGCAAATTTCATCATATGATTGCACAAAAGATCATGAAAGCTGGCAATTGGTCTTGGATCTCACCATATAGTTAAAAAATTTCAATTTTTTTCTCAATAACGATTTCTCTAAGATTATTGTGTTTTTGTCAACGACAATCACAACAAGGTTTACAATGTTTAATTTTTCTCTGCTTACATTATGAATGTCCAAATTTGTGTTAAAATTATTTTATTAAAATCTAAAAGAAAATAAAAAACTTCCCCGTATTTCTTTCAAATGTATTTTTTACTAGCTGACACACTTGGCGTTGCCCAATTTGCATCATATTTCAACGGTTTGATTGAAGTGTGTTTAGAAAAATGTAAGTGTTAAAATTTTACAAAAAAGAGTTTTGGTTTTCTTTCATTTTTTTAATATAGTTAAAAATAAAATGTCGTTTTAAATTTTCTTCTTTATTTAGTTCATTATAAATAGTGTAGTTTACAAAATTCATGGATAAATATCATAAAATATACTTCAGAACTTTTACTTTGTGCTATGAGTTATTATAATAGATCTTGTACACGACAGATGGCGCCTCTACGGCACATTTGTAAGATCGGCAGTCTTACACTAGCCACGATGTAGTGAGGTTGTATGTTCTGAATAAATGTTTGTTATTATTTCCTAACTGCCTTCCGGCATGAGTTCCTGCATCACCACAATGTACCAAAGCACAACACTGACAACAGAGGATGGGACATGGTGATGGGAAGAAAAGTTTTTTCTTTTTCTTCCTTCGTCGAATTTACGATGCCGAACGCCGATCTTAGATGTGTGGCGTTAAGCCTAACACACGGTCGCGGAGTTTCCAGTTGCCGGTAGCACATGTTCGAATGAAGTCTAAAAAGAAAAGGCATGTGTTCTTTTAATTAAAGCTTCAGAAAAATAGCAAAGATGGGCTCTTTTGGCCAAAAAAAAGAGTTCGATTCGACAGCCGAATCGTGGACATTGTATACGGAAAGACTCCAGCAATTTTTCATTGCAAACGGAATTGAGAATGCAGACTGCAAAAGAGCGATTTTCCTGATAGTCGTCAGTCTGTCTACTTATGCTTTAATTCGGAATCTCTTGTCACCAGTGGCGCTAGATACGAAGACAGTGGAAGAAATAATCAACGTTTTGAATTCGCACGTTGACCCTGCACCTTCCGTCATTGTTGAATGATACAGATTTAACAGCCGAGTTCGTCACGCTGGCGAATCGGTCGCAAATTTTATAGCTGCGTTACGTAGCCTGGCTAAACATTGCAGTTACGGCACATGGTTAGATGAAATGTTGCAGGATCAGATCGTTTGTGGAATTCAAGATGAAGCAATTCAGAGAAAACTTCTCGTGGAAAATTAGTTAACCCTAATGAGACTACAGAGATCACAGTGACGATGGAGACAGCGGCTAGAGATGCAAACAATCTGCGTTTGGCATCCGGTTCTGAAGTAAATATAAATAGAATACAATATAAGAAGAATAATGCACCGAAAAGTCCTAATTCTCGTGTGACTAGTCAGAATGCTGCTCGTGCGACAAAATAGAATTACGAAAAATACAATCGATGTGGATCGAATCATGTGTTAAACAAATGCCGTTTTAGGAATGCATCTTGCCATTCTTGTAAAAAAATTGGCCATATCGCCAAAGTATGCCGGTCCAAGAAGAAAAATTCCAGTGCTTGGGTACATAATGTGCAAGTGGAGGAAGTAGAAAATGAAGTGCCACCAGTCTACACATTATTTAATGTCTCAGGTATGGAAGTAACCTTGCCACCTGCTAAAGTTGAATGCTTACTCCAAGGAAACCATTCATTTTTGGAGTGGATTCAGGGGCTCCTTTTTCTTTAATGCCATTAAATGTTTACAATAGTGTAAAAGAATATTTACCTCCCATGGAGAATACTGCAATTAAGCTGAATTCTTACACAGAACATCTTATTGTAGAGTTTGGATTAACATAAGTGAATGCATCCTACAAATCTAAGTCCTGCTCTTTATCTTTGATGATAGTTGGACAGGGAAAAATTAATTTAGCCAGATGTAATTGGATTTATCCATTGAAGCTGATGAATGTTTTCAAGAATCCAAACCAGTCTTATATCATAAATAATTTGCCAACTCCAGAATTGATGTTACATAATCTTTTAGAAAAATTCAGAGATTTATTTTCACCAGGGTTAGGCATGTTAAAAGATGTCAAAGTGCACCTGATTAAGAAAGATTCTGCAACACCTAATTTTTTTAAAGCATGCCCAATTTCTTATGCTCTTTTGGACAAGGTTGATCAAGAAATAGCTCGCCTCGTTAAGGAAGGCATCCGTGAGCCAGTGAAGACTGCTGAGTCTGCAACGCCAATCGTACCTGTCCTAAAGTGTGACGGACACATCAGAATATGCAGAGATTTCTAGTTAACAACCAACAAGGTGACTGAATTGGAGCAGTATCCACTGCCGAACATCGAAGATTTATTTGCACAGCTTTCAGGGGGAGTTGTTTTCTCTAAATTGGATCTTCGGGATGCTTATTGCCAGCTGCAACTGGATGAAGAGTCCAAAGATCTAGTAGTAATCAATACCCATAAAGGACTTTTCCGTTACACTAGAGTTCCTTTCGGAGTTGCCTCAGCTCCAGCTATGTTCCAGAGAGAGATTGACAAAATTCTGCATGGTTTGAAGGCTGCTTGCTATCTCGATGATGTCTTGGTTTTCTGAAAAGATGAAGCTAAACACCTACAGAACTTGACAGCAGTTCTAATGCGTTTGCAGGAAGCTGGAATGAAGTTAATTCTGAAAAATGTGAATTTTTGAAATCTTTGGTGGAATATCTGGGTCATCGTATTGACAGGGAAGGACTTCATCCCTTAGAGTCTAAAGTGGATGCTGTAGTCAAAGTTCCTGATCCGAAGAATGTTGATGAGCTACTTCCTTCATCGAGCTCATTACTTATTACAGCAAATTTTTACCAAACATGGCTACCTTATTAGCTCTATTATATGAGTTATTGAAAGGAAAAACGAAATGGAAGCACCACAGAGAGATGCATTTTCAAAAGTGAAAGAAGTTTTGAAGAACTCATCACTGCTAATACACTTCAATAACAAGAAAGAGGTTGTTTTGGCTTGTGATGCTGACCCCTATGGACTTGGAGCAGTCTTGTCTCACAAAACTGAAGATGGTGATCGTCCAATAGCCTTCGCTTCCCGTTCCTTAACGGAAGCTGAAAAAAATTATAGCCATATAGAAAAAAAAGCTCTATCCCTGGTCTTTGGTGTGACAAAATTTCTAAAATACCTGTTAGGACGAACATTCATGTTGCTTACCGATCATCATTCCTTAGTTAATCTTCTTTCGTCAGACAAGCCTGTACCAGTAGTAGCTGCTGCAAGAATTCAACGTTGGGCTCTGACCCTGGCATCATATTCATATACAATTAAGTATAGAAAAGGCAGCTTTCACGCGAATGCAGATGCTTGCAGTAGATTGCCATTGGATGCTAAGTATGCAGATCCATCAGTTCCAACAGAATCGGTGTTATTATTAACACAGTTAGATGACACTCCAGTGATGAGGCACCTAATTGCAACCGAAATTGACAGATGCTCTGACCGAAGGAAGCTGAAATCGTATATTTTAAAAGGGTTTCCTATGAAAATTGAGAAAATTTTGTATCCCTTCTTCAGAGTAAAAGATGAATTATCTGTCAAAGAAGACATAATTTTGAGAGGCTCACGTGTTATTATTCCTCCAAAATTTAGAAAATTCATTCTTGATGAGTTTCATTCATCTCACCAAAGCATAACAGTAATAAAAGCACATACTCGTTCCTATGTTTGGTGGCCAGAGCTGGATAATGATTTGGAAGCAAAAGTGAAAGGCTGTGTTGCATGTCAACAGAATGCCTCAGCACCTCCATCAAAGTATCTTCCTTGGCCTATGCCAGAGAAAGCATGGGGGCGTATCCACATTGACCATGCCGGTCCAGTGGAAGGCTAGATGCTACTTATAATAGTAGATGCCAAGACAAAATGGTTAAAAGTTGCACAGGTATCGAGTATATCTGCAAGTGCAACAATAATAGTTTTACGTAGCCTATTTTCTCGTTTCAGCATTCCTAAGAGTGTGGTCAGCGACATTGGTCCTGGTTTCAAAAGTGAAGAATTTGCAAATTTTTTATCTTGCAATGGCATTGCTGAAGTGAAAATGCCTCCTTACCATCCACGTTCGAATGGCTTAGCTGAGCGAGTGGTCTGAACAGTAAAGTCAGACCTGAAGAAAATGACTGGAGGGACTCTTGCTGAGAGGCTGTCTAGGTTCCTCTTCAACTATCGCAATACGCCATCAGCAGCCACTGGAATATCCCCAGCCATGGCTATGTTTGGTCGTCCTCTCCGAACACGAGTGGATCTAATTTGAGATCCTATGAGTCAGACACACAAGAAGGAAAAGACCAGCCCAAGAAGATTTGCAGAAAGCATTCCAGTTCGGGTGTGTTCGTTTGGCCGTGGCCCACCATGGGTTAAAGGCAATGTTTTATGTCCCGTATGGAATGTTATGTATAAAGTGTCAACCCCTTTGGGAAATTGGACACACCAATTGACCAACTGAGGCTCAGACAAGAGGACTTGATTATTGATGTTCTGAGTTCTGACTCCACTTGACTTGCCAGCTCCTGCAGCTTCAGCTACAGAATCTGTTGATTTGCCGATTGATGTTCCCACAAGTACCCCCAAACCTCCTGTACTCCCCTTAGAAGTAAGTTCTCCAAGGGTAATTAACAAGCCATCTGCAGACCCCCTAGTTCTATCACCACAAGTGTTCACTTGTGATGTAAGTACACCATTAGTCAGAGGTTCAGAATGAGTTAGAAAGAAACCAATACGCCTCCAGTATTAGAATGTTTTGTTTTGACCCTGGTGACAAACTGTTTTTAGTTTTGAACTGTTATTGATCCATTCCTGTCTGCAGTTATAGACTGTTTTGCTTGTTCCTAACAAACTGTTTATTAGTCGCAAACTGTTTTATTTTGAACTATCTTGATGTACAAGACTCTATGACATCTTGCATGTTCTTTAAGAAGGGAGGGAATTGTTATGAGTTATTATAATAGACCTTGTACACGACAGATGGCACCTCTGCAGCATGCTTGTAAGATCGGCAGTCCTGCACTAGCCGCGATGTAGTGAGGTTGTATGTTCTGAATAAATGTTTGTTATTTCCTAACTGCCTACTGGCATGAGTTCCTGCATCACCGCAACGTACCAAAACACAACACTTTGTGTTGTTATTTCCTCTCTTTTTACTGTTTTCTGAGAGGCATCTCTCACATTTGTAGTATGCTCTTTAATTGTATCGTTAAATTTTTGAGTTTCAACTCATTAACTCTTCACAGCTCTACTTTACACTAGGTGATGCTACTAATATAAATAGAGGCTGGGTTTAACCTGTTTTCTCACTCTTATTTGAGTATGATTGCCATATGAGAAAACATGAAAAAATATTTTTAAATATTTTAGTTACTAGTACAAAAAATTACTGACTTTAGTTATCCCACTGCATTGAGTTAATAGCATAAAAGAAGTTCAGTTTCCTAATTATTTTCAATTTGGTTCTAACTGCTATTTGAGAAACCAAACCATAAAAAACAATATTTGTTTAGTTTAGTTACTTTGTTTCATGATAATAGGCACAAGAGTCCAAAAAAATTAAATTTATTCTGTTTTTAATATTTTTAATAAGGTTGCTATACAATGAAATAACAAAACAATTATTACTAAAGTAAGAATAGTAAGCAAACAAAAAATCAAAGATATTTAATTACTCTAATGAATTTTAGATAAATATTGTATGACATTCTTAATCATTAGTTAAGAATTATTAATCAAATTGATTTGAAAATTTTGTAATCATTAGTGAAAGAGTAGTTAAATTAATCATTAGACTTTGAGTATGATAGAAATTAACTTTAACTGTCAATCATTAATCTAATTAAATTTTGCATCATGTGTGAACATTAATCTTGTGATAATTTTATATTCACATAGAATTCAACTTTTTTAGTTTGCTTCATGTCTGTTCTATTTTTCATTTATATAAATTTATATAATTCTTTATCTTTTTATAATTATTTTATTGCTAACAATTTAAAGGTGAAAATAAAATTCTTCTGCTGATTACTATTACTTATACATTTTAGTATAATCTCACAATTTTGTAATTTCATTTTTTATTATTATCTGCACAATTCAACACCGATTTTTACTTAATATATGTGTATATGGATTTTATTTCAGTTATAGTTGGGAATGTCTTGCTGATGCATATTTAAAAAGAGGTAGTTATGAATCTGCTCTAAAAGCGTTTGAGAAAGCTTCAGAAATAAATCCCAAAGCTATGTATCCTTTATATCAGTAAGTTGTTTGTATATTCTTTCTTTATTTAAATTAGTGCTACTCTAAATGATGTGTGTTCAATGCCCATGGTGTCTACCTATTAAAAGGCAAAATTAGCAGTTTGCCACAGGCCATAGTGTAATTAAATGAATAAAAAATGGTTGTTAATTTAAATATCTTCCATTTGCCAGCCTCTTTTTTTATTTTAATTTTCTCAAAAATGCACTCCATATGTTCAGAATGTGTAATTTTGGTTCCTCACATATTGTTTCACTGAAGATTTAAATCAGTTTCTCTTGCTGTCTTCAGAAAATCCTGAGGTCAAAGAACTGTGGTTCTTAGTGTCCTTTCAACTTAACTCTGTATGCTAAGATAGAATAAAATTTTCTTGCAAACCAAGAACAATTTAACTCTTTATACTTGTAAAATTTTGATATGGACATATTTATTTAGCCTATTTAATTTTATATTGGTGATATTAACAGAAAGGAAAAACAAAGTTGTCATTTAACACTTTTAATCTTTGCAAAAGTTCTATTAGTTTTAAAAGATGATAAAATTTCTTCTATTGGGCTCTAGTTTTTGATCAAATTTCTTGATTTTGTCTTCATTTTTCTGTCCTGTGTAATAGAGGATATTCACAATAGCCTGAGGATATACATTGAAGAGCTATAGCTTCACTAGCAGTGTTGGCGCCACTTTTGTTGTTATGACATCACTGCATTTACCTTCCTCCGGATGTTTCATCATTCTTTCAGTTTGTTGTATGTATGCCGTAAAGGCAAGCAGCTCTCAGAGCACGCATTTAATAAAAAAATTACAGTCTGCTATTTTGAAAGCTATCGGCATTTTTATTCATATTTATACTCGCATTCGCAAACAGTAACATTATGGCCAGTCGAGCTCATAGATATTTATATTTAAAAAATAATAATAGTTTTGTCTAAAATAGTGAATTGACAGCACAAAAGAATAAATTTATTCTTTTATTCGAATCTTCGAACATTGCAACATAGTTATTTATTTCTGCAGTTTCATAAAAGTACATTATGCAACATCTAAGCAAGAAAGAGTAAAGCAAAGACGAAATCATCTGCTCATCAGAAAAGGTAGGATATATTCGATTATTCTCTTTGATTTCATAAGTTTATAAAATGGACCCGCATGAAAAAATAAAAAAGAAATGCACGTCTGTAAGAACAGCAATTACCAAACTAATAACTAAAATTGATACTTTAATTAATGAGGAAAAAAAGGAAATCGATGAATATTTAGAAATTCTGGAACAGTTAAATGAAAAGGAAGAATCGCTGAAAAATTTAAATAGCAAGATAGAAGCTGCCATAAGTATTGCGAAGGATTATGAAAATGATATTAACATTAGTGAAGAATATAGTGAGAATATCGTAAGAGCTAAAATAAAAATTAAGAAACAAATTAAGCGTTTAGAAGAGGGTAAGATTCTTAATAAAACTCAACTAAAAACTACTCCTACAAATGACTCATTTAATATTAAATTACCGGAAATTCCTCTCTCCAAATTCTCAGGAAAACCGGAAGAATGGAGTTCATTCAAATTACAATTTGATAAGGTTATAACATCTAACGAACAATTATCTGAAACTCAAAAACTTCATTATTTATCAGCAGCTTTAACAGATGAAGCAAAAGTTTTGCAAACGACAGAAGATACATTCACTTCTTTAATTCAGGCATTAAAATATAGGTATGAAAACAATAGAATAGCTGTAGAAATACACATAAATTCACTTTTCGAAGCAGATAAAATTATACAACCTTCTGCAAAAGATTTGGGGAATTTAGTTGACGCTATAAAGAAAAGCATTCTCACATTAAAGGTTTTGGATTACACAAGGAACAATTTTTCCGACATTTTAATACTGAATATTATTCTTCAAAAATTGGATAAAGATACGCAAAACAGTTACGAAATGAGTATCAGTTCAAATGAAGTTCCTGAATTGGACAATTTAATACTATTTTTAGAGAAACATTCTCAAATCTTGGAAAATATCAGTAAAAACATTTCAGCAAAACCCAAATCAAATCAACAGCGTATTTTTAAACAAAAATCTCTCTTTTTTAAGTCAACTAATTTAATTAATTCTTGTGTGTTATATAAGCAAAATCATGCAATTTATAAGTGCGATATATTTTTGAAATCAAATGCTTTTCAGAGAAAAGAAATAGCAATGAAACACAGACTTTGTTTTAATTGTTTAAGTAATCAACACACGATTGCAAATTGCAAATCTAAAAGTTTCTGCAACATTTGTCAGTCAAGACATAATACATTACTTCACAGAAATGTAAACAATTCCTTTCCGAACAAAATTAATGAAGTTAATCCCATCAAGCAAGGTAATAAATTGAATCCGAATGCACAAGAGTTTTACAGACAGAAGTTAAATCACTTGTATCGCCTTCTTTATCTTGCGTTAATAACGGAAATAAATCTGTCATTCTCTCCACTGCTTTAGTTTGGGTTTTTAACCCTTATTCTGGTAGTTATTTACAAGCACATGTAATACTGGACTCAGGAAGTATGTCCAATATTGTAACATCAGAATTCGCTGATCGATTGGGAATTCCATTTAAGAGATTGAAAATCGCGATATCAGGTTTAGGTGGAAAAGAAATGAACATTAAATACAAAATGCATGCAAAAATTCTAAACTGAAATGGATCTTTTGAGACATCATTAGATTTCCTTGTTGTTTCAAAAATAACTGATTCACTCCCAGTAACAAAATTGTGTATTCATAACTTGAAAATTCCTCATCAGTTAGCAGATCCAAAATTTAGCATTCCTGACAAAATTGACATGTTACTCAGAGCACAATGTTTTTTTGATATAATAAAGGATGGAGAAATTCGAATTCCAAACAGCAATTTAGTGTTTCGAAATTCAGTATTCGGATACATCGCAACAGGAACAGTAGATACTGTCAGTCATACGCAATATTGTGGTTTTATTTCACAGTCTCAAAGCATTGATGAAGGTATAGAAAAATTTTGGAAATTGGAAACCATTGATGAACCTTCAAAAATTCTGAGTAAAGAAGAAGAACACTGCGAGGAACATTATAAAACTACGCATAAAAGAAATGACGCATGTAGATAGACTCATGTCCATAAATTAAGGATAATACCAGTTTTAGTAAATAAAGGCATGGAAACAAAACAAATGTGACTTCTTCGTCAAGCCCATACATTAAACAAAAGAAAAAGAACAAGAACGATATATGTGTGATAACATTCATAAAATCCACAATGGTTGCTCCCTAGATCAATTGCAAAAATGTCCCCCTTTAAAAAAACTCAACATTATATGGTTGGTATAATGATTAATAAATTGTATGCATCCCAGAGAATGAAATACAGTCCAAGCAATACCTAATCATGCTGATTATCAAATTATCAAGCTGATTTTGGGGGAGATTATTCCAATCAGCTAGCAATGCTCTCTGATGTTCCGGCACACATGTAGGAGGTGGTTGGCGGGCTGCAACCCGTCAGCCAAGGATATCCCATACATGCTCTATCGGACTCAAATCAGGCAAAAATGCTGGCCAATCCATACGGGTGATATCCTCAGCTTTAAGGCATTCATTTACGATGTTTGCTCGATGAGGATGGTCATTATCATCCATAAACACAAATTCTAAGCTCATAGCACCTCTAAACAGACGTATATGTTGTTGCAGAATGATGTCCTGATAAATTTGGCTTGATATGTTTCCGGTTTGAACATGTAGATCTGTTCTGGAGCCCAGTATAATTCCACCCCAAACAAGCAGTCCTGCACCACTGTAGCAATGTCGTTTAATGATGTTGTCTTGGTGGTAATGGGTACCTGGCGTTCTCCATATGAAAGTCAGATGTGAATCAGACTGCAAGTTAAACTTGGACTCGTCGGAAAACTTTACACAAGCCTTCTGTGACGATGTCCACATTGCATGTTCTCTACTTCAGGCTAACCGCAGGCGACAGCAAGTTGCTGTGAGCGGAACACATCTTACAGGTCTGCGAGTGTATAGACCAATACTTCCCAAACATCTGTACACGGTATGCCTTGAAACAGTCGTACCCGTGGCAAAAGATAGCTGACAAAACACGTCTGATGCTGTGTTCCGTCTTTTTCTTTTGGCAGTTACTGTCGAATAACGGTCTTCATTCGTGGTTGTAACTCGGGGATGACCTGTATAGTAACGTCTGCTGACATTTCCATCATCATGGAATCGTTGCCAAAGTCTAGATATTATACTTTGGGCAATTACAAGTTTCTCAGATACTTCCATCTGAGTACACCCACATTCCAGACGGCCGATAATTCTGCCACATAAAATATCATCCACATGTGTCCTCTGTGTGATAACTGTTCGGTTTTGGCTTTGAGAGGCTTAGAAAATGACTGTTAACTTTTTTACTTCTTTGCCACCCTTCCTTATATACAACTCTTTAACACTTTCGTCATTGTGACATACTATCAGCGCCATCTGGTGGCTTTCTGAAATTTGCCTATTAGTCTTGAAGATGTGTGTGATAATTCTGCAAGTTAAATTTTTACTTTAGACTTAGATTTCTATGTGATTCTGAATTATCCTTAATTTATGGACATGAGTGTATGTAGTACAGATGCCTACCAAGGATTTGGAAAATTTAGGTGATTCTAAAGATCTTGCAAAAAAACATCTGAATCAGTTGTGGAGAAGATTATCTAAAGATAAAACTATGAAAGTATTGTACCAGCAATTCATGCAAGAATACTTAGGCCACATGGAAAAGGTTACAGATGCTCAATCCGAACATCCAGATAATAATTGTTACTTTTATGTTAATACTACTAATTATACTAATAATTTATGTTAATACTACATGCCACATCACAGAGTTCTCAGGCCAGACAAAACCACAACAAAATCATGTGTGGTATTCAATGTATCAGCGGCAACTACATCTGGTTTCAGTCTCAATGATTGTCTGCTAAAAGGAGAAGTGAAAGAAGACATATTTGAAATTATGACAAGATTTTGTGTTTGCAAGTATGCTTTTACTACAGACATTCAAAAAATGTTCAGGCAAATTTTAATTGATCCATCTCAACGTGACCTTTTAAGAATTGTATGGAAGACAGATGAAAACAAAGAAACTGCTATTTACAGATTGAATACAGTCACATATGGAACTTGCAGTGCACCGCTTCTTGCAATATGGACTCTGAAACAATTAGCCATCGATGAATCATCACAATTCCCTTTGGCTGCTGAAGTAATAAGAAAAGATGTATACATGGATGATATAGTTACAGGTGCACATGACCTAGCTACAGGTCTACAGCAATAGTTATGCAACATGTTAAAAACGTACAAACTAAAAATGTTTGTTGGCAACAGAGTATCCAAGATACAAACCTTAACTGAGAACTATCATTGGAAACATGTCCCATCGCATTTAAACCCAGCAGATGTTATATCACTTGGACTAGGTCCTCAAGAACTTTCCAACACAAATCTTTGGTGGTATGGTCCCCCGAACTTTCATACACCTTTATCTTCTGATAAATCCAGTGACAATATAGACATTTTATCACAACAACTGTACTCGCATGAACTTAAAAAAACAGACAATGTCAACTTAATTTCTATTTCTGAAAACTCTTTTGTAAATGATTTTCTTAATTTAGTAACAACTATTTAAAATTAATACATATTCTAAGTTTTGTTTTCAGATTTATATTGAATGTTAAAAATACCATTCACCGAAGTGGCCCACTCACAACAGAGGAGCTTCGTATTGCCAAGTACTTTCTCGTCAAAATGGTACAGGTAAAATCTTTCGATTATGAAATCAAAACTCTTGATAGGGGAGAAATTCCCAAGAGGGCCAGGTAAGTTGTTTACATCCCTTTTTTGATAAGCAGAAATTGTTACGGGTAGGTGGTAGGTTAAATAATTCTGATTTATCTTATGATAAAAAATTTCCAATATTGCTCCCAAAAAATCATAAATTGACTTTATTGGTAATAACATATTTTCATCTTAAATATTTACAAGTTGGAGCCCAAACTTTACTCCATCTTGTTAGGCAAGAATTTTGGCCACTGGGTGGTAGAAATACTGCCAGAAAAATTGTTCATGACTGCATAATTTGTTTCAAAAATAATCCTAAATGTATTGAGCAAATTATGGGAAATCTTCCCTCTGAAAGAATTACTCCTAGTTCCTCGTTATCTAATGTAGGGATTGATTTTTGTGGCTCCTTTTATATTAAATATAAGGGTCAAAGAAAAGATATTTACTATAAATGTTATGTTGCTATTTTTATTTGTTTCGTAACAAAAGCCATTCATTTAGAAGTGGTCACTGACTTAACTTCAGAAGCAATGATAGCAACATTAAAGAGATTTTTTAGTAGGAGAGGTAAAAGTTCTTCTATCTGTACTGACAATGCTAAAAATTTTGTTGGAGCCATTTCGGAGTTAAAACGTTTGGCAACATGATTAGAAACCCCCCAGATGTTTTGGCTGATTATTTAACAAGTGAGGAAATTGCCTGAAATTTCATTCCACCCGGGACACCCAATTTTGGTGGTTTGTGGGAAGCTGGGGTGAAGTCATTTAAGCATCATCTAAGAAGAACTGTAGGAAATTCTCGATTAACTTTTGAACAATTTTTAACAGTTACTATGCAAATTGAAGCCATTTTAAACAGTCGGCCCCTCACGCCCATGTCTTCTGACCCCGATGATTTTGAAATTCTAACTCCAGGCCATTTTCTCATAAGTAGACCTCTAAGCAGTATGTCTGAACCTGATCTCACTGGCGAAAATGATAATTATTTGTCTCAATGGCAAAGATTAAATAAAATGGTCCAATTTATTTGGCGAAAGTGGAAATTAGATTATCTTAATAATTTACAAGCCAGACATAAATGGCAATTTGAAAAAGATAATGTTATTCCAAATTCAATGGTCCTTTTAAAAGAGGATAATCTTCCACCTGCAAATGGACAATTGGTAGAGTTCAGGAAGTAGTTAATGGACCAGATGGTAAGGTTAGAGATGTATTAGTTAAAACCCCTCAGGGTATTTTCAAAAGAGGTATATCGCTTACTTCCTTGTCAATAAACTGGCAAATTATTATATGACTCTGTATAACCATTCCATTGTAAACTTATTATGTAAACAAATGTTTGAAGTATATTTAATTATTCATTGTTCTATTCATTATAATATTATGCATCTTTATTGTATTGTATGTTATTCATTGTAAATTTAAATATTATATTGTATATTGAAATGATATTTCAGCGTGGGATGGTATGTTTGCACCACTTTTCTTGTTATGGCGTCACTTCATTTACCTTCCCCCAGATGTTTCATCATTCCTTCAGTTTGTTGTATGTACGCCGTAAAGGCAAATCGCAGCTCTCAGAGCATGCATTTAATAATAAAATTACAGTCTGCTATTTTGATAGCTATCGGCATTTTAATTCATATTTATACTTGCATTTACAAACAGTAACAACAGTATAGCTTCATTTGAGAAACAGAGAATGTATGGAATTTCTTTTAAAATGCAGAAGGTGTATGGCATATACCTCTATATACCCTGTACTACACACATTCTCAAACTTTCTCACAATGGAAACCATATGAGTTTTAATTCAATTGGGGATCTCATTATGAGTAAAATATATAATTTTGTCATCTAATTATATTAGAACTAGAAAGACAGCCCGTCAAAAATGATGGAAAATAAGGTAAGATGATTTATACAATATACAGCTCATATTCAAAATATTAGAATAATTACCTTTTTTTTAGAAATTGAAAATATAGTTTGGTAATTTAATGTCTTTTAATGAAAATACGCAAACGATATTTTTATTAAAAACTTATTGTTGATTAAACTTATTTGTTATCTTAAATTTAATATCATTTTTGAAAAGATTAATTGCAAAAAAAATTATTTTGAAAAGTCAAAATATTAGAATATTTATTCAAGTGGTTCAAAATATTAGAATATTTCACATTAATTCTCCTTTAATTATTACCAATTCTTAACTGGTGGCATCATTGATTAAATTCAGACAATTTTATTTAAAATCAGTATTCTTTTTTGCAGTTTGTTTCTTTTTCGTCTTAAAATGGGCCGTGTGAGTGATATTCCTGAATCTACTAAACTTCGTATAGTTGATTTGTATCGGCACGGTAAAAATCAATGTTTTATAGCGAATTATTTACATTGTTCGCAATCGAGCGTTAGTAAAATACTAACACAATATTCAAAAATTGGAAAATTTCAAAATAATCGCCGAAATGGTGGCCGAAAACCAAAAACATCTGCTAGAGATGACAGGAAACTGAAGCGTATAGTTAAGAAAAACCGTTTTAAAAGTGTGCGATTCTTGCACCGAAAATGGAAAGAAGAAGGAGTTGAAGTTTCTACATCGACAACATTAAGACGTCTCCATAAATTTAAATTTGAATCTCGTGTACCGAAAACAAAACCTCTCATGACTGCAAGACAAAAGCGTATAAGATTGAATTGGTGTAAATCAAGACTTTTTGGAGCAATGAAGATTGGAAAAATATATTATTTAGTGATGAAAGTATGTTTTGTGTTTCATATGGTAATCAAGGTATTCGAGTTTGGAGAATGAAGCAAGAAGCATTTGATAAAGAATGCCTTAAGCGTTCCGTAAAATTTGCTGCTAGTGTCATGGTTTGGGGTTGTATGAGTGCAGAAGGACCTGGAAAGTTATGCATCGTCTATGAAAAGGTTAACTCTCTGATATATCAAGAAATTTTAGAATATTACATGATTCCATCATCAGAAGATTTATTTGAAGATGATTTCATCTTTCAACAAGATTTAGCGTCCCCGCATACCTCGGTGTCAACTAAGAATTAGTTCCGCCAACGCAACATTAAGGTACTTCCTTGGCCACCAAATTCACCAAATCTTAATCCCATCGAAAACTTATGGTGTATAATGAAGAAAAAACTTCAAGAAAATCCTCCTTCAAGTAAAACTGAGTTAGTGGCACGTATAAAGTCTATTTGGGCTAATATTGATAGAAATGTTTGTAAACACCTTGTATATAGTATGCAAGATCGATTGTACGCTGTTATGAAAGCTAAAGGGGATGCTACAAAATATTAACTACCATTTACTTCATATTCATAAGGTAATATTGTTGCGTAAAATAAAATATTCTAATATTTTGAACCAATCTAAATTTTATTCTAATATTCTGGTGTGTTTAAGGAAGCTGTATACCTAATTTATTGTGCTGTATTTTATATTTTATAAATGTTAAAATCTTATCTAAACATTCCAGATTTAATTTATAAGAAATTTAATTGCATTTACTTAGTATAAAAAATAAATAAATGACAAATAATTTTTTCTTCTTTCTTTTTCTCAATTATTCTAATATTTTGAATATGAGCTGTATGTGCAACATGCACGAATATGGGATTATTTCATAATCATCATTTGACAATATCAACCTCCCTCCACTTTTTTTCTCATGCAGACTATTTCGTGGTGCTGTGACCGGTACTGATGACATTAATGTCGTATTAAAAGTAACAGAAAATACAATAAAAATTATACAAAACTCTACTGTATAATGGATACATAAAAAATGCCATTAAAGGTAAATAGAAAATTAGGTTACAACACTTAAGGATATACGATGTTTTTATAAAAACTTTTCTTTCTTTAAAAACTGATGTTGCTCTTTAGTGTTATCAATGTCATCAAGGTAAATTTTTAATGGCTTTTCCTCTTTACAGCTTGAAATATTTACCATGAAAAAATAAAAACATATCAGAAAAAAAAAAAGTTTTTTTTTTAAAATACAGTATAACTGCAGAAAATATTTGTTTTTGTGGCTTTATTGCAAATAACAGTATAACTGGTAATTTCATTCATATCAATCATTTCATACATTACTCATTCATTTTAAATGAAAAATACTATAAATTGTTCAAAAATATTTTGTTGTTGAAAAAATACCTTACATTACATTTCTACACCATTATTATTTCCCAACTCATATAACAGAACAAACTTTTAAAAAAAGTTGCCACTTTTAGTTGCTAATATCATCTTTATCACTAAAAATTCATCTTTATCATTAAAAATGATAAAGATGAATTCTTTATCATTAAAAAGCACTATAAAAACTATAGAGGTAAGAAATAACTAAATATTTTCTAAATTTTCTAAAAAAGACATCTATCTTTTTATAAAAACTATACTGAAGGTGTTTAAACACCTTTAGCAAAGTTATCTTCAGTAAAGTGATACATGTATTTAGAACATTTGTATAATTTTTACTTATTTGTTAGTATTATAAGGTGAATCTGGACTCTATGAGGATATTTTTATCATATCTCAAGTTCTTGGTAAACATAAAGGTAATTCAGTATTCAATGAATCACTACATCGATCCCCTTTTTTCTCATGCAGAATATTTTGTGATGGCATGACCAGCAATGAGGTCATTAATATTGCATAAAAAATATAGAGAAATGGATATATTTGGAATGGATATTCAATTGCGAAATTATTTATATGAAGTATTCTTAAAAATCAATGACTCATTATGACAGTGCAGAGCATGTTTAAATTAGCAAAATTAAATACGGTTTCTAAAATGTTTTAGCTATAGTACAAAAAATTAAAAATTTTTAATAAAAAAATATTCTGAACATATGCTGCTTTTATAAAAAAAAAATATATATATTCTAAACAGACGTGATTTAAGTTAAAAGAATTAAATGTTTTTAAAAAAATGAGAAATATGCTTTCTTTAAAATTCACAAAAATGTTGAAAATATATATGTATTTAAATGCAATAAAAAGTAGAAATTTTTAAGTAAATTTGAAAATTTTTGCCCTGGTAGTAATGACACTGACATAAAATAGAGCCTATCTTAGAGCTTCCTTCCTTCCCTGCCTTTCCTTTCCTTATTATTATTATTATTATTATTTAGTTGGAATTAAGTCATTTTCATAGAATTAAAGCAGTGGTTTGGATTGATAGTGAGCATTCAAACAGTTTAACAATGAAGTTGTTGATTGATGGGCCAATCCATAAGTCTAGCAGGGTGGATCAAACTATGCCAGTCCACCCTTGTCTAGTATGTAGTTTCTTAAACATCCAGACAAATCTCAAATAGTGCTCTTTTTATTGGACTCTGAATATTCGTATTGAAAAGCTGCTAAATTTATTTTTTGTTTTAATCTTAAATCTGTATCTGTATGATTTTAAGTTAAAATGTGTTTTGTATGTTATGTAATACTTGCATCCTTTTTCTGATTTTATTGAAATTTTTGTTTGTTTATTTTTTAATTTAATTAATTAATTAATTAAATTTATTTATTTATTTTGTAGAATTGCAACAATTCAAAAAATGAGAGGATTTTTTGTAGAAGCTGTAGAAAAATATAAAGATCTGCTAAATGTTGTGTCTACATATGTACCTGCTCTCATAGGTTAGTTTTCCTCTTATTTTCAGTATTTTAATGTAATGAAACTATCTAAAACTTAGATATTGTAAACCGTATTTAAAAATATAACTTCTCTATTTAATTTCTTAAGTTGATGCATTAATTTCTATGAATGAATGTCCTGTTAAAGTTAATGCCAAACTTTAAGAGGACATGTGATTATAGATGTTTAACTATAAATACAATTATTGTTTTTTTCAATGTGCCATTATCTTATCTGCAATTCTGTAAAATTGGTCTTTCACTTTGGGATACAAGCTAAAGTCCTACAAAGGTTGGACTCAAACCCAACTCGAACCCAAAAATTCCATTTGAGGTCAATTTACAAAATGATCAATCCCTCCCTCCCCCTCACACAAAATAACTATAATAAATAAAAACCTGCAGCCTAATTTGAACTTTCCGAAGTAATTTTTGACAACCCATAATCCGAACCAAACATATTTCGACCCATATCTGACCTGAAATGAAAGAAAAGGAAAATAAATCATGTTTAAATGCTATTATCAGAAAAGTGAACTACAATTACACCTCTATTATTTATTTTAGTTTTTATAACAAAAAATGAACTAATTTGTATTCTTTAAACTTCTGAATAGCAGACACCTCAGAATTGTTGAGCATGGTCTTACATTGGGTTGAGTTGTTTCTAATTTTTTTTTTTTTTTTTTTTTTTTTTTTTTTTTTTTTTTTTTCTGGATTCAGATGGCTCTGATTTTTTTTCTTTGAGTTGAGTTCATTCTAGAATACTTCATCTAAACAAATAATTTTCTGTGACCCAGAACCCAAACCGAACACATTTCGACCCATACCTGATCTGAACCTGAAATAAAAAGAAAATAAATCATATTGTAATGCAGTTATGAAAAGTAACATATAATTATATCTCTAATACTAATTATTTTAGAGAAAAATGCACAAATTTATACTCTTTACTATTTGAATAAAGTAAAAGCTCTCAATAGCAGACACCTATCATTGAATATAATCCTCCATCATGTTGGATTTTTCCCTAGTTTTCTTTCTACTGGTTGGGTTTATCCTAGATTGATTCTTCGGGGTCATATTTAAGTTTTTTGGAAGTAGGGATTTTCACAAAAGTGAGCAGAATTATGTTTCAGATGAAAATAAATATATATTTGAGTATGTATAAAACACTAATGAATAATGTATGTATTCAATTTACTGCATGAGAAATGAATGTTTATAAAAAATGTGATTATAGATTATTCTTTCTTTAAGAATACTTTTTACTTCTCCCTAAATATGAAAAAAAATTACCAACATTACAGTTTTGATATACACAAAAACATATATATTGTATTTGTGACAGTTTATGCAGACGTATACATGTTATGTATAAGTAGATTGGAAGGTACCTGCTATTCAAAGGTATAAACATATAAATATAAAATGTTAGAAATTGAAAAAGTGTTCACTAAATAGAGGTGTCTATGTTTTGGCAGTGTCCATTATAGAAGTCTTATTATAAATTGTAGATTTTTTAACCTGAAAAAATATTTAGAACATTCTTTACAAAAAATTGGGCCAACTCAAATCCAACCTGCAAGAGTCAAAACACAATCTAAAACCGACCTAAACTGCAGTAAAAAAGTAGAAATCAACCCGACCTGTAAGTGACCCTGAATGAAAAATACTGTATTTACTCGTGTATAAGGCACACTTTTTTTCAAAAAATTAGGGCAAAACTCCTAGGTGCGCCTTATACACAGAATATTTTTTTACTGTTGGATGCAGTCGAATGATATACATATGAAACAAGAAATTATTCAAAGAAGATATTAAAACTCAGAAAATGTTACTTAATTGAAGTAAGTATGTATACTGCATATTTATTTCATTCCTTGCAGTTTTTTATACAACAGAGCTAATGATATTATCTAAACGCTAATTAGCAATTCTCTTTATCGTCACTCATTCCTATTTCCGTTATTCTGTTACAACCCGAAGTCTAAAAATGCATTTCCGTCTTGTTTTCTGGTCTGGTGTAATATTTGTTTCGACTTTTTTTTTACTGAAATTCATTTGGTCATTCTTCATTAGCGTATCAAATTTATGGTGTGCGTTATATATGAGATTTTAAGAAATTGCCATTTTTACTTGTAAAGTACGGGTGCGCCCTATACACGAGCAAATACGGTATATCACTAACCCAACCTTGACGAGTCAGGTTCATATAAAAGCAGATAATACAGCTTAATACATTATTTTAATCAACGCAGTAGAAATTATAATTAACAATTAAGATAAGAGGTGGTGTTTGTTAAAAGCCAAAAAAGGGTATTTTTTAACAAATTTTTTTGTTATTTGTTATTATTCAAAGAACATTTCAAAATTTTTTTAAATAAAAAATTGATGTGTGGATGTCCTTGCATGTGCATTGTGCATTTTCAGACAGGATCTTTTGGACTTTTCTTTTGGATAGGATTCAGTAATTTGTTATTCAATATTCATTTACTTAAATCCACACTGCTTTATTAATAATTTTGTGCAATTGTTGATATGTGTTCACTGCATCTTCGGCAGTGTCTGTCCCTGTTATTAAATCATCAACATAAATAGAATTGCTATTTACATCTATCGCTATTGGATATTCCTTTTCAAATCTACTAAGATATAGCTTAATAGTAGTAGATAACAAAAATGAGCTTGAGTTCAAGCCAAATGTTAGGTATAAAAATTTGTAAATTATAACCTTAGACATTACTGTTGACTGGATTTCATCTACAAATAGAAATTTTAAAACATCCCTGTTTTATTCATTGATGGAAATCAATAAAAAGGCCTTCTCTATATTGGCTAAAACAATGATTTTTTTAATCTGGAGAAAATCAATAAATAGAAAATGTTAGGATTGAAATTTTTGCCTGTATCCAGACAGTCATTTAAAGATAACTGTCCAGTTTCATGGTAGCGTGCATAAAATACTAAGCGACATTTTGTGTAAACACTGTTTTATCTAAAAATCATTGTAAAAAATCAGGTTATCAGAAGATTTTTCTAGATATGAAACAATTTCAATATCTAAATGTTCATCCAAAATCTTATGATATTGTTCATCTAATTTTGTATCGCCTTTCATTCTTCTTATTAAACTTGTGAATCGTATTTCAGCCATTTTATAATTGTTTAAAGTCTCTTTTCTAAGGGAGCCTGATTTCATATCTGATATTTTTAAAATGCACCATTTTATTTAACCTTTCTACAATTTCTGCGTTTTTTATAATATTTGGGTCATCATTAATTCCTAATACATCCAATTCAAAAAAGCTTTCAAATCTAATTCACCTTGATTTTTCAATAAATGGACTTAAATTTAGTGACATTGTGCCATTTTTATCGTTTAATTTCCCAGCTGCAATCCATCCTAAAAGAGAATTTTGTAAAATTATTGAATTATCTAGTAATTTTATCTGATCAGATAATAATAACAACTCATAATATAACTCATAAATGTCTATCAAATTTGAAGGGTTTAAGTCAGTGATTTGGGAGACAACAACATACATGTTACCTGATTTTTGAAAATTTCTATCTTTATTCAACATTTCTACATCAATCTCCCTTTTAATATTACAAACAGATATGTTTAATTCTATAATTAACAAATTGACATGATATTTTTTCAAAACTAAAATCTTAGAAGTATAAAAAGAAAGTAGCGAAGCATTACTAAATGCATCTAAAATTGCAAGAAATGAAAAAAAATCATCATTAATTTCCTTGATATAAAATATCGCTGTTGAAATTAATCCATGTCAGATGAATTTATTTAAAATCATCTTGACAGTTTAATGCGAGTGCTTTTGAAGTTATGAGCTCTTCATTTTTTGATTGATGCTAATTCATTGTATAATTACTTTACCTTCATGATCATTTTTTGAAAATTAGCTCTATGAAGATTAGTTTGATGATTTAATTTTATTTAGCTAGTATTGTTTGAAAAAATTTATTGTATCAATGGATTGGACTTCCTCTTGCCAGTCAAAATGAATACCTGAGATAAGGCAAACAAAAGAACCTCATCTGCTAGGTAACGAAATAATAGATGTCACAGGAATGTGAAAGTTTGAGGCTCAATGAAGAAATATAGCCCTGTGATAAAAGGGAATCTCCATATAGGCTATTTTGGAGATGAGTTGGATAGCGGAGATAAATCGTTTTGTGCATGGACTGGAATGTGTATGGTTGATGTTCCCATTGTTGAGTTTTGGAGAAAGAATGTAGGCTCTTGGCATATATAATCAGCATATCAAGAAAATCCAGAGTGATCTCAGATGAATGTGTTTTAACAAATTTAGTGTGAGAGAGATATAGATATTTTAATAAATGAACCCAGTATGTCTAAGGTATTTGCTATATTTAACTTAATGTCAGGCCAGATCTTCTATACATAAATTTTTAATCATAAGTATTGTTTTGTTAATCCTTACTAATATTATAAATCGGAAAGTGAGTTTGTTTGTTTGTTTGTTTGTTTGTTCTGCTTTCACGCCGTAACTACTGAACCAATTGCTTTGAAATTTTGCAGACGTAAAGTTAGAAGTCCGGATTAAATAATAGGGTAATTTTTATTTATTTTATTCAAATATTTTCCTTAATAATTCAAAATTTGATTATTTTTCATACAAAATCAATAGGCATTTTTCAGATAAAATTTAACCGTTTTCCTTTCCTGTTGCCAAGAAAATAAAAAATTGGAATAATTTTTCAGCGGCAATGAATTTTTAACAGAAAACTTCCACACAAAAAACTATAATAAAATAATTTAAAAGAGAATAAATATGATGTCATGTTTGAAATAAAAATAAAAGGTGTATTTTTTATAATACATTTAACAAGGATATTTGTTTAGTTAATGGGAATTTTTGTGTAAAATATGGTGACATAAATTAAAAGTAAAAAGAATGAAAAAGAATTATATTTTTAATAAAATGGTTCACTCATGAAAATGTGACGTCATAGTTGAAATAAAACAGGTACTTTTTAGCAGTCGTTAAAAATACAAGGGGTATGAATATCAGTAGCTAATGGAGCGAGATAAATAATGACGTCATATTTAAAATGAATCAGAAATATTTTTTACTTATACTAATTAATAAGTTATAAGTTACATACAAATGAATATTTTTATTCAAAACTCATAATTATCAATGGAAGAAATTTTTTGTGGGGAAAAGGTGGAAAATAAAATCACTGATTAATATATTTTTGGCTCGATTTTTTAACACTTTCGAACAAAGTTGAAAAGTTATTATGCTTTCGGTTTGTCTGTCTGTCTGGTCGCTTTCTAACTTTCGTAAATATACTCCGATTTCCATGAAATTTTTGGGCATTCTTAACGTTTACCTAGCACGAATACCTATTGAAAATAAAGTTTCTACCATGATTAGTTTATTTACAGGGATAGTCAAAAAATTTCCTTATATTACGGCATTATGGGGAAAAATCGTTTTAATTAAATTTAACGATGTTACAGTCTGTAGAACATATTCAAATTTATATGCATTTACAAAGTGCACTAAAATATGCATTTTGTAAAGTATGTAGTGAAAAGGGCACTTACTATTCATTTACAGGGTCAGACAGAAGAATTCCATTGCATAGGAATAAAGTGAGGAACAGTTTCTGACATATTTTAGTTATGGTAAACGATTTCATGTATAATCAAATTGATATATGTTGCTGAGGCTTAATGTAAGTTATTTCATGCATAATACGAAGTGCATAACATTTACAGGGACACACAAAAGATTTCAAATATTATATATTCTATCTGAAGTACTGTATATCATGGATGATGACTGTTGCATGGATGAAATGCATTTTGAATTATGATATGTGCTTTTAAGTTTCGCTAAATGTATGCATATTAAATGGAGAGTATAAATGGTAATAGTATAAATAGTTAAATTTAGATATACAGGGTTACACAAAAGATCTCAGAAAGGTTACTGAATATGAGCGTAATTTACTTAAAGGTGGTTTTTAAATAAAATATGCATTTTATTTTGAACTGCATTTAGTAAACTAAGAAATGTTTGTAGTATATATATAAAATGATAAACAGGGTCCCGCAAAGAACTGGATACCAGGTTGTCTTCGGATGATAATTTCTGAAAATGTAATTTAGGTAGTAATAAGAAATATTTTTGTTTGAAATAAATTTTAGAAAGATACTTTCGTGTATTAAAGGCACTTGGAAAACTACAGGGCTGAACAAAAGAATTCAAGAATGTTTCTATCTATTAGTATTAATCGCTGAAAGGAAAATTTTGACCAGCATACAAATTAGCAAATAGGGATTATCAAAAGTTTTTTTACCATAAATTCACGATAAAAAGTTAATTACACATGCTTTTCATCATCGAAATTTTTTGCTTGATTGATCAATTATTTCTTCTTTAAATGTTATGTGAACGAAGTCACGGGTAACTGCTAGTTGTAAATAATTTGTAAATTAATTGTTCATTACTTTTAATTGATTAAGTTTAACATTCTTTTGGCAATCCTTCTCACAAAGTGCCCAATATCATTTCGTTATATTGATGGTAGCAGCATACTAACATAAAGGAACATTCTTAGAAGTTGTATGGACTAAGAAAGAGTGTATCAATTTTATTCTTATTAGGGATGTACCGGATATCCGGCCAATATTTGATATCCAGCTGATTTTTCAATATCCGAAATATCATCGGATAACCGAATCACAATCACCAGATATTCGACTTCTCTATTGGAAATCCAGCAGAATGCGGCAAAGGAAATATAGATGACTAACAGTAATTGTTTTATCCCAAATAATGCCTTAAAACTTTTGTTTATAATGCAAAAGATAATTATAAGTTCCCTTTCAATGAGTATAAGGTAATTCTCAAAAGTTTAAAAGAATTGCCAGCTTTCATACTATTTATATTTAAACTCTGTAATAAATTCAAGAATTTATAGCTTTTAGAAAATTGTATCTTGTTTACTTTCAGATTGTAACACAAAATTCGAAGTCAAAATAGCAAATAAAGTCTTTTTGCGAAAATGTATGAAGATAAAAAACCAACATTTAGAAATGCACAAATAATGCATGAAAAGGTAGCAAACAGCTGTTTCGAATCTACTATTAAGATTCTTCATCAGTACAAGACTCGGCATGCTAGAAAAAGCTAAGCTGAGCAAAGCGAGATAGAAGTGCAGGCTTATATACCAATTACGGGAGTGAATGATGGTAGATTCGAAACGGCTGTTTGCTACCTTTACATGCATTATTTATGCATTTGTAAATGTTGGTTTTCTATCTTTAGTCTTTGTAAAATTTGAAGTTGTTTATTAAACTATGATTTTATTAATTTTCTTTCTAACTTTTAATTTAAACAATGGTTTAATTGGTTTTTAAATTTAACAATTAAACAGACCTATTCAGGACCGTAGCTAGAAGTGAACGATAGGGGAGGGGAGCTCATTTTTTCTCTCTCTCTCTCTCTCTCTCTCTAACACAGAAAGATAAATTAGTGCATATTCACATAAACTGTTGTAATAACTTCATTTTATGCTAAGAAAAGTATAGGATGATGAAAATTTTGAGTGTATAACTGGTGCAAAATTAAACATCATGTTAGCTTCATATGTATAAATAGCATGAGGGAGTGTTGAAACACTTATTTTAGATACAATTTAGTAACTCTGTAAAACTGTGAAAGGGTCTCAAAACTAAATTAGATTTTTGAACAGAATTTCATTTGAATTTTCGGAACATTTAGTGACATTGTAACTTTTTCCAGGGGGGGGGGGGGAAGCTCAAAATATTTTAGGGGAGGCTGGGCCACTCATAGTGCCCTCTTAGCTAGGTCCCTGGACCTATTTTTACTTTCTTCTATCCTTGATAGAAAAAAATAATGTAATCCATTTTTTTTTTTTTTTTTTTTTTTTTTGGACGAATTTGCATGTTTTAAGGATTTTATATCCCAAAAAAAATGTTTAGTCAAAACCCCTGTCTGTCCCACTTTTGCCATCATACGATCATACCATCAAAAAGTGTATGAAGTTATACATAGAATGAACCAAATATTTGGTGGATGTTTTTGGCTGTAACCAGCAGGTCCATCTTCAATATGAAAAGATTTCGCTGTAAGGCGGTGCTGTAATCACATTATTTTACCATCAAACACTGTATGAAGTTATGCATAGAATTGAACCAAATTTCTTTGGATACATTTCTGGGAATGGTTGTCAGGTCTTCTTTCAATTTGAAAATATTTTGCTGGAAGATGGTACTGTAATAATGATTTTTAGCTCACAATCTATCAAAGAGTGTTCACTCTAGAAATAAAAAGGACATGGTGCTAATCTCTAAAAAGGGCACTACTGCAGCAGAAAAGGGCACTTTTGCAAGAAAAATTTATTGTTGCCTGTAGAAAAGAAAAAAAGAAAGCGGGAAAATACATAATTTTTAAATATGATAAATCAAGTAACATTAATTTTGAATGATTTTATGATATAAAAATTAAAAATACAATTGAATTAAAACATGATTGTATAGTTTCATGTTCTTTTTCTTAAAGAAATGAAAAAATTCTATCATTTTTGGGCACACTCACACAAATTTAGAAATAATACGGAATAAAAAAAATTATTTATTAAAAATCTCTGGGTAAAACCAGTGATGCATTTTACTACTTTTAAAAAGGGCAGGGTGCATTTTGTAAATTTGAAAAAATGGCAGGGTGCTGCACCCTTCAAAAATGGCCTAGAATGAACACTAGCCTGAGAGCTTATGTGCTCTCCCATTCCATATGTATGTATGTATGTACATGCGTAACGCCATAACTTATGATAAAAATATCCGATTCACTTGAAATTTTGGATATAGGTATATTCTGATAAGGTGCTTCCCTGATTAATTTTGGGAATTCATTCAATAAGTATAAGCGGCGGAACGGGAGCTAATACTCTTCTCCTTAATTTATATTATTGGGTATTTCATCCAGAATTATCAGTTTTCGTTCAAAATTTAGTCATAGGATCATTCTGATGAGGTGCCTCTGTGATTAGATGCTAATTGGATAAGTATAAAGAGGCAAAACGGGAAGCTAATTCTTCACCCTTAATTTTGATAAATGGGTTTTTCATGCAGATTTATCAGATTTCATTCAAATTTTAGACATAAGATCATTTTGATGGGGCACCGCCGTGATTAGTAGAGTTCATTGGATAAGTATATAGAGGAGCGTGGGGGCTAATCCCTCACCCTTAATTTCGATAAATGGGTTTTTCATGCAGATTTATCAGATTTCATTCAAATTTTAGACATAGGATCAATCTGATGAGGGCACCGCCATGATTAGTTTAGGGAGTTCATTGGATAAGTATAAAGAGGGGGAACGAGGAGCTAATTATCCAATCTTAATTTCGATAAATGGATTTTTCATACAGATTTATCAGATTTCATTCAAATTTTAGACATAGGATCATTCTGATGAGGGCACTGCCATGGTTAGTTTTTGGGAGTTCACTGAATAAATATAAGAGAGGGAAGGGGGGGCTAATGCCCGTCTTTAATTTAAATAAATGGGTTTTTTATGCAAAATTATCAGATTTCATTCAAATTTTAGACATAGGATCATTCTGATGAGGACACCTCTAAGATCAGTTTTGGGAGTTCATTGGATAAGTCTAAGAGGGGAGAAATGGGAGGTAACTCCTCCCCCTTAATTTAGTTTAACATGTTTTTCATGCAGAATTTACCGATTTGCTTCAAAATTTGGACATAAGTTCATTGTGATAAGGCACTTCTCTGATTTTTTTGGGTGTTCATTGGATAAATATAAATGGGGAATCAGTGGGATTATCACTCTTAATTTAACTGGACAATATTCTTTTTATTGTAAAAGTTTTTTTGATTTTTCATAATCCTTTTATACAGTCAATTGACAGTTCGTGCAGCAATGGGAACTTTGCATCTTGCTAAAACTGACTATTCACAAACAGCTGATGTATAGCAAAATAACAAAAAAAAAAATAAATATATTGATTTTAATAAATATCATAATCGAGATTAACTCATTCTTAATCTAATTAGTTGACTGCAGCAAATATTCTAGATTAAAATCAAAGTTGGTGTAATAATGAACTAACAATATTGAAGTATTATTAATATTTGTAAATATTTTTTTTAACATTGAGGTCTATGAAATAGAAGACAGTTTTGGGATTGGTGCATCCAACTAGTTATTTTCGTGACTTCATTATAAATATTTAAAATTAAAAGTATTTTTTTTTCTTTGCTTAAAATTTCAAAATGAGTTAACTTAAAATAAAATTAAATATAGCTTAAGGTAAAACAGTATTAAATAATTAAGACAGGGAAAAAAATCATCAATTAAACCTATGTTTGGAGACGACTCGTCAACCATTGGTATATTAGTAAGTCATTTTATGTTTACATTATAAAAATATGCTATGTATTTCTTTGTGAAAATACGTTACAATTACAGACATATTAATAAAAGTGTGAAATTTGTTTTTAAAATTATCAGCATTACATTGTACAAATTATTAGCAATTATCAGCTGTTCATTGACAAATAAGCAGAGTATTTAAATGTTTGAATTGCATTTTTTATTCAATATTATTAATATACACATACAGGGTTTAAATTTTGGAAAGGGATGGCAGGATTCACGCCCTAAAAAATCTTGTGGGCAAGCCACTTCTGTTTCAAAAAAAAAAAAAAAAAAATCAATTTTTTTTTTTTTTTTTTTTTTTTTTTTTTTTTTTGTGAAGTGACGATCAAGTCTCCGGACTGACAGACTATTTTCGTGATATTTTCCACTATCGAATGATAAATCTCACAGTTTGCTCTTACGAAAATTATACAAAATTCATGATTGTTTTTCAGCTTTTGACTGAAAAATTGTGTAATTTTTCTCACAAAATTTTCTTGCTTGCTCGTCTCACAAAATTTTGCATTATTTTATTTATTTATTTATTTTTCTGGGGACCAACTTGCAAATTTCACAATTTATTTCTCTCAACTGATTGACAAATATAGCTATTTTATTCTGCGACTGATTGGCAAATTTCCCTTTTTGTTTTTGTGAGATTCTAATGAAATTAACAATTATTTTCCTGTGTCCACTTGAAAAATTTGTCTTTTTGTCTTTGTTATTGGCTGATGAATTTCGTATTTCCTTGTGACAGATTAACAAATTTCATGATATTTTACTGTAATTGATTGACAAATTTCACTGTTTTTTCCCACTGCCCAAGTTCCCTCAAAGTTCAAATTTTTTCAGATCAGTTGAAATTTTTAAAAAGTTATTTTTGCAATGATGGACGAAATCAGCAATATTTTTTCTATGTGATATACACAATACAATCACCTACATGTATTATTCTTGTAAACAAATTAAAAATGAATGCTCATCAGATTTTACAAAATTAAGAAAAAAAATAAAATGAAAAAAAGCATAACCAAGTATTCCCAATATTTTAATATGTTAGAAGAGTTACTCTGTTCTGTTTGTCAAAAGTGTAACCTATAAAAGATTCAAAACCACATAAAATCGAATAAAATCTAAATAAAAAAATTCATTTAGCAACTCAATTATTAATTGCCCATAACATTGAGTGAAAATTAAAAAATAGATATGATATATATAAGGCTTCATTCTTTTTCTTTGTTTTAATTAAAATAAACATTTTGGATAATTATCTTGAGTAGTTGATTTAAATTATTTCAATGGAATTTTGTCATGTCGGTATAAATTGTAAATATTTAAGTGGCATGTAAAAAACAATAGGGTTTAAAAAAAAAAAAAAAAATCCTCTCATATTGTTTAACTCTCCTGCATTTACAAATGTTATGAGGGAAACTCTCTCCTTCTGGCAAAACCTGAATTTCAAGCCCTGATAGTCAAAGATATATAGTTTTTGAAAAATATATTTTAATACGTTTAAAATGTTATAATAGTATGTGAAACATGTTTGCAATTTATTGAGATGACATTGTATAAAGAAATAAACTTTCACCATAACTAAAAACATATTTAGTACCAGATATCCAAATCTCACAGGCAAATCGGATACCGGATATCCGGCAAAATCAGTATCCGGTGCATCCCTAATTCTTATGTCATTTGGTTGTCATGCTGTTACAGTATCTGCTGTTGTGTAAGTTGATATTGGCATATTTTGCATCAATAATTTTCAGGATTTTTTACTTTGAGTCACCTATCATCCCTCTCATATTTAAAAGAAACAATTTTTTTTTTAACAAATATATATGTATATTTAATCTGTTTACTGATTAATTTTTTTTTTATGCACAAATTCATTTAAAAAATTTCATTTTGTTTAGGAAAATTTCTGCCAAGAGAGAGTTAAATAATTTTATTTTAGTGCATTTTTTTAACATATCAAAAAAGATTTTTTTATATAATATATAGAAATTATGTAATATAATTTATTATTTAGTCTATTTAAAAGTTTATTATTTCATGCTTTTAGGTATATCAGAAACTTTAATCTTGTTAGCAAAGAAATGTTTTTCTGAATGTTTATATGGTCTCTCTCGAGATTACTGTCAAGAAGCACTGTACAGATTAGCCAGGTTTGTATTATGTCATTAATTTGTTTAGTTAGATTTGATGTTTCTTATACACTATATTGCCATTGATTATGGGACACTTGCGATTTTAGACATTTTACTAAATATCTAGAAAAATACATGAGGAATCATCTCGAAACTCTTAGTGTATAAATATAATAGTATAAGTCATACATCTCCGTGAAGATTTTTTACCGAAACTCCATAGGGGACCGTCAACAAATTAAAAAAGAATGAATATCTTTTGAATAACCCTGTCAAAACTAATGTAGCAAAAGCGCTCAAACTCTAGATTATGATTGAATGCCTTATTGTAATACACTGTGTTCATTTTTATGCAAATAGCATGCATACTCGCAGAGTAATTAAGGTTTTTATAAAAATGGCCCCAAATTTTTCTAAGTTTTTCCCTTATAATTTTCAGAGTTCTTAATATAAAATAATATTTTTTTCAGAAAATATGACAAACAACATTGCACACAGTACCCTGTAATCAGAATTTAAAAATAATAAAAATTGTATGAAAAATGAATAGGTTTACTAAATAATTTTTTACTGCGCATGCGTCAAAGATATCAAAATTTCTATTGCATATTATGTTAGCTAAATGTATAGAGCAACTTTTGTAAAAATCTCAAAATTATAGCTTGAAAATTCTGAAAGTAATCGTCTATAGAAAAAGGACAAAATCCGTTGTTTCCAAAATGAAGCAAAAAAATGAGGGATTTTATCCAGAAGTAGTCGTAACATCCCGTATTGTGTATTCTTCATTGACACTAATCAATGAATATATGGATACAACCCCTCTTGTTTTTGCTTCATTTTGAGAATAACGGATTTTCAACTTATTCAATTGACGATTATTTTCAGAATTTTCAAGTTATGATTTTGTGACTTTCACAAAAGTTGCTCTATACATTTAGCTAACATAATATGCAAATGAAATTTTGATATCGTTGACGCATGCGCAGTAAAAAATTATTTAGTAAACCAACTCATTTTGTATACAATTTTCATTATTTTTTAATTCTGATTACAGGGTACTGTGTGCAATGTTGTTTGTCATATTTTCTGAAAAAAATATTATTTTATATTAAGAACTCTGAAAATTATAAGGAAAAAATTTGGAAAAATTTGGTACCATTTTTATAAAAACCTTAATTACTCTGCGAGTATGCATGCTATTTGTATAAAAATGAACACGGTGTATTACAATAAGGCATGCAATCATAATCTAGAGTTTGAGCGCTTTTGCTACATTAGTTTTGACAGGGTTATTCAAAAGATATTCATTCTTTTTTAATTTGTTGACGGTCCCCTATGGAGTTTCGGTAAAAAATCTTCACAGAGATGTATGACGTATACTATTATATTTATACACTAAGAGTTTCGAGATGATTCCTCATGTATTGTTCTAGATATTTAGTAAAATGTCTAAAATCGCAAGTGTCCCATAATCAATGGCAATATAGTGTATAAGAAGTATTTGATTATTAACAGAATTTGTGGTAGAGAGAAAAAAAAAAGAATGGAAAATCATGGGCCTAGCATAAATTAAGAAACACTTTCAAACATATTCAGAATATTGTAACAAAATTTCATTATTTATTGAGATGAAAAATGATGGCTAAATAATCAATCTGGAAAACACATAATGCTTTTTAAAATCCAACTTCTGTTATTTTGATCAGAATTAGGAAAAATATTCAATTTTTTTTGTACATCTCTGTCTATGTTCTTTAGATTTGTATGTATAATATATGATATAGTGAAAGTTTGTTCAAATAATGTATAGCATGGTTGAAAATTCTCATTCAGTAATTTCTATCAATAAGCAGAAATGTATTTGAAAACTTTTCTGCAGCTTTGTATATGACCTATAGAATTTATACACTTCAAGCAGAGCTGCTGCTTAAAACCAGCTGACTTTTTCTGTTTAAACCATTTTAAAAAGGATGGCTTTTATTATTTTTTTAAATGGCTTTTACAAAAACAATTTTTTCTTTTACAAAAACTGTTCTTAAAACAAAATGTATTATTAATTAATAACTTTTTAATTATTGTTCTCATAAAAATACATATCAAATTAAAGTAGAATTGTCTAATGAATAAATTGGCATGGAGAAATTACAAGAAATGTTCTTGTAATCAGCAGATAGTAGGAATGTTCATTAAAAAATTTGTGCAATAAAAACATTACTATTTAAAATAGTTCAAATGGTTTTTACCAAGTAAGATATTTATTCAAAAAGCAATACACTACTGGTGGTCTATGAAATAAGTTACCAATTGTTTGACTCAGTTTTTAAATAGCAGTAAATTTTTATCAATTTTTCAGCACTATGCTGTTTCTAATCTTAATACATATGTTGAAAAAATTTTCTCAATTCCCTGTCCTATACCTACATTCCTTTAAGAATAAAAATATTAACATCTGGAATCTTGCCAGATTAATTATTAGACTAAACTCTTCCTACTATGAGGAATTTGGGGATGGGAAAGTGTACTTATTGGCCCAAATAAATTCCCTTCCTTTTAATGTATAGTTAGCTTTGTGGAACAGGAAGAAAATATTCAATCAGTATATAAGGAAAGGGATGTTTACAAACATTTCTTTCAACCAATCTATCACATTTTGGTTATAGTGATCACTACAGAAACTGTCATGGCAACATAGGCCAATCATACCCAATCATAGACCTGTTAAATGGAACTAATCAGGTCATCTGAACTCATGTGTACAGTAGGAGTCATAAACAACAGACAGGAGTTTCTTTCCACCCTCATGGTAACATCAACTGCCCTTCCCCAGAGTTGTATAATATAGATGCATGTGTGCACGCCGTGCGCAGAAAATTTTATGAAGTTTCCAAAAAATTTTAAGAAAGAAACAATTTTTTATTTTTGTAACTTTTCTTAGTACCAAAAAATAAAAATATTTCTTCAATTTTATGAAAGAGTTTTTTATTGTTAACGCGATTTTTGTCAAAACACCTCGAAAAAATCGCGTAAAAAACGCATTTCGTCAAAGAATTGTGTAAAAAAACATGCATTTTAACAAAATATTGTGTAAAAAAACTCAATATTTTTACAAAATACTGTGTGAAAAACGTGAATTTTATAAAATTGTTGCGTAAAAAATGCAAATTTTGTTCAAAAACTGCACTAAAAACATAAATTTCATCCATAAATCGGTTAAAAAACGCAAATTTCGTGCATCAGCCTCATAAAAAATACAAATTACGTCCATGAATCGCATTAAAAAAAAGCGAGTTACACCCATGAATCGTGTAAAAAAAACGCGAATTACATTCATAAATTGCATAAAAAAACATGAATTACGTTCATGAATTGCATAAAAAACAAGAATTACATTCATGAATCTCAGAAAAAAACGCAAACTGTCCATAAATCGCTCAAAAAACATGAGATTCGTCGGCAGAAAGCTCAAAAAAATGCAAATTACGTTCATGAATCTCGTAAAAATAACGAATTACGTCCATAAGTCGCCTAACAAATGCAAAATACATTCATGAATCACATAAAAAACGCGAATTATGCTTTTGAATCGCATAAAAAACACAAATAACATCCATGAATCGCTGAAAAAACGTGAATTATGTCCATCAATCGCATAAAAAACACAAATTACGTTCATAAATCGCTTAAAAAATGCAAATTATGTTTAGAAATCGCATAAAAAACGCGAATTACGTTCATAAATTGCATAAAAAATGCAAATTACATCTATAAATCACTCAAAAAACTCAATTTCATCGGCAGAAAGCTAAAGAAAAAACGCAAATTATCAGTGTTATTCAGACGCTTTTCTCCGGGTGGGACTTCAGTGGCTCCGGGTGGGGGACATTAATGAGTTCTGGGGAAGGGGGGGGGGGTAGTGATGGGCGATTCTCGAAAATTTCCTATTCCATAAAAATCGTAATCGTAAAAAAGCACATTCGATAAAGTCATCGATTAATTTCGAGAATCTATAATCAAGATGTTTTTACAATCGATTATTAAAAGCTTTGTTATTACATGTTTAAAAAGCATAATTTAATAAATACATGGTAACTGAAAACAAATGAATTTAAAAAACAACAACAAACCAAAAGGATGTTATAATGGAGTCGCAATAGTAGAAAAGTCATGTAACGGTGTTCCTTGGTTTCAAAAAGTTGTAGAGTCGTGAGTAGCAAAATGGCCAAAGAAAAAATAATCAAAAGCACTCCTAGTGAAAGAACATGAACTAAAAGATATTAAAAGTGATCAAAATCTTTTATTGATTTTTGAACATCAATTGAGATACGATCTACAATTCTCCCATTATTAGAAGACTCTCTATTGAAATTCATTAAACAGACCATTCGGGGGGCAAAGTAGTGCAGGAGCAATGAAAATGCATAATATGAGTAAATGGTCATTAGGCTTTCCAACAATACATCGCATGATGGGTGCCGGTTAAATTTATTAAAGAGTTTCCCGCAGGGGCAAAGCGAGGAGGGATGAGCGCGGGAGGTATATAAAATAAAATGGTAATTACAGAGCTTTCTAATGATATATCACGAAAGAGGAGTCAACAAAAGATATAAAAACACTTCCCTTAGAATTCCAAATATTGCAACACCCAGAATACAGCTTGTCCTCACACTTTGTGAATTTTTCATACATTATAAATTATATACTGGAAGTCTCCATAAAAACAATCAGATCTGAATTCACAAAAACAAAATGATTTCAAAAAAGTTTGAAAAGCACTTCTGAAGGAGGCCAAATTGAGGAAAAGAGAAGAAAGATTCATAATATGAAAGAGTAGTTTGAAAACTTTCCGTTGATATATCATATGACGGGTCCATAAAAAGTTTCAAATTTACTCCTCACTACTCCACTATTTTTTTCCTTCCCTGAATACATCCGGAAATCACGCAGCCTCGCTTTAAAATGTCTATATTTAATAAAATATTTCTACCAAAGGGCTCCATCAAAAAATCATATTTAAAATGAAATTTATTCTCAAAAAAGCTACGATTTAAAAAAATTCACCCCTCATCGCTCCCCTCCCCCCTGCGGAAATTCAACCCCAGGAGGAGAAACGTTCATAATGTGAAAGAGTGGTTCGAAAAACATTTCAATAATCAATCACATGAAGGGTCCAAAAAAAGTTTGGAATTTACTCCTCACCCGCAGGTTTACTTTTTCTTAACAGAATACACCCGGGGGGGGGGGGGGGGGGGGGGAATTGCATTTTTTGACCATTGAAAGGCCAAAATCTCAAAATTTCCGGGGGGGGGGGGGGATGTTCCCACCGGGCCACCACCTGAATTCAACACTGAAGGAAAATATCGTAAATCTCAGCAAAAAATCGAGAAAAATGCTCAAATTTCTTCAAAAAATCAAGGAAAACACGAATTTTGTCGAAGCATCTCAAAAAACATACGCGAAATTTGTCAAAGGATTTCAAAAAAATAAAAGGTAAATTTTTTCAAAGGATCGCTAATTTCGTCACTCGAATTTCATCATCAGATCGTGAAAAACACTCGATACCCAAAGCAGAATGTACTCAAATGTGCGACGTACGTCGCAGAACAGCGAACTTCTCTGCAGAATATCTCAAAAAATCATTTAAGAAATTCACTCTTCAGTCAAAGAAAAAATAAAAAAATTCGCAAAGATTCCGAAAATTAGAAAAAATCGGACATAAATATGAGAATTCGGACATAAAATATATCGCGAATTTTGACGAATCGTCAACGAAAAAAATGAATTTTTTTTAATCGTACGAAGAAAAATAGCTAATTTTGTTCTAGGATCGCGGAAAAAAAACGGAAATTATATCAAAGGAGCGCGAAATAAACGACAAATTTCGTCAAAGAATCAAGAAAAACGGCAAATTCCGTTTAAGAATCACGATAAAGCGGCAAAATATCATTAAAAAATAGAGAAAAAATGGCAAATTGCATAAAAAGATAAAGCGTCAAATTTCATCAAAATTTCACCGAAATCTCACCAAAATTTCACCACAAATTTCACCGAAAAATCGCGAAAAACAGAAAATTTCATTAAAAAAATCGCGAAAAAACGGCAAATTTCATAAAAAGATTGCAAATAAGCGGCAAATTTCATTAAAAGATCGCGAAAAAACGGCGAATTTCATCAAAAGATCACGAAAAAACGGCAAGTTTCGTCAACAGATCACGGAAAAATTCCTCAAAAGAGTGCCAAAAATGACAAATTTCACCAAAAAATAGCAAAAAACGGCGAATTTCATAAAAAGATCGCGAAAAAGAGGCAAATTTCGTCAAAAGATCGAAAAAACGACGAATTTCGTCAAAACATCGGGAATGAAACTCAAACATTCCCAAAAAGAGTTCCAAAAACAACAAATTTCTTCAAAAAAAAGCGCTATAAAAACTGCAAATTTCATCAAAAGATCGCAAAAACATTAAATTTCGTCAAAGAGTGTCAAAAAATACATTTCTTTAAAAGATACACTTGCACTTCTTTATATATATATATATATATATATATATATAAATCTCAATGTGTCTTTCTTTTTCATTCCCGCAGAACATTTTTGATCAAGTGAATTTCGTTGCAGAACATTGCAAAATATTTTACTTTGGAGCACTCGAATTTCATTAATATATCCTGAAAAATTTGTCGATAGATCGCGAAAAGCATGCACATTTTTTCGAAAAATCACGAAAAACACTCTAATTTTATCAAAGCATCGCGAGAAAAAGTGTGTTTTGCTATAGGATTGTTGTTATCATCAAAAAAGAGCGAACAAAACACAGCCAAAAGATCGAAAAAAAAAAAAAAAAAAAAAAAAAAGCCTCAGATTTCTTTAAAGGTTCCCGAAAAACAAGCATATTTCGTCAAAAGATCACAAAAAGCACGCGAATTTTGTCAAAAAATCGTGATAAACATGCAGATTTTTATTGAAAGATCGCGAAGAGTACTTGAATTTCATCAATATATCGCGTAAAACACTTGAATTTGACCAATAGATCGTGAAAAACATTAGAATTTCATCAAAAGATCGCAAAAATATGCAAATTTTATCGAAAAATAACGAAAAACACTCGAATTTTTTATCAAAGGATCGCGAGAAAAACGTGAGTTTTGCTTAAAAATCGTTGATATAAAAAAAAAAAGAGGGAGAGAGAGTAAAACACAGTCAAAAAATCGTTAAAAAACGTTCATTTCTGTAAAAGATGGCGAAAAAAAAAAACCCTAAAGGATTCCTAAAAACAAGCGTATTTCGTTAAGAAGTCACAAAAAAACACGCAAATTTTGTCAAAGGATATCTAACTTCGTCATAAAAAGAACAAAATACGGTCAAAAGATCGTGAAAAAAAAAAAAAAAAAAACGTTAATTTCTTTAAAAGATCGTGTAAAATAAACTGAAAATTTCATCAAAAGGATCGTAAAATCCATAAATTTTGTCAAACGATCTCAGAAAACGTGAAAATTTCATTGAAAAATCGTTAAAAAACCCACAAATCTACTTAAAAAACGAACAAACAGTGTCAAAAGATTGTGAAAAAGCGTGAATTATGTTAAAAGATTGCGAAAAACCGCAAATTTCATCAAAAGGTCTGAAACGTGTGGAGAAATTTAATCTGAGTATTTATTCTTTCAAATGTAAAAATATCTTTCTGTAATTGTTAAGAGTTTGTTAGCATTAGAATATTTCAATCTGCTTCTAAAACAGCTTTTATTGCTACAAAATTATATTTTTGCTGCTATAAAATCCGATATTTACTGCTACAAAAATAGATTTCACTGCTCAAAAATTCGATTTTTGCTGCTCCAAAGCTGCTACAAAATGGCTTTAGTGCACTTTCATCCCTGTATATATATAACATTGACGGGTCCAAAAAAGAGGTTGAAATTTACATGTCACCTGTGGGTTCACTCATTTTTCCAAGAATACACCTAAAAATGATGCACCCCCCACTTTAAAATCTTTATATTTAATAAGTTATATTTACCAAAGAGTTCCATAAAAGAAACCTCCACATCTAAAATGATATTTATTGTTGAAATAGTTACGATTTAAAAAATTCACCCTCTTATCGCTTTCTCTCACCCCCCCCCCCCTTCCTCCTGAAATTCAACTCCAGGAGGAGAAAGATTTGTAAAATGAAAGGGAGGTGGCAAAACATTCCGATGATGTATATATAACATGACGGGTTAAAAAATAAAGGTTTGAAATTTACATGTCACCCGTGGGTTCACTTATTTTTCCTAGAATACATCTAAAAATGATGCAGCCCCCACTTTAAAATCTTTATATTTAATAAATAATATTTACCGGAGAGTTCCATAAAAAATCCACACCAAAAATAACATTTATTGTCAAAATAGCTACGATTTAAAAAATTCAACTCCAAAAGTAGAAAGATTCATAATATGAAAGAATGATTAAAAGAGCTTTAGTATATGCCTCTCATTTCAGCAAATCTCATCCCGATAAAGTTAGGCATTTCGAAAATCATCCTCTTACCGCCGCCCCCCCCCCCCCCTCCCTCTCCTGAAAATCAACTCCAGGAGGAGAAATATTCGTAAAATGAAAGAGAGGTGTGAAAAAATTCCGATGATATATATACTTATATATATTATAAATGTGAAAGTGTGCCCGACAAATTGGAATGAAGTTGGCTTCAAAACGGATGGATTAATGTCTTTGAATTTTTGTATGTGGATAGATTATTGGCATGAAATGAACATAGGCTAATTTTTATTTATTTTATTCAAATATTTTTCTTAATAATTCAATATTTCACTATTTTTCATACAGAATAAATTGAAAATTTTCCCATAATATTTAATCATCTTTCTTTTTTCATTGCCAAAAAATAAAAAAACCAGAATAATTATTTCTCTTCTGTAATTTATTTTCAATTGAAAGATTTTCACGTGATAAAACAAAATAAAAAAAATAAATGGACCCTATTCTGTTTTTCGGTTCGAGGTTAAAAACCACACTTTTACTAATTGTGATGTCAGAGGAATACTGTTTTTCTTCTTATATCATGCAGACGATTATATAAAATTTCTTTTACATTTAGAAGACTTCACAAGAATATAACTTCACACTTTACAAGAATATAAATATTTTAGTAAATTTTCCCAATATTAATAAATTTCTATAAATTTTTATGGTATGAAAAGCATATATGTACAAATTATACAAAAATGCCACCTAAAACACAGTTTTGTAGTAGATTTTTCCTAACACTGTTTTTTTTTTTTTTTTTTTTTTTTCGTTTTACAGAAACTAACCCCTTTTTGACACTTTCTAACATGGTCTAAAAGTGTTTACGACTTCAACCTGTCTATAATACTGGATTTCGAGTGCCTGGGGTCTGCTATCTGTTTGTCTGTGTTTCAACTTGAGTAAATATAGTGGGATTCATACGAAAATAACATACGTTATTGAGATTTGCCATAGCATGTGCGACATTGAAAATGAACCAGGTAGCAATTATAGCTGAATCACAGGAGCACTCAAAAGGAGACTTTATATTATGGTCTAAGGCGAAAAAATCATTTGTAGTGTATTTTGATAATGTTACATAATTTTAAATGCAATGAAATTTACATGCATTTTCAAGGTTCACAAGAACATGGTTACTATCTAATATGTTACGTGTAGTACTTAAATGTGCGTACAAGGAGCTCAAAAGTTTTGAATATATCATGGCCTGTGAAGAAAAGCCATTTGCAGCATATTTTAAAATTGTTATTTTATTAAGGTTATTTTAATAATATTGAAATTGATATCAGTTTTTGAAGTGCACTAAAACAGGATTTCTGTAGAAAATGGGGTGAGAAGATTTAACATTCATTTACAAGATCACAGAAAAATGTTCGGTAACATAATAGTCTACGCTGAAAAAATATTCCCAGCGTATTTTAATTGCGTTGTACTATTTCAAACATGATGAAATTAATATACTGAGATAATCAATACAATGACAAATACCGAAATTTACTTCAATATACTTGCAGTTAAGCATGATTTGCATCACCTTTGTTGTTCATTTACAGAGGCGCATAAAAGATTTTGGACCTGTGTCCAAATCTCAGATATTCTATCTAAAGTATGTTCTATTAGAAAAGATTGCTGAAGAGCTTTTTCAATTATCGTATGTATTTCAAGGAAAATTAATGCATCTTGAAGTTCAGCTATTTGGTAGTTACTATTAGATATTTGGTATAATAAGAGATGTTTGTAGAATTTAAATAAATCATGTATTGGACAATACAATAAACTGGATATATGGTCACCTCTGCAATAGCGATTCCCGGAAATATAAGTTCAATAATTTGAATCGGATTTTTTGCTTGAATAATTTAAGCTAAATATGTGGTCGTATAAATATTTGCACATAATATACAGGACTGTAAAAAAGAATTCAAGTAAGTTTCTATCTATTATTAGAAATTGCTAAAGGTGAATTTTAATCTTCATTATACTTTTTTCTAACTAAGCAAAATTTTAACATTGTATTTAGAATATTTACAAACACATAGATCATATACACAGCTGCAGAAAAGAATGGGCCGGCGAAGTTATGTATTATGGAAATGTTGCATATTTTTTTATTATCTAGGTTTAACACATGATTTTTCTTTCTTTGATATGGAATTCTGAAATGCACTACAACATGATTTCAGTACAGTTGGGGTGTGTTACAGTTGTTCTACAGTATAAGTGGTTGCAATTTCATTTTTGCGATTGTTCATATTATCTAACACATTTCCCTTTTATTTGACTGAGTTTTTTAACTCCCCTATAAAAAAAAAACTACTGCATAGCTTCCTAAAAGATATGTGTTATATATATTTTAAATTATTGTTAATGAAACATTTTGTTTAATTAAAGCGTTTATCTTTTTTTTTAATGCTACGTAAACGACATCACGGGTAACAGCTAGAATATCTATATGTATAACATGATGGGACCAAAAAAGAGGTTGAAATTTACATGTCACCTGTGGGTTCACTCATTTTCCCCAGAATACACATAAAAATGATGCAGCCCCCTCTTTAAAATCTTTATATTTAATAAGTTATATTTTCTGAAGAGTTCCATAAAAAAACTCCACATCTAAAATGATATTTATTGTCGAAATAGCTACGATTAAAAAAATTCCCCCTCTTATCGCTTTTTCTCTCTCCCCCTCCCTCTGAAATTCAACTCCAGGAGGAGAAAGATTTGTAAAATGGAAAGGAGGTGCCAAAACATTCCGATGATGCATATATAACATGACGGATTTAAAAAAAAAAAGGTTTGAAATGTACATGTCACCCATGTTCTCTCATTTTTCCCAAATACACCTAAAAATGATGCAGCTCCCACTTTAAAATCTTTATTAGGGTGAGCGAAGCGAATCCTCTACTAGGCCACTCAAATTACATTTTGTTGTACACTTTACAAAAAAACTGTTCAATATTTTGACTTCAAATTAAACACAAAAATAAATTATGATCTGTAGATTTGTACAATATAATTTTTTTTACAGTAAAACGTTAAAAAATATATTATTTTAATTAATTTATTTTACATGCATTTCCAATACGGACGCATTTTAGGAAATAAATAAAAAATGAAACGCGTATATTTTCAAAAAATATATATAAATCATGGAGTAAGTAATTATAGATGATTAATTCAATAATCACAATATCATGATTAATTTAATAAATAAAACATGTTTTCATTATTCCGCAAAATCGTTTGCACAGATGACACTTAAACATTAAAAAAAAAATTGTATTATAGATATTTTTTTTTTTTATTTGATAAAGTGGCAACAAAAGAATTTTAAACAAATAAAATTAATTGTTAAATTTGTTATATAAATGAAAAATTAAAAGAACTGCGTGAATTTGTTGCCTAGATTCATTCTCTTTATAAATGTACTAAAGCAAAATTGGCAGATTCAGAAACGACAAATGGACTTTAACCATTTCTTACTTTACCATTTGGATCTAAAATAATGTTACGTTCTTATTTGTGGACCGAAAAAGATTTATAAATGGGACTTTAGACTTTGTTGCACGTATTAAAGAAAATCACAAGCCACCAGACCAGATATCGCGAATAATCATGGATAAATTTGAATACTACAGTAATTTAACTTATAAGAATTGGAGCGTCCTAATTCCCCCAATAATTAAATTCTGGAAAATTGGAAGCATAAATTGCTCAAGGAAAGAATTTCTTCTGCAGTTAGCTTTTGCTGTTACAATTCATAAATCCCAAGGTTTAACATTAGATGAAGCAGTTGTAGATATTGAGGATATATAGACACCAGTTGGCTTAAAAACGTACGTAATGTTGTCGAGAGTGAAAATTCTTCAAAATTAAGCATTCAATAGAAATTTGCCTTACGAAAAATTCTACAATATCAAAAATTCTCATACACTAACATGTATAAAAACGAAGAAATTAGAATAAAAAGTTTCACAGTTAAAAATTCATAGTATCAACAAGAGCAGATTTCAAATGTTTTTCCAGAAAATAGGATTTTGAAGAAGTAACTTTCTTCAAGCTCCCTTCAAATATATTATTCTGAAATAGCTATCAAAGATTATTTGATGTTAATTACAAAGATTGGAAATATGCATATTTCAAACAACCTTAAAAACACCAGTGGCTACTGGAAATAGTAAAAACATATTTAAAAGAGCTTTTAGCTGAAAATTTAAAAATATTTTGTAAAAGTTTTCTTCGAAAATATTTTATTATGTCAGTCTTACATCATAAATAAAAAATTAAAATGTGCCAAAACATAAAATAACGTTTTTGTTTAATAAATGTTATATTAAAAAATATTGTTATTTTCAAATATCTGTTTTGTAAAATAATGCTTTGCGAATCCAAACAAAGCATTGGACTTTTGCTAGTATATAATAAAAAATATATACTGGAGGGTTCCATAAAAAAATCCACACCCAAAATAACATTTATTGTCGAAATAGCTACGATTTAAAAAAATTCACCCCCTCATCGCTCCCCCCTTCCCCTCCTCCCGGCCCTTAAAATTCAACTCCAAAAGTAGAAAGATTCATAATATGAAAGAATGATTAAAAGAGCTTTTGTATATGCCTCTCATTTCAGCAAATCTCATCCCGATAAAGTTAGGCATTTCGAAAAAATCATTTATACGCGACGAAAATTAACCTCGACTGAAATAGGTTTATCAAAGGACTTGTAACTTCGAGATGAAATTTAACCTTGATAAAAGCGGCATTTCGAGAAGCTTGTGGTTTGCTGATGAATGCCTTTTTCAATAAGGATGATTTTCGTTCTCGTTCAGAATAGAGATGAGGAGCTTTATCGAGGAATGTTTTGTCGATGAAGCTTTGTGAAATGAAAGTTTTATCGAAAAACGGGGTACAGAAAGAAGCATGAGAATATGACAATAACTTGTGAAATGAAGACCTAATTTTCAGTTTCTGATATTTTAGTCTTACCATGCTGTCACGTACCCATAAATATTATTTATTTTTAAAAAAATTTCAAAGAGGGGGCTGGAGAGAAGGCGAACATATGTTTAAGACTGTAGCGATTTCTACAATACCTATCAATTTAAGTGTAGTTTTTTTTTTCATTGAATCATTCGGTAAATATTATCTAATGTAAAAGAATTAAAATGTCTGCTGCAGGAAATTGGGGGCGAAAGGGTGGACTGATGGGGGGCAGGGGAGGGGGACAATTTTCACTTTTTTAAACCCGTCATATTGTATATCATCTTGAAGATCTTGAATTACTCTTTCATATTATGATGCTTTCTTACCCCCCCCCCTTCCGAATTTGGTTCCCACGGCAGAGGTGGGGGGGGGGGGGTTGGCAGTTTTCAAAGCTTTTTGCATTTTTATCATTTTAGATCAATTTTTTTAATTGAAAACGTCCTTAGGCGTATTGGAAATTTTTTTGAGATGGAAAAAACCATTGAACTAGCCACATTGTTACTGTAACCTAGGCACATTGTTTTTAAAGTTCCCTCTTTGAGGACCTCTTCCAGAGATGAGGGGCTTGACCCCCCCCCCCCCCAACATACACTTTAAAATATTGCTCATTTTTTTCTCTACCAATTTTAACTTAAAAGTTTAAGCTATATGGCACAAGTGGGGCTACTGACCCCCCCCCCCAACATGCACTTTAAAATATTGCTCATTTTTTTCTCTATCAATTTTAACTTAAAAGTTTAAGCTATACGGCAAAAGCGGGGCTATTGACCCCCCCCCCCCCCCCTGTTGGTTATTCACCAACATAATTTTGCTCATTTCTTCACTTCATTTCAATTTTTAAAAGGCTATAACTGTGCTTGTATGGGAGCTACAGCGGCGAGAAAAAGTATAGCATAGCTAACTTTCCGCTGCCGTTCTTTTTGCAGTTTTACGGTTTTCCCCATTGCACCAGGTTTTTTTTGGGGGGGGGGAGGGAGGGATTTTTCATTTTTTGATGTAATATGTTTATTGAAAGCTTATGCTTCATACATTATCAATTTAGCATAAAAAAGTTTCTCCCGTCAATCTTCTCAAACTTCTTCGAAGTTTTTGCTAAATCGGCATCTGGAAAACATCGTGCCAATGTGGTGCGTGTATGACATCTGTATCATATAAATATTGTTCACCACTGCTGGGTCTCTGGCCTCCTCTTGCGTGTAGGCGTTAATTTACCGCAGTTACTTGGTCCTTGTATTTCCTGCACAATAAAATATTTCCTGACGATTAAAAAAATACACACGTAATTGTTCAAGTTTTGACTTCTGTCAACAATCCCAATTTTTTTTTTTTTTTTTTTTTAATGGATTTTGCAAGAAATAATATTTATAATATACATGGAATTTAGAAAAGCAGGAAGTTGTTGTTTGGCATGTGACCACTTATTGATCTTATGCACCTCGATTTTATATACTTCCCCCCCCACACATACACACACACACTGCGTTACCTTTGAGGGGGCAGTTTTCAAAATTTAATGTTCAATTCAATTTTTTTTTTGTTGTTGTTGTTGTTTACAAGATTTTTCTGTGCTTGCACACCGCGTTTGGTATATGATGCCGTGTACAACGAGGAACCAGTTCGAGATTTCATATTACAAGATTGCGTATAAATTAGAGACTCCAATGAAATGAGGGTCTCACTAGCAAGTGAATCCGTCGTGTCTTTATTAACACCGACTCATTCACCTGTAGTAGACTGTTGATAAAATTGAATCCTGTATGGTATAAAAGCAATTGCAAACTGGAGTCATCAAGAAAAATTTTACACAATCTAAAGTTATCGAGATGATCAAACAATCGAGAAAATCGAGAATAACTTCTCGTTATTGCCCATCACTAGGGGGGGGGGGAGATTTTATTACTTCGGGGCGGGGGGGGGGGGATTGTCACCCATGGGCCATCCCCTGAATTCAACATTGCAAATTACGTCCATGAATCACATAAAAATAGTGAATTACGGCCATAAATCTCGTAACAAATGCGAATGACATTCATGAATTGTATAAAAAATGCAAATTACATGGATAAATCGCTCAAAAAAACGATAATTACATTCATCGCATAAAAAATGCAAATTACAACCATGAATCGCACAAAAAACGCTAATTACACCCAGCATTAAATTAATTTGCAGAAAGTTTGTGACCCAATGTTACATGCGCAGAAAGTTTTTGGTTTTATACAACTCTGCCCTTTCCATCTAAGAGAATACAAATAAAGGAAAAAGTATGTATTTAGGAAGAAAAATTAATTTATATTTTCTTATTTTTAAAGTGGAATACTGCCTCATGAAAAATTAATTTACATAGGCAAGTGACTTTTTTTATTCATAATATTAACACATTCATATATGCTATCAGCCGTTGTCCAAGTCCTGTATTTATCCTGTATGTCTTGTATTTCATTTTGTATGTTATTTATTTGAATATAATTCTCACCCATAACAACATGAAAATATCTTTGCTAAGTAGAGGAAGCACCACTGGATCTATAGTATAAATTTCTTTGTATCATATTGTTTTTTAAGAGGCTTTTCTGGTATATTAATTATTAATTGGCTATAAAAATGGACATCTGAAACATGATTTTAAATAAATTTTATAAGTTTTTAGTTCTAATTTATACAAAATGGTCATTAGTAAAATAAATTAACACATATAATTGTTAAAAATAAATGGTAAGATATGATATGAAAAATAAAAAAATGCTGTATTTTTTCGAAAAAGACCAGTTTTTTCCAATAAAAGCTGGTCAGTTTGCCCTTTTTTTTTTTTTTTTTTTAAGAAAAGGTTGGCAGCCCTGACATCAAGTAATGTGAAAAAAAATAATTAAATTTAAATATGATTATTATAGTTGAAAATGCATTTCCAGCAATTATTGTTCATAGGTTTAAGTAGTTCAATTTTGTTCTTTTGCATAATTAAAATATGCTGTGTGGCTCCGTTAATCAGTGGTTCCTAACCTGGGGTTTTCATACCCCTGGGGATATGTGAAAATAATATTAATAATGGCAAAAAACACAAAGAAAATTGGAAGTTTTAAATTACAAAGTTAGTCTCATATGTAAATCCATGTTACACGCAATTTGTTACACTCAAAATGAGGGACAAGGTCCACTATACCTAATAAATCATTATTATTGTAATGTGTATAGCTCCGTCCACTGCTGAGTATTTATATAATTTGCACAATCGTCCCAAAAACTTCAGTTGGTTATTATACAATTCTTTTATCACCACTAAAAGCAAAAAAAAAAAAAACCATGAAGCTTGCTGGCATATTTTTTTAATTTTATAAGCAACCTGTTTTTTTTTTTTTTTTTTTTTTTTTTTTTTTTTTTTTTCCTGATCAATTAATTAGCAACACTCTCGCTTCAGAAAATTTTGTTCAAACTGCCTTTTTTGACAGAATGTTTTGAAAGATATTCTGCCTTAATCAAAAAATTTATACATATGGCACATTATATAGAATAAGAAAACCTGTCAATTCGATGCATTTGAGAATAAAAATTAATTTAAAAATGAGTCAGAAAATAAGCAGTTTGGATTTGAGTACATCCTTAATTAAAAGAATTTATTTATTTATTTATTTATTTTTTTTTTTTTGGGGGGGGGGGTTTATCTGACAAAACCCTATTCATCTCTGTCTGTCTATAACAGGGTCTGTACACAAAAACTGTATAAGTCAGAGACTTCAGATTTTGTGTACTTACAACTGAATACCTTGTGTCACACGACAAATCATAAAATTTGGAAAATGTGTATTATTTTAATTAAATAATTTTTTTCAATGGCATCCGTTCATTTTTGTGATTTAGAAAGAGAAGCTTAATTTGAACATTTTGCATGTAGATAACATAGCTTGGGAGAAAAGCATCTCACTAGTAAATAAAAGTTTCTTAGTTTGATCCCGGCTGTGGGAATTTGAATTTTTCATTCTAAGATGGGATTTAATAAGAAGAAATTTTGTATTTTTGGCCAATTTAAGGATTTATATTATTAGATTTCATTCATCTAACATTCATATTTTTTTTAATTCATTTTTTTTTCTATTTAAAAAACTTTTGTGATTTATTAATGATTTAGCATTTTAAATTTTATTTATATCTCCACTAAATTTTTTAAAATTTCAGATTTTCAGAAAATGTAGAATTTTGGATTTTATTTAAATAATTTGATTTGAACATTTTTCATTTTATTAAAATAAATAATTTCTTTTTATATTTCTTTTTAAATTAAATTAATTGGTGCTAGCTACCATCTATATATAAATTTAATAATTATAAATTCACGATTTGTATTGATCAATTAAAGGATAAATTGTTTTGAAAGAAATATTAGATGAAACCCACTGTGCGATCTATGATCACATTTACCCACTTTTTTTTTAAAATCAGATGCTTATTTTTTTTTCCTTTGAATTAAAGATCGTTATTTGTATTCCATTTATTTTTTTATTTATAGATTAGAATATAACTGAATTGTTTGCTTTTATTTTAAAAGCATCCAATATCAGATTCATTAAAAAAGTTGATTTTTCCTTCTTTTGGAAAAATAAATCATTATATATGAACTTAATTGGTTAGTTTACATTTAGAAGAAAATCATAAAATATGAAGTATTTCAAATGATTCTAAATATTAGCACTGTAAGTGAATAAACAAATAATTGACATATTGTTATAATTATTAGTAATATTTCAAATGAAAGTTTTATAAGATTTCCTTGTATTTGGATTCCTTAAGAATTTTTTTTTTTTTTTTTTTTTTTTTTTGGGGGGGGGGGGGGGCATCTTCTGTTTATTTTATTATTATTATATTAAATAAGATTTAAATGTCTAAATCTATAACTATATCAGCATGTCTGATATTCAAACTTTTAAAACATTTTAGACTTAATGAAGAGTTTTTTCTTGTGTAAATGCCTAATACTGTGATTTTCATACGCTAAAAGATGATATTTTTCATAGTATTTATACTTATTTAAATTTAAGAGACTTCATTTCAAATTTAGAGTGGCTGCGGCAAATAGGACATTGTCATGTTTATGGAAACTTACTGGGGATGCATGTACTATACCATTTCATTTTGATGAAGTGTGGTTTCCAATCATAGTTCCATCTGATTTGCACCAAGAATCAGAAGAAAATAAATCTTGTGGAAAAACTGAACTGCTTGCATATGGTTCTAAGTAAGTTACTTTATTCTTGTAAGATAATCCAAATATACTTATTTATTTTTATTTTAAAAAACGAGGAATAAGAAAGTAAGTAAGAAAAAAAAAAAAAAAGGGAAGTTAACATGAATGTTAAAATTCTGGTGGAAACCCTTGCAAAAATAAAAATTATTCCAGAGTGATTGAGTAGTTGCTAATTATAAGTTACTAGCAAACCTGGTGTCTTTGCTCGCGAACTAGTTGAAATATGCAAAGTTATATTTGTATGTCTAAATTTTATTTTTAAAAATTATGTTTTTAGGACCAATTCAAAAATTAACATTTAAGCCACAGTTTGCTAAATTACATCAATGCACTGCATTCCACAGAAAGGATAAGTACTGAACCTAATTCTAAATAAATGATAATTTAGAAAATATTTTAAAACTTTTGTACTTAATCTAAATGTTTATTTCAGTATTCATTTAAAGTTTTGATTTCTTTAGAAATCATATTCTTTGTATGCATTTACATCTTAAAATTAACCATTGTGATCAATTCCAAGCTTCTTTTCTAACGTTTATTATCTCTCTAGGACTAGTGCGTGCCACAAGCATAAAATGCCTATGTTGAAACAGGGACTGTCTTTATTAATTTGGCAACATTAATTTTGAAATCTATTAGGTATTTCCTGTTATTCTATAAAAATGTAATAAAAAAAATTCAAAAGCTTTTTTAAAAAGTTTGTTGTTTTTGACAACCACATGTAGTAGTGGCACTAGCTTAAATATAGCCTGTGTAGGATCAGAGATTGTCACCATTGATTTGTAATCATTACTTTTATAATCAGCTTAATATAATCTGAGATTGTATGGACATCATAATTTAGCAATTTTTTAGAATGCCTTTTGCTCTTTCCCATCACTTCACAACTTTTAAATTTCAAATTTTCTTTTGGCTGTTCTTAGAGGACAATTGTATTTTATAAGTAACTATCATGCCATATTAAAATTTTCTAGCCTCTTTAGCACAGAAGTTGCAATTTAGAATGTTTTTTGCTCTTGTAATCCTCTGGTGGTAGTGAAATTTACATAAAATATAGCTTATGTTTGAACAAGTTCTATCATCATCAATTTGCAACCATTAACTTTTTTAATTGGTTTGGTATTTCATTAGATGCATAAAAATCATAATTTAGAACGTTTTTAAAACGCTTTTCGTTCACTTCATTCTTTTAAATTTGGATTTTCTTCATGACAGTTCTTAAAAAGCATTTACATCTTTTAAGTAACAATCATGTTGAATTTCAAAATGTCAGACACCTGAGTTGTACAAAAAAACGCAATTTAAAAATTTTGTACCCTTGAAACCTCCAGGTAGTAGTGACAACAGCATAAAATATAGCCTATATTGAAGCAGGGACTGTCACCATCAATTTGCAACCAATACTTTTGAAATAGGTTTGATATTTCCTGAATATAGAAATCACAATTTAGAATGTTTCTAGAGTGCTTTTTATGTATTTTCACTCTTTTAAATTTTGAATTTATTTCAAAACTGTTCTTGGAGAGCGTTTGCTTCTTATAAGTAATTACTATGCCAAATTTTAAGTTACTTTCTGAGATTGTTCATAAATCGTTATTTAGAATATTTTTAGAATTTTTTTCTCGCATTTTTATCCTTTTGAAATTTTGATTCTTTAAAAAGAAATATTATTAGATATCATTTATATTTAAAAGTAACAACCATACCAAATTTCATGAATCAACTTCCATCAATAACACAAAAATCACATTTTTAGAACACTTTTTGCTCTTACACCTCCATTTAGGGAATGGCAATCAACATAAATATAGCATATCATGCAGCAAAGGCTGTCAACATCATTTTTATATCATTGCTTTTGTAATTGGTTTGGTATTTCCTGAGATTGCATAAATACCGCAGTTTCAAACTTTTTTTTAATGCTTTTCCCACATTTTCTCCCTTTTTTAAAAAAAATTGTGATTTTTTTAAAGAAATGTACTTAGAGAGAATTTATATTTTATAAGTAACTACCGTGCCAAATTTTTAATTTCTAGGTTCTTCTGAAACAAACAAACAAAAAAAAAAAAAAATCGCAATTTAGAACGTTATTTCTTGCTTTTATCATCCTGATGTGATAGTAACATCAACATAAAATGGAGCCTATATAAGAGAAAGGACTGTCATCATCATTTTGAGACCAATATTTTTTAAATTGGTTTGGTACTTCCTGCTATTGTATAGAAATTGCCATTTAGAATGTTTTTTAGAATGCTTTAGTTCGTATTTTCATCCCTTTTAAATTTTTGTATTCTTTAGGAGACATTCTTATAGATCATTTATATCTTATAAGTAATTAACATACCAAATTTTATGTTTCTAGATTTTTCAGCAACACAAAACTCGCATTTTTAGAACATTTTTTGCTCTTGTCCTCCCTTTGGGGTAATAATACCGACATAAAATATAACCTATGTTGGAGCAAGGACTGTCACTATCATTCTGACATCATTATTTTTTAAATAGGTTAGTTACTTCCCAAGATTGCTTAAAAATCTCAATTTAGAACGATTTTAGAATGCTTTTCAAGCCTTTTCAGCCCTTTTAAATTTCGTATTTTTAGGAAATATTCTTAAAGACTATTTATATCTTTTTAGTAATTAACATGCCCCAAATTTCATATTTGTAAGCCCTTCAGTAACACAAAAATTGGATTTATAGAACTTTTTTTCTTCTGCACCTCTTGTATTAGTGGCATCAACATAAGGTATAGCCTATGTTTGAATCGGGTTACCATCCTTTTGATACAATTACTTTTGAAATCGGTTCGGCAATTCCAGTGATTATCCCCCTACAAATAAACAAACTTTACATCTTTATAATACAGGTATAGATAATGTGATAGATTGGATTTTCTATTTATAATAGAAAATCCAAAAGTTCATATTAATAATTATTTAATTGAAAATTTTGTTGACAAAATGATAGGCGTGTGATAGAAACTCTGGGAAGAGTGGCATTGAAGATTATTGAAGATGCATTTCAAAGAGACAGCAAAATAACAAAAGCTGACAACCAGAGAATGCTCATTAACTATAGACATTTATCATTGTTAGCCTTTAGCAACTTTATTTCTGTCATTAAATATGTTTAGAATAGTGAATCATATATGTTTTCAGTTTAAAGTTATTATTTCATTAAGTTCCAGGGAAAGCAACATTTTGAAACACATTTAAATGTTTACAAAGAAAAAAAAATAGGATTGGAAAATAGATAAAACAGAGAACAATCATTATTGAGTTGAGAAATTTGTTTTCTCTGGATAATGTTCGTGCTAGTGATTGACCGAATCAGGAATTTCGCCAATTACCGAATACTGAATATTTGGTCAAGGTGTGCACCGAATATTCGGTATTCGGCAACCGAATACTTAAAAAAATTTTCATAAATATTTTTGCATGCATTAACTTTTTAAATAAAATTTAATTCAAATTATTTTTAATTACTATAAGTGAATTACTAAAATAGCATAATATGGCAAATAAAACCTTTTAGTTTTACATGTTTCGTTGCTCTGACGGCAACTTTTTCAAAAACAATAAATGATAAAAAGAAATTTTTCGCTAAAATAGCTTCAAAAATAAACAGAAACAAACATAAAATCACGTGAACTTGAGCATAGTGAGGTAAACTGGAAAAAAAATGAATAAAAATAATTGTGAATGTGAAATATTACAAATTATTGTCTTAAAAACCTTTGAAGTATTTCCTTCCAAATTTTAGGGAGTTCCATGGAGGCAAATTCATTGCAAATATTGTCTCTACGTATGAAGATTTCTATTGATTCTCTGATGATTGATTGAAAATATGATGTAGAAGGATATATTATTCTGCTATTTTTAAAATCTATTTGTAATGGTTCTTTGATATATAATCTTGAGAGAGCTGTAGTTTTCCTATTGTATTTGATGTATATAGCAAAGAATTATTACAAATAGATTTTAAAAATAGCAGAATAATATACCCTTCTACATCATATTTTCAATCAATCATCAGAGAATCAATAGAAATCTTCATAGATAGAGACAATATTTGGAATGAATTTGCCTCCATGGAGCTCCCTGGAAAAATTTGGAAGAAAGGAAATGCTTCAAAGGTTTTTAAGACAATAATTTGTAATATTTCACCTTCACAATTATTTTTATTTTTATTCATTTTTATTTTTTTTTCCAGTTTACTTCACTATGCTCAAGTTCATGTGATTTTATGTTTGTTTCTGTTTATTTTTAATTTTGAAGCTATTTTAGCGAAAAATTTCTTTTTATCATTTATAGTTTTTGAAAAAGTTGCCGTCAGAGCAACGAAACATGTGAAACAAAAAGGTTTTATTTGCCATATTATGTTATTTTAGTAAATCACTTATAGCAATTAAAAATAATTTGATATTTTAAAGTGATGTTTTATATTATATGTAAAATTTAATTCAGTTACATTTTTATTCTTATATCTATTTAGTACATAAAAAAATAATGCCTTCTTTCCACTAATAAATTAATTAATCCATCATTTATTTGTTACTTTATCACTAGTCAATACCCAAAATAAATTATGAAAATATTAAATTTTACAGACTATTGTTACAAGAATAACAATTATTTAATCAAACAAAGCATTTTTTTGATCAGTGGTTTATGATAGAAAGCATTCTTAGCCTTCATCAACCTTTTGAAGAAATAGCAAAAAATCTTTAATTCTTTAATTTCAGAAGTAATACCTACTGTTTCTACACTGAGATGTTACTTGAAAAAAAGTGATAATGTAGAATTTTTTGGAGTGGGAACCATGAAAGAAACGTTAACAAAAAGACTCGCAGAACATTTTTCAGTAATTTATGATGATGAGTTATTTATTTTTTAGACACTATTTTAGATCCCAGATTGAAAAAAGCTTATTTTGAAGATGAAGCAATTACCAATAAAGTAAAAAATGTACTTAAAAATAAAATGCAACAAATAATAAATATATCCTCTCAAACTGAAATTACTGAGCCAAATCGATCACAAAGTTTCAATAAAAAGGATTCCCTCTCACAAACTGTGCATTCATCCTTTTGGGAGTGCTTTGTTGAAATTGCTATCCGTAAAATAACAGAAAGTGAAAATCCTTGTGCTGAAAATGATAGCCTTATAATAAAGCTTCAGACGAATTGGCTGTATACATAGTATTACCACTTATATCAAGGAAAGACAACCCATTAGTTTGGTGGGGAAAAAAAAAATAAGTATCCAAAATTATTCAAGTTAGTTAAGAAACACTTATCTGTGTCTGCAAGCACTGTTTACAGTGAAGGTTTGTTTTTCGAAGCAGGACAGATTTATGAACAGAAAAGAAACAGATTACAACCAGATAATGCTGAACAGCTTTTATTATTACATCATAATTTGCCCATATTAAATTTCAATTACATATAATAATGTATCATTTTATAAATTATTACTTACGTTATAACTGAAGCATACTGTTAAAATAAATAACATTAAATGAGCATTAATCATTATGTATTTTTAGAGTAATACTTTACCTATTATTTTTCATAAATTATTTTTAAAATTCAGTAAATACTTAAAAGTATTCGGCCGAAACCGAATATTCGGTTTATATGCCAAATCACCGAATACCGAATTAACTACGGTATTCGGTCAATCTCTAGTCTGTGCATTTCAGGAAGGATAAAGAGGATGTGGGGGTTAGAAAATGCATACTTATAGACAATTAATAATCACAAAATCCAAACAATATCTGGAGTGTATTGCTTCTAGACTACCTCATTAATTCAGCACGTGCAGCAATGTTTTAATTTTCAAAAACAGAAAACTGTGTAATAGAAATGAATCAGTTTTGAATTTATGTGATTAATAATTTCTGTTAAACTGTCTGTTTTTATATTTTAAAACCTAGGAAAAGTATGAGCTCTTTGTGGCAATGTCTTGGAACAAATTATTTTTATCAGTCAAATGTATCAACATCTGAATCAGAAAAATTAGATTAAATTATTCTAAGATGTAAACTTTTCTCTAGTCATATTTTAGTTGTGTTTTTAAAGTAAGCTTATCAGTATGTAAGATAAATTATTTTATCCAAAGATCTACAATCTGTTTACAAGGTGTTAGTGAGTTGCTGTTATTGAAGACAACTGATTATCTGCACGTGGGATATAGGCCTCTGTTCCAAGGTGTGCTTTATAAAGATATACTCAACTGTATTACAAATTATTTTATATTATTTTATAACAAATTCATATGTAACCTTTACAATTTTAATATGTTAAAACAAATGGCATATCTTTGTGTATTGGGCAGGTTTTTATAAACACATTTAAATTTGAAAAACGCATCATTTGGGGGATATGTTTCCATTATAGTTGCTTGCCTCATGACACACACTTACACTTTTTATGTTGATTACATAGCCTTTATTATGCTGTTTTGTTCAGTACTCTGTCACAAAATTCCTTTCATCCATTTTAATCTCATTGTTGATAATTTTGATTTTCTTTCAGATTTTATGGACTCTCAATTACTAGGAAAAGTGTGAGCTCTTTATGGCATGATCTTGGAACAAATTATTTTTATCAGTCAAAAATATCAACATCTGAATCAGAAAAATTAGATTTTTCCAAAAAAGCATTTATATGCTTTCAAAAGGCAATTAGTATGTGTCCAAATTATGAACCTCACTGGTCAGCGCTGGGAGTTGTAGCCCTTGGAGATGGTAAATATATATACTCATAAAAGTTTATTCCATAATTTTTACATGTATTTCATTTTAGTTGTAATAATCGAAAAGTCATTTGTATTTATCTTGTTTCATTTAGAGTTAAAAGACTTGGCTTTTGGACAACATCTTCTCATAAAATCCTTACAAATTAATAAAAATGTAAGGGATATTTCAATGTATTTTAAATAGGCAGTTTTGAAATGCATAAAATATTTATTTTAATTACCTTGAACTTTTTCAGAATGCTGAAACATGGACTAATTTAGGAGTTCTTTATCTTCTTCATGATAACATACAAGTAAAGATATTTTTTATTTTCTTTGTTTATGAAACGTTCATTGTACGATGCATTAAAATACTAAATTAGCAATTTTAAGCTAGTTGACTTTCAAGGTGAATCAACTAAGAATAATGATTATCACGATAATTAATAGAAATTAAACTTAGACAAAAATATTTAGTATGGCAGCTATGTTTATTTTATTTTTCAAAATTAATTCAGTAACTGGATTGAAGAATAAAACAACCTATGATATATCATTTCTATATAATATTTCTTTTTCAATAAAAAAAAAAAAATAATAATAATAATAATAAAAAAAATCTTTGAAGATTTGTAATAAGTGTTAAAGAGCAAGGGGTACAAATATTTTCTAATAGCAAGCAAGTTTTTGCTTACCAGATTTTTTTTTTTCCCATTTGTATATCCCTGATCAAGAAAATATATTTATTTTTCTGTACTATTAAACTCAATATTTATTTTATACAAATTGCATATATAAATGTGTGCTGAGTTGACAACTCAATTTTTAATACAAAGTATTTTTAAGTATAATGTATAATTTTTTGCTGACTTGAACTAAAGTTTTAAAATGCTGTGTTACAAGGAAGCAGGACGTTTCGGTCCCGAGACATTTCGGTCCCGAGACATTTCGGTCCATGGTCATTTCGGTCCCGAGACATTTCGGTCCCTTCTCCAGCAAGCTGAAATTTTGTGCACGGGAAATATCTGACATAATTTTATAAGGAACATTTTAGAGTGTTGAATTCAGGGGCAGGTCATTCCCCCCGGAAATTTTGGAATTTTGTGTTTTCAGTGGTAAAAAAGTGTAATTCCCCCCCCCCCCGGGACTCTATTGAATCCCCCCCCCCCCCCCCCCCCCCCCGGAGCCACAGAAGTCCCTCCCGGAGAAAAGTGTCTGAATTCAACACTGGTTTTTTAACTGTAAGTCGCATAAAATTGTTCAAACTCTTATTGTTTATTGCATTTTTTATATATTGTTTTTGGTTACTAGCATTTATTTTCCTTTTAAACTTTTCCGTTTTTAAATTAAGAAAAGAGTTTCCAGATTGCAACACGTGGAGGTAGTTAACATTGCAATTATTTTATTACATAAATATATGACACGAGCAGAAATAATTATTAAAATAATTTGTAACCTAATTTATTTATTTATTTATTTATTTTATTTTTTTTTTTAACATTTTAGAAAAATGAATTACATCTTGAATTATTAGCAATTATTTTTTCATGACAGCAGTTCTTTTTTTATTGTTATTATTGCAATCTAGAATGTTTATTATATTGACGCTTCCCCGTTTTTATTAATGTTTTCCAAAACAACGGCAACAGCAAAAAAATTATATTACCATACTTTTATGCATATATCACATTTATACAATACATCTGTTAAATTTTCTAAAACCATAATAATCATTTTATTACAAAGAAATAGGCCCACTTTCAATAAAATTAACTCACAAAAATTGTCTTCATAAGGTCAGAAATCTGTAAAAAAAAAAAAAAAAAAAAAAAAAAAAAATAATTGCAACCAATAATTATTACATAAAAAAAGGTCGTTGGAATATTTTTTTTTTTTTTTTTTTTTTTTTTTTTTTTTAACAAAAAGTTTTTATAGCACGCCTAGTTACGAAATCACTAATTTAAAGATTCTAAGAAAGTGTGCAAAAACAGTCAATAAAAATAAAAGTTAATCAATAAAAATAATAGTTTATAGTATAGATAAAATACCTAATACAATAAATATATGATAAAACTTAAAATATTTATTCTGTTAAATAGTAATAATAAAGACAGTGTAAAATTATATAACATTTATTTAATCAAATTTTCAACTCGCTGTGATTTTATTATCACGAGTTACAATAGATTAAACTTATTGGACTATTATATTCAGCTTTGTATAAAATTTGAGGGAAGGGGGGCCAGGAGAATAAAAATATTAAAAAATGCCCGAACAATGTTGAGCTTACAGCGTTTAGTGGGCCTTCATCAATCAGAAACCAAGTTATGAAGTGGCCCGTAAAGAAATAGCAATGGACCGAAATGTCTCGGGACCGAAATGGCAGGACCGAAATGTCGTGTACCCGTTTTACAATATGCTGGAAATACTCTATGAAAATTTTAAAAGATTGACGAAGATTTTTTATACAGGGTGTCCCAAAATCATGGGTGAAACTGTACGGGAAGGTAAAAGGCACATAAAGGAGCAATGTTGGTATAACCAATGTGGGGTTACAAATAAGCACCAAGACTCTCCAAAATCTAGGCCTGACTTAGAAATGAAATATGGAACCTAAGAAAAATAAAATAGAAATCAGGTCCCTGACAAATTTGTGATTATTTTGCCTTGACTACACATTTCCAATAATTTGTTAAAAAGAAAAGGGAATAAAACACCATTTTTTTCTCCCAAGAAGTTGGTGAGGATATTTTATGATTCCTGGATTCATTGGATTTCCAACAACAAATTCCTAATCAGCCAGTCAAAGTCAATGGTGTTACCGGTGTTACCTCTGCAATGATAAACATTGCCCAAATTTTTAAACCACAATCAATTTTTCTCTGAAAGGAGAAGAGACATTCTTGCCTATTCTCCTATTTGAGAGAAATCCAAAACTTTGTCTCTTGTGTATGCACATATTGTATTCTATACAATCATTCTGGTGTGCAACATGAACCTTTGACTTAAGAAAATTGATCAAAATGTAAAGACATGGGTTATGCACCAGGTGTAAGAGTGAAAGCTTAAAAAGCTTAAGAATTTTGTATGAATGAATAAGTGAAAAAGACATAATTATTTAAATAAATAAACATATTTCTCAAATGTTTTTAAGAGATTCAAAAATAGTCGCTACTTTATGAATATGAAATTTTGTCAAAGGATTCAATCTACATATGAAATTGCAGATGCAGATTAAATAATTCAATGGCTTTTCATTATATTGCATCTGTTGGAATGTAATCAAATAAATATCATAAAACAGAGAACATTAAAAAATTAAGAAAGTTAACACACTACAAAAAATGTTTCATGGAAAAAAAAAAAAAAATTGTTAAAATGCTAGTTTAAGCACTTGTTGCTTGTTATAAGCACACCAAGCAATGCAATATAAGTTTTTTCTGTTTTAATATACAAAAAATGATGCATCTGTAAAGAAAGAAATTCCAAAAATAAACAATAAATGTGGCATTAAAACATGATAATCGAATAATGAGTAGATAAGTGTTTCCCACAAGAAAATTAATTTCTTAGATTTGGATTTATCAAAAAGTGTCAGTTGGAAAATCAATCATTTCTTATGATGCACCTGTGCTGCTGACATTCACAAATTGTTGCACAGAACACATCTTGCACAAAAGTAGCAAGTTATGATCATGTAACTACAAAAATGGACTTTTTTTCACTGGTCACTACAATTATTTTTTAATGTAACATTCTACATTACTTCTAAAGTACCAGGAAAAAAATAGTAATCACTTTTTGTCACTTATAGCCAGCTACTTCTGACCACTGACTGAAAATAACTGACTGAAACTAAGGTGTAATGCACTGCATAAAACTAGGCTGTGAGACAGCAGTATTTTAGTAAAAGTAATTCTTTTGTCTTCTCATGTGATTTGATTACTTTATAATTAGTTTTATGCGATATTAGCACTATAAAATCCATTATAAAAAATTTTAATATGAAAATAAGTAATATACTAATTTAAAATTTTCATATTTTAATTGTTATAGTATTTACACTGCTTTTTATTTATTTTTTTTCTTGTTAAACTTCCATGTTTGAGATCAGTTTTGCAACTGGTTCATTTTGCTTTTTCAATTAGTAGCAGTCAGGATCACTAATCACAAGTGATATTATTTGTAACAAAGTTTTGGTGTTGGATGCAGATAAATTGAATCCATCAACCTGAAAACTAGTACATTTTTAAAAAATAACATAATGCAACATGTTAGAACTTTGCTTGAGCTAAAATTTCCAGCTTAGGCCCAACCCAGTACAAAAATTTAAAGCTCAACCCAAGCACAGCCCTTACCAAAAAAAGAAAAAAAAATTGTTTGACTCAGCCCAGTATAAAATTTTAATGTTTGGCCTATAGAAAAAGTTATTGGCCCATACTAGCCAGAGTGAATTTTTACGAAACATTGATGTTAATGTTGATTTTGTTAAAAATTTGTCTTGTATTAAGAGCTCTGACCGAAAATAGTTATCTTAGCTTTTATTGTTACGTTTTTAATTTTCTTTTTTATAGAATTGAGGCAGGCTGTGATATTTAATTTATTAATGAATCTCTATTTCTTGTATGTAAAAGTTTCAGTTATCATTAATATTGTAAATCCATATTCCATGTATTGAAGTGTCAAAAATCTGAAAAATGCTACACTGTAAAATATTCTTAGATGGAATTGCATAGAATAGGAAGAAAAAAATGTGTTATAGACATGTTCCCTTCTTAGCAAATGTAAATATTACATTTTTTTTTCTTATGTATTAGTATAATAATTTTGGATAGATCAACATGTTTTTCAGTTTAAAACAAGATTCCATCATAGGCAAGTTATTTTTCATATGTTTTTCTCTATTTTAATAAGCATAGAAATGTTTTATTCTTTGAATAATACATTTCTATAATTTTAATGTTTAGTTGCAGAATAATGGCAATTTTAAAATGTATGCATTTTTTGCATAAATTTTTAGGCTCGGCCTGATTTTACTGACCTTTGAATTGCCATGCCGAGACAATGATTTTCATATGGTCTTGGTCAAAACTAGGACTGAAAATTTTGGTCCATGAAGACTAGATGAAACCAGCCCTGGCTCTGTATAAAAAAAGTTTGTTAGTTCTGACCTGACCTAATCCTTTAGGAAAAACGTATGTCCTGGATGCAGCCCAGCCCGTAAAGAATAGTCACTAGACCCTGCCTGCCTCGAGTCTTGAGAAAAAAGTATGACCATGTCCGGACCAAGTGCCGCAAATAAAAAAAAAATAGCACTGAACCTGGGAATGCAGGCTGGGCAATGGGCCGACCCGTGGCAGATCTTTGCAACCTGTGTGCATAAAATTGAAAAGGGATGTATAAATCATGCATTGTTTGAGTTATTTTCACAATAGATCCATTAAAAAAAAATTTCATTTCTTTTAATTTTTTGCTGTCCACCAGTTAGAGTATTTTAGTGATATGTGTTTTGACGTAACAAAATGTTTTTGTGACATCCCTCCATTATTGTCCACAATAGCTTTAATCTGCATTGATATCATGTTTGATGTGCAGTAAATGATAATCTATTCAAATTTTTGACATGTATGTAGAAAAAACATATGTGCATATATATATATATATATATATATATTTATTTTAAATAAATGAATACATTGTTATACTATTTTGAAATCAAGAATGAAATTTATATGTGACCACTGCCAAAATGAACCAATAAAAATTATATTCAAAAATTAAAGAAGAACACATTTTTTATTTATTTATTTATTTATTTATTTATTTTAACCTCCTTTGTTTGAAGTCTGATAAAAATTAGTTTATAAAAGTCTAATTGAACATCTTGCTAATAATTCCTGATTTCTTACAAGAAAAAAGAATTTTGTTGCAGTTGAAAGTAACTATATTCCTGAACATATTTATCCAATTTACGTGAGTATACACAGACCTATAATAGAAAAACTAACATAATGACACATAAAGAATTTTATTTTGATCATATTTAGATTGATATCTGTCCTTCTGAATTAAGATTCTCTGGCAATCACTTTTATGTCTAGATTTATTGTAAATATGTGTTCTAAGCAATCCTAAAAGAGTGTTTTCAATTTTAACAAATTGTTTACTTATACCACATAAAAAGTTAAAAAATATATCTTTGTAAATAAAATAGTAGTTATCTATCTCTTATACTATTTTTTTTTTTTTCTTAATTAAATTTCATAGTTAGCGAATGCTGTGTTTAGCAAAGCTCAATCAATAGAACCAACTTATCCTTTGAGTTGGATAGGACAAGCAATCATTGCTGACAAGATAAAGCGTAATGAAACTGTTGATTTATACAGGCATGCTACTACTATAGGATCACATGTAAGTTTATTTTACAAAATGACTTTTATAATTATATTTTTCCTTTTAAATAGCTTTTAATTGCTAATGATTTTATTTTTAAAAAATTTTCTTTCTTTCTTTTTTTTTTTTTTTTTTTTTTTTTTTTTCAGACTGAAGCACTTTCAGGATATTCTAGAGTAATTTGTCAAACATTGCTTAATGAATCCAACAAAGAGTCTGAGTTTTATCGATTTAATATTGAATTAATGAATGCTGTGGTTATTGCAGCTGATTGTTCAGTAAAATTTGTTGGTAATGTTTTTCTTTCTTTTAAAGTTCTGTTTGAATGTAAAATATTTAAAATGCATAAAAATATAATTTTCATGCAGTGTTTTTTACCACACAATTTATTTACATATTTATTTACAAACTTATGCTTATCTTGATTTTAAAAATAAATAAATAATACAATATTAAAAAATATTTGAAAGCAAAATATAAATATATAACCATACTAAAATTAATGAATTCAATCAACATAATAACATTTCACTGGAATCTTTTAAATTTCGGTTCTAAATTAAACATTAAATAGTTCAGCAAAGTCTTTGCATGTCATTATGTTGTATTCTTCAGTTGCACATTTAATTCATATTTTCCCAAAATTTCATTAAATAACAATCACAGTGCAATCTGCAATTAAAGCAAACACTTTCTTCAGGAGTGATTTGAATAAAGAATGAAATGAAAATGCTCAGAAACTTGCACATATTTCATTCAGTTGCCATGGCAACATGACATCAAATGAAAAAAATGAGTGAAGTGTATAAGATCATTTATATCTTAAAAGGAATTAACATGCCAAATTTTACGTTTCTATGCCCTTCAGTAACACAAAATTCACATTTTTAGAAAGTTTTTTGCTTCTGCAGTTCTTTGGGGTTGTGACACTGACATAAGATATAGTCTATGTTGAAGCAAAGACTGCCACCATCATTTTAATATCATTATTTTTTTAATTGATTCGTTAATTCCTGAGATTGCTTAAAATTGCAATTTAGAACACTTTTTGTGCATTTTCACCCCTTTTAAATTTTGTATTTTTAGGAAATGTTCTGAGAAACCATTTACATCTTATAAGTAACTAGTATGCAAAATTTCACATTTCTAAGTCCTTCAGTAACACAAAAATCACATTTTTAGAATGTTTTTTCTTCCTGCATCCCCTTTGGGTTAGTGGTATCGACATAAAATATAGCCTATGTTTGATTTTTGGTGAACACCATCATTTTGATACATTACTTTGAAATCGGTTCTGTAGTTCCAGAGATTAGCTCCTACAAATAAACAAACTTTACCTCTTTATAATATAGAATATAGATTAAAAATTTTATATGTATATTGTCATTGCCTGTGCGCCTCCGAACATTAAGCTCATTTGTAATAATTTTTATCCAAAAATAAAAATTCATTCCACATAGATTTTAGGTGTATTTAAGATCATTATCATTGGCTTGGTGTTTCAAATAGATAGTTTTACATAAATTGATCATTTTTAATTGTTCTTTAATAATTATCTCTTGAATTTTGTGCATTTGCATTATTTTTTAAGAAATTGGGTTCTATCTTACAAATCATTTTTGTTGGTAATTCAGTGCAAAACCTCATTTAAACATTTGTCTCTATCTACTTTGCCTTCACTTCTATCATATCCTCCTCGAAACATTTGGGCAACTGGTACTTTTTTTTTGTCTAGATAATGAATTTCTCTGTTTATAAAACATGCCTTTTTCTTTTGCATCTTAAATTTTCATTTAATGAAGATAAAACTGGTGTATAAAGTGTGCCTGTAACTACTGCTGCTCTTAAGATTCCTTCATTTCACAATAGTCATACTGCCTGAAGTTTTAATATTGAGGGTAGGGATGAGATAGAACCTCATTCTGTCCCTAGGCCCTTTCAGGCTGTTTTGACTCATTCGACGAAAGATTATTGAACAAACACCATGCTTGCTGTAAAAATAAATAACATAAGATAAATAAACTTTTATTGTGATGTTATTTCTAAATTCTGATTTTTTAAGTACTTTTTCTTATGAAGAATATTTATATTATTATACATTATGTTTATGTCTCTCAGTGCTAACAAATATTAATCTAGAAGCAGTTAATTTGTTCTATAATTACATGTATACCAGAATTATACTTTTCTTAATTTTAGCCAACCAGAGTGGATCTCCAGAAGCCTTTAATATGTTAGGCATGCTTTTAGAGCGTCAAAGAATCTATACAGCTGCTGAAAAAGCATATCAAAGGTATTTTCCTTTACCTTAAAAATAACTTAAAATGAATTATAGAATCAACATCAGGTAATGATGACATTATTTTCACATTAACAGAAACTGGTATTGATTTGAGACTTACCCAAACTTAGCTTCAGGGTTGGGTTTCTTCCGGAAGAAACCTATTTCTTCCAGGACAGTAGAAGAAACTGGAAAAAACCAAAAGAAACTGGAAGAAATGGAAAAAACAACCAGAAACCAAAACAAATGCTCAAAGTTAAAGTATATTAACTATGTAAAAGAATTAAAGTAGAATTGCATGAAATCTAAATTGGAAAATTTAATTATTATTAAAAATATTATTTTTTCAAAGATAAGTTATTTTTTTAATAACAAACTTCAGGTTCAGTAGATATTTTCAGGTGATGGATTTTTACTACTGTAGAGGTTGGGATTTTTTATTATGGAATGGGGTTTTTTTTATTAATTGTTCCATTCATTAAAAAAAAAAAAAAAAAAAAAAACTACCTACAAATTGTTTATTTTTCATATAAAAATATATTATTTTCATATAAATGTGCATTTTTTTAAACTGTGCAACACAGTAAACAAATAAATTTGTAATTTTTTATATTTTTCATCTAGCATGAATATTTCAATGCTGATTTTAAAAGATTAGTGTTCTAAAAACATCAATGGGTATGTCAAAATGCTTTTAAACTATCCTGAAATGTAGGACTTGAAAAAAAAACTTCAGTTTTTGCTTTCATCCAATTTAAGTTGAGAAATTGATTGCAGCATCCTACTGCTAAAAAACTTTTTCGCTATAACTATGTTGAATTATACTAAGAAAAATAAAGATTTTAATGACTATTTTTAATACTGAGGATAGACCAAAACAGGTTTAAGGCCAAAACCGAATTTAGTTAACCTTTCTACTTTTTGGCTGAAAATGACAACACCCCCCAAAAATTTTAAGTAATTAAATTGCATGTTTTAAAGTAATTAATACATACATAAATATACATAACTGAAATTAATTATCTGTATAGTATTTATTAATTATGTAAAACTGTTAATAATCCAAAAACTATTTTCATATACAATAATACATAATTAATTCATCCATGACACAGAAAGATCATTTATTATGATTATAAAGAATTGAAAAATATTTTAGTTTTAGGTATAAATATCTTGATTTTATGTCTATAATGATTTTTGTAAATGATCATTTGTTATTCTAGAACTTTCTCAAAGAATATTTGAAATCTAATGCAGTTTAAACTAAAAATTTTCTATGAGATGGCTGATTAATTATGACTAATAATTATAAACAATGAAGCTCATTGCAATACATTCATTTGAGCCGATACAGTTCAAATCAATAACTTATATCAAAAATTTCTGAAGGAAGAAACAAGATTTTTGGAACACTGTTTGAATCTGGCCGAATTTTCACCCACATTTTTGGCAAAACTCAGATTTTGGGCCGAAAACGAAACCGTATTTTTGATTGATCTCTATTTAATATAGTAAATATTACACATTATTTTCATTAATAAAATTGATGTAAATTAAAAGCTTTAATTTAAATGGGTTTCATTCTACCATTAGTAAAGAATCTCTACTATTTACTACTAATTTCAGAAATTTAAATAATTAAAAAAATATGTTGGTTATGGATAAGGATTTGAATGGATAACATTTAACTGATTTTGTGTATTTTGGATAAAATTTCTTTTCATTTAGCCAATGGTTGAAGATTTCTAGATAAGTGTTGTGTATGATCTTGGCTAAAAAAACTGATGTAATTATTAATTTAGCATATATACTTAAATAAATTTGTTTTGGTCCAGTGAAATTAATTTACATTAAATTATAGGAAGAAGATATTTATTATATCTTATAAAATTGAAAATATATGGTAAATTCTTAAAGAAAAACAGCTTCTTCCATTCCTTCCACTTGGAAGAAACCTATTTTTTCCAGCCGGTTTTTTCCATGGTTTTTTCCACTGTGGAAGAAACTTGCCAACCCTGCTTAGCTTATTCCTTTTCATTATTACATTTTCTATTATTTACTTTAAACTATTACATTCACTTTTCTTTGTTAAATTATTTTCTCCCAAGTTTCCATGTTTAATAATTTGTCTACCCAAAAATTTAACTCTTGGTCGAGGGTTATTTGGTTTTCGTAGATAAATTTTTTTTTTCTTTAGGAGGTGCAATTAGTGTGACTATGGTAAAAAACCATTTAACCTTTTTTAACCAGTTGGAAAATGGTTGTTGCTCTTGTTCAGGAATAGAGATATTTAAATCCTTGTGATGTCTACAGTGGCATAGCTAGCAGGGGGCAAAGGGAGGTGGTGTCACCCTCTAAAGGGTGACACCCAATCTTTATTTGCAAATAAAAAATATAATCTTATAAGATTTTGGAAAGGAATTCTGAAATAAAATGAAATTTTTAGCACACAGCGCAATAGAGTTAATTTTCTTTTCTTAGAGAATGTGAAATTTTATACAGAATGCTGTAACTAAATAAAACATGCACCAGGGAACAAAAACCTACTTATCCTATGAGGGGGTAGCAAAAGCAAATGTAAAAAATTAAAAAAAGATTTTTCTTTTACATCATAGACATCACATTGACTTAGGCGAACTATGGGTTAAATGATGAGTTGCTCCTGTGGTTTTTATGCAGGAGGACAAAAGGTAAATAAGGAATGGCATTGTCATTTGTTAGAATTGTGATTGAAAAAATATGACGAATCAGAAGGGGGGGGGGGGGAATGACTCCATGATGGCTGGGAGTGACACCATTTACATCCGCCCTGGGTGTCACACATCTTAGCTAAGCCACTGGATGTTTGCATTTTATTCGTTTACTGATTGGTCTAGGAATATTAATATTTAATCCATGGTGTATGTTAATATGACTTTTTTATTACATAAGTTACATTTTGATTTTTATTAGCTGGATGTGAAACATTCAAACATTTTGCTTTTGGTAATGGATGTCCTCATTTTATTTTATTTATTTATTTATTTTTATTTTTATTTTTATTTTTTTTCTTGACTCAATGAAATTGAATAATTGAACTAATTCTATTTATTATTATTATTTTTTTTAATTAAAAATTGGTTTTCTTTTGTACATAGTTATTAGTACACTATTAAAAATATCATGAAAAAATAATTCTGATTTTAAGAGGACTATCAATTTTCTGATGAATAAAAATGCAATGCCACTTAAAGGCCTATAGAGAATTCTGATTGGTCTGAAAATAGTCTTTAAAAACAACAATAATTTTTCACAATTTTTTTTCTTAGCAGTTTAGATTCTTTTTGTGGACTAAAGTTTAAGCTTTTAGTTAATCTTACAACTAGTTAAAAAAATCATTTTCCAAATGGTCAATGTAGTTAAAAAGAATCATTTTTTAAATGGTGATTGTCACTTTTAATAATAGTGGTAAACGTCTGTTTGTCTGTGCGCAAAACCCCTTGAAGCCACAAAAACTTTTTTCCCATTTGATACAGTAAGACACGAAATATATATAAGAAAAGCTAATTTTTTGGTACCCACGAAAATGGTTGTCTCGAAAAAAATCTGGCAATAATTAGCGACAAAATTAATTAAAAACCTCTTTTTTTAAAAACTTCAACTTAATTGGATCAAAAGCAGGTGTTAATTTGATGGAATTTATGAATTAGGCAAATTTGTAAAAGGCAATATCTTTCGTTCTAAAAAAAGCCATGAACACACAAGTTGCATATGAGAACATGAAATTGAAAGAGCTTTCCAAAATTCTAAAATTTTATTTTGAAGCCTGATTATTTCTCGAAATATCCTAAAAAATCAATTAAAAATTCTTTTTTTTTTTTTTCATTACTTTTTTGCAGATCTGTAACAGAGGTGCAATGTCTGACAGGGAATGAAATCAAACTGCAAAATTATCAAATTTATTCCGCAGCCGCCATATCACAACACATCTGTTACCAGGAGATTTTTGAGAGGGTCTTAAATGTTTTTTCTAAACATCACAGAAATCTGAAAATTGCACTCTTAGACATATAAAAAAATCTACTTTCTTATTTTCAAAAAATTATGTCCATAGCCCAATTAGAACCCAATTTATGAATTTTTATCGAAATCTTAAAAGTTTATTTTCTTTGCCGCTTCAATTTCAAAGTCAGTCAATAAAACAGGTGCACTGGTGAGATTAAAAATGAACTTAAAATTTTTATACGGGAAAGAATTTTTTTTTAATATCAATTTTTGAGTTTTTTTTTTTTTTTTTTTTTAATTAATGTAAATTTTTATTCTGTTTAAGAATGTGTCACAATTTTTTCAATTGGATAAAAACTTTTGGTTTTATAAAAATATACATTTTTAATTCGTAACAGATATTGGTTTTCACACACATTAGTTCATGCAAAATTGTTCATATTAAAAAAACTAAATATCTCATCCCTTTTAAACATAAGAAAAGTCTTAAATAAAGCATGGCACTGAAATTTAGGATGAGGGGGGAGAAAGAGGAGTGCTAGAATTTTTTTTTAAACTACAGCGTTTCTTACTGTTTTTGCTGCTAAATAAATATTACCATTATTATGCAATCTGATTGAAAGTTTTAGATATATAATAAAACATGATGATAAATATTTAAGAAAAAAGATGCTGTCTCGAATACCACTATTGTTTGTTTGCAATGTATATTTTGTTAAGTGTGGTAATTAATTAACTGCACGGATGTGTAGGATGTGCATCAAATTGTTTAATATTCTCTTTAACACATTTTATAGGTTACTTTTATTAACTATTACAGAGCCTTAGAATTGCTGCAAAATTCTGAGAAAAAAGAATATATAGAAACTGTGCGCTCTAATTATGCCAGAGTCTTATGGTAAGTTTATTTTCCTTTTTTTTGTTTGTTTGTGTGTGTGTGTGTGTGTGTTTTATTAATGAAAAATAATTTGCCACTTTTATAAATTGAGTTACATTAAAAATTTTAGTTTCATGCAACCATTAAAGCTGATATATTCTTCATTTAGTTTTTATTATATATGTTTTTGAAATGTTTCATTGAATTTTTCTAATATACAGTCAAACCCACTTAAAAGAAAGTATTGTATATGGTTTTCTTAACCATTGTATGATGTTAATTTATTATTAATTTACATATCTCAATTAAAAATTATTTTAGAACCTCATTTTTGTTTTACATATATTTTTTGGAATGCAAAATTTGAATGTCTTTTTATAATCGATTTGAAATTAAATTAAAAACCCCAAATACCATTTTCTAGCGGTGTAGTCCTGGAAAAAAAGTGAAGTGTGGATGCTCATAGCTTCGAACATTTGGTCTGTATCACACATAAGGCAAAACTTTATGTGAAATCAGATTTTCATTTTCAATTGCAGAGAAAAGTAATATAAAAATTAATATGTAAATTTAATTTAAATTCATTGAGCTTCTTTATTTGTTGGCCATTAAATATACCTATAGAATTAAAAAATGTAACACTATTTCATTACTTGCAAATTTTTAGAATAGAATTCATAATTCTATAGCACTAATAATTCAACCAATGAAATTTTTATTATTATTATTGCATTATTTATTTTGAAATAGTCATAGAATTACTATTTTTCACTGATATCACTGGAAATTATTACATTTATTTCTTTATGGTTTGGTATAATGTAAGGAAAGATTTGTAATCATATGAAAAAAAAAATAAGATTTTGAAATTTCAGTGCATTTTTAATTTTCGAAGTTCCAAATCAATTTGGCCTATTTTTACAGCAATTCTCTATGTATGTACATATACATGTGCATATACATCTAATCTCTATTTTTAGACAAATTCAACCGCATTTTTCTGCATCTAGACAATTTTTAAATCATTACGAAAAAAATTACCAAAAAATGTGACAAAGGCTATGTGACTGAAGATAGTCTATAAATAATTCTTTTTAACTGCCCGAAGAATATATTTGAGATCCAAATAATGGCTTAAATCAGATTTTTTTAAAAAATATTAATTTTAAAGAAGGAAAACAGAAAATATCCTGATACAGAATAGTTCTGAAAATTACAATTCATCAAGATTTCTGTTGAAAAACTTGAGGTAGTAACTTATATTAGAAACTAGATTACTTCTAATGTGTAAATGAAATACTTATTATATATTTTTAAATTAGAATTTTAATAGTGTGAAATGCAGAACAAAATCTTCTAAAACTTCAGTTTCATGACGATTTCTCAAGAAATTTAAAATATGACACCTATGTATTTACATGTTTGCTTGAAAAATTTTTTTTTCATTGAAATCTTTGAAGGGTGAATTGATGAGTAAATCCGTTAAAATCATCTCATCATGATTCTTCTGGAGCTCTATTTTACAAGAAACTTGAAACCAAATACAGTGGTAACTATTAACATGCAGTAAATCGTGAAAGCAAGAGGCTTTTAAAAATTTCTGAAATTTTAATTGTGGAAAAGAGCTGAAAACTTTCTAAAATTGCTATTCTTCTGAAACTACAGGGATGCAAGTTAGTCACTTTTCTCACTTTTAGTCACTTTTTTGAAATTTTGTCACTTTTAGTCACTATTTTTTAAAAAAGTCACTTTTAGTCACTTTTTTGACTAAAGATAGGCTGTGAAAGCAGTATTGTATTTAGAAGCGTTTCTCTGTGAAGGATTTCTTTGGCTTATAGGTAAACATTGTAGAATTCCAGAGTGGAAAATTGTACTTTTTGACAAATGCCATTATTCTCCCTCCCCTTTCCTTTATGTAAAGTTATCCCGTAAGTATTTACTTACATGGATTATAACGCTTAATTTTTCTCACAGTATATGAAATAAGTTTCGAATTAACTCCCAAATCAAGAGTCCTGTGTTAACTTGATTGGCTGCTGAATCAATCATTAATATAGGTAAGTTTTTTCCTAAGTTACTGATGCTTCTGATTTGATTATTGGTGTGCATAGTTTCTTTGATGGTTGGCCCTCAAGATGGGAAGATTTCACTGAAATACAGAATGAAGTTGGTCTACCAAATCAAAAGTTCCTAAAGCATTGTTCATCCAGATGGCTGACGATGGAAAGTTCTTCAAGAATACTTGAGCAGTGGAATGCTATTAACAAGTATTTTTTGAAATTCATTCCTATGAAAGATTCAAAACTCATGTCATCTGCAAACTATAAATTGATTACTCAGTTGCTTAAAATGCCATCAATTAAAGCAGAACTTTTATTTGTACGTTCAAGTGCACTTTTATTCTCCAGTTTCACTGATTTTTTTCAGAAAGATCAACCACTTGTCCATCTTTTGTATTCAGTTGCGGAAAATATTGTCAAGACTCTAATAGGGAGAGTATGTATAGATAAAAAAATTGGTGAAAGAATCAATGTAATTTTTGACAGTAAAAACTTACTTCCTTTGACACAAGTAGTAATTAGTGACGAAGTAAAAATAGCTTTGGAAACATGTGAAAAAGACAAGCTTCAATTTCTAAACAGCACATTACGAAATCATTACATTGAAGCATGTAAATATGTCATCAATAAAAGTCCCATTTCTAGTTCTTTTATTAAACATTTTAGATTTTTAAAACCAAGTGAAATATTAAAAAAAAATTCTGCAAACGATCTTTTAACTATTGCTAGAGTGTTACCATTAAATATACCTTCTGATAGGTTAAATGATGAGTGGAAACTTCTTCAGCTTGAAGATCATTCTAAAGCTGAAATTGATTGTCCTGTTGACCACTATTGGAGCTTGTTTTTGAATAAACAGTATGTAGCGGTGGATTAAAATATCCAAATTTAAGCAAAGTGATTAAATGCTCATTAAGTCTTTCTCATGGAAATTCTCATATAGAACGAGGTTTTTCTGTTTCTGGAAACATTCTTACAGAAGAACGTACTAATATGTCAGAACGTAATAAAATGTCAGAACATACTCTGAATGCTTATATCACAGTTAAAGATGCATTGAAGTTATATAACAATAAGCCTGAGCATGTACCAATGACAAGAAAGCTAATAACTCTTGCTCAGAGTGCCCATAAAAGTTATGTTGTAAAAAATTCATTTTTACCAGGGGTGATTCTCGTCCGAAAATTCCGAATTTTCCGAAAATTTAAGGCATCCTCTTCCGAAAATTTGAAATTGGGTTATCAATTCCGCATAGTTGCCAACTTGTACGGTTTTGCGCGCGGAAAAAACAATTACGTAGAAATGTAAATTTCGTCAAAGGATCGCCGAAATAGCATACATTTCGTCAGTATTTCGTGGAAAAACGACGATTTCGTTAATGTTTTTGTAAACGAACTTTGTCAAAAGATCGATAAAAAACGCAAATTTCCTGTGCGGATAGAGAAAAAAACGGCAATTTCACAAAATATCGCATGATAAAACGCTGATTTCTTCTGAAAACCGCGGGAAAACGCCGATTTCGTCTAAAGATTTCGGATATAACGCCGATTTCGTCTAAAGATTTCGGATATAACGCCGATTTCGTTAAAAGATCGCGGGAAAAAACGCCGTTTTCGATAAAAGATCGCTTAAAAATATTTTGTTAAAAGTATATTTGAAAAAATACGCCGATTTCATCAAAAGATCACGGAAAAATGCGATTTCGTCAATAGACGCGGGAATAAAACGCCGTTTTCGAGAAAAAATTGCGTAAAAATGCAAAATTTGTCTAAAGATCGTCGATAAAACGATGATTTCACTTATAAAAACATGGAAAAACGCCGATTTCGTCAAAAGATCGCGGATAAACCGCCGATTTCGACAAAAGATCGCAATAAATCGCCGATTTTGCTAAAATATTGCTGATTTCGTCTGAAGATAGCTAGAAAACGCCGATTTTGTCCGAAGATCGCTGAAGGGGGGGGGGACTAATATTTTGTCAAAAGAATATTTGAAAAAATAACGTCTTTTCCATCAAAAGATCACGAAAAAAACGCTGATTTCGTCAAAAGATCGCGGGAACAAAACGCCGTTTTCGAGAAAAAATCGCGTAAAAATACAAATTTTGTCTAAAGATCGTCGAAAAAACGATGATTTCACTTAAAAATTATGAGAAAACGCCAATTTCTTCAAAAGATCGCGGAAAAACCGCCGATTTCGGCAAAAGACCGCAATAAATCGCCGATTTTGCTAAAATATTGCTGATTTCGTCTGAAGATAGCGGGAAAACGCTGATTTTGTCCGAAGGTCACTGGAGGGGGGGGGGGGGCTCACGACCCCCCCCCCCCCTCCCGCCGCCGCCGATTTCCGAAAATGCGATGCGAATTTCCGAAAAAAAAAATTTCATCCAGAATCACCCCTGATTTTTACTTCTATCATTAAGACGCTTAGAAAAAGCACAAATAAAATGTGCCAAATTGCTTACAGTTGCATATAAAATTATATTAAGAATCCATTAAATTCCAAAATGTTTTCATCCAGTGCACTCAACTATCATCAATGGAAAATTAAAAATATTGTCGTGTCTTTTTGCACTTACTGGAGAATTGTCAAGGACACAACATTCTAGGTGATATGGAATGTAAGGTGATAGAAAGAAATATTCAAATGTTCATCAAAAACATGCTTCCATCTATTAAAATGATAATTCCTTTCAAACACCAATGGATGTCATATGACAATACATTATTAAATTAAAAAAATTATCTCTAGATTATCTCATAATGGCTTTGGAAAATAATTTTGAATTTATTAAATTATTCTGTTATATGTTGAGTTTGAACTAATCTTGCTAACTCATGAGATTGATTTAATCTGAGATCTGCTTTCTGTATCTTAATCAACTTTAACCCTTAAGTCTACCATGTACTGCATAAGGAAGATTAATTCAAACTCAGCCTATGAAAGTAGAATTTATTGAAGCCAAAATTATTTTTTCATATAAGTTACTAAAAAACCATTATAAAGGAATCTCTTGGGAAAATTTCTTCAAAAGATTTAGTTTGTAATAATGTATTGTCATGGTATTATGGAATTTGGAAGGGATTGCTAGAAAATACATGAAAGTATGTATTTTATGAACATTTGAATACAATTTTCTGTCGCCTGATATTTCATACCGCCCTTAATATAGAACTAGCGAGCTACGCCCGCTAGCTGGGCCACTTTTTCCAAACGAACCTCGGTATTAAGCAATATATAATAAGCAAAAAAATTCATTTAATAAGCAAGTCTTCATGTTCGAATCCTCAAGCACAAAAAAAAAAAAAACTAAATTAAAGAGCCATGGTCCCATTAAAAATATGTGTTTTCGCAGTGTGGGCCATGTGCACTTGAAAAAAAAAGATTGTGGATCGGAGCTGTGGTCGCTTCGCGCCCATAGTCCCGTTAAAAATATTTGGTTCTGCACGGTGGGCACTATGCGCCCATAAGACATTTTTTCGTATTTTTTAGTTCATCAGAAGCAGATTTTTATGCAGATTCTGAATATGTAATCAGTTTTTTCTACTTAAAAAACTGTCTGCGTGATGGTTTAAGAAAAAACGCACAAAAAAAACGCAATTAGCGCCGGTAGAAAAAGCAATTTTCGGCTGTTTCTTCTTTTAGCCAAAGGGGAAAAGTTCAGGTTCTTCACCGCAAGGTGGCGCAGTGTTCTGCTTCAGAGCACCGTTTGTGAATTGAGATATTTTCCGTTTCGATTCCCAAGGGGTTTTTATTTCATAACTTTTTTAATTTTGGTCCCATGGTCTCGAAAATGCCCGAAATGACTTCCTCGGAATTTTTCCAATCGAAAGACACCTCTCGCGACTTCCAACTCGCCCGTGTTGCGAACTGTAATCGGCTTCAAGCAGACAGACAGACAGACAGAGGCGCACGGATTTTATTAGTATAGATGGTCTGTCCCGACTATTCTTGAGTAGGAAACATGATGACATTTAATTTTCCATTGATGATGGTCAAATGCATCGTTCAAAACAGCTTTGTAGTTATGGATTTTTAATACTATTTAAATCTATGCATTTTGATACATTTCATTTGTGTTTAATAATTTTTTTGTGATGAATTTAGCTTTAGAATTTTAACTTCTCTTTATTTCCACCATTTTTTCTTAAACATGTTCCTTTTTTTTTGTATAGTTAGTTGCAGTTAAAATATGAGTTTTTCTCAGAAAATATTCAAGGATGTTACCAATCAGCTTTTTAATATCACTATTTGCAAGCAGGTTTTCCATTGCTAATGGAAAATGAAGATTGTTCTTTAAAAATAGAGGTTATTAAAAAGTGATAGGTAGCATCCCTGATATTTTTTTGTGACAACAGCCTACTTATTATTTTCAATTTTTAAAAAAATATTATATTAACATTGTATTTTTTGTTTTATATGATTAAAGAAAACTGAGGTTTGATCTTATCTGGTATTTTGGTAGGGGATTTTCATTTAAAAAACATGTATTTCATTTAAATGATTAATTTGCAAATTTATTGAAAAAAATCTTTGTCTTGTACCATTTACATCACTTTTTTTTTGCTTTAGTATTTTTTTTACATGTTTTAGTCACTTTTATGATACGCTTTAGTCACTTTTTTTGACATCCTTTAGTCACTTTTAGTCACTTTTTTTGGAATTTTAGTCACTTTTCTCACTTTTTTGGAAGCATTATTACAGTTGCATGCATGAAACTATCAAAACTGGAAACTTTAAACTTAACATAGAAATTATTCTTTAATATGTAGATATTCTAGCTGAAAGAATTAAATAAGATTGAAATTTAATATTTAAATTGGTACAATGAATAATAACATATTATTAACAGGAATAAAAGTGTTCTCTATAGAATATACAATTATTCAGAATTATTATTTTTTAATTATTATTGTTATTAAGTTACTAATTATAATATAAATTTGAATTGATGACATTCGTTTAAAATGTTTAAACAATCAAGCTGAATTTTTTTAAAGATAGCCTTTTGAAATAGAGAGAATTTCAATAGCAAATAAATCCATGTAAAATCGATAGCAATAAATTCAATGTATTTGTACTAGATGACTTATTTAAGAGATAATTTCCTAATAAAGTATATTTGAAGTTTATAAAATAGAAAAAGGTGCCTCTTTTTTAATATTATTATTAGATACTTAAATAAAATTGTAAATCAAATTTAAATAAAAGCGATATATTTAATTTTGTCACAGTTTAATAATATGCATTACTTTTCCTCTCTCAGATAACTTTTCAAAAATATGTACTGTCATAAAAGTTCACTTATAATTTTACAAATTGTGTGTCAATAACCATTGCAAGATTTTTCCATTTTCCACCTGTGTTTTTCACTTAGATAAGGATGAACTGCTAATGAATAGCATTAAAAGATTAAACAGATTATTTATTTAAATAAATTACTATTATAAACTAAAAGAGTCTGATTTTATCACTAAAAGTACAAAGTTGTTATCAAAGTTTGGCAATCTTTTAGACGAAGGCTTCACGATTTAGCTAAGGTCAGCCTGTAGAGTATGTTAAAAAAAAAAAAAGAAACATCCTTTAAATTTTTATTTATTGACAATAAGTATTCAATACAAGATGCAATAACTTTTTAAATAAGGTAGCTAATATGCATGATGGAAGTGGATGATGACTATGAATATTTTTTATCACAAATAAAATTTTGTTCAATTTAAACATATATCAAGCAATAGGTGTCTATAAGTTGTAATGTATCCATTTGAATTATGAGTGGCTATGTTTAGAATTTAATGATCATATGCACATGATGTAGCAGACTAAAATTTAAATCAGCTTTAAAATGCATTTCCAGAAAATCCAGTGTAGATGGTAATGTATTTGATTTCTTTTGTGTGATCTTATGTTATGCAAATATCATTTAGATATCATTCAGCTACTTAATTTTTATTCAGCCTAACATAAAAAGAATTATAGTGGACTGACTCTCTCTATTCTGAACCCTCCTGGGACCGACCAAAAATTTTCAGAATATAGGGGTGTTCGGTATAGGGAGAGAATCGGGAATGCATTATTACTACTACTATGTATTGAATTTACAGTTGGTATAAAATATTTAGCGTGGTTAGTCATATCATTGTGCAGTGCCAAAATAAATTTATCCACTTTTGTACTGTGCCATCCCATTTTTTTATTAAAATTTTTTTACAAAACATTCATTTACATTACAATACACCTCTTGAAAACATAATCAGTATATTACTTAAATGAATAATTTTAGTCTATTTTTGCATTGTATGTGCTCATGCAATGTACATTAGGGCGGAGCGTAAAAAACTTTTTTTCGAAATTCTTCTCTCCCTAGCGCAGAAAAGTTGTCTAGTGGTATCAGTAATATACTCATAAAATTTCAAAACAATCAATAAATATCTTCCGGTTCCACTTTTGGGTTGAAATATGCAATTTTAGTCAAAAATGTTGTAATTTTTCACATTTCAATAATATTTTCAATTTTCAATTTTTTCTTCGCCCTAGTGAGGAAAAACTGAAAGAGTACATAAGGAACACAAGTCCAAAATTTAGGGTAATTAAAAAATATTTCTGGTTCCACTTTGGGTTTTAAATATGTGTAATTTGTCGAAAACTATACAAATTTTCACAGTTTAGTCATTTTTTTATTTTTTGATTTTCTATTCCTGCTGGCATGGAAATGTTAGAAAAATATGCAAGAAACATAAGTAAAAAACTTTATAATAACAAATAAATATCTTCCGTCTTCCTTTTCGCGGTCTAAAAATATCAAAGTAACTAAAAAGTATGCAACTTTTCACATTTCAGAGATTTTTTTTTCTTATCAATTTTTTGTTCTTGCTGGAGCGGAAAGTATAGAAAATCATATGAGAAACATAGCAGAAGAGGTTATTGGTGACACTTGCCCTATATAATCGCAGCCAGGTTCTTCTATAAATGTCCAGTATTCTTCAAGCACTCTTTGTTCATGGAGCGTTCCCTCAATATTAGAGGAATATTCCTCTGAATTAAAGTTGGATCTTTTCGACGGTCAAAATACAATCTTTTCAAGGTATTGGTAGATATGAAACTCTAATCTTGGACTTGGCATTTCATGCGATATTTATTTCTTTTTCTGCTTGTGTTATGCCTGTCTATAACTTAGGACATGTCGTCACGTGTCACAACTCGCAAGTCTTCAAGAAATGCGCCTGTTACTGATACTGCAACTCGGTCGGACACTCCTATTGTGTCTCAAGTTCTGGCTAGGGCAGGACGACGGGTTGTTCGTGATATACTTATAGTATTTATATTCGAATGCAATGAAACTAAAGGTTTATCACTAAGATCGTGACACAGTTGTTCATCAACAAGACTAAAAGATTTAAATAACTCTAAGTCTTCGATGAAGCAGTAGTGATTGTTTTTTTTCCATTTATACCATTTTCTGAAACTTTCTTATTCTTTTTCGAGCCTGCTCATTCATTTACTAAGTTTCCGTGTTGTGGACCGTATTTCCGAATGTATCAATTGGGTCTATCAACAATTTCCTTGACGTTCTTTGATCCTTAAAAAACTGTCTTCCAATTCTGGAATTTTTATATCACGTGGACATTTACATCGTTCTAGAGATGTACTCTTGTAAGAAAAAAATTCTAACAGGTGTTTTTTTCCCTTCCAATAAGAACATTTTCAATTTTGACTTCGTCTGTTCTTTAGCGTCAAACTTCTTTATACTCTTGTATTTATCATTATATGAACCAATGATTTGGACTATTCTTGGCCTAGAAATTGTTGGAACTGAGCAGCCTGCTAAATTGCTTCAACCATTTCAGTCCATAATCCGCTATCACCCCAAAGGTGGGTCCGATTTTTAATTATATTTCGATTCATTTCTCACCAACAAAAAAGTACATTATATGTTCATAAGTTGGTAGAACTCCAGTTCTTAATTCAATAGTATCCCAAAAAATGGGATGAGAAAAATCCCCTGTATACTGCGCCTTAATTGTGATATTGTAATATTTTCTATGCACACTATGAGTTCAACACAATATTAAAAATTAAAATTTTTTAAACACTTTCAGATGTATTATTTTTCAATAACATACAGAAGCTAAAATTGACTATCTCATTAAGAACCTATCACGAGCGGAGCACTAAACCAACAGTAACACTACAGTAAACGAACAGAAAGCTGAACTTATTAGAGGAATTTCCCTCAGATCGCTTTTAATTCGATTGTTCTATGATTTTTGAGTACATTAATGCCATGAATTTGCCAGTTTAAGTAATAAAAATTAAATAAGAAGATATTTATTAATTATCTTAAATTTTTACACTTATCTTTGTCATATTATTTTCTGAATTTTCCGTGCGAGCGGAAAGAGAAAATTGATGAGAAAAAAAGATCTCTGAAATGTGAAAAGTTACATATTTTTTGGCTATTTTGACATTTTTAGACCCCGAAAAGGAAGACGGTTGATATTTATTTATTATTCTAAAGTTTTTACTTAAGTTTCTTGCATATTCTTCGAACATTTCCATGCCAGCGCGAATAGAAAATTGAAAAATAAAAAAATGACTAAAATGTGAAAATTTGTATATTTTTCGACAAATTTCCCATATTTAGAACCCAAAGTGAAACAAAGGGTATTTTTTAATTACTCTAATATTTTGGACTTGTGTTCCTTATGTACTCTTTCAGCTTTTCCGCACTAGGGCTAAGAAAAAATTTAAAATTTAAAATATTACTGAAATGTGAAAAATTACAACATTTTTGGGTAAAATTGCATAATTCGACCCAAAAGTGGAACCGGAAGATATTTATTGATTGTTTTAAAATTTTGTGAGTATATTACTGATACCACTAGACAACTTTTTCGCGCTAGGGAGAAAAGAATTTCGAAAAAAAGTTTTTTACGCTCCGCCCTAATGTACATGTTATCTGGCTGTTTAAGAAGTGGAAAAGCTTTGAGGTGATGTTCAGACACATAGCTCAACAGGTCTTGAATGAGTCTCTTGGCCATATTGCTTGAATGTAATCAACATTTGTCTTATTTCTTCAGTCTCTACTGGTTCTGCTTCTCCTTCACTTTCCTCTTCCTCTTCAACAATGTTGTTCTTGCAAACCATGAGTATTTCATTGGTTTTGAGATAAGCTCCAAGTTCTGTTTCAGTATGAAGCTTCTGAAGAATTGCTACCAAGTCATTCAAAGCTGTTGCATCTTGGTCCTCTATTCTTGTTTGCCCATTCTCACATAGGAATCCAACTTTATAGAAGCATCTTTGGGTGGTGTAGGAGGTTGTTTCATTTTATGCTGTTGATATCCGATAGACAGCATGCACAACATTGACCTTCTTCTGCCGAATTTGCTGCCTGGTCCTGATTACTCTTTGATCCAGTGGTTGGATTATAGAAGTACAGTTTGGTAACAGGAACTTAAAGGTTATGTTGCTCAGCTGCATGTTTGTAAGTGATCTGGGATATTAACAACAACAATAACAACAACATTTTTTCTTCCTTTCCTCGTTAATTCTCTCGAACCACTATGAGAAAATTGTGAATATCATCTACACTTTCCGATTTGGTTTATAGTGTGTAGGCAATGATGCAATCTTCACATTTTTTAAACATTTTCCTATCACAAGTGATTTGAGCTTCTCATCCATAAAACTGGTACAGAGCATAATGGCAAATCTTTCTTTTGACATTTTACCAAACATGCAATTTTTGTTTCTTTTTGCTTAAATTTTCTTTGGAAGAGCTGTGAAAAACAGGTTGATTTCGTCAGCATTGAAAATGTTTGCTGTACCGAAATCCTTTGCTATGTTTTGAAGTTTTATTTTCTATTCTTCCAGAGTGTCGATATTTACATCTGCAGCTTCACCAGTGATTATTTTGAATTCGATGTTATGTTAAATTTTGAAATGAGTCAACAATCCTTCCAGTGCCTTTAATTCTGCAATTTTCTGCTTTCCTGAAAAATCCGAAGTTGGAGTGCAGTGACAGAATGATTCTTTGTTCTCATAAGACAAAAAATCTTTTGAACAATAATTTTGATGTTTTTGTTTCCTGTTTTCTATTCCGAAATTCTAAACTTTTTTGAGTTCGTTATAAACCTTTTTATTCTTCTGCAACAAATTTCTCTGAATTTCCATGATGCGGGAATTTCCTTAATTCTTATTCCAAACACATGTTCAGTTTACAGAGAGGTGAGGTAAAAATGGAGATCAAAAGTAACGTTCATAATAGCATGGTGTTCAGATTAGAGGATGTTCAAAATACAGAGAGTTTATCTTATATTAAGTCTACATGGCGTTTCGCCGGGACCATCAAAATGTGTTCATAATACCGGGGTGTTTAGATTAGAGAGTGTTCATATAGAAAGAGTCCACTGTACATAAAATGTATTATGCAGAGCTCCCAAATAGTTCCCATTTAATATCGACATTTAGTTATTTTTAGCATAGAGGATCTGTGATCTGTGAAAAATGACAAATCTTTCTTAATCTATGAAAATGTTACAGTAATCAAGAGTGCAAATATATAACGTATTGTGAGTCACCCAAAATTCTGAAGAGTGTTCCTTTATCTTTAGAAACATCAGACAGTATTTTCTCTTTTTCTTTTTTTAATTTAAAGAAAAATTCACAAATATAAATTTTTATTAGCTGCCCATAATTTTCGGTAATGTTTCATAGTAGCTTTCACAGTGCATTAATCAGTTTTTCAGATTTGATCAATTCTTAAGTAAACATTTTCAGCTGTATAATTAAACTTGTGCATGCAATTGTAACAAAATAATGTTGTCTTTCATACAAATTCATGTTAATACTGTTAATATTGTATGTTTGCCTCTTAAATATGTTTCCTGAACTTCAAAATATTTACCTGAGAATTAATAGCATCTGAAAAAGTGATAGTCTGATTAGAGAAAATAGATTGTTGCACTCTAAAAACTACTCAAAGAACATTTCCAAAAATGACGGGAAACTAATAAAAATCTATCTTTATAAATTCTTCTTTTAATTTTGAAAAGAAATAGTTTTCTGAAATTTTTAAAAGTTGAAGTACACTTTTCAGAATCTTCAGTCAGTTGGAAGAGGTTATTGTATATTTTCATTTGTACATTTTTTTAGGTTAAGAAACAAGTGTTATTTTTTACAAGTTGGGAGGCACGTAGTTGCAGCTTTTTTGAAAGGGTTAAAAATTTTGAGAAATGGTTGTATAGTTGAAGAGATGGTCTCATTATTAAAAGTATTTCTTATTGCTGTGTCTGAAATAAAACTTTGGAGAAGCAGAAAGGAAAAAAATTCATTCACAAAAATCAACCTTTTTGGAAAAAAAAATTTGAAGGGTTGATAATGGTATTTTTTCAAAGTGATTAATGTGTTTAAGACATAAAAATATGGACTTTAAGAATAGATCATCTGTTCTTTCTTTCTTTAATTAGTTTGATTGTTATTAAATTACTCCCTCCTCCAACCAAATAAAAATAATTAAATCAACATTTGGTTCTACTCTTCTACACACTGTGGAAAGCAAGGATTGAGCATGATGCCAATTTTTGAAAAAACAGATAGTATTTTTGATAAGTTTTTAATTAATACCTTGGTCAATTATCAAAAAATTGAAATCTAAGCTCTGGATGCATCAGAACTTGTCTTGGACTCATAGAAATTTTCAGACTTTTAAGTGTGTTAGATTTCACTGGCCACACACATGCATAGACTAACAACTTTCTTTTATCAGTATAGATGCAATCTGTTGTTATTCCATTTTTTATTATATTGTCTTGAATAATGAAATTTCTTGTTTAATGCAGCATTTTAATACAGACAGTCTCTATTTTTGCAGGCTTTGTTGCGTTTTGGATTTTTATTTGTATAGCTGCCAGCTTTCTTTATTTTTGAAATCAATTAAATATGTTTTGAACTAGAAATTTTATTTAATAAAGGAAAAATATAAGAAACCACAAGAAAAAAGACACATTTTATTAAATAAATTTTATAGTTAAAAAATTTTTTGTTTAACCTTTGAAAAAAATCTGGAAGGTTTGCAGCTATGTATTTGTAGAAATTCGTGGATTTTTTAAAATTATTATTTGAGGAATTTGGAGTGAGGTAGAATTTAGGGTATCAACTGAAATTCTGCACACAGGTACCAGATACTGCTAGTGCACCCTTGCCTGTAATCAGTTTTTGTATTATCTAGCTCTCTCAAATTATACACATAAAATTTTAAATAACCTATATTTATTCCTTTAGGTATAACAGATTTTATTCTTTTTATTGCTAATCTGCAATGCACATTGTAATTTGAATGTTTGATTAAAAATTAATCATATTTCCTTTTTAGTTCTGTTGGTCGTGTAGATGATGCTATAAAAGAGTTTATGCTATTAAAAAGTATTGATATTACCATTCTCTGCAGTTTTGCTAAAGCTTTTTATGTATCAAAACAGTATGGACAAGCATTAAAATGTAAGAAATGTTTTTATATTTCATTTATTTTACACATTGAAGAAATTTTTGTATGTTTCTTTGAAAATTAAATTATTCAATAACTAAGTTTGCTTTCATATTCATTGTATTTGTATTATTCCTTGTTTCTTGATTTTTCTGTTGATTTCATTTTTTAAATAATAATAAAAATAATAAAATATTATATGTATATATATATTTATTTTTTATTGAAAATTGTATAGTGTATAATGCAGGATGTTTCACTGAGTATAGAAAAAGAAAACATTCAATAATTTTTGAATGTGAAAAAAGATTTTTATTTCAAAATTTCAGGATTTACTTGAGAAGAAACAAAATTAAATGGTAAGGTGGTAAAAATCTGAGGAGAAATGAAACAAAATCTTTGCTAGAAATTCGCAATAACCTGCTTGAGTTAGTGTACTGGAATTGACATTATCACATTTATTACTGTTGTTTTTAGCTCTTCTATGATTTTTGGTCGATATACTTTTCTCTATAAACTTGATTTTTAACATAGTCTTCAAAAAGAAGTCTAGTTCTGATAAATCAGGGCTGAAGGGGAAGGGGGTAAAAAAGCCCATAGCCAAAGAAATTGAAGAAGGCTTGTGATGATACAGTGACTTCTGAGCAAGTCTAGGGGTCTCTTGTTGAATAAAGAGCTTGATTCTGCTAAAACAAATGTCTTGGACCCGTGTTTGTGGTAGGCAACAGGAGGCCTTGTTGTCAAAAAGTTGAGGTAGTGTTCAAAATTAACTGTCTAGAGCAGCAGTTCCCAAACTTTATTGATATGCGACCCACCTCTAAGTAAAAAACTTTTCGCGACCCACTTAATATAATGGTATAATCAGGATGGAAATTACTATGTGAGATTTATGGGCTATCCTATCCAACGATAAAAGCAAATTTTCGTATGAAGGATACACTATTAGCGTAACCAACAATTCGTAATTCCAATGTGTGTAATTTGAATAATATTTAACACAACAACCAAACTAGAAAAGTAATTAAAAAAAAAATAATTACTATCAAAATATGACTTTGTAATCAGTGCATTTTTTGGCACTGGTTTTTTACCGACGAAAGTATCCATATCAGGGTTAAATTTTGTTAATTTCAAACTTAATTTACTTTCGACACAGAATTTTTTCTATACTTGTTTTCTCAAAAACAGCTAAATACAAAAAGCATGTTCGCACGAGTATGTCTTAAACTCCATCAAGGAATTCAAAGCTCATTTAAATGTCTCTGGATATTTTGCTTGTATATTTCTTTACATGGAAATTAAGAAATTTCCCTTAAAATATTACTTGCTATTGAAATTGTTATATATTTTTTAAACAGATGAAATACAAAATATATTTTTGTGACAAAACTCGATTGTTTTCGCGACCCACTAAAATAGCAGTGCACGACCTGCAAGTGGGTCGCAACCCATAATTTGGGAACCGCTGGTCTAGAGCAAAAAAAAAAAAAAAAAAAAAAAAAAATACAAATACAAATACAAAATGTTATTAGCACACAAACCACACTAGACGATGATCTTTTTTGGGTGAGAAGACTTAACAATGACAAATTCTAGCTGTTTGTTCAACAAATTCTTATAATTTTGATAATTGAAATAGGAATAAGTGTGCCTTATTAGAAAAAACATTATCATCACATTTGGATCCAGTGTGATTATTTCACAGATAATGTTGGCAGGCTCCAGTCTTTTTTTAATAGCATCTGTGCTAAGATATTGTCCTATCTTAATTTTGTAATGGAAAATGGCAAGATCTTGCAGACTATTCTCCATGCTTTGGCTGCATTTTTGTCAAGTTTTTGAATGAAGTGTCAAGCTGGTGGTTTTTCCACTATTATTGTTTTGACAGTAGGGATGTTTTTGGGTGTCCTTGCTGTCATTTGTTTAGTCTTCATGACGCACTTGTCATCAATCACCAAACCTGCTCATTCAAACTTGGTAATTAATGTTCTTAACATGCTTGAAGATAACTTATTAGTTCTGTTTTTAAAGGCAATAGACTATTTTTTTACTATTTTAGCTGGTCTTGGGCCCCACAAATAAAATATTTTGTCTAAAAAATAAGCTCATTGATTGAATATTTGTACATTTTGATGAAAGTGAATTATTCTTCGAAAGTAATCAGAGTCCATAAATAAGTTTATTTTGTTTTTCTGTGCTTGCATGCACAATTTTATGTTACTAACTCCACAAGTTAAAAAATTATTCAACTAAAAAGTTTGCTATACTCTCTAAAGCACTCTACATTAGTTTAAAAATTTTAATGTTTTTTATACCTCTTTGAATACATGTTTCTATTATTTCTAATGTTCTATGTTTTATTTAAATACAGTATTAAAACAGGCTTTTAAAATATCAACTTTGCCAAGTGAAAAGTCTCATCTTTTAGTGGCAATGGCTTTGGTTGCTAAAAATATTGAATCTGATGGTCCTAATCCCCTGACTTTACTGTATGAAAGGTAAAATAGTTATAGTAATAATTTATTATTTAAAATTTCTGTATTTAATATATTTTAGGAAATGGATAGGTGAAGAATTATGATAAATATTTTGATTTAAATATTGTTTATTTATCATACTTAGTTTTTTATATATTTTGTACTATGAATTGATTGTGAAATTTACTGTGTTCTTTGATATAATTTACAAAATACTTTAAACCAAACATTACTATTACAGTAAGACTAAAGAGTTGTAATATATATATGTTTCATTCTTTAAAATAGCAATGTAGGGAAGATGAGAGACAGTAGATTGCTTTTGAAGTTTTTATTTTCTTTTCTTCTGAAATTTACAGATTAATCTACATGAACGTTTTTTGGATATGTCTCAGTCCCTTGTCTTCATTTATTAATTTTCTCAGTCTTTTTGGAGGGAGGGGGGGAGGAAATGGCCTTAAAATATACCCACTGTGTCCCATAACTATGCTATGATGGGACACAACATGAGGCATAGTTAATCATCTATGATAAAAGATAAATTACAATATTGATACATATTTAAAAAAAATACTTTATTATACTGTTGAATAACAAATACTTCTATTTAGTAGATATTTTTTTTCAATCCACAACACATTCAATATTATACAGGGTGATTCATAAAAGATGGGCAGAACTTTAAGGGGTTATAGTACACTTAAAGACAAATAATATTAAATAGGAGACTAAGGGTCCCAGACGTATTCCCAAGGAGATAGGGGGCATTAAAGTTTAGGGTCCGAAATTTCAAATGATTATAAAAAATGGAAAAATTGGTCGATTCGTTTGCGGTTTTTGCAAAAAATTTTCTTTATGCCAGTATTTTCTTGAAATAAAATTTTAAAGTTCAATTTCAAAAAATGCCGATAGGGGGCGCTTTAGACTTTGGAGTAACAAACAACTATTTTTTAACGTTATTTTTTGTATTTCTTTAAATGATTTCGAAAGCTTAGACTTAAACTTAAATTTTGATCTAAAAATCTGAGTCCTAACGAGTAGTTAAGTAGCGTAAACTGAAATTTGAAATTTGAAACCCTTCTCCCCCCAGAACAAAAAACAGTTATTCCCGATCTTTGTGTCGTAGATTAGGCTCTAACTACTGCCGCGTTTTGCTAAAATTATTCTTTATGTCAGTATTTTCTTGAAAATAAATTTTAAAGAAAATTTTCAAAAAATTCCGATAGAGGGCGCTTTAGACTTTGGAGTAACGAACAACTATTTTATACCGTTATTTTATGAGTCTCATTAAATGCTTTCTAAAGCTTAGACTTAAATTTTCAGCCCAAAATCTGAATCGTTAGACGTGGTTAAGTTTCTGGGGAGAGGGGTTTGAAATTTCTACTCCTGAGCACAGTTCAGTTTACCATGTCCACACATTGTGTGCTGTGATACGAGGTAAAAAGACACAAATTAGGATTATGTTACCAAAGCATATTTATTAACATGTAATTACAATAAATGTTCAAAATTGTGACCACCAGAGGTTATGCACGCAGAACAACGGCGAACATTCGCGAAAACATCAGGCTTTTCGAGCACTTCCCCTACAGCAGCAGAAAGTCTGGTGACCAGTTCCTCGGGGGATTCAATGGGTGTCTCATACATAAGAGCCTTCAATTGTCCCCAAAAAAAGAAATCGAGGGGTGAAAGATCTGGCGAGCGAGCAGGCCAAGCAACAGGACCACCTCGACCAATCCATCTGTTCGGAAATGTGATGTCCAGATAGTTGCGGACGTGTTCTTCTTCTTCCCCATTTGACATTTGCATACTTTCTGTCTCCTTCTTCACCCGGTGACTAGCGTCAGGAATGGAGCTTTAACGTTTGCATGAGCGACGTTTCCAACTGTGCCAGTGCCTTTATGAGTGAATTCCGACTATGCAGTCCTTGACGAAAGTTGTATTTTTGCCTCGTATCACAGCACAGAATCGTTGGGCATGGTTAAGTAGTGCAAACTGAACTATGTTCAGAAGTTGAAATTTGAACCCCCTCCCCTCGCTACTGAACCACGCTCAGCGATTCAGATTTTGAGCTGAAAATTTAAGTTTAAGTCTAAGCTTTAGAAAGCATTTAATGAGACACAAAAAATAACGGTATAAAATAGTTGTTCATTACTCCAAAGTCTAAAGCGCCCTCTATCGGAATTTTTTGAAACTTTTCTTTAAAATTTATTTTCAAGAAAATACTGACATAAAGAATAATTTTAACAAAACGCGGCAGTAGTTAGAGCCTAATCTACGACACAAAGATCGGGAATAACTGATTTTTGTTCTGGGGGGAGAAGGGTTTCAAATTTCAGTTTACGCTACTTAACTACTCGTTAGGACTTAGATTTTTAGATCAAAATTTAAGTTTAAGTCTAAGCTTTCGAAATCATTTAAAGAAATACAAAAAATAACGTTAAAAAATAGTTGTTTGTTACTCCAAAGTCTAAAGCGCCCCCTATTGGCATTTTTTGAAATTGAACTTTCAAATTTTATTTCAAGAAAATACTGGCATAAAGAAAATTTTTTGCAAAAACCGCAAACGAATCGACCAATTTTTCCATTTTTTATAATCATTTGAAATTTCGGACCCTAAACTTTAATGCTCCCTATCTCCTTGGGAATACGTCTGGGACCCTTAGTCTCCTATTTAATATTATTTGTCTTTAAGTGTACTATAACCCCTTAAAGTTCTGCCCATCTTTTATGAATCACCCTGTATATAATATATGTGTATATTTTTCCTCAAAAAGCAGATTTCTTCAAATACCAGATAAATTATGTGATCCAAAAATGTACTGTAATGAGAAACTTTACTACATATATGTTTCTTGATAAGAATTAAAAATGTAAAACTTATTTTTAAATAATTAAAATTAAGTGTGAAATTCATAATTAGAAATTCTATTTAACATTAAAAAAACTTTGCTGTCATAAATTCTTTGCTAGAATTCCGAATAAATTAAAATAATATATTAAGATCAAATCTTAACACTTAATCAAACGTAACTGATCATTAAGATTTAAGACTTTTGCTGTTTCATGTTTTTCATTGTGTTAACAATCATTATTTAACATTCAAAAGTTTTAAGAAAATATAAAAAAATGAGACTTAATAATTTTGGTTCACTTTTTAATTAATTTTATTGGCCTTTTTTTAAATCTCTCTAGGGTTTTTTGTTTGTTTGTTTACTGTATTTATACTACAGCTTAATTTTTCTATTTCAGTCTGTTTTGCATTTCTTTGGTGCACAATTCACTTTTTGAATTCATTATTATGTTTGCAGTTCTGATTTTTGTTTGTTTTTGTAATCTTATTTGGAACTAAGATTTGAATTTATTATTCAACATCAATGTTTTCTTTAATTTTTTATATTTTTATTGGTTTATGAATAAAAAAAGATAAAACTTTACTGTCTATTTATGTAATTGTAACTAATGAATTTAATTGTGATTAAATAATTTTAAATTTACGAATGTTGTGTCAGTAATAAATTAGATGAAACTGAGGAAGATGCCATTTTTAAAGAAGATAATGATGATGATGAGTTAGACATTGGCAATATTCAATCTAATATACCACTGAAAGAAAAGGATTTTAAGGATTTGCTTGAAAATTCTGATAATGACAGGGATGAAAGAGTTCCGCCTAAAGGCGGAAATCCGCCTTTTTGAAGATGATTTTGGCCATCCTCTGGATCGATGCAAAAATGCAAAGAAAATATTACTGGTAATTTGGGGGGGGGGGGGGAGTCCAAGAAGCTCCGGGAGTAATTTTCGGACTTATCTTTCACCCGCTAGACTTCACCCACAAATCGCCGAAGAGCTACTAAAAAAAAAAACCTGTCAAGATAAGCGGTCAATTTACGTTCAGGAGCGGTGCATTTCGCGGGGCGAAAATCTGTTTTTAAGGACCGGGCAAACATAACTATTCTGAAGTTAAACTTTATTCCCGGAACTGCCTTTTCTTTTCTCTCACTTACGGTTTACTGACAGTGGGAAACGAGGGAGATACAATGGTCACGGACATGGAGCTAAGAACGTATACCTTCTGAGCTCCATGGTCACGGAAGATCACCCTACTGAAGGGAAAGATTCCCGTGCTACTCTTGGATTGAAGTTGAACTGAAAAACTCATTTACATCAAACGCGCCGCCTGCAAACCGCGAAAAAACTTTGTGTGTGCCCGCAGCCTTTAGACTGGCAGCTGTTTTCTGACACCTGGGTCCATAGGTCACTGTGACGCTGAAGAGAAAGAAAATCGTGAGAGGGAATAATTTAATCTGGATTAATGAGCTTTAAAACAGTTATAATAATTTTTCAGTTGTTTTGTTTTCCAAAATAACTATTATTTTTGCAGCGCGACGGATACGAGCTAATATAAATTCTGTTTTATTATTATTGCACTTCAGTTCCGGTTAAAATATGTCAATTTCAGGTCAACCTTTTTTAAACATTTTTTAGTTGCGTTTGAATTTATTTCGAGTGGAATTTTCAGTTATAACTAAAATACCCGAACGCGAGTATGTGCAAGACTTGACTGCTAATCATAATTAAGAGTTTTAAGACTGATATCTTCATCATTATTATTATAAATACTGTTGATCGATGAATTATATAATTTCTGAAATAAATGAGAATATGGCATTGATAAATTATATACATTCTGCCACAAAGAACACTAGTATAATTATTTTATGGTGCATTTACACTCCATTTTACGATATTTGCGTTCAGAGGTGAAGGTCTGCACGGGCCGGGCCTCGGTCCGAAGCCCGAGCACGGCCCGGCCCGCGGGCCGGGTTCGAGCCGATTTGCATTAATGTCATTCGGGCCGGGTCGGGGCCTTGCTTCTGAAGACTCAAGCCGGGCCGGACGGGCCTAGTCATTAATCTTTTCGGGCCGTAATTTTTTTTCCTGGAGTATCGGGCCGGGCCGAGCCTAACTTACTTCTTCCGTAGAAACCGAGACTGATTTCATTCTTTTTAGTCTTCACGGACCAAAATAATCAATTCCTGTTGAATCTCCCCATATGAAAATCCTTTTCTCGACGTGGAAATAAGTCTGTTTACAAATCAGTAAAGTTTGGCTTGGTCCAAAAATTTTTGCAAAATAGGAATATACTTTTAAGTCGTCATTATTCTACAATTAAACATTAGAATTTATTCTTTTTAAAGAATCGTAGATCACTAGGCGTCTCAAAATAAAATTATTAACATAAAAAAAAAAAAAAAAAAAAAAAAAAAGATTATGACGAAATTTTTGTTTAAACCGAAAACTGCAAATTTTTTTTAAACTGTCCATTCATGCAAAATGAATGCAACAATACGCGAGAAAAAAAAAAAAAAATATATATATATATATATATATTAAACATTTACATCTGCTAAGAAGGAAAAGTATTTTTTTCATTCCAATGTCTTAGAAGATTTTACTTTTACCGTATATTATTTTTTAGATTTTTTTTAATGCATTAATAATATTAATGATAACTGAAACATTTACATACAACAAACAAAGATTCATTAAAAGCGTAAATATCGCAGCTTATGGCACTGTTGCATAAATAAAGATTTTAAAAATGAAAGAAGAAAAATTTTTTGGTCCGGGCCGGGTTCGGGCCGAATTTTAAATATTTTTTTCCGGTCCGGGCGGAGCTCGGGCCGGGTCAGGCCAATATTTTTTGCGTTCGGGCCGTGCAGACCTCTATTCAGAGGCTGCTTCACCACTCAAGAACGCGCGCTCGCTAATGTTAATCCGATGGGAGAAATCTTTTTAAGCATACAGTTTGCGTTTTGATAATTTAAATTTTATTTATTTTGTATTGAATACTTGAGGTTATTATATACAAAGACCCTTTTTTTAATTTTTCAATTTTGTTTGCAGATTTTTTTTTAAAATCTTTTGGGATATTTTTACCTTTGGAATCTGTTTTGAAAATAAAAATATCCCCAAATATTTTTTGAATAAATCTGTCGTTTTATTGCGAATTTTTGACAATTTGTTGCTTTTACTCAATTTTTTTAGGAACTTTGCCGGTTTTTTTTTTTTTTTTTTTTTTTTTTTTTTTTCGAATTTTATGACAAGTTAGGCATTTTTTCGTGAATTTTTCGACGAAATTTGTCATTTTTTTGCGTATTTTTCGATGAAATTTGCCATTTTTTCACGATTTACGACAGAACTAGCCATTTTTTCGTGAATCTTTTGACGTAATTTGCCATTTTTTCGCGAATTTTGACAAAATTTGTCATTTTATCGAAATTTTTAAACGAAACTTGCCGCGTTTCTCGAGTTTTTTGACGAAATTTGCCGTTTTATCGCGAGTTTTTTGACGAAATTTGCCGTTTTATCGCGAATTTTTTGACGAAATCTGTCGTTTTCACGAATTTTTTGACAAAATTTGCCGTTTTATCGTGATTTTTAGACAAAAGTTCTCGTTCTTTCAAGATCTTTTGAGGAAATCTGTCGTTTTTCTGTTAGGTCTACAGAAGGTTGATGGCTGTGGTCCCCTGTTTAATCAAGATATACACATTTACACTGTGAATTTTGAATTTTTTTTTTAATCAAATTTTTTGTAACTTGTATGTTTTTGTAAAATTTAAAACTGCACTCCAGTCTATAAAATGTCGTCATTAGAATTTTTCTATTTTTTCTCTTTATATTTGGCATCTGAAGTTGAAAAAAATTTTCCTCCTTTTTTTCTTTGGTCCACTTTCATGCCTGGTTATAGTGAAATGTGATTGGTGACTTTTCCATCGTAAAAGAATAGGGTATACTTGCTATTTTTTTATTTTTAAATATCAATTTTGGAAATTTTCTTTGATTCATGTAAAGCTGACCCCTCTCCCCCCCCCCCCCCTCCTTTGGAGCCAAAAAATTGCCCAAAAATTCTCGGCTTATACATGGAAATATACAGTAACCACCATTTTTTCTATTTACTTCATTAACTCATGTAAGACACATGCTGAATAATAATAATAACAAGAATAATTAATGTTCTTTTACAATGGATCGGTTTAACATTAGATTGTTTCCTTTTTCATGATCATCGAACATTTCATAATCAGTAGAGTCAATAATCAGATCTCGTTTTTTTTTTTTTTTGCTTTATGGAGTCATTTACATTTTTTCATATTGCGTCTTTCTTTATATTTGGTTTTTTCCATATCTGATAATTGCTGTTGACCCATTTTGTAACTTTTTTTACTTTCTTCTTTATTAGCAACAACATTTCAATTTCCTATTTAAATAAAGTATCTTCTTCTTTATTAACAATGACATTTCAATTTCTTATTCAAATAAAAATTCTTCTAAATATAGAGAATTTCATAAAAAATGTAAAATGTGAACATTATTAGGTCTATTCTCAATTAGAAACAGCAACCATTTTCCAAATTGTTACAAAAAAAGAGAGAGAATAAAAGTTTTGCTTGCTCTATAAGAGCACAGATGCATTTTGGCACTAGCAGTCTCATTTTCATAATAAAAATATTTGTATGTGCTTAGATTGTGGTTGTGAGTAGAGTATCACATCCATATGCCTTTGTTTATTTTGATTTGAAGATTATATCCATAGTGTTTTTGGAATTACCCTGAAAACCAGCTGCATGTGCACATTTTATATGGCAAACCTATAAAAGCCAGATTTATGTCCTACATTACTTAGAAGTGCTAGGTCTATCTTTTTATAAATGTGGTTTCAAAAATTGCATTCTGTTTTTATTTTTATTTATTTTATTTTTTACATATAACAAAGCGTTACATAAGTTTTCATCTATGCCTATTTCTCATCTTTAAATCAAAATACTGCGTTTTTGTAACTATGTCTTGCCAATGCCTCTGAGTACAAATATGAAATTTTTTCTCCTGGCTTAGTTATAATTAACATCTCTGAGTGGTGGCTTTCTCTTCAATACTGGTATTGATTGTTTATCCCAATGATTATTTTGGTTATCTAAGAACAATTCAATGTGTGCAAAATCTGGTATTATTAATTTAAAAAAAAGAAAAAAAAAAGAAAGAAAGAAATGATTAGTCTTTCTGATATTATTTCACTCATTTTTTTTTTTTTTTTTTTTTTTTTTTTTTACTAACTATCATCATGTTGTTTCCAGAATTATCTCTGTGTGAATTATATCATGTTATACCGAAAAATTATTTTCACAATGAACATCACAATCGGAAAAATCAATGTCACACTATGCTGTATTTTAAAACCTAACTGTGTTATTTGAGTGATGTACCATTTATATTCTAGCATTATAGTGTTATTTCAGAGAATTTTTAGATACAGTACAAATTAAAAGTTTTAAAATTTGTATTGTTTACAGCAGATTATTAACAATTATGGTCTCATTTTCTGTTATACATTTAAATTTTTATTAAACATTGATTTTTTTTAAAAAAATAACTTTTGTTAAAACCTAACTAATAATTATTTAATCATAAAATTTTCAGTTCACAGATTAAACCTTCATCAGTTCCTGGTTTACTAGCATTGTATGCATGTGGAATATTGAAAGGAGATAATGATTTGATTTTGACTGCCCAGAAGGAATTAAGTTCATATAGGTATCATAAAAAATATTATACTTCTATATCTTTTCTGGAGGCTGCTCAGGCATTCATGGAGGTAAATTATTATTATTTTCTTTTTTGAATAAAACTTGCTTTTGAATTTTTCTTAAGAATGTTCTAAAATTTTCTATTCCTTATAAAACTTTAAAGCATTTTCCTCCAAGAATTTACAAAGTTTACAGCTTTGTTTTATTTTTCTGTAAATATGATGCATTTGATTACCATATTTCAAAAAGAAAAAAAAAAGACATCTGACAAAATTATTTATTTATAAAGTGTAAAGAATTGTAATTGATTTTTATTTCCCTTTTAAATGATTTTTCTTTATTGCTTTATACAACTTTATGTATATTTTAAACATCGTTAAATTCGAGCATTCATTGAGCATTATATTTTTAAAGCTTCCACTGTCATTATTATTTTTTTCTATGTCATTATTATTATTATTATTTTATTTATTTATTTTGTTTTGTTTTTGTTTCAGCCTATCTTTAAATCTTTAGAGGGTTTTTTTATTTGTGAATGAAACTGCTAAAATAACATTTTTTTTTTAAATTATCCTGAATATTTAGAATGTTTGCAATAGAATCTAATAATATTGTCCAGTTAAGCTGATGGTATTGAGCTTACAGGCTATGCATACTAGTTGTATATTACAGCCTTATTTTTTCAAGGAATAATGTCCTTCAAAAAAACAAATTAAGGAGGGAATTGCTCTCGCATTTCCCCTCTTTAAACTTAATCATTGAACCCCCAAAACTAATCATGGATACATTTAATCATATAATTAACCTATATCTAAAATTTGAAGCAAGTCAGATAATTCTGCAGAAAAACCCATTTATGTAATTTAAAAAGAGTTGTCCCCCTTTCTCCCCTTTATACTTAAATATTAAACCCACCAAACTATTCAGAGATTCACCTTATCAGAAAGAAATCACATCCAAAAGTTAAAACAAATCAGATAATTCTGCATAAATTTGCATTTGTGTAATTCAAGAGGGATTATCTCTTGTTCCTTCCTTTATCTTAAACATTTAATCTTCTAAAGCAGCGGTTCCCAAACTTTTTTGATGTATAATCCACTTTAAAGTAAAGAAAATTTTTGCGATCCATGTAATATAAGAGTATATATCGGTATAGCATTCATTGTATTATCTCAAGCTATCGGCTATTCTATTTTACGTAAAAAGGCAATTTTTTCATCTCTATTAACAAAAATAAGACTTGGTAATGGCTATCAGTGTAAGTAGATTAATAATTAAAACAACCCACAAATTGCAAAAATGAACATATGTTTAATCAAAACATAATTTTATTATCAGTGAGATTTCTGTACTGATGTTTACCGATAAAGGTCAGGGTTAAGACTGGCTACTTTTAATCTTAAATCACTTTCTGCACATAATTTGTTTTTGTACTTGTTTTTTAAAAGAGCAAATTATAAAAACATATTTGCATAAGTATATCGAATTGTTTCCAATTACGGACTTCAAAGTTGATTTAGATAACTTCTGCATTTGATGTTCATATATTCATCAAGAAGGAAATTAATATTTTTTCCTAAAAATATTATTTGCTGTTGAAAGTGTTATATTTTAAAAAAAGCTGAAATAAAAGAGATTTTTGCAACAAACCTCGATTGTTCGCGACACACCAAAACACCCACTGCGACCCATAGTTTGGGAACGGCTGTTCTAAAGTATTCAGAGATTCACCTTATCAAAAAGAACCTATATCCAAAATTTAAAGCAAATCAGATAATTCTACATAAATACCCATTTATATAATTCAAGAGTGATTATCCCCCATTAATTCCATTATATTTAACCATTAAACCTCCAAAACTATTCAGAGATTCACCTTATCAAACAGAACCTGTATCCAAAATTTAAAGGAAATCGGATAATTCTGCATACAAATCCATCTATTTAATTTAAGGGAAGATAATTGTCCATTCTCCCCTTTATACTTAACAAAATAACCTTACAACTAATCAGGGAAGTGTCTTATCAGTATGAACCTATATCCAAAAATTGAAGCAAATAGGTTAATTCTGCATGAAAAACCATTTACCTAAATTAAGAAGATAGCTTCTCTTGATACCCTCTTTATACTTATCCAACCAGGGAAGCACCTTATCAGAATGAACCTATATACAAAATTGGAAGCAAACCAGTAAATTCTATATAAAAAATCCATTTTCATAAATTAATGAGGGTTACCCCTCATTTCCCCCTTTTATACTTAATCAATGAACTCTCAATAATAACCATGGAGGTCCCTCACCAAAATGATCCTATATCTAAAATTTGAATGAAATCTGATAATTCTGCATCAAAAAACCATTTATTATGATGAGCAAAGCTAATCCTCCATTTTTGCTAAGAAAATTAAACACTAATATTTCAAAAGAAAAAATAAATCACAGAGTTAGTAACTATAGATAGAATCATGATTAATTCACCAAAAAAAAAATATATTTTCATTATTCTACCAAAATATCTCAAAAACCTTTGGAAACTAAAATTGAAATATTTCCACGTGAAAAATTAATATAAAATAGTTTGACAAATTTAAGAAAAATTGAATACTACATCATAACTTTTCTATACAAGATTTCCACATAAAAACAGAAAATGAAATAAATAGCTTGGTGTTTTTCTTTTTTTTTTTTTTTTTTTTTTTAATGATTCTATATCTTTTATCCAAATCATTCTACATCTAAAATTTGAATGAAATCTGTTAATTCTGCATGAAAAACCAATTTATATAAATTAAGGGATGGATTAGAACCCCCCCCCTTATTCTTATGGAATAAAACTATATCCAAAATTTGAAGTAAATCGGATATTTTTATCATGAGTTATCCGGTTACATAAATATGTACATATAGAACGGATGGGCAGATAAGCTCTCAGCGTTTGATTGCACGTGAGCTAAAACCTAGAATTAATCCATTTTTTGATTTGAACAATTCATTATATTCACATATGGAAAAATTCTTTTAAATTGTTTTCTTTATATGTTGGAACTTCTGAACAGAATTCTACAATCATCTACAATTTAATAATCATCTACTGAATGCTTTTCAGCATTATTACCTGATCTGATATAAAATGCCAACCTTTCATAACTCAGCATGGAGAAAAAAGAAATTTTGATGATCTTAATTTTCTTTTTCTTTCAGTTATATGCAATCAATGATGCTATTACTGGGTAAATTATAGCCCTTTTGCTGTGTAGTTTTAAGCGATGACCCCTTCCAATCAGTGTTTGATTTATCATAGAAACTTGACAGAGTTTCTCGCCAAGCAAAAGAAACAACAATGCAATCAATCGTAAATGAAAGGAATTTTAGGCAATGAATGCATAAAATTCCTTTCATTTAATTTTCATTAAAAAAAATTTTACAAAATTTTTCTAGTATTTTGTCTAGTTTATCTCATCTCTGCTGCGAGGGATGTAACTGAGGAGTTTGTCACAAGATGGTAGTTGATTTTTTACATTTAATCTACTGTTTCCAATTATCACCAGAGCAAACTTACATTAGTAAATTTTTGATTAAATAATTGTGCCCTATTTTTGCAGAATATTCATGCAAAATTTCTCTCACAATTATGGTAAAAATTTCTATTCATTGTTAATTGTGAAAGTTGACTTGGGTACTGAAACATTTCTAAAGGTGTATGGAAATACTAAATGATCACTAGAGCTGGATGCATTAAGATATAAGAATTTATTCCTGGATCCAAGATCCGACCGTCTTACATCGTGGCTGACAACGAACGAGCTCCCGAACATCGTTCGCGGCTGAACTGCCTTTTGACTGGCGCTGATGGCGCCATCTAGTGCACATCATAACAGATATAACATTCTCTTCCTTCTTAAAGGAAATATTCAAGTTGTTAGACATGCACAATACAATAAAAAAAATAAAGTCCTTGACACAGTTCAAAATTTAACAGTCCAATTTAAAAAGTCTAATATTGCAAACGTTCAGGTTTTGCTTTTGGACGAGTGGAACGTCTAGGAAGTGGCGCTCCTGGATTCTGCAAAACTGCTTGCGGCGAGAGTGCTGGAGGATCTGCCTGAGAACTGTGTTCTTGGACACTTACCTGCGGAGACAGCGTAGGAGGTAGAAGGGTGTCTGTCACCTGATCAGCTGGTAACTCTACTACATCTCTCGGTTGCACTGTAGGCACTGACACATCTGATCCTGAAGAAACAGAATCTGGTAGTTCTGGAGCTGGAGGAATTTCCTGTAGAGTGTCCTCTTGCCTGTAACGAATTTGATCAATGTGTCGTGTCCAAATACCCCAAGTTGTCTTGACTTTGCACATTGTATTCCCCATTGTTCCTGTAACCTTTCCAGCAACCCAAGATGGGCCCCGGGTAAAAGAGCGCACCCAGACAGGAGTGCCTTCTGTAAATTTGCTATTATGGGTATCTCCCCTCTCAGATGTTTTAACTTTAGCACTGCGGATAAGATCCAAACGCATGCGAAGAGGTCGTCCGAACATTGCCACAGCTGGAGATATACCCGTTGCCTTTGATGGGGTATTTCGAAAATTCAGAAGAAATCTGGTCAGTCTTTCAGTGAAAGTGCCTTCTTTAGCTTTCTTCAATGCAGTTTTTACTGTACGCACTGCTCTTTCCGCTAAACCATTTGAATTCGGATGGTACGGTGCGGTTTTAATTGGTGTAATGCCATTTCTTTTCAAGAAATTTGTGAATTCGTCACTACGGAAGCCAGGTCCGTTATCACTGACTAAGCTCTCTGGTAAGCCAAAGCGTGCAAACAGATTACGCAGAGCTATTATTGTTGAAGTTGCTGTGGTGTTGGGCACTGGAATCACTTCAAGCCATTTTGTTTTGGCATCAACTATAATTAATAGCCAATGGCCTTCTACAGGACCCGCATGGTCGATATGGATTCTCTCCCAAGGTTTTTTAGGTGTGAGCCAAGGGATTTGTGTCGAAGGAGGAGCTGCAGCATTTTCTTGACAGTCGAGGCAGTTTCGAACTTTTGCTTCTAAGTCCCGATCAATACCAGGCCACCAGACATGGGAACGAGCCAGAGATTTAATAGCAGAAATCCCTTGATGAGCACTGTGAAGTTCATCCAAAACAAATTGACGAAACTTTCCTGGAACAAAAACACGGGAACCTCTGAGAATGATGTTTTCCTCAACTGACAGTTCATGTCGGATATGCCAAAAGGCTTGTAAATTTTCTGTCACTTTCTTTGGCCACCCATTTTGAATATGAGATCGTAGACGGCTCAGTGCAGGACACTTGTCTATCTCCCTTTGGATTAGATGTGCTGTCAGTGGACTATCATTTAACTGTCGGATAAGCAAAACCGACTCGACAGGTACTGGAGGCTCCGCCATTTCAGATTTCAGTGGAAGTCTGCTGCAAGCATCAGCATTTCCGTGCAACTTCCCTTTTCGGTACTCTATCTTGTAAACGTAGGCAGATAAAGTCAATGCCCATCGCTGGATACGGGCTGCAGCAACTGATGGAACTGGTTTTTCTTCTGATAATAAAGTTACCAAAGGACGATGGTCTGTAAGTAACGTAAATTTACGTCCCAAGAGATAGTTCCGGAATCGAGTCACTCCAAATACTAAGGCTAAAGTCTCCTTCTCAATGTGACTGTAATTTTTTTCTGCTTTCGTCAGGGAGCGAGAAGCAAAAGCGATTGGTCTATCACCATCTGGAGTTTTATGTGACAGAACAGCACCAAGCCCATAAGGACTTGCATCACAAGCCAGGATCACTTCCTTGTCTTGGTCAAAATGCACTAGTAATGATGAGGTCTGCAGGACATCTTTAGCTTTTTTAAAAGCTTCTCGTTGTGATGAACCCCATCTCCATAGCCGTTTGTTTTCCAACAACTGGTATAAGGGTGCTAACAGTGTTGACATGTTAGGTAAAAATTTCGCATAGTATGTGATTAGGCCAATAAAAGAACGTAGCTCGTCTACATTTGTTGGTTCCGGAGCATCTGTAATCGCTTTGACCTTCGATTCAACTGGATGCAATCCATCTTTGTCCAGACGATGACCAAGATATTCCACAGATGGTCTGAGAAATTCACATTTTTCTGGATGTAACTTTACACCTGCTGCTTGCAGACGAGAGAGAACTTCTTGTAAGTTCTGTAGATGTTCTGCTTCGGTTTTACCAGTTACTAGAAGGTCATCCAAGTATTTAGAGGCTCCTTTTACCCCTTGTAAAATCTTGTCAATTTCACGTTGAAAAATAGCCGGGGCGGAAGCAATGCCAAAAGCCAGGCGTGTGTACCGGAAGAGACCTCTGTGCGTATTTATCACTACCAGGCGTCTTGACTCTTCATCGAGCTCTAGTTGACAGTATGCATCCCGCAGATCTAATTTAGTGAATGCTGTACCCCCAGACATTTCAGCAAACAAATCTTCGATATTTGGCAGAGGGTACTGCTCTAATTCTGTTACTTTATTGACTGTTAGCTTAAAGTCACCACATATTCTAATTCTGCCGTCTTGCTTCAGCACAGGAACAATAGGAGCTGCCCAATCAGAAGTTTTAACTGGCTCTAAAATGCCATCTGCAAGAAGGCGGTCTATTTCCTTGTTGATTTTTTCCTTGTATGCATATGGTACAGGACGAGCCTTGAAAAATTTTGGAGGTTCACCAGTTTTACAGGTAAGATGAACTTTAATTCCTTTCACTAATCCCAAGCCTGGTGAGAAAACATTCTCGAATTCTTTTAAAAGTCCATCTAGCTTGAGCTGCTCAGTCCTTACACAATGTAATGTGTGGTTCATGTTTTCATCAAACGCATTCATTAGGCTTAATGGAACAATCCAGTTTCGCCCAGCTAAATTAGTGCTTCCCTGAGAAACCACTAGCAGAGGTAAAGTCTGTGTTCTTGCTTGGAACACCACATTCACATCTGTAACTCCCAAAATATCAATGGTATTGTTGGTGTAAGACTGAAGCTTAATGTTCGTTTTTTCCAAAGGAGGGCAGAATCTTCTAATTTTATCAAACAGTTTTACAGGCATTATGGAAAATGGAGCCCCTGAGTCAATTTCAAAAATAACAGGCTGGCCTTGGATCTCACAAGTAATTTTCACCGGAGGGTAATCTCTCTTGTTATCTCTTAAATTAAAAATTGTATACTCCTTACTGCCTAAATCTTCTTTAGATTCAGCAACTAAGTTAACTTTAGGTTTGTAACCTTGTTTATTCTTTGATAAACACACTTTTGACAGGTGCCCCAATTTTTTACAGCTATAACACGTGCTATTTTTGTGTTTACAATCAGAAGAATGGTGTTTGGAGTCGCCACAACGATAACACTTCTTCCCTGTATGGCCGTTATTTGAATTGGACGCCGATTTAACGATCTCGTTTTTTCGCGGCCGTTGCGCCGTAACTTGTAATTTTTTCACTTCAGGAACGGCAGATATCTTCAGATCAACAGCATCCCTCGCAGCTGCTGTTATAAAGCTATATTCGCCATGGCGAATCTCTCTTCACTGCCAATTCTCCTAAATCAACATTTATCTCTGTTCTGATAAGTACATCTAAATCTAAAAGGTTCGCACTTTGTGAACTCTGTTTAAGTTTGCCTCTGCTACCTCCTTGGTTTTTAGTTAAAGGAAAATTAGTTTACAGTTCAGCTGCTGTTTGCTCAACTTGATATGTGAGGTCAGCGTCTTGGTAAAATTTATCACTTCATCCAACCAATCTTCAGTGTTTGACTTTCGCCAATGTTAGGGTTGCAAGAAGTCTGTTTCATCAGTTGGCGATTGACATAGGTTATTGACTATGCATTCTCTTTCTCGCCGTGGCGTAAGTTACTGCGCTTGGCGCCCTTGGTTTCTTTCTGGCAACCTTGGGTCTTGTGGCGGGAGTCAGAAGGAGTTTTGTCAACACACACACGTTTGTTTGGTACTAGAAGGTGTACCGTTTTCTTTGATTTTCTGGGGCCTCACGTGGACGCCGGGAAAGATCGAGGACGAGCATGGCAGCATCATTGGACAGCTAAGTTAAATTTTATCAGTTCCTACTTCCATCCTTTTTATTTATTTTCCTTTTTTTAACTTTTTCCCCAATGATGAGAAACCCATTATTGTTTATGGTAAATTCAGGATTCGCGTGAAACTTGTATATTAAGATTCAATACATGTTCTTTTTTATACTACAATATCGTTGTCTTCCTTTTTTTCTTTTCACTACATCAGTATTATGTGATTTTTTAACATATCTTGTTTTTCCTTTAATCTTTTTTTTTCCAGAACACGAGCTGTTGTTTTTTATTTTAGTAATCAGGTGTTTTTTGTTCTAAATTTCAGTCTAATTTTTGAGTTCTCCATTCATAATTAATTTTTAAATATTTTTGCTTTCATGCAATGCCTTTTCGGTTTGATTTTTATAATCATTTAGGCATGCCAAATACTTTATATCATATGGTACCGAAAACCCTTTTTATCCGTTTGTAGTGGATATTAGCATCTTACTGCACGGATTATGTGTTCTGGAAAATCCATTTCAATCCTATCTAAGTTTATGATTAAATCGTGTTTCATTTGTGTAGCATAATACTTTTATGTATGTTGAATTGTGTTGTCCATGTATTTTGCAGAAAAATATAGTATTATTTGATATTTCTTATTATTTATAGTTCATGTCAAGGGTGTCACATGGTATTTCATTAATTGAATCATAGTTGACTTTATTGTTTATTATTTAAAATTTTTTCTCCCTATTGTTTGATTTGAAATTCAATGTCTTCAAATTAATTACAACAGTGTATTTTATTTTTTCTTACAATGTCAAAAAAGTCATTATTTTTGAATATTCAGCCGTTTAACGGCGATCCGAAATTTGTTAGATTTTTCTTCCAACAATTGAAATCTGTTAAAGATTTAAATGATCTTGATGATAAACAGATTGTTGCAATATTCACAAATAAATTAGAAGGTTCGGCACTTGATTTTTTTGTTGACACTCCGTCAGTGCAAAATTTGAAAAATTTGGATGAGTTAGAAGCAGCATTTATTGATTTTTTTACCTCTACTGACATTGTTCATTCTCTAAAATCTTTAGATAGGTTGCAAATTAGAGAAGATGAAAAGTTTAAGCAGTTTGCTTCTCGTTTAGATGTGGCTGTTCGTAATGTATACCCAAGGGTTGATGAAAATTCGCTTAGTCAGATCAAATTCATGAATTTGCTTCGTATTGCCCCTAAATATATTAAAACTAAGCTTTTGGAAGAAGGTATTTCAGACTTTAAGGCTGCAATTGCACGTGCGGATGTTTTAAGAAATATCCATTTGGCAAATTTGTCACCACCTGCTAAGAAAGGTGATAATGCTATGGTTTTCCATAATCAGGTGTCTAATCAGCCTAGCTCTTCGTCTAATGACAACTCTGCTGCTAATGACGTCCCTCAGCGGTCTTTCCGGCGTCCCACACAAAAATTTCACAAAGATGATGCCCCACATCAGTGGTATAAACAAAATAATAATAAAAAGAGGTGGAACAATAACCAATTTAAACGTAGAAACACACCTAGACATGATAATTGTAGATTTTGTGGGAGAGCAGGCCACTATATGAAAGATTGTTATGAATTTTTAAGACTCGTGAATCGCTCTGAATCACATAATACCAGTTTAAATCACAACAGACATACAAAAAAGGTTGACAGGCATAACAACGAGAGAAGAGATTTAAACGATCGTCGGAGGTAGAAGAAGCTGGCACTCTGCCTTCCACGAATTTGACATCGCCAGTATTTGAAAATTGTTCGTCAGGGAATTTAGTTACACTAAATACTTGTCAGAATGATAAAAAAAAATTGTCTCTTAATCACATTACTCCAACAACCTCCTGCATTCAGGATAAGGAAAATAAATTAACACCTATATGTAATGAGGTACAAAGTGAGGTAATTTTTACGACTTTTGACAATAATTCCACATTACCATGTGTTCTTGGTCACATAAATGGTATTTCATTTCCCATGCTGATTGATTCAGGAAGCACTATTTGTCTTATTGACACATCATTAGTTGATTTTTTAAAGGGTAAAATACCATACAAATTTTTAGCAAGACAGGTTAACATCACTACCATTAATTCAAATGTTGCCTTTAGAGGGTGTATTGAATTTTCTTTCAAGCTGAAAAACAATTTTTTCAAACAGGAGTTCTATATTACAGACATTTCTCATAAAAATTTTTCAGCCATTCTTGGATTTAACTTTATTTCTAAATATGCTATAACCATTGCATCTGCATTTGATGCAATGCTATTTAAAGATGATAAAATCCCTTTCATTAAAGATTCTGATAATGTGCAAGGAACAAATCACCATTTAGACATTTCTCGTAATCAAATCAGTGATGCTTATTTTCAAGGTAATCTAAATTCTGTTGAACAGGAAGGGGATTATGGTAACAACACAGTTTTAGGTCAATCTGTTGAACAATGTAATAATAATAATGAACTTTTTGAACAATATATTGACAATAATTTAATTGTAAATTCCTTTGATCCAAATCATGAAAATTTCTCTTCTAATATAAATTCTAATTTTTGTAATAATGAGAGTGTACTTAATGTAAACAACAATCCACCTGTTAATGTGAATATAAATAATGCTAATAATTCTGAATTTGAAAATTTCTCTGAAAATGTGCATAGTGCATATCGTACGGTAATTCCTGAAAATGGAATTTCGTATGTTAAAGTTAAAATACAAAATAAACCTACCTCATCTGAATTCATATTTAACCCTGTATTAGACAAACCTGGCATTGTTGTAAATACTTCCCTTCATTCTCTTGAACATTTAAAAGATAATTCTTTTTTAATTGTAATTGAAAACAAAAACACAGAACAATTTTTTTTAAAGAAAAATGTTAAGGTCGGCACTATTTCAAATGTTTTAAGCCATGACATACAAGAAAATAATTTCCCAGAAGAAATGTGTAATTTAATAACCCCCTCAATTGATGTTGTACAACAAAGAGCAGCTGAATTTGATATTAAGGACTTTTGTTTAGATCATTTAAATTCCTTACAAAAACAAGAAATGGTTGAAGTTTTAAAAAAACATACACAGGCATTTTCTAAGTCTTTAAACACCATTGGTCATACTGACCTAGTTACACCTAAAATTGATATTAGGAACTCTCCTCCTGTCAAGACTTTGCCTTATCCCATCCCACAGGCTTTACAGGATGAAGCAAAAAAGCAGCTAAATGAAATGTTGGCTGCTGGGATAATCAAGCGGGCAAATTCTTCTTGGGCATGTCCTATGTTGTTGGTAAAAAAGAAGATGCTTGATCCTTCTAAACCTCAACAGTATAGACTTGCTCTAGACCTGAGACTCCTAAATGCAGTCATAATGCCATCAACTTATCCGCTGCCTAAAATTCAAACTTTGTTAAATAATTTAGCCACTTTTAAATTTTTTACAACCTTGGATTTGCCGTCTGCTTATTGGCAAATTCATATGCCTCAGCACTTACGTGACAAGGTTACTTTCACAACGCCATGGGGTTGTTTTTCTTATAACAGATTAGTGTTTGGGCTTCGTACAGCTGCTTCAACATTTCAACAGTTAATTGATGAAGTAATTCAACAGGCGAATGTTGAAGGAGTATTTTCTTATCAAGATGATGTGGTGATAGGTGCCAATACTTTTGCAGAAATGAAAGCTAAATTAGCAATGTTATTAGAAGTCTTTGAAAAAAATAATATCACCTTAAATTCAGCAAAATGTCAATTTCACAAATCTAAAATAAATTTTCTAGGTTTTGAAATTTTTGATCATAAAGTTATGCCCATGCAATCAAATATAAAAAAAATATTGGCTTTTCCTTCCCCCAAAACAAAGAAGCAAGTTAAATCATTCATAGGACTTTGTTCATTCTACAGGTCTTTGATACCTGCATTTGCTCGTAGAATTGAACCCCTTATTAAATTGACATCCCCTAAAGAAAAATTTAAATGGTCTCAGCTGCAAGATGAAGCATTTCAAGACTTACAGCAGGTCTTCTTTAAAAAACCCATCCTTCATCTCCCTAATTGGGATGAAACCTTTTATGTAAATACAGACGCTTCTGTCACAGCCATTTCTGCTGTCTTAATGCAAAAGAAAAATGGTATTCTACTCCCTGTGTCATTTTTTTCAAAACTTCTGTCTCCATCTGAAAAAAAATACCCACCCATTAAATTAGAACTGTATGCTATTTTTAAAGGTATTACAAGTTTTAAATATCAGCTTTTCAACAGACATTTCATAGTTTTATCGGATGCTAAGCCATTAAACCATTATAAAAGTTCTTCGTCTCCAGCTGATATAATAACTCGATGGCTGATGGAGCTATCAGAGTATTCTTTTTCATTTGAACACATTCCTGGTTCTGATAACATCTTAGCTGATTATATCAGCAGAATACCTGTTCCTTCTCCATCTGAGGACATAAGCACAAACCCTAAGCTCCTTAAGACAGATGAAATCATTCCAGTTGAGAATTCTGAGTTAGATTTAAGGAATAACTTACCACATAATTTACAAGAATGTAATCATTTTGACACCAACCATAATATAAACATTGACAACCATATATCTGATGAACTTTTATATAGTGAACAGCGAAAAGATCATACATTAAAAAAAATCATCAATAAAATCGAAAACAATAGTAACAACGAACAAAACAGTCCCTACTACTTAAATCCAGAGACAAACATCCTGTGTTATGACAAATTTTTTTCATCCGAACTTAATAACTTACATAGAGCAGTGTTACCACCATCATTACTTTCAAGAGCGCTTGCCCTTGCTCATGTAACACATGCTGGATTCAACAAAACCTTAGAAAATGTTAAGAAAAGATTCACATGGAGAACTATGGCTGCAGATGTTTCGAACTACATTAATTCATGTCAGACCTGTTTGATCCATAAGAATTTACATAAACCACAAGCTCCTCTTTTGCCAACTCCTTTGCCAACGGCGTGTAATCAAAAGGTCTCTATGGATCTAGTAGGTCCCTTTAAAAATCATTCTTATATTTTAACAATTGTTGACCATTTTTCTAGACATTTAGAATTGTATAATCTTCACAATATTTCTGCCTCTCCTGTCACAAAGGCCCTTTTGCATTACTGTGCTACTCATGGTAAACCTGATATAGTACAAACTGATCAAGGAAGTCAATTTGACTCAAATATTTTTTCTACTTTTAATGACAAATTGCACATGAAATTAACATTTGTTACAGTAGCCCATCCACAGGCAAATGGTTTGTCTGAGTCCTTAAACAGGCAGTTGAAAACAGCCATTAATACCATGCTTTCTGAGGGTTACGATTTTTTTACTGCCATGAAAACCCATCAAAATCTGTACAATTCAACAGTTCATCCTGCCACAAAGTTTACACCAAACAAAGTGCACTTTGGCAGAGATATGACAGATTTATATGAAAATTACAAGACACAAGGTAATTGGAATTTGGATCCCAACACAGGAGACATACATAAAATGTTCAAAACATTGGACAAAATATACCATCATACATATGTCAACAACGAACAATTTAAAAGAAACACTCTTAAAAGATGTAATGTAAAAAGAAAGTTTATGAATTTAGAATGCAATGACAAAGTATTCATTACATTTCCTAATGTTTTCAAAAAAAGAAAACAGGGTCCATACTGGGTAAAAAAAATTATTTCTCCATCAGTTGTACAATTACAAATTTGTAATAATGACAATGCTTTTCCAATATTGGTACACACTGATAGAATTCTTAAGGTCATTCCCAGAAAAACCCATTTGCAAGAACAGAGAATTCTGAATGACATACCTCAGAACTCCTCGACCTCATCACCTACTGCTAATCAATTACAGAATTCACCTGTGTCTGGTCATAAAAGCAATATTTCTTCATTGACGCATAATGGTTCAGACAATTTTCCTGTTATTTTCTCACCTAAGAATGCATTATCTAGACATGATAAAAGAATAACTCTGATGGAAGATTGTGACTCATTCAGTTCCTCATCTATGGACAATATTAATTTGTCACCTGCACAACCTATTGCATCACCCATATCACACACATCCACCATGGATCAATTGTCACCAGGTAGCCACTTCAATAATAGCAATCTATCAGAAACTAGCACACCCCATTCTTCTCCAGTTAATTTAATTCCTGTTTCTCCAAGTCCTGTGACTGTTTCTCCAAGAAGATTGCGCACCAGAGTCTTTAGGAATAGAAACAGTGACTTTTTTTACTATTAACCATTACTAATTAACTTTTACGATTTTGCAGACATCACTGAAGTAGCGTTGTTTCTGTGTACAAGGAACAACATTTTCTGCTGTTAGCCTGATGGATCAGATGTGTTGATCTTGACAGTGTTGTCAACAGGAACTACTGCAGATGCATGCTCTGAAGAAAGTCATCCCTGTCTGGAAATACCTATGTGGGAGCCTATCCTAGATGAGTTATTCTGGACATCCAGTTTCTACAATAAAATGATAAGTTCATCTTTGTTTTCTCTTAAATAAATTTATCCTTATTTTTCAATATTATTGTAATACTTAAGATCTTACAAATATAGTATAAAAAATTATAATTTACAATATTGTTTTTAAGCTTTGATATGTATTATGTGGTAAAATATAAACTATTGGTGATACTAGCTTGGAAAAGTCAGTAGTGGTATTCTGTGTGTTGAATAAGTTGATGCAAGTTATATATGCAAGTAAATAATCATTGTTTATGTAGCAATGATGTATTACTTCTGAGTTGTATATGTTAAAAAAGGTATTTTTGTATGTATAAAATTACTCGTTTAAACACCCTTTAATAGTTGGGTTACATGAGAATATTTAGTTACCAGCTAGATTCTCAAAAAAATATTTTAAGATTTAAATGTTGACATTTTTCCCTTCATGTTTTACTAGGAATAATACTGAACATGTCATTGTACAGTTATCATTTATGGTAAATGCAGCTCATAAAGAAATTAATGGTTATAATTTAGTGAATGAAAATACTAATGTAAAAGAAAGATATATTGGGCAAAAATGTGTTGTAACAAGTTAATGTAACCTTTTGGTAAATGCTTCACTGATGCATGTATTATGTAATCATAATATAAAGTTGATCATTTATATTGACATTTGCAAATAGTTTGTAAATAGGTATTAAATATTTCATTCAATTAATTGGTATTACCCACTTTAAAAAATATAGTTACTATAAGTTAATTATGCTTCCTTTCATTATGTACTTAGACTCTGGCCAATTCTAAGACACATAATATAACATCTATTTTGAAAGGATTTCAGTAATTTTACATACTTGCAACTATATATATATTTTTTTTTTTTTCTCAAAAAACTATTTGTGATCTTAAGATAAACAATTAATAGATTGTGCTTGGAAGTGTTTTCCTTCTCATGTCCTTAAGGGGTAGTACAATAAGTCTGCATTTGTTTGTTTTACATAGTTTAAAGTTGTAGTGTTGCTAGATAGTTCTTCAAATACTTAATATCAACTGAGAATTTTGTTTTATGTTACATTAAAATCTAGACATATTTTAAAAGCTATAGTTAACTAAACTATACTTCAGTTTTCTTTTTGCGTCAATGTGAGAAAGTAATCTAAATTTTTTTTTTCTCCTTCAACACATGAAGTAATTGATTTCTTGTTTAGATAAAAAGAAGTTGTATTTATGTTAAGGATATACTGACTAATGTATGTCTTATGGAAACTTGGTTCTTTTGACACTTTTGGATACAGATATGTTATGGTGTTTAAATATAAGTAAACTGCAGTGCATCAACACTTCAAAAGGTTGTTTTGCAAGAGTGCACAAATATTCCTCTGTAGTTTAGTGGAATATGGTGTTCAATGCAGAAAGATTTAATCACTAACATTTTTTTCTTATAGGTACATTATCATATTACTGCAAAATATGTGCCATGTTTACTAATTTGTTTTTTTTTTTTACTTTTATCTCTCTTCTCTTAGATGCCCATTCCTGTAAAGCTCATTCCTAGGGCATGACCTGTCGTTTAATCCTGCTCATTGTTAAGCAGAAGTCTGTTTTTGAGAAGAGCGACAATTTGTTTTGTACATATTTAATTTTTTTTTATATAACATTGTAAATCCTGATTTCGCGTGCATATGTACTTATGGATTTCTCATCATTAGTGTTTGTTTAGGTAAAACCCCTCAATTTTTTTTGGTTTAAAAAAAAAAAAAGTTTTTTCATTGGATAGAGGTGATTGCACCCTATCCGCTTCAAATCTTTTTTTTAATTGGAGGTATGGGAATATGTTATAAAGCTATATTCGCCATGGCGAATCTCTCTTCACTGCCAATTCTCCTAAATCAACATTTATCTCTGTTCTGATAAGTACATCTAAATCTAAAAGGTTCGCACTTTGTGAACTCTGTTTAAGTTTGCCTCTGCTACCTCCTTGGTTTTTAGTTAAAGGAAAATTAGTTTACAGTTCAGCTGCTGTTTGCTCAACTTGATATGTGAGGTCAGCGTCTTGGTAAAATTTATCACTTCATCCAACCAATCTTCAGTGTTTGACTTTCGCCAATGTTAGGGTTGCAAGAAGTCTGTTTCATCAGTTGGCGATTGACATAGGTTATTGACTATGCATTCTCTTTCTCGCCGTGGCGTAAGTTACTGCGCTTGGCGCCCTTGGTTTCTTTCTGGCAACCTTGGGTCTTGTGGCGGGAGTCAGAAGGAGTTTTGTCAACACACACACGTTTGTTTGGTACTAGAAGGTGTACCGTTTTCTTTGATTTTCTGGGGCCTCACGTGGACGCCGGGAAAGATCGAGGACGAGCATGGCAGCATCATTGGACAGCTAAGTTAAATTTTATCAGTTCCTACTTCCATCCTTTTTATTTATTTTCCTTTTTTTAACTTTTTCCCCAATGATGAGAAACCCATTATTGTTTATGGTAAATTCAGGATTCGCGTGAAACTTGTATATTAAGATTCAATACATGTTCTTTTTTATACTACAATATCGTTGTCTTCCTTTTTTTCTTTTCACTACATCAGTATTATGTGATTTTTTAACATATCTTGTTTTTCCTTTAATCTTTTTTTTTCCAGAACACGAGCTGTTGTTTTTTATTTTAGTAATCAGGTGTTTTTTGTTCTAAATTTCAGTCTAATTTTTGAGTTCTCCATTCATAATTAATTTTTAAATATTTTTGCTTTCATGCAATGCCTTTTCGGTTTGATTTTTATAATCATTTAGGCATGCCAAATACTTTATATCAGCTGCTTCCATTGAAACGGCAATTTCCGACGCTCGCAAAAGGGTTAAATTGCTTTCTGATAACAATTTTCGTTGTATTCCTTCGTCTTGTATACCACAAACTATCCGATCACGGAGCATCATATCCAGAGATTCGCCGTAATTGCAATACTTCGCTAATTTCCGAAGCTCTGCGATATAATCGGCCACTGATTCGTCCGCGCGCCGTACGCGGCTGTTGAACTTGAATCGCTCCACGATCTCTGAAGGCACTGGATCATAATGTCCGTTGAGGATGCCGATGAGTTCCGCTAATGTCTTAGATGTGGGTGCAGCCGGCGATAGCAGATTCCGAAGCAATCCGTAAGTGGCAGGTCCTACCACCGTTAAGAAAACAGCACGCTTTCTATTGTCTTCGACTATGGCGTTGGCGATGAAGAACTGTTCCAATCTTTCGGAGTATTCGCTCCAGGATTCGACCGATGGATTAAATTCTGCAATACAACCAAAAGAAGCCATGCCGGAACTTGAATAAACAATTCTGGGGTCGCCGGTCGCCGATTAAGCCTGCTTCGCTAACGCCGTAATGTCCGTCCGCCGATCGGCGCTTAGGCCTAGTAGGAACACGCGGTCATCCACCGCTGACGCTCTTTCTTCAAAATCGCGTCAAAAAAACATTTTTTTTATTGAAAAAAAACATCGATAGTGTTTATCCTCGTCGCCACTGAAACATTTCTAAAGGTGTATGGAAATACTAAATGATCACTAGAGCTGGATGCATTAAGATATAAGAATTTATTCCTGGATCCAAGATCCGACCGTCTTACATCGTGGCTGACAACGAACGAGCTCCCGAACATCGTTCGCGGCTGAACTGCCTTTTGACTGGCGCTGATGGCGCCATCTAGTGCACATCATAACAGATATAACAGGTACCATAATCACCTGACACTGATAAACTCTCTGACACTGATAAGAGATTTTTATAATATGGCGTAAACAACAGGCCTGGCTGTCGCTGAAGTAAACTTCCACTTGTAAAAGCAAATGTCTGTTTTTGGCCATAATTATGATTAAAGTTATGCATTAATAAGGTTTTTAAATAAGGAAAAACGTTCTATTAAAATTTTCTGGTGTTAAGTTTGAATAGTCAGTAATGAGTAATGAGCCTTTACAAAATCGATTACAGTTGAAGTTTCTCTGTTTTGAGAATATGGCGATTCCTCTTTATTCACTCTTTCATGATTAATGCAGAAACATAATATAGTCCTCAAAATAACAACATTTTAAACCATTATTAGATTTTTAAAGATCTCAGATTTATTTTTATGTCATAATTAGTAATACAAAACAAAATTTGCTCTGATAATCACATGTTTATTGTGTACCAAAATTGATTTGTAGATTTCATGTACCATTGCTGCATGAATTATTACGGTTTATGATTGCTATTGCACTATGTTTTATTTATTACAGAAAGGTTCTGCTGCTGGCCGCAGTTCTTTATTAAAATCTGTTCATTGTTTGCCAAATAATGGGAAAATGTGGCTTCAAACAGCATCGTTTCTTCTGTTGTGGAACAAAGAGTATGCTTCTAATGCCTCATTCTGTACAAAGGTTGGCAATTTCCATGGTGGTAGTAGAGAAGAAGCTTCTCAAATTTTTGCTCTTTGCCAAATAGCAATAGGCTATAGAAAACGTGCTTTATCTGCTGTCCAAAAGGCTGTTCATATTAATCCTGGTAAAAAGATTTTTTTTAACACTTCAAGTTCCATGTTAATTTTAATTGCTTTTATCATTAATCTAAGTGCTCATATCTGTTTAATATTCAAACTCTTTAGGGAATTTGTCTAACTGGGTAACATTAGCAGCAGCATGTCATGTTGCAGAAAAAGACAGAAAGGATACAGGATGGATATTTAGTTTTGTTAAAAAATTAGGTAAATATTTATCTTTCATAAGTTGTATATTTGAACTTTAAGTTATATATTTGACATAAGTTATATATTTGAAATTTTTAAAATAATTTATTTTGATATGTAATACCTTATCCCACAATTTAATAACTTGCAGCACTTTTTCTATTGTGTTTCTGATTTCAGCTAAAGATCAGGGTGGTATTAAACCTCATTTACTTGGAGCATTAGTAATTATGGAAGCTTTCCATTACATCACATCTGAAAAGATGTCAGAAGCTGAAATATTGCTCAATAAGGTCTGTATTTCTTTATGTAGGGTATTGCTATGATATTTTTCTTTTTTTTCACTTTTCTGTTAAGTCTATTTTGATTTTTGCTATAAATTGCACTCTATTTTGGTTTGTCATTTAGTTATTTTGTCATAGAATTTTTTTTTAAACTGAATTTTTTTAAGGGGAAAAAATGTTGCTACAGGACAAAACCTTCCATTAGATGAGATGGAATCATCTAGTCTAGGAATCATCTAGAATCATCCTTCCATGATATGTTTAGAATGCACTTAGACCCTGTATTTAAGCAAATTCCCAACACTATTAAAATGTCATTTCTTATCTTTCAAAAAAGAAAAGTTAATCTCAGAAAGGTTTGCATTCAGACCTATACCTACCACTGACACTCACACTCACAGAGGGCCTCCTGTAAAACATAATACTTTCAACAGAGTAGAACTTTGACTGGTTTAAAACGTTTTTTGCTTAAGGATGTTCTTAACTGATCCGCTGAACAAGCGCAAAACGTTTTGACACTTTTACAAATTCATTTTTTAACAGATATAAAATTGGATATAAAATTGGAATGCCTGACTATAGAAGCGATTTTGAATTAAACTTATTTTTCCATTTTATGATAATTAAATTACCTACCGAGTTATAAGCTATTTCGATAACCTAATCACCATTTTTCTCCTGCTTCTCGACTGGTTTTTCTGCTTTCGTGGGGGAATGTGCTCAAAAGTGTCAACTTTGAAGGCTTGATATGAAAAGCTATTGTTTTTTTAAAAAAACAGAAGAATGAGTGCAATTAGACAGTTTCTGAATGATAACGTGCTAGTTTCATGAAATTCCGAGCAAAAATAAATTAAAGTATGTGTCATAAAGTTGCCATTTTTGATTTAAGAACACCCTTAAGGTCTAAGTAATGTTAAGTTATAGTACATGAAAGTAAGGAGTGGGGGAAACACAAATTAAAAGTTCCTTAATTATTGCTAGGTTGAGCAAAAAGTTCTGGGAAATTTGAGAAAGTAGTGTTGTTATGCGCAAATTAACAGCAAAAATAACACAAAATATTTTTCAAAGTAGAGACCATTATAGTCCACAACTTCTGCCATTGTTCTGCCAGATTCCAAATTTGCTGGAAGTACCGTGGTGGCTCCTTAGAACCGAAAAACTCTTGACATGCTTCTTTAACTTCTTTCAAGGATTCAAATTGATGGTCCTTGAAAAACTGTTGCATTGATTAAAAGAGGCCATAATCGGATGGAGCCACATCTGGAGCAAAATTCCTGAACTCCTATAGATATACCACTAGTACTCCTATGTACGATACAAATTCTGGTAACTATTAGATAAAAAATTTCCCAGTACTGCCTTATGTTTCAATTTTTCTCTGAAAAAAAAAAAATTTCTTTTTAGTATATATTCAGTGGCTCTAGTTTTTATGTTTTATTTATTCATAAAATTGTGGAAAATTGGTACTTTATTTTAAAAGGAAGTATGTTTAATTTATTTAAGTGCAGCTGCAAAAACATATTATATCATGATGATTTGATGAAGTTCCACATTAATAAGTGGACATAAATATAATTATATTTAATAAGATAATTTAAAATAGCAAAGTGTGTAATTTAATATGTAGCATTTATCATTTTATCTGTTTTTTTCAATGCCAATTTTTTTTTTTTCGAAAGATATTTATTTTTCCTCCAATTCAACAAGAAACATTCCAGCCTATTTATAAACTCATTTTCACTCCTACAGTCATAAAATTTTCAGTTTTTGTCATTTAGATAGCAAAAAAATAAATGTGTTTTCTTGCTTTTATTTAATTTGGTTCATGTACGTAACAATGGAATTTCATAATTTCCTTCATCATTCACATCCTAGAACTACAGAAATTGACAGTCATATGTTTCTAAAAAGAATATTTTTGTGTTTTCATTATCAATTAGTAGGTTAGTTATATTATGATTATATCTGGTGTTTCAAAAGCTTGGTACAAAGTAAACATAATTAGAGAAGATCTATGGTCAAAGATTTTCTGTGACACACATATACACACACACACAAAAAGTTCAGAATTTCAACAATAGAGGGCTTTACTGTAGATAATTCCATAGGAAAATTACATATTGCTCACATAATGCAAGACTTGGATACAAAAACATTAGAAAATACTACATGTGTACTTTTTTGTATCCAAATCTTTCATTGTGTTAGGAACATGAAATTATGATGTAGAATTATCTGCAGTAATGCCTCCTATTGTTGAGATTTTGAACTTTTTTTTTTGTGTGTGTATGTAATACAAAATATTGTACCACACGGAATATTTATCTGCAAATTGTATGCCTCTCTGGCCCATAGGTCTTTTTTATTGCATTTTATTTTTGCATTGAACTTTTGAAACATCCAGCATATTCAGACAACAAATTAAAATTCTGAATACATAGTTTAAAATATTTTTGTTGTCATATCTTAAAAAGAAAAAAAATACATTTTTGAAAAATAAATTCACTAGTTCATATTTTCCACTAAGTATATATAAATGCAGTGAATCTTCCATAATTGGGCACATGACAAATTAATGTTTTGGTTGGATATAAATTGTAGTTATGAAACCAATCATGATATTTAAGATAAACAGTGAATAGGTATAAAAATATCGTCTTTTTAAAAACTATTTTTACTTTTTTATTTATCTATTTTCCTATAAATATTTTTTTATTATAATTAATCTGAACCTAATGGCACCTTTTCACAACTGCCATGCTCTATAAAAATTCTTATTTCTGCAGCATTTTCTTAAATTACAATGATGAAAGCATTCATTCTGATACTTAAATGTGTTTCTTTCTTTCTTTCTTTCTTTCTTTCTTTTTTTTTTTTTTTTTTTTTTTTTTTGTAAATGCTATGCATCTAGACTTGAAAATGAATTTGTGTCATTTTTTTTTTTTTTTTAAATAAACAAGTTTGAATTGTAGGCAATTGGTGCAAAAAGTGTATCTGATGATTAAAAAAGAAAAGGTCTCCCGAATCTGTTCTTCCTTTTAAGTTTGAATTCAAAATAGTAAAATTAAAAAAAAAAAAAAAAATTTAAGTTTTGACTTACATATGGATGTTAGAGATGGGCATTATTTAACGTATTAGGATAAATAACAATGTTATTCTTTTACGATGCATTATTTAGTAACAGATTACCGGAAAGTCCCTGTTAAATTTGAAACGCATTGCCTGCAAAGTATGTAAAAAGAAAAAAAAAAACTTAATGAACAATTTTTTAGAAACACATATTAAAATTATAATAAAAATAAAATTTCCAAAATTTGTTTTCGATATTAATATAAAAAGAGCTTAAAAATATGTTTTGAAATTAAAATAAAGTCTTTTTTTAAATGCTTATTATGACGCCCCTAAGCAAAGCAAAAGAAATCATATGATCAACTGCATACAGTCACAAATCTTCCTTCCGTGTTCTTATCACCCGTCTATGCCTAAAAAATATCATTCACCATCCTCTATCCACTGCAGAATACGTAAACCTTAGCTGTAGAGCTCTATCTAAGGCTCCTAGTTCTATCCTAACACCTGATCAAAGTCCAATTCACTAGCAAACAAACACCTGGCCATTCGCCAGGAAAGAAAAAAAAAACCTACGACTGTCAAAATGTTCTGAAAAACCGAATTTATTCATTAGTGTTAATTCTAATACTGCTAATACTGCAACTACTTTTATTCAATAGGAAGAAAAAATATGAATGTTTTTAACACACATGAATGTTTTTAACACTTATATGAAAGTGAAGTTAAATGTTTTGATTTGTTTTGCAGATAAAACATGTTGCATAAAACCATATTAGTAGATGGTTTTCGTTGGAATAAAAATATAAATGGTGTTATTTAATAAACAATATCAAAGGATAGGATTAATTTTGATTTTGTTCCTTTGGCAGAGTCAGTTTCGTCAGCCATTTTTGCCAGTTCTGTTTCATAAAAAACGATTTATGTTAAAATAGCTGTTTTTTAAATACTTAAAATGCATAAATAATATTTTCATGGTTTGTTGGTTTTCGCTATGCATATGTATTGATACATATGGCAACAATGAAGTTGGGGAGAAACTTTATTTATTTATTTATTTATTTACTAGCAAAAGCCATGCTTTGTTTGGATTCGCGAAGCATTATTTTATAAAACAGATATTTGAAAGTAACAATATTTTTTTATTATTATTTTTGCATCTTTATTAAACAAAAACGTTATTTTATGTTTTGGCAAATTTTAATTTTTTATTTATGATGTAAAACTGGCATAATAAGATATTTTCGAAGCAAACTTTTACAATTTTTTTTTTAATTTTCAACTAAAAGCTCTTTTAAAGATGTTTTTACAATTTCAAGTAGCAACTGGTGTTTTTTAATTGTTTGAAATATGCATGTTTCCAATCTTTGTAATCAACATCCGATAATTTTTGATAGCTATTTTAGAATAATATATTTGAAGAAAGCTTGAAGAAAGTTACTTCTTCAAAATCCTATTTTCTGGAAAAAACATTTGAAATCTGCTTCCGTTGATATTATGAATTTTTAATTGTAAAACATTTTATTTTAATTTCTTCGTTTTTATACATGTTAGCGTATGAGAATTGCTGTAATTCTCTCCGCGTGGGAGAACTTTTTACTTTCTGCGAATGGCAACTCAATTAATGGAATTACCTTTTAACGAAGCGCTCTCTCATTCTCGCAGTGACTTTTTCACGAATAATTATTGTTGTGTTTGCGAACTTATTAAAGTCTTATTTTTCTATAAAATCCTTCTGATTAATGAGTCGATATTATTTAGCCACAATACGACCTTCGCAAAAATATTTATATAGAGCTTGAACCAACAACTTCACGCAGATCTTTTAATTTTTCATTTGTATAACAAATTTAAGAATTAATCTTATTTGTTTACAATTATTTTGTTGCCAGTTTACAAAAAAAAAAAAAAAAAAAAAAAAAAAAAAAAAATCCATAATACAATTCTTTTAAAATGTTTAAGTGTCATCTGTGCAAACGATTTTGCGGGAAAATGAAAACATGTTTTATTTAATAAATTAATCATGATTCTATCTATAATTATTTACTCCATGATTTAAACTTTTTTTTCTGAAAATATACGCGTTTCATTTTTTATTTATTTGCTAAAATGCGTCCGTATTGGAAATGCATGTAAAATAAATTAATTAAAATAATAATTTTTTTAACGTTTTACTGTAAAAAAATTATATTCTGCAAATCTACAGATCATAATTTATTTTTGTGTTTAATTTGAAGTTAAAATATTGAATAGTTTTTTTGTAAAGCGTACGACAAATTGTAATTTGAGTGGACTAGTAGAGGATTCGCTTCGCTCATCCTAATTATTTTTTTTATTTATAAATTATGTTAAAACTGAGTTTAATTTTATACAGGGCATTTCTTGTTATCGTTTGCACAAGCTAATTGCTAAACCGTTAGTTTTAGTGGTATAGTTCCAATTACATAAAAGGTTCAGAATTTGTTATGCATCATTTAATATCCAATTTACACTAGAATAGGTTTTTTAATAGTTAAGAAATGTAAAAAAAATTACAGTATTTGAATCCTATAAGCTTCATTCAGTTTTTTTTTCCATGCTCTAATCCTTAAGGCTGCTGGTCACTTAGAGGCCGATTTCCCATCCATAATGTTAAATCTATAGGTGTTTGATGCATTCTTACACTTAAAACATCTCCTTAAAGAATTAATATTTTAGAGTTCTTTTTTCAGTGTTCTCTTCTTAAAGGATGTCTCTTTTTTAATTAATTCTCAAAATATTTGTAAAATCTATGCATAATTTTATATGAAGTGTTAAAATTTTATATCCTGTTCGTTATTTTTTAAAACATAAAATATTAAATTGATGATAAATTTTAGAAATTTTTTGACAACTAAAAAACAAAGTGACATTCTTTAAGAAAATACTGTAAAAAAAAAAAAAAAAAAAAACTTAAAAATATTGATTTCTTAAGCAGACATTTTGAATATAAGAATGCTTTATACCCCTATACATTTAATGTTATCAAGGGGAATTCGGCCGCTGAGTGACTAGCGCCCCCAAGACAGTAAAAATGTATTTTTCTACAGCTAAAACTTACTGAGTTGATATACTTAGAATTTTATGAATTTTCGACGTTTCAGTCACCATAAACAGAAAACACGTTTTTAGTGTCAGAAAAGCTGAAAATGGTTGAAATTAAAAGTAGAATAACTAGGTTAGTTTTGTCCTGTAAAAATTCAGATTTTAATGAAAAACTGATTTTAATGATGTGGATTCATCTGATCAAAAAACAGCATCTATACTTATGTCCCAAAATTATTTCAAATATTTTGTTAAAGGCCTTCTAATTAAAACATTTGTTGGCCGCATACCATTAGATACATGTTATAAAAATAACAGGTTGTTGGAACCTGTTACTTGTGCAAGTGTGTAACATCGTAACCTGTTAACCAAAAATAACTGTATTTCCCATCTCTAATGGATGTATATAAAATTGTTTATATTTTTATGTATGTGTGTGTATGAATTTATTATATATATATAAGTGCATACAAATAAATATGATGAAATATCACCTAAGGATTTTTGTTTCAATAATAGCAGCGTAAAATTTATCAGAAAATTATTAATAAATAAACAAAAGTTTACTTTTTAGATATGTAGTTTTAATTGCATGCTTTTCCCTCTAATATACAATCACTTTCTAATGCATACATTATAATACTTAAAATATAATTACATCATTAATTTTTTCTTTCATAAATAGGCTATGTCTATTCCTTCATTTAGCCCTGAAACTCAGTCATCTCTTAAAATCCTAGATGCAGTTGTAAAGGTTTTTACTAATAATGGAAATCTGGAACCTCTTGTTATAGCTATTAAAAATAATCCTAAATTATTCCTGGGTTGGCATGTAAGTTTACTTATATTCTTTTTCTTTTGTATGTTTACATTGCATTTTAATATAGTGTCCCAAACTATAATTTATTTTATTTAGGTGTTGATACATAGAAAATAATGACAAAAAACTTGAACTTTTCATGTATCACAAATTGCTAAGTTATGATTCTTTAAAATTATGTAATTAACATCAATACATAAGCTTCATTACTATAGAATATTCTGTAGCACCAATAATTATAGTAATTAAGATTTCAGCAAGAGTATTTTTGCAAACAATGTCATATGTTATCAAACTTAGAATATTGTTCGCTTTTGGCATATTTTGTAATCTCCAATATTAAATGTTAGTGCTTGATGTGGATGCCCAAACCCATCAAAAAGTCTTTTATAATTGGATTAATGTTCAAAGAGAATAAATATTAATTTTGGGCACTCTGTACATTGTACTCTAGGATTTATAAAGGCACAGTTTTGAAAATATCGGTGTTATAAAGCACATTTTATAAAATCATAAATCAGTCTTTTTTTTTTCACCAAAACATGAATTAAAAAATATGGGACAAACATAGATTTTGGTGCTCTCCTTCTCGAAGTAAATTTCAAAGTTAATTTTATTAAATTTCTGATAGATAATTTATTTAAAATTCTATAATATGTAATCAAAAATGCATTCAACTGCTCAATAAATTTCATCAAATATTTATTCATTGAAACTTGTGAAAATGAAATCTAATGGAACCAGAAAAAAATCATGTTCTATTTAGGTTTTTATCTTGCAAGGAAACTACCGCAATTGTGTAATAACAAAAAAAAAAAAAAAAAAAAAAAAAAATCTAAATAAGTAGCAATTGAAAGTGCATATTGAAACAAGTTTTTAGACTTATAAGTTATTTGTCCTCATTGCCCCGTTATCGAGGTAAAAAGTTTTAAAATTTGCAATTTAAAACATCTAGCTCTAAGAATGGAAGGCTCCCTTCTAGCCAGCAAGTGAAATAGTTCATGGTAAAGCAGTAGTAGCTTTCATTTTAATCTTTTAGAAGTTCTTTGGGTAAATTATCAGTACCATATAAATTTAATCAGCTTTAAATCCAGATTTTGAATACAGAATTAATAAACCGAGAGAGTGCAGCACAGAAAAATCGCCTCATCAAGTTTACGGCTGAAATTCAAAAATTAGTTTAAACTTAATTTGTATATTAAAGCATATTCAGTGTGCAAGTCATATCTTGGTGGGAAAAAATTTGGAAGCCCAATTATAGCAATTGACTTATAGCTTTACCATTGTGTTTTCCTGCTCTCAGTCTGCCATGTTTTCATACCTTTGGGTGCAGGAAAACACAATGATAAAACCTAGTTAACTGCTAAAATCGGATTTCCAGGTTTGCAAACTGAACATTTGTAATTGAAAAAATAAAAAAACTTAGAATGATCTTTTTTTTCTTATATCACTTATAATGTAATGGTAATAGTAATGTAATAGTATATGAGTAATAGTTTTGAAAATATAAATTTTCAAAATCTGGTCATTTATTTGTGTTAACCCTGTATGTCTCTATAATGCAGAGACGAGGGTAAATAATTTATGTATGATCAAATGTATTTCAATATACTCTTTCAATTGCTGCTTACTTAATTTTTTTTTTCTTTTTCACACTATGGGGTGAGTCATTCCATGTCAAATCAACCAAAAAAATTCAATATTCAACCTGACCATTTCCGATTTTAATGAAACTGCTAGGGATCATTCTCTATGATGATATAAATTAGAGCATATTTTTATTTTTTGTTTATCGCTTTAAATTTTTATACAATTAATTATTTAAATTTTGAAAAATCATCATTTTTTGACTTGCATAGATATTTTCAATTTTGAATTTCTCAAGTTCTATCAAACAGAAAATTTTATGACCACTCATTTCAAAGAGGAGTTTATAAGGTTTAATTTGATATGTAAGTCGGCTATGTATAATTAAAATAAATAAAATTTTAAATTTTTTAAAAATTTAAATTTGAAAATATTTTAGATAGTCATTTTTAAAAATTTTGAAAAAATTGTATGTTTGTTGTAATATTATAAGCTTTAAATTCTGAAATTTTTAGAGTAGGATCTCAATGGGATCAGGAGTTATGAAATAAAAGCTGAAAATTACCATACAAATCATAAATAAATAACAAAATAGACAGAATTAAATTGCTATTTTAATGGTAATTTTTGTTTTTATTTAATAACTCCTGATCCCATTGAGATCCCACTCTAAAAATTACAGAATTTAAAGCTTATAATATTACAACAAACATACAATTTTTTCAAAAATTTTAAAAATGACTATCTAGAAAATTTTCAAATTTAAAATTTAAAAATTTTATTTATTTTAATTATACATAGTCGACTTGCATATCAAATTAAACCTTATAAACTCGTCTTTGAAATGAGTTGTCATAAAATTTTCTATGTTTGATAGAACTTGAGAAATTCAAAATTGAAAATGTTTATGCAAGTCAAAAAATGATGATTTTTCAAAATTTAAATAATTAGTTGTATAAAAATTTAAAGCGATAAACAAAAAATAAAAATATGCTCTAATTTATATCATCATAGAGAATGATCCCTAGCAGTTTCATTGAAATCGGAAAGGGTCAGGTTGAGTCAGTGGTTGATTTGGCATGGAATGACCCGGGTAGTTTTCTGGTTAGCTAATGTAATTATTGGTATTCTTTATGTTAGGGCTGTATAGTTTTTTCTTTAATTATTATTTGAGACAAAGCTCTGTTGCTAACAGATTACATTTTCACAGATTTTACTGTCGTAATAAGTGTATACTTCTTTGTTTTTAGTGAATATTTAACCACTTAACTGATCAATATTTTTGAAAAAAAATTTCAAATAATGCCTATTTTTTTTCAGGTTTTCTACAAGGTTTTTGATCTTTTATCTACTGTTTTTTAAAACAGAAATTTTCATCTAATTGAATCAGAATAAAGCTCAGATTAAAAAATGCAAAATTTTTAATAAAAATTGACTGGTGAGAATAATAAATCATGATTGGAATATGGATGCTTGTACGTGGTACAGGCAAATGATGATTGGCAAAAACACGTTGCCCGTATGACATCAGGGAAGCAGTGTAAGGCAGGGCAAATCAGGGAAGCAGTTAATAATGTGTTTAGAATTCACTAGCGATCATAAATACTGTGTTCCAGATCACAAAATACCAGTGCTTCAAAAGAAAAAAAAAAGCCTACATTTTCTTTTCTATTCTCTCCAATGTCCAGTCATTTGTATCACAAGTGGCATTGCTATGTTAGATTTTTCGTGATTTTGTCAATAACTCTATCTCAAGAACTAATGCATGGAATTTCATATCTTTAGGATTTTCATGATGGGCATAGTCATTTAAATTTGACACTCTGATAGTGAATTTTTGGTTTTGGGATAAAAAAGTTTTGGGATATTGCAATTTTTGACTAATTTTTTCTTCTGCTGTATTTGTTATTTTAGCTTTTTTATTTCTATTGCTTTAAGCTGAAATCCATCCCCCTCACCCTCACCCTTTAAACATTTAAAACCTGAATTTACAAAAATGAAACCCTTTATTAAAAAATGCATATTATAATTTTTAATTTATTAATTAATTTAATTTGTAGGTCCTTGAATTTTTTTTTAGTTTTGGTCCTTGAAGGTCCTTGATTTTTATTTAAAGAATATTTTTATGAACCCTGTACATTAATATCAATTGGAATTGCATGATGAGTAGACCATAATTTGCTGAAATTGGCTCACAGCATTTACACTAAATCACATTTTGTACATTAGTTTAACTTTGGATTGTTGTGCATACATTTCAAAAGATTAAACAGATAAATCAAATTGCCAACATTAACTTTGAATTGATATTTTGTTTTAAATCTATTTAAAAAGCAATAGAAAATTGAATTGCTGATGTTAGCTTTAAATCAAAATTTCATATATATATATTGTATCAAACCAAAAAACCAAATCTTCATTTGGTGCCCCTTTTACTTTCTGTTCTGTTGCCCAGAATACATGTCCCCCTTACCCTTTTTTAGTTTTGGTCTTGTCATAAATTAAAACTCTTTGGTAATAAAAATTATCATGCAATAATCTGCTATTATTATATCTCACCCCATCATATTCCTCATTCATATATGCTACTTTGTTTTCTTGACTCTTCAAGAAAATTATGTTCTACCTTAACCCCAAATTTTAAGTAACTTTATAATGTGTCGATTACAATAAATGTTATAATCTGTTATGAATTTTATTTTAAAAATTTGCAGTATATCTTTAAATTAAGGTTTTGGATTTGGAAACAAAATATTTATTTGTAGATTACAATCTTATTTATTATTATTATTATTATTATTTTAATATTCTCTGTAATATTGTTTTACTGCATGCATAATTTAATAAAACACATGTTTGAAAGATGCATTGAATGAAAACGTATTTGGAGAAATCAATATCTAGTAATATTGCAACTTGAAATTTGAATGAATGTGGCTTTTTATATTTAAAATATTATTAATTAAAATGTTATTTCAATTGAACATCAATAAATTAATATTTAATTTATAAAAAAGAGAATTATGTAAAGCTGTAATTTTTTTCCCCATGTGTAATATCCATTCTTTATTTCTTTCTTTATTTTAGATACTTTCCCAATTATTGTTATCTTCAGAAAAAATTTCAGAAGCTGAGAAAACTATTTCTCAGTTTGCTATAACAGCAGAAAAAATGTATGTATTTATTTCAATAAGTTTTATTTTTTTTTTTCCTTTTAGTGATTTATATTGCATGTACATATCATTTTTAATGTTTATTGTATCAACCATTGCCACTGTTAAAGGGAAAGAGTGGGAAGGCCGTTGCCCCTCCCTGAATTTCGAAATTTAATTAATAATTTGGAAAAGGAACTGACAAGTTTTTCTGTAGAAAGTTTTCCTAAATCCATTCATAGGTAACAATAGCCAATTTCAGTTTTCTTTTTTACTTATGTTTAAAACTTATCTTAAATGGAGGATTCAGACGTATAGAATGCTTCCTTTTCCTGATTCCCTCCCTCTTCCCACCACCACCACTAAAAAAAAAAAGAGAAATGTTTTAATTTTTTATTTTAAGGAAAACTTGTAGAAGCATTTATAGATTTTTCCCATTTCTTGTTTGTTACATTTTTATAAAAATGATCATAAATGGGGTGTCATAGAAAACATTTCTTAATTATGTTTATATATTTTTTCTGTTTTAAAAGACACCTGTTTAAGAGAGTTTTGAAAGTGATTGCCACTTTCAAATTGAGCTTTCCTATGTTTTCAGTTTCTCAGTCAATTTCAAGTTAAACATTTTGGATCAATCTAAATAAAAAAAAAATTGCCAAGTCTAGATTGCAGACTAGAGGCACATCTGTCTCAAAATGTTACCTCTCTTTAGATTTTGTTTTGCTGGCTCCATAACTAGATGCCCACATTAATTTTAATCTGTACTATTTTTAGCAGTTTCCAGCTAGAGTAAAAGTATTCTTAAATTTGATTTTTGTATTCAATTTTTCTATTTCCATAAAATTTATAATATATGTTGTTTTAGTTATACTAGTTTAAATCTTCTTAGTCACATTTGTTTTAAAATGCTTTTTTTTTTAGCATTTTCTTTTTGGAAAATATAGCAACAGCTCTTTAAATGTGTTAGTTTCTTTAATACTTTGTTATTATCCTTTTTTTACAGTATTGTACATTTTAATTTTTAATTCAAAAATAGACTGGCAAAATTTCACTTTTAATGCAAAAACTGACTGGAATATACATAGCACTCCCAGTGTATGATGCCAAAGGTAGTGATTTTCACAATACAAGATTCATTCAGGAAAAAAATGTAAAGATTTTCATTTAAAAAGTAAATTCATACAAAATTAGGTCAAAAATACAAAATCATATAAATTCAAGTTTTACTTAATGTTATTATCATGGAGCTGGACAACATCAAAAGAGTAAGATAGTTCTTATAACTGAAAGTAAAAATTCAATATTTAATCAATTTTAAATATTTGTCTTTCTTTCTTTTTGCTTTAAATTTAATGTGTCCAATTTTATTACAATAAGGATTCACAAGAAATATTGAGATGTTATGCCTTAGCAGCATCACTAGCAGGATTATTTGTAACAATGGAGACACTTTCAAAATTCTGAATACATTTTATCCAGTGTGTTTAAGTTTAGTTAGGTTATCATGTTTTGTAATTTCTATACCTGAAGAAAACAGCAATTTTAACAAAGATAATTAAGGATTTTGATGCACATTATTAAACAATTATGCATAGCTTGGCTAAATAGCGTCCAATGAAGTTTTTTACCTATTAATTTCCATTTTTGACCACATATAATGAAGATACAAAAATCGGTTATAGTTTATATAAAAAAAAAAAAAAAAAAAAAAAAAAAAAAAAAAAAATCAGATTGGATTTATTTTAATAGTGGACAAATGCTCATGTTTCTTACCTAATAATTCTTATTTTTTTTTCTTTTAGTTTCCCAAGATGGGCAACATTCCCTCTTTTACAGCTGGCTGTTTTATCATATAAAGCAATGCATGTAAGTTTTTTCTTTATTTTACAATATGTAAGTTGGGGTAAATGTTGTAATTAGTTTGTAATTATGTATCATATAGCTGTGTACTTAATGTTTTTCTTGTTTTTACTTGATCTATTAAAGCATATTTATTTCATTTCATTGAAAGTTTAAATCCTTCTGTTGGAGAAATAAAGAGAGTAAGGGGGGGGGGGGGGGGGTAACTGTTGAAAGGAAAAAAAAGGTAAAGAGAAGAAAATGAAAGATATTCTTAAAATTTTTATTTTCATTGCTGATCAATTTAAAAGTTTTTGACACATTCATGAATTCAATTTTGCAGGTAACTGCATTAAATTTGCAAACATCACTATTTAAACATCTAGGAACCAAATAGCATGTTTATTTATTTATTATATATATAGGTTATATCTCAATATAACCAATTGCTACTTTCCCAAATTGCTGTATCTCAAAAATTGGATTAAACCTCCTTTGCCTACAAGAAAGATCTTGAAAGGTCCTTTAATCTTTGTAGAAAAATGGAATATATTATTCAGTTTCTTGTAGCTACCGAAGAACATCTGCAAATTTTATTTATTATTATTATTTTTTTATGAAAATATTTTTCAAGAACACATCAGTCAATTTGAATATAACAGTTTTAACAAATCATAAAACATTATCTGAAAATCTACAATATTGTCAAAATGAAAATATTTAATCTTTTATTTTTCTAAAATTATTTGGAATTTTTTTTAATCTAATCTTTATCTTATGGACTTAAGAAGTTAAATCATCTTCCAACATTCATTGTTTTATGATTATTAACTGTGCAGTTCATTGTCAACTATGAATTCTCCTTTCAATTCCTAGTTGAGGAACCTTACTTTAGCTAGTCTGACTGTCTATTAATATTTTAAATTCATTGTTAACTTAGAGCTATGATGAGTCAATTTTCAGTTAGTGAAAGAGTTGAAATACATATAACTGATTGGCCAAAGGAATCACACAACTTAATCATTGCTCCTTTTAAAGTAGATGAGTTCTATCCTTCTTTGGCACCTGTTTTCAATAATGGGATGAAAGTGAGTATTGAAAGTTCATATAGTCTGTCTCAAAAGTTTAAGCACAAGCATAAAATATCGATTTTTAATGAATTATAAAAAGTTAGAGTTAATAGCATTTTTTTATTTACATATTTTGCAATATTATTTAAATAAACGATATCAAAAATAGAAAAAAATAAATTACATAATTTAAAAAAAAAAAAAAAAAAAAAAAAAAAAAAAAAAGTTATAAAAAAAATTGTCTCAAAAGTTTATGCACAGTGTCAAAAACAACCATATTTATAATTTTTACAGAACTTTTACGAAGAAATTTTTTTTCCATGTTTTCGGATTAGTTCAAATAAACATGCTTTCGTCGAAATTATTAGTTTTTGTGAGGTTTCTAGTGGCAAAGAATACCATGCTTTCTCAATAGCCTCTTGGAGTTCTTCAATAGAGTCATACTGCTTTCCATTGCCTAAACTTGGCGGGTTAAAATGTTCCAGACATTCTCAATCGGGTTTAAGTCTGGACTTAAAGCTGGCTAGTCAAGTACTTTATCATTTTTCTGAAAAAGCCAAAGTTTTGTAGAATGGGATACGTGGATTGAGGCATTGTCTTGCAGAAAAGTTCATCCAAAACCTCCCAAAATGTCACCAAATGGAAGCAAATGATGGCTTAGCATCTCTTGAAACTTTTTTTAATCTTCTCTTCCTTTTAGAAAAGCCAGAGAGGGCTGGCAAATGTCCCAAATGCCCCCCAAACCATAACGGATTTATCGCCTTGCTGCCTGTTGAAAAATGTCCTTTGGTTCTTGCATAACTTATGCCAATACGATTTCCAATCATCAGGGCCATCTAAGTTCCACTTTTTCTCATCGCTGAATAAAACAGTAAGCCATTTGTCCCCGTAGGCCACGTGTTTTTTAGCCCAGTTCATTCTTACCTGTTTGTGATGTAATTTAAAAGACGGTTTGCGAGCCAATTTCTGTTACATGATGTAATCACACGCTTTAATACGTCTATTTACAGTGTCTTTGGACATCTGTACTCTGAGATTATTTTTAATTGGCCGTATGGGGACATATTTTGTCTAAATACCAATCTCCGTATTTTCCGATCAATCTGAACAGTCGTCATACGTGGTCGTCTACATCTTGGTTTCCGCTTAAAATTATCATTTCTAGAAAGTACTTGATATATACATAGCTTTGATCAATTTAAAACTTTTGCAATTTCAGAAACAATTTTATTTTGAGATTTCAATTTAAAATCTTTCAAAATCTCACATTTTGTAAATTCTTTACCCTTTGTTATGTTTAAAACATTAGCAAATAATTTCTCCACTTTTTATACTTGTATAAAAGTGCAATATGATGTCATACAACGTCATTACACAATACCAATCCCATGTTTCTAAAAAAATTTGCATAAAGTGCTTAAACTTTTGAGACAGCGTTTCTTCAAGAAAAAAAGAAAAAATAAATAAAAATAAATATATTTTTTATTTTAACTACCCAAAATGGTTTATTTTACTTTATTTTGATTAAATGTTGAGTATTTATTGTAAATTAGCATAAAATATTTTCTTCTTCAATTATTTTAAACCAGATTTGCAGAGTGCTTAAACTTTTGAGACAGACTATACTTGTCATGTTTAATTTTTAGATAAATAAATGTTACAAATAAATTTGGAATTACCGTTTAGATTTCATGATATTGTTTTTTCACAAATTAGTTCAAACATTAGAAATATTGATATAGTTATAACACTTTCTTTTTTTATAAAATTTGCTTTTTTATCAAATTCTTTTAAAAAGTTATTAAAAAAAAATGAATATATTTTTCGTTAATGTACAAGTTTAATAAACAATTTTCTGATTAAGCTAACAGTATTAAGTAGGATAAAACTAAATAATGAGTTAATTTATTTGTATTTTTTTAATTATTATTATTATTTATTTAAAATAATCTATTAAAGATTCTAATGAAATATTTTGGATATAATTCCATAATCCTTATTCCTTATTTGAGACTTAAAAAGTTTTAATTTTATAAATAATATATAATTTTATAATTTGTATGTGCGGATAGATTTTCTTTAATGATGCTGGTCACTCAGCTTCTGAATTCTCCTCCCTAATGCAAAGTCTATAGGTATTCGATGCATTTTTATATTCAAAATATCCCCTCAGGAAATGAATATTTTTAACTTGCTTTTTCAGTGTTCTCTTCTTAAAGGATATCCCTTTTTTTTTCTTAGTTCTACAAATATTTCTAGAATCTTTGGATAATTTAATATTTTATATTTTAAAAACTGACAAACTGAGAGTAAAATTTTAACACTTCATATAAAATTAAGCTTAGCTTTTAGAGATATTTTGAAAACTAAGAAAAAAAATAGATATGCTTAAAGAAGAGTACACACAAAAAAGAAAATAAAAATATTAATTTTATAGGAGATTTTTTGAATATGATTGCATCAAAAGCCTATAGAATTACAGTACCAAGGAGAATTCAGAAGCTGAGTGACCAGAACCCTTAAGTTCCTTGTATTTTAGATGCCCTACTAATTTCCTTCAAAGTGTAAAATTATTCAAAAGAGATTCTGAAAAATATTTCTTTTAAACAAAAATAATTATTTTAAACTTAACAAGTAAATAGTTTAAATTATTTATTATGGTATATAAATTTTTTTATCAGAAGAAAACCTAAAAAATGTTTCTTTCAAACAAAAATAATTATTTTAAACTCAACAAATATTTAATTCAAATTTTTTATTATGGTATATTATAATTCAATAGTTTAATATTTATCTATTATAAATGAATGAGGCATATCTGCACAATATTTAACTGAAACTTCTTGCTTCTATGATTTTATGTTAAAAAAATTATTTGAATTCTTATACCCAAAACTTTTTGGTGTAAGAGCATTTTTTAAAAAAATCTGCACTACCAAATACAAAACTACTCAATAGATCTCTTAAACCTTTAAAGCTGATTACTCTATCACAAATTAATACAATCTTGAATTCACAGAGCTAAAATATCCAAAAAAGGACTAAGAAGTCAAAGTAACCAATTCTTTTTTCTTAAGTTCATTTATAATTACCATTTCGCTCATTTACTGCATCCAAAACAGCATTGTCTACAAAATAAACTTAAAAGCACAAATCAAAACGATTGCCTTCATTTGTACATATACAGTCAAGAAACATCAGTTCTGTAGCAAGATTAAGTTAGTCACGGTGAATTGGATTTCACATTCAACATAAAATTAAGCCTTTAACAAAATGTTCATATTGACAGCTAATTACTGGGAAATAATCCCAAGTTTTAATACATGTTAGAAAAAGTGAAAATTACATGTGCATTCTTTTCCTTATTTTAATGCAGTTTCATACATATTTATAATTTTATTTTAAAATAGTATATGAAGACTGGATTGTATGTATAAAGTTAAATTGGAGTTGGTGCTTAAATTCATTATTTGCAAGATGATTAAGCATACTTTTTTTCCTCTTTTGAAGCTATCTTATTGTTTTTAATGAACATCAATTTCTTCCTTTTCAATTTATTAGTTCAAATTAATTTTGTATTGTGTATTTATTGAATATTTAGTGATTTATGTATACAAATCTAAAAAATATTTTCCACGAATTATCTGTATTTCTGTCTACTTATAATGAAAAGCGAGTGAAGAAAAATGTAGGGAACGATTCCAGTGCGTACCATTCTGATCTACGAATCGACGTCGCTCAGCACCACGTTAGGCTTAATGAGATTAGACAGATGCTAAAATTTGACAGCTTAAGGGTGTATTTCGATTCAAACTGCTTATTTTCCAATTTATTTTTGAATTCACTTTTGCTCTCAAAAGCATCAAACTCGCAGATTCTCTTATTTAGAAACTTTATAAGGTGCCATGTCTGAAAATTTTTTGATAAATGCAGGAAATATTACAAAAAATATAGTCAACATTGGCCTTTTGATCCAAATTTTCCGAAGCGGGAGATCTGGGAACAAAAAAATGGGTCATACTGAGAAGGTAATTGTTTATAAATCAAATTCTAATGAAATGAGCGCAAAATGATATCACACGGCACCTTATACTTCTCTTCAAAAATCCCTTCAGCAAGTTTCATGTTTCTATTTTAAAAAATGCGTCTGATATTGTATCAGAAAATTTCGAGCTGTTGAAGGTGGAAAAGTATTTTTTCGAATACACCCTTAATGATAATTTCTTCCACTTGAAATAATGTTTTTTCAGCATATTTTCATACAAAACATGTATATTATACCCAATTATGATACATAAAGATAACAGCAAAAGAGTAAACTAATAAGGTTTTTATCGTCCAAGAGTATTGTATTTCAATGCCTCGCAGTGCCATCTCATTCCCATTATGCTACTTTAGTGCTGCCATCAATGAACTATTTTAGAAATATTTTTGAGAATATTATAAAAGAATAAAAAATTCATCCTTCCGGAAAATTGATCCTGGTAAACAGGATCGGAATAACAGGTAAACGGATTAGAATTTAAGTTTAGTTTTATTAATTTTTTAAGATGTTAGCATTTATATTCTTATTTTTTTTTTTTTTTTTTTTTTTTTTTTAAATAAAATAGTTTTTTTTTTTTTTTTTTTTCCAAAGTTGTAATGGATATATAAGATATTATCATAACTGCATCAGTAAAACTGAAAAATATTTTTTCACATTCTCTTAAATAAAAATTTTATTACTAACTGGCACATTTTACTTTTGTGAAGCTTTGATTTGTTTCTGTGGTTATGTAGACTTTTAACACAAAAAACTATTTTGGACTTTCTTTTAAAAAATTGTGTCAACCCGACCTCCAAGAGTGAAAGATCCAATTCGAACTAATAAAAGCTAATGGGACCCGAAATAAAAAAGGTGAAGTCAACCCGACAGGGGTCGAGTTCGGGTTAAAGTGGGTAACCCGACACGGGTCGGATTCGGGTTAAAGTGAGTAACCTGACCTGATGCAGCACTCTAGCCATTAACCACAAACTTTAAGTATACAAATGATCGACTCTGAGTGATCCATTAAGGCAGAAAAAAAAAGGACTAATATCCAATTCTCCTTTTAAACTATTTTTGAAATTGTTATTAAAGCCTTTAAATATTTTGAAATACATTTTTCTCTTTAGTTAAAGAATGATTTTTAGACTAGCGATTTTTTTATCAACCAGGCTCAGTCTGACTTGAACTTCTGTTATGGTACTATCTACTGCCATCAATATAAATGAAAAAATTTTTGATTGAAATTAATGTTGAAATAAATAAATGAAAACTGCCGGAAGTAATAATGTAATTAGAGATCCTTTTTAAAACGTTTCCGTTACATAATTTAAAAATATCATTCAACAAGTATAAATGGAAAAAATATTTTTATTACGATTTCTTTGCTACAATTTAAATTTAGTTTTATTAATTTTTTAAGATGTTAACATTTATCTGCTTTATTTTTAAAATTTGTTTTCTATTATAAGTAAAGTTATTTTTTCAAAGTGTAATGGATATATGACATGTTATCCTGGCTACATCAGTAAGACTGGAAATTACTTTTTTTTTTTTTTTTTTTTTTTTTTTTTTCATTTTAATGTTTTGTGAAATCTTCAGAAATTGTGTTTTGCTTTGTTAATTATTATTATTGTTGTGAAAAATACTGCTTTTTGTTTTGCCCAATTGTTAAACTATTTCTGAAGTTAAATATCAAGTTAAAAAAAAAGAAAAAAGAAAGAAAGAAAAGAAAAAAACCTCATTAATTGTATTTATAGGAACCTATTGATATTTTAAACTATGTTTTTGTACAATACAAACTCTTCAATAATAAAATTTTCATTCTGTTTGTTTGTTTATATAGAATCTTATGAAAATGAAACGCAGGTCAAAATTCTGTCATTTTTGACAGGGGTTATATACTAGTTTATTATATCATGTGCTTTAATATGTAAGCCAACAAACAAGCAGCAATGTTTTTTAAAATTATCATTTCACTAATTCTCACCCCCACCCCCCACCGCACCTTTTTTGTACTGATTCCTATTATGATATTGCTTACATATTGACCGCTGACATTTCTTATGAAGATTTTTTTTTTCATTTCATTTATCTATTAGTGTTTATTACTTATTAGTATATTTCTTTTCTTTCTTTCTTTTTTTTTTTTTTTTTGTATGTGTGTGTGTGTGTTTATTTTGCATATTAAGATTATAGAATTTATTTCACCATAACTTTTCTTAGAAAAATTGTGAAGAGCGTGAGAAATGGTTGAAATTAGGTGAAGAAGTCTGTGGAAAAGCAGTTCATATGTCTCCCACAAGTCAAGCTGCTAGATTCCTTCAAGGATTATTTGCTCTTGAGTCTGGAAATACTAAGTATGTGTCCTACATGTCAAACTTCTTTATTCAGTATTAAGTTTAATAATAAATTTAACAGGTGATGAAAAAAAATAGATCATTAGTTATATATACATTACAAATTTCGATTAACCACATTATATATATATAATGTAAATTCTTAACTGTAAGCCCTCCATCCATTTTTATGCAATTTTTATTTTATTTTCCATTCCCAAATATAAGTCTCTCACCCTCCTTTCACAAACTTTTTTGTGGGAAAAAATTTATTTAAAAATCTAAGGTAGAAATTTTTGACTTTTTTGTTGGATTACAATATATTTTCACATAATCTTAATGAAATCCTTCCCCTCCTGCCTTTGCATGAAATGTCCGCTTCTCTTCTCTGTTCTACCCCCTTCCTCAGTGCAAAATTTTAAAATCATGGAAATAAAAATTACAATCTTCCCCCTGTGTCAAAAATATAAGCTTCTTTCTGCCCCTCCTCTTCCCCCCCCCCCCAAGCTTATGAAGTTTAAGATCTTTAAACTTTTTATGGTTAAAAAGTATATATTTGTTGCTACACTTTAGTAAAAATTGATAAATAATGTATCATTTAAAATATCCTTCTACATTCAAAATATCTGCATCCTCCGTTTGCCAACCCTTTTGCAAAAAAAAAAAAAAAAAAAAAAAAAAAAAAAAAAACATAAAATTCTTTAGTCCTATTTGTTTTTCTTTAATAACAGTAAGTAAATAATTAATCATTCAAATTATAAATCTCTTCCATTTGAAATAAAATTTGTTTTCCTTCATCCTTTCCTCTTGCACCCAGCATCCATTATTTAAAAAATCTCAAACTTTTATTTAAAAGAATGTTCTGTCTTATTTGTTTTTTCTAGTAAAAGTCTATAAATAATCTGTTACCTAAGTTATCTATCTATCCAAAAAGTGAATCTACTTCCCTTTCACTACCTTCCCTCCCCCCAACCATACAAATACTAAAATCTCTAAAACACAATTCTGCTGCATTTGTTGCTCTTTAGTAAAAATTAATGAATAATAAGTCATCAAAATTACCCTTCTTTTCCCATCTTTCTCTCCACACAGCAAATAGTTTAACATCTTTAAATAGAATTTTAAAAATCTTCCTTATTATTATTATTTTTTTTTTTTTTTTTGAGTAAATTTAAGTGTTACTCTGAAATAGTTTCTCTGTCCTTTCTCCTCAAGTGAGAAGATTTCCAAATTCTGTGGTGGGGGGGGGGGGAGGAATTGTAGCAAAAAGTAGCCTCTTTTTGCAGTTTGACTGTTCTCACCCCTGAATCATATGTGCACTTAAACAAATATGCTTGATTAAGGCTGTTCTCAACTATCCTGCTCAACAAGTGCAAAATGTTTTGACACATTTACAAATTAGCCCAATGGTGGGAGAGGGAAAAAGGCTGAATTCGGAATTAATTGGAGGGAAAGTTGAAAATTGTTTTAATCCATTTAGTTTAGGTGTAGAATGAATATACTAAGTTTTCACCCTTGTAGGTGAGCATTAAAAAATATGTACAGATTTATAGTTGAAAAAGGTTTTTTTTCAAATACCATAGCAATATTTTAAAACTACTAACTCTATCAAAAACATTGTCAGTACAAATAAGGTAGAGCTTACAATTCTGAATAAAATGAATACCTGCACTTAATATTTTTGTTGAATGTTAAGGTCGTAATTCTTCTTCAAAGTTTTAGCCCTGTGATCAGAGGGTTGAACTCAAAATTAATTAGGGGGAAACTGGAAATTGTTTTAATCCCTTCAGTTTGTCAAAGTGAATATGTTATGTTTTTCCCTTCATACATTGTGTGAGCATTAGGAAATATGTACATATTTATAGTAAAAAAACATGTTTTTTAATTACTTTAACAATGCAATAGAATTGCGACCTTAATTTTCAACAAAAATATTAATGTAGGTACTCATTTTATTCTGAATTTTAAGCTCTACAACATTTGTACTGACAATGTTTTTGATGGATTTAGCTGTTTTGAGATATTTTTAAGGTGGCTTGTGTTGCGGCAGTTTGTTTCAGTGGTATTATTTGATTACGTAACACAATTTTAATTTAAAGAAATTGTCACTTATTCAATAAAGTCAAAACAGGCATCTTCTCATCTTATTTGATTTTAATTGGAAGACCATATTTACATATTATATACAACAAGGTAGAACCCATCAAATTTTGATGGGAAAAAAAATGCTTAAGAAGGACCTGTTTCATTGATTTATAATAAACCTATGAAATTAGTTATAATAAAAAATGCACCTTATATTGATAAGTCTAACTATTAAACAAATAATTTTCAATGTAAAGTTAACAAAATACTATTTCTACAATTTAATATAGTATTTAAATTAAGACCTTTAGAGAACTACATTTTAGATAACATACAACCTGCTCCTAGCATATGGATAAGATATGTAGATGACATATTTGCAGTTTGGGATCATGGTTTGGGATCATTGAAGGATTTCCTTGAAAAAATCAATAGAGTTGATAAAGACATCCAGTTTACTATGGAAATAGAAAATAATAATACTCTTCCATTCTTAGATATTCTACTGATAAAAGAAAATAACAAAATCAATAGAAAAGTATACAGAAAGAAAGTAAAGCTAGACCATATTATACCTAAAGATGCAATAGCCCCATGGACTTATAAACTCAGTGCCATAAAATCTTACATCCATAGAGCATTCAAAGTATGTTCAGAGCAATACCTAACAGATGAAATTAGTTATATAATTCAAGTTGCAAGCAATCATGGTTTCCAGCCAAAAACAATATATAAGATTATTGATAATTTTAATAAACCAAATCTTAATCAAGAAGTAACCACCAAACCATCTTACAGAAAAATTATATACATTCCAATCATCTTTGAAAGGCTAAAACAGTTATTCAAGAAATATAATATTCAACTAATAGCATCAACTCCTCCTAATCTTATGAAAGTAATAAGCAAGAAATTAGACCCAATAGACCCCATTAATTATGCAGGTGTATATGAAATACCTTTTTTGCTTAACAACAATCAACTCAAATATTACATAGGAATGACTGGTCGAAAATTCAGCAAAAGGCTTAATGAACATAAAAGAGATATTAAGTATAATAAACCAAGCACATCCATATCAAGACTCTGTTTCATAAATGAAGTACAATCAATTGATTATAACAACGCAAGAATTATTTCCCGGCAAACGAACCCCCATAAGTCTAAAATTCGTGAATCAATAGAAATTATAACACGAAATAACCAACTATGTAACGATAATTTATCCTATTTTATACCGATTTCCTGGATAGACTTTCTAAAAACAGAAATAAAGTTCGAATGAACTTTAATTTGATCTCTACACTATAGATGGCGCCACGGCTGCATTCACATGCGAATTTGGATTTCCTTCAGAAGAAAGGCGGGTTTTTGCTTCTAGTATTGTATTATGTGAACTGTATAACGTGTTAGTTTTTTATCTTCTAATGTTTCCCTGATGATGAACAAGTTTTATTGTTCGAAACTGTAGGAAATCAACTCTGCTTTACTTGTAAGTAGTGCATAAATTTTAATAAAAAAAAAAAAAAAAAAAAAAAAAAAATTAACATCTAGTATACACTGATGAGCTGATTTTATTATTTATTATACTATTTCTACAAAATTCAGTTGTAGAAATTATTAAAATTAAAGGCCAAACGTATAAAGGCCTTTCGTACTTCTAACTTCATAATTGTAAGTAGTAAAAAATAATAAAGATTTGTTATTATGATGAAGTTATCAATTAAGTTTCTTATGCTAGTATTCAAAAATGGAAAAAAAAAAATCAACTTTGACTAAATCATAGAAATTTTCCCCCATGAAATCTAAATATGGCATCATTTTTACCATACCAAAATTTACAAATAGTACATATTTCGTATCTGTATTCAGCTTTTCAGAAAAATTAGTACTTTAATTTGATCCTTTTAATTAAAAATTTAAAGTCTCAATGCTGTTAGCTGAAACATATATTAAATTGTTGATATTCTTTTGCGTATAAATCAAATTTTGTAAATGAAATCAAAATTCATTGAATTTTATAATAGACTATATTTAAATTCCATTTTTTTTCTTTCTAATGAGAAAATGGCAACATAAAGATACAGCAATCAATTTTTTATCTTTTTTCCTTTGCTTTCAATAGAAATGAAGTAATCCTGTTGCCACTATTAGAAAAGCGGTAGTATTAAAAACCACAAAAAATTAATATTTCAAAAGTAAATTAAGATACAGTTTTCAAATAAATTGCATTTAAAAGTAATTTTTTTTTTCTTTATACGATGGTGTAAAATTAAAAAATGTGTGATGTTTAGAAGTTTTAAAATTTGCAGTAGCAAAAATTGCAAACCCGAAATTTCATTTCAAATTTGAAAGTGTTACCATTCGCAAAATGACGTATGCATTACGCACAGATACATTTGGCCTTTATAATACAGATATTCTACATTATTTACATAAAAGATTTGAAACATATTCTCAAAATATTTTTTTGTCAACACATCTCTATGCACCCTCTCTGAACATAAACAAACACACTATTTTAACACTAATATCTGAATTATCTATTGTGTTTGAAAAAAAAAAAAAAAAAAAATGAGTTTAATTAGATATTTTTTGAACAACACCACATGCAAATTTCATACATTTCCATACAAAAATTGATTAAAAATTATGTCATAAAGTTGTCCTTTTGGGTTTGAGAACACCCTTAAATAACTTTTCCATCCCCATTAACAAAATATCACAGATGAAAACCGGGAAACTAAAAAAAAAAAACCTTCTTCCCCTCTGCCAAACATGTCTAGAAATTCACCTCTTTTTCTCAGCTGGATGGATGGAATATTTATTGTTACTACAAAGTAACATTAGAGTGGAGATGTGTCAAATAGAGTTTTTGCCAAAAACTGAATACCAACTTTGTTCCATTAAAGAATAAAGATAATACATATATGTGTGTGTTTGCTTATTTTGTTATTTTAAAGCCATAATACCTTTTTAAAGAGCACATTTTTGTGCCATTTCACTGTAATCAGAATCAGGTTATCAAGTTAGATTTAAAAAAGTTAGTTATTAAAAAAAAAATTACATTTACTGTCAGTGTGTTGAAAATATTTTATTGTAATATCTATAATTTTTTATTCCCCTCACCTTTAATTTCTCCACTTGCAGTCTGGCTCGACGAAGTTTTGAAAAAGTTCTTTTCTCTTCAACCTTAAAGGAATCTAAATGGATGGAAGATGTTGCGTATGAAATTATAGAAAAGAAAAACCTCAAAAGAAAAGAGAAAAATCAAGGTGTGTATTATCTTTCAGTTTTAACTAACTTTAGCCCTTTTTTTTTCTCCCTCACAGTAATGGGAATTTCCCAACACATACATGTGACGATTTAAGGAGAACTCGAATTATTTCCACTGGTTAAAAAGAAACACACAGTCATGGCAAGCGAGGGGAAAAAACAAAATAAATAAATAAATGTAGAAGATCCAATAATTAGTCATGGGCTGCTGTAAATTCATTTATTAAATTCGTAATAATGAGGAAGGAAAAGCTCCTTTTGCAAAAATTCCATCATTATTTCAGCGAGCTGTCCTCATCGAAGAAGCAACCCAAGAAATCTTCTTTTTCATCGCGAGACTTCCACCTTTTTAAACTAAAAAGAAAGTTCTGGAACATTCTGTAACCTCAAACCATCATTCTTTTATGTAAACAGAATTCTTGTCCAGCTACGAGATTATTTCCCACAAACGATAAATTTATTTTAAAAAAAAATATTATTTAACCAATTTATAATTGACTCAGAATTTTAAATATCTTAGGCAGACGATTTTTATAAATGATTAATTTTAAGAGAAAAAGAAAAGAAATGAATTTATTAATATGCACACATCAAAGGTTGACGTAGGAAAAATAAATAAATAAATAGATAAAATAAAATAATGATATTTTTTGAAAGGTATGGTTTTGGAATAAATTTAATAAGACTTTCTTAAAAAGGGTTGATAAAAACATAGAAGAAATCAGTTTTATTTGGAATATTAAGAAATAAAGTTTTAATTAAGAATATTTTTAATTTAGAGCCATCTTTTTAAATTTACGCATACTGGAATAATGTTTTTTAAGGCAAATTAAGAATTTATATCGTCTGCATAAGGATTAACAGATTAGATTTAGGAACAAGATTTTAATTTAATAATTTGAAGTAAGTACGGAATATTATTATAAGAAAATTAAGATAGTATAAAGGTTAGTTTTGGCGAAAAATTTTTAAATTTGTAATATACATGAGCTTATTTTCTTTAAAAATTCAAATATTGACTTTTAGATGCCTAAAAATTTCATAACACTTTCTCTTTTTTTATTCTAAATTTCTTGTATTTCTAATTATTTCCACTTTTCTATTTTATATATATTAAAATATAGTTATAAATACTACACAGAGACTACAATTTTATCATTGTCATGTCCAGATGATTAGTATAAAAAATTCACTTTTGTCTTTTTAGAAAATTTTTTATTTATTATAAAAAAGCAAAAATCAAGATTTGCATTTCACTTAAAATTTTCGGAGTGTGTCTGTCTCACTAAATATTAAACAACAAGTAAGTCAATAAGAAAATGGAAGTCAATTGAAAAAAAAAAAAAAATCATGAGTTAAATTTCAACAAAATAAAACTGTTGAAAAAGGAATCTTCATAATTATTAGAACATTGACACATTGACATAGGTACTGTAATTGAAGAGTTTTAGTGGAAGTTGATATAAATAAATGTTAAGTTAATGAAAAGTTGCATGTGGTAGGTTCCCTCAAATGTGCAACCCTAATATCTAAAATCCACACAGATGTAAGCAGTGAAACTTTTAGTTCAGATGTTGGAACAAATTACAGATTTTTTATATTATTATGTAGGTATTTTAATATGTAATTCTTTGTCATATGACTGAACTCATTTTCTGATTACATTGAAATTGCTGTTTAAAAATATAAGCAAAAAAATGACCAAAAATCTGCAAAATTCTAAAATCTTTACAGCTTTTGATCCAAAGCTGTGTTTTGATTTGGATTTGAAGCAATCTATTGTATTACATATATATTTTTTTCATTCCTTAAAAGGAAAACACTTAAAACTTCCAGGCGTGGAAAACTGATAACGGTTTTATTACATATATTCAAAAGAACACTGATGTTTTCCTAATAATATAGAAGATTTGAGCTAAATTTAGAAAATTTAATAAATGAAACAGGTGAAACTTTTATAAATACATATTGTGATTGAATTTATTGAAGATTTTTTTCTCACTTAAGTTAACAACTAAAACAATCCACCTTTTCTCAACTGCTTTTATACCTGGTAAAACAAAAAAAGGATAATGGCTTTGGGAGAACAGACAATAACTGAGATAGTTCAGAGGAAGTTGGGCAGCATTATTAACTCTTTTGTGAACTGTTGCCTCACAGTGTTAAAATTTTTGAGTCATGTTTTGTGAATTTTCTTTTACATATAAAAAGCTAGTAAATTCAAACCTTCATAATTGCTATTTAATTTCATAGGATATGAATAGCAATATTAGTATATTTTATGCCTTTGTGAATAAAAATGGTCTTGTGAATGTGTCAGAAATTTGTAATTTAGTAAATGTCTAGGTAAGTAAATAAATATTCAAAATATTTCATTAGATAATGCTCAAAAATGAAATGTTTTCATTTGTTCAGTATATATATATTACAAATTTAAAATTTTTTCGCCAAAACTAACCTTTATACTATCTTAATTTTCTTATAATAATATTTCGTACTTACTTCAAATTATTAAATTAAAATCTTGTTTCTAAATCTAATCTGTTAATCCTTATGCAGACGATATAAATTCTTAATTTGCCTTAAAAAACATTAATCCAGTATGCGTAAATTTAAAAAGATGGCTCTAAATTAAAAATATTCTTAATTAAAACTTTATTTCTTACTATTCCAAATAAAACTGATTTCTTCTATGTTTTTATCAAACCTTTTTAAGAAAGTCTTATTAAATTTATTCCAAACCCATACCTTTAAAAAATATCATTATTTTATTTTATCTATTTATTTATTTTTCCGCCGTCAACGATAATTTGCATATTAATAAATTCATTTCTTTTCTTTTTCTCTTAAAATTAATCATGTATAAAAATCGTCTGCCTAAGATATTTAAAATTCGGAGTCAATTATAAATTGGTTAAATAATATTTTTTTAAAAATAAATTTATCGTCTGTTTAAAATAGCCTCGTAACTGGACAAGAATTCTGTTTACATAAAAGAATGATGGTTTGAGGTTACCGAATGTTCCAGAACTTTCTTTTCAGTTTAAAAGGGGGAAGTCTCGAGATGAAAGGAAGATTCTGTAGATTCCTTGGGTTGCTTCTTCGATGAGGACAGCTCGCTGAAATAATGATGGAATTTTTGCAAAAAGGACCTTTTCCTTCCTCATTATCACGAATTTAATAAATGAATTTACAGCAGCCCATGACTAATTATTGGATCTTCTACATTTATTTATTATTTTTGTTTTTTCCCTCGCTTGCCATGACTGTGTGTTCTTTTTAACCAGTGGAAATAATTCGAGCTCTCCTGAAATCGTCACAACTAATCGAAAAGTCGCACAGGATAGGTAATGCCTGTGCTAGTGCCTGTTTCGGATTTTGAAATGAATCTACTGAAGAAGTAAAATGCTATGTAAATGAATCTAATGAATCTACTGAAACGAAGTGATGACAAAAATATGAATCGCCGAAAATTTTTCCCGCCATGATTGAAAGTGTTATTAAGCAAGAATTGCCATTACCTTTTGATTCCTCGAGTGAATGTAACAGAGGAGATTTTAATGTTAAACAGCTTTCTGTCCGAGTGGTTTGAAAGATTTCTTCTAAATATCTCGTGAATTCCTGAGGCCTGATATTCCACCTTTTTGCTGTTTATGTGTAACTGATGACTCAAGATAATCATGGTCATAATGACAAAAAAAAAAAAAAAAAAAAAAACTTTTAGAGACAACTGAACGCAGATTACTACTTACTTTCATAATTTTCGTTATTCCTGTCTCCCCTAGGATCAGCTTGAAAATTTCTCCTTATCCGTGAGTTATTTTTAGATGTATTTAATTATTATGTGTATCCTTTTTACTGTATTTGTGTAGATAGTTCTTTGTTTGTAAGGTTTATTTATTTGTTTGTTTATTTTTCTGTGAGCCTTATTTATTTATCTTTTTATCTAGTTATGAGTCTTATTATTATTATTACTATTATTATTATTACTTGTTGGAGTGAAAACATGCTTGTTCTTAAAAATTTAATTGAGGAGTATGATGTTCTAAGATATTTACTGTTACTTATTAAGATTATTATGATATTTTTATGCACGTTTAAAGATAAGTTCGTAATAAGAGTGAAGTATAAAAGAACTTAGAAGCTCAAGTTATTTTTTTTTTTTTTTAAAGATACATTTTCTATTTTATTGATATTGTTTGTTATCAAGAACTATTCTCAGAATACAGTGTTTTCATGATAATGTTCCTACAACTAAACATTTGAGCTGAAAATTAAGTTAATATTTATGTTTTTCCTGTTATTTGTTAGAATTTCTGGTTACAGTGAGCTTTGGTTCCCGGATTCTTATAATTTATTTAAATTCAGTAAGAAAGATGGAACTGTGCAAGGCTGTTGCTAGAATTTTGACGATAAATATGATTAATTTTTTCAGTAAATTTTGTGATTTTAAGTAAGAAATTACCTATAATTAAAATTTTTGAATCTGTTTATGATCTATAAAATAATAGAATTAAAAGTTGATCCCAATTTAAGGTATAACTATGATATTTACAATTTCTATTTTTATTAGATAAAATTTCTGGTTAATGTTAACAGCTAAAAATAGTCACAATTTCTCGATAATTCTGATTCAGATTAAAAAAAAAAAAAAAAAAAAAAAAAAAAATGGTGGGTAATGGTTTTGTGTGAGGCAATTAAAATGTATAGAACATCAGTAGACAAAGCCCTCAAAATTGCGAAAGCGCGAACTCATGAATTTCACCTTAAAAGTAAAAGACTCTATGATCGAAATTTTGTTGAATGCCCATTAAAAATACAAGACTCTGTAATTTATGAAGAATTTAAATACCCTAACACTCGAAAATTAGAACCTACTTTCTCTGGACCATATAAAATTATAAATAAACTTTCTGATGTAACTTATGAAATAGATAAATTTAATTATGAGACAGGACAGAATTCCGTTATTGTGCATGTTTCTAAATTAAGACCCTATTTTTCACCCGAAGATTTTAAACTGTTTCATGAGCAATCCAAAAAACAAACAAAACCTCAGATACAATCACTAGATCAAACTAAAGTCAAGACAATAGATTAAATTTACCATAAAAAAACCATAATTTTCAACATCAGCGGGTATGTTCTTGGAGCGCTACAAGAATATTACTTGTTTTTGGGAGTTTTTGGGATTAAATTGGGCTCCTTATGCAGGCATAGGGTGAACACTTTGATTGTAAAAGCTTTCAAATTGATGTTGATAAATTAATTTTAAGGGTGTTTAAGTCTAACTATATTTACTCATTTATTTGACATTAGTATTACTCTATTTATTCAGCAGATATTATATGATAATAGTTATAAAATCTAATGATTCTACTCAAACCTATAACATAATATGTGATTTTCAGTGATTGTGAAAACTACAGATTAAAAGTTTTTCAAAAAAGCACACTTTTTTTATTTCCATTTCTCAATTAAGGATGACACCTTTTATTCCTATTGTATTTTATTATTAAAGTTTATAAACCATGTGTGGATAAAACATTATTCTACATTTGGCATTGAAAACTTATAACCAAATTTGACAATTTTGTAAAAGAGTATCAGAGAGGAATTATTGTAAGGAAATACTGGTTGAGAGTCCATTTTCTAAGTAGTTAGATTTAATTTTATTTGGATTTTGGAATTATTATGATTTTTTTTATTTATACTTTCGGCTAGCAAAAAATACTTTCTTATGCTATTAGAAGATAAGAAAATTATTTAGTTGCTATGTAATTATTTTTATCCTCAACCAATATTTTCCCTATCAATAATAAACAAATAGTGATATTTTCTTTTGATTATACTCTTGTTTTACTATTATTACTAGAGGACCCGACAGACGTTGTCCTGTCACCGACAGACGTTGTCCTTCCTGGCACCGACACCAGAAAATCAAATAAATGTGCTTAAATATAGTAATACGCACGATAAACACTACGCTCTTAATTTAATTTCTTATTACAATTATGTAAGGAAATTATTTTTCACTCTTCAGTATTTTTTGAAGTCTGTTCAATTTTTGATAGAATTTTTTTTTCTCTTTTTCGTTAAAAGTTAACGATTTTCTGAGGTCAGTTAATCAAAATTATAATACAGGCTATATTACTGTAAAGCATACACGTTTGACAGGAGCGGGGTTCGAACACGCGATCTCTTTCTTCGAGAAGCAGAGCTTATATCTGGCGCCTTAGACCGCTCGGGCATTCCGTCCGCACTCTATTCATCGAACTTATTCAACACTTTTAATTAGTGAAAAATCACTAACTATTAGTTTTTGCCTAGTTACTAAAAAAGTACTGAAACAATTTCGATGAAATGTGAATCTAAACCATTCTCGAATCCACTGGAACACACACGCTAAATTCCATTAAAATTGGTCCAGTCGTTTAGGAGGAATTTAGTCACATACACACGCACAGAAGATTTATATATATAAAGATAAGGATTCAAAATTTCAGGTTTTGGCTCCGAAGACATCACCAAATTAAGAAAATGTGAATTGTTTCACGAACCACTGGATTTAAACGAATTTGCTTAGTACCATTCGACTCAGAATGAAAAAATGCACTAAGATATGTTATCAGTTTAAAAATAAATACAAAAGCCGATTTTTAAGGAATTTTTTTAAGTTCGCTCTTTTTTCAACTCCTATTAGGGGTGGAATTTTCGAAAATCCCTTTTTAGCGGCACTCGATGTTATTAGAAGTATTTTTACCCCAATTTTCAAGATTTTTGGTTCGGTATATTTTTTTGTGCTGTGATTAATACGAAATCCAGACTTTCTTTTATATATATAGATAAGCATTGAAAATTTCAGGTTTTTGCGCCGAAGACATCGCCAAATTAGGAAAATGTGAATTATCTCACGAACTACTGGATTTAAACAAATTTGCTTAGTACCATTCGATTCAGAATGAAAAAATACACTAAAATATGTTATCAGTTGAAAAATATCTACAAAAGCCGATTTTAAAGGAATTTTTTTTAAGTTCGTTCATTTTTTTACCCTCCTTAGGGGGGGGGGGGATTTTCGAAAATCCCTTCTTAGCGGCACTCGATGTTATAAGAAGTATTTTTACCCCAATTTTCAAGATTTTTGGTTCGGTAGATTTTTCTGTGCTGTGATTAATACGAAATCTAGACTTTCTTTTATATTTATAGCACTTTTAATTAGCGAAAAATCACTAACTATTAGTTTTTGCCTAATTACTAAAAAAGTACTGAATCAATTTCGATGAAATGTGAATCTAAACCATTCTGGAATCCACTGAAACGCATACACAAAATTTTATTAAAATCGGTCCAGTCGTTTAAGAGGAGTTCAGTTACATACACACGCACAGAAGATTTTTATATATAAAGATTATTATTATGATTTCTATGATGAAGTTTAGTATTAATTATACTCTTATTGAAAAATATTAGGATATGGAGTTTTATTATACTATTACTTATTATTGTTGACATTGTTATTATTTAAATTTTTCTATATTATTTATTATTGATATTGAGAGTGATGCTATTTATTATTGAAAAATTGATATATTATTGAAAGATGTTGGATCCAACATAACATAAAAAACAAAGCTTAAACTAGATTTGGAGATATTTAATTAAAGAGACTGTATTCACTGGACATTGAAAAAGACTCTTTTATATATTCTTGAAAGACTTTTTTCATTTAAAGGACTTATTTTAAAATAAACTATGCATTAAGTCATTGTAATTATTTAAACTTCCATGAGAACGAATTTTTATTGTTTTTATTATATTTTTATCTCTTGCTTATTAATATTCATAACTTATTTACTGTTATTATATGTATTATCTCCTATGCACTTACAAATGGTAAGTGATGTTGTAACATTATTGTATTTCTTTCAGGGAAATGCTCCTACCTAAATTCAATTCAGAATTATTTTCTCTTAACTATTTTATTTTAATCGCTAATATTTTTTATATTGCGTTAATTTTCTTTTCTTCCATCTCTTGGCTTCCTGAGTTTGACAGTTTTATTCCAAAATTTAACTTTTCTAAATTATTATATTTCTGTTGTCTGAACTTGTAGTTTTATTTAACTATCAATTTCATACAAAGTCTTGTGGAGGGGGGATAATATTACAAATTTAAAATTTTTTCGCCAAAACTAACCTTTATACTATCTTAATTTTCTTATAATAATATTTCGTACTTACTTCAAATTATTAAATTAAAATCTTGTTTCTAAATCTAATCTGTTAATCCTTATGCAGACGATATAAATTCTTAATTTGCCTTAAAAAACATTAATCCAGTATGCGTAAATTTAAAAAGATGGCTCTAAATTAAAAATATTCTTAATTAAAACTTTATTTCTTAATATTCCAAATAAAACTGATTTCTTCTATGTTTTTATCAAACCTTTTTAAGAAAGTCTTATTAAATTTATTCCAAACCCATACCTTTAAAAAATATCATTATTTTATTTTATCTATTTATTTATTTTTCCGCCGTCAACGATAATTTGCATATTAATAAATTCATTTCTTTTCTTTTTCTCTTAAAATTAATCATGTATAAAAATCGTCTGCCTAAGATATTTAAAATTCGGAGTCAATTATAAATTGGTTAAATAATATTTTTTTTAAAATAAATTTATCGTCTGTTTAAAATAGCCTCGTAACTGGACAAGAATTCTGTTTACATAAAAGAATGATGGTTTGAGGTTACCGAATGTTCCAGAACTTTCTTTTCAGTTTAAAAGGGGGAAGTCTCGAGATGAAAGGAAGATTCTGTAGATTCCTTGGGTTGCTTCTTCGATGAGGACAGCTCGCTGAAATAATGATGGAATTTTTGCAAAAAGGAGCTTTTCCTTCCTCATTATCACGAATTTAATAAATGAATTTACAGCAGCCCATGACTAATTATTGGATCTTCTACATTTATTTATTATTTTTGTTTTTTCCCTCGCTTGCCATGACTGTGTGTTCTTTTTAACCAGTGGAAATAATTCGAGCTCTCCTGAAATCGTCACATATATATTAAAAATAAATAAATTTAATGCTCCTTTCTATGTAAATACCCAAGTTTTAGAAATCTAGTCGCTGGGTATATGATGTAAAAAAATATTAATTATGGTAAACAACAGACATTATAATGACTAGAAAGTACAAAATTTTTCTTCAAATTACACTCGGATTATAAATGGAAGCTGACCTTTAGATGATTATAAATTAAATTATGTATATCTGTAATAAAAATTAAAATAAAAATTGCCTAGCAACACCAAAATCACACCTTTTACTGTGCAATCTATTTTAAATTCAACAAAAACTCTGATTTGCAACTTTTTTTTTTTTCAATAATAAAATGAACTGACAATCATTTTCTTTTAAAATTATGAATAAAATATTTAACTATTATGTTATTTTATTATGTTTTTTCTTCTAGGACCTGATTGATGACTTTGCTTTTAGGTGTATATTGTTAAAGAAGACATTATCATTTTTATGCTGATAAATTTGAAATTAATTTTTTTTTTTTTTTTTTTTTTGTGTGTGTGTGTGTGTGCATATGGACCTTTTGAAAATCTGTATGGTGTTTGACTTAATAAATTTTCTATGTTGCATAATAACAGTGGTTTTCTTTCTTTTTTTTAATTATAATGTATTTTAGGGCATTTAAATGTTACTGAATGTTTCTAGACTTTTGTGATTTCGCCTGCCTTTCATATGGTATGACAATAATGTGTTGTAGTACAGTTAAAAATCATTTTCTAAATGCTAGCGTATACTGTGTATTTTTAAACAGTGACTTATTTATATCCAATGTCATTAAAGAAAGTATTGTCATTTCAGAATGTATGAATTACAGTTAATACAATTGTGAATGCATAAGAAAGATTATATTTCCTTAGCATTTTTCTGAAGTCATTTTGCTGTTGCAAATATTCTCATAATATGATGTTGACAAATTCCTATTATATTAATACAGAACTGTTCAAAAATCTGCAGCAAACATGCAACCCATGCTTTCTCCTTTAGATACAAATTTTCATAAACCACAAAAAACTTATAAAAAATAAAATAACTTGTATTTAATACAAATTTTTATTTGCGTATTTTTATTACTGTTATTCAAAAGAATTCCAAGCATATGTAAGATATTAAACCTAAAACTAATTAATAAAATGTATTTAAAAATTGGAGAAATTAAGTTTTGACTGAATTCAGAGGTGGAAACATGTTTTGATTGTTTGACAATTAGATAAAACGCTTTTTGAATTAAATAAGTTCTAACTAACAAATAATATGAAAGCATTATTTTATTTGAGCAAATACTGAACTTCAGTTGATTATTGATAAAATTAAATGACAGATTAGAGTATCTAGTAATATTCATTAAATATTTACTAAATAAATATTCGTTTGCCAAAAGGAGACTTCAAATTTTAAAATCAATTTCTTCATCTAGACAATCACCCCCTCTTTTTCATTACAGGTTGGTAAATCATGGATAATATGATTGTACCATTTTAAGACATCATCAGATTGATTTTGCCTCTGATCACCATACAATATTTTCAAAAATTTGTCAGCATCTTTTTTCTTTTCAACTGATATGGTGTGGCTAAGAGGAAGATATTTTAAAACAACCCTTTGAACATGGGCAACAATAACTCCTTTTTTCAAAAGATTTACACCAGATTCACTTATATCTTGAAATCTATAATTCTGGAAGCTTTTCACCTTAACAGTTCTCTTATTTTTCTCTTAAATAATCCTTTTCAATTGTGAAATTTTTGGTCAGTTTCAAAAGTATACATTTAATGATTTAGTATTCAAAAGTTCCCAATCAGTCCCCAAACCACACTGATGACAAGGGTCCCATGACCATACAAGACAACAGTGATTCACAGACAGGAGAAATCACTGTTTGAATCAATGTAGGCTTTGGAGGAAAAACTCTTTGATTGAAACGTTAAATTTAAAAATTGGTTTAAATTAGGGAAAAAAAAATTGTTAAAAATATTGTTTATTTCTATACAATTTAATACAGAGATCATAAAACTAACAATTATTCATTTTTTAATTTTTTGTGAGGAAACACGGTTTGAATGCTTGCTCTACAAATATCTTTATTGCTGAATTTTTTTTTTATGTATTTATTCTATATAGCAGTTAACATAAAATTCTTATTAAGACAGAATTTTTTTAGATTTAACTTTGAAGCCAACTACTGAAATAATCTTATATTCTTATCTCATTTATCTTTACTTCTTTTCTTTTAAAAAGGTTCTCAAAAATCCTCTTCTCAACAGTGTGAAACTCTCTGAACCATTTTTAAATGTAAAATCATAAAATTCGCAAGCCTAACTATTGAAGTAATTTAAAATCAAAATATGTTTCCCATTTTTTTGATAAATTACTTACTGAGTAATGAGCAATTGTGGTCACATGACAAAAAATGTTTTTCTCCTTTTTCACAGTGTTTTGACCAGAAATTTGATTCAAAATGCCAACTTAGACAGTATTTTCTAAAAGATCTTCTACCTTTATGAAGAAATGGAAAACATATTTCAATCACATAGTTACCGAATTAGAACATCTGCCAATTTCATCTATCTCTGGGAAGTGTCAGAAATTTAAATTTACAGAGTAGTATAAAAAGTCAGATTATCAAAAAAATATTTGTGAGCAATTGGATTATTTTGAATTCTTTCTCTCAACTATGCCAGACTTTTTAACACAAATTCTTTAGGATAGTTGTATGGAATTCCCTTGTGATTGCCAATGTGTAGAATGTGATGAAAAATTTCTTCTGTCAGAACTGCTGGAGAAATCTTTGAGGCTATCAATAAAGAAGATGTGAGCAAGGAGAAGGATGAAAATGAGAGAAATTTTCCTGCTGCTCGCAGGACCCAATTTAATCAGGGGCATGTGGGGCAATTGTCCTGGGTCTCCTTGGCCCCCCATGAGACTAATTAGGATTTTCATTAAGAGGTGCCAAATTGTTAAAATTATACAAAAGTGACCAAAATTCATATATTTTTAAACATTTAGGAAGATAGTGCAGTCCTCATCATCCTCTTTGTTTCCATTATCCCATCCATTTATGCAAAAAACAAACTACATCATTAAAAAACTAATTAAAGTTTTATTATAACAACTTAGTATTCTATTGTTTTCAAAAGAAATTCTTTATTAATGTTTTCCTCATAATGTGACAAGTTAAAACCATAAATTATGACCAATTTGGGACTTTTTCTTTTAGACATCCTATAATGTACGTTTATTAGCAAAGATATAGTTCTGTCAACCAATAAATAATTTTTCTACAATTATCCTACTTACTGTTCTACAATTCCTACATTAAATATAATTTTAAATTTTTCTACAAGTATCCTACTTATCTTATTTAATATTTTTTCTTATTGTTGACTCTTTTTTTGATACTCTATATACAGATATGAACTGTACTGGGTACAAAATTTACACATACATACAATTTGCATGAAGTTTAGTACTAACCACTTAGACATTATTTACAAAAAAAAAAAAATCTATAGGTAAATAGAAGGGAGTCCAGCCTTAGTCAGGCCCTATGCTGATGTAAAGTTTTTTGAAGCAAGTGCCACTTTAATACTTTAAAGCAGCAGTTCTCAAACTACGGGTCATGGTAAGTGTTTTGATGGGCCGTGAACAATCAAGATTTGTCACAAAAATATAACTTTTTCTCTGTTTAAAAAACATAACAATTTCAACAGCAAATAATATTTCAAGGTAAAATACTTAAATTTCATCTTGATAAATATACTAGCAGAATATCCACACATATCTAAATCAACTTTGAATTCCTTGATGAGGTTCTCTACATGACGGAATATGTGAACATGCTTTTTTTATTTTCTTGTTTTTGGAAAAACAAAATACAGAAGCAAACTGCATGTACAAAGTGACTTAATACTAGTAAATCTGCAGATCAGGAGCCTCAACGTCAGTTCTTCTAATGACTGCTTTTTACCACACTTTGCATATAATTTAACTTTATACAAACTGCAATTGAAAGTTTTCAAATTACATAAGTTTATAAATGAATAAACAAGTCAAAAATTGCGCATCAAACCTATCAAATGAGCTTCGTTCTCACTATAACGAAGTTTAAAATATATTCAGATCTAGGTGTAAGAGTTGCTACACTCCTATGCAGAAATGTATGGATACAAAATTTATAACGATTTTATATATTAAATTCAGTTATACAGATATGATATTAGTTATACGGATAATATTACTACTTCTTAACTGGGGCATAATCACCATAGCAACCTGGAATCAATATCTATTATGGGATATGATTGAATTATTTAAAAATGATAGAATTTGATAGATTGGAGAAAACTTTTATTAAGTTGTGACTGGATTTTCACAAAATTTGAAATGATGCTACTAAATTTTGCAAAGATTTTATATATTTAATTTCAAATCATTCAGCTTGGTGGTTTTTGCGCTATTATATGTGATCAGACCAACAAACAAATGGATGGACCAGGCAACGACTGTAGGTTCTACAAAGTTGAAAAATTATGATATTTTCCCATGAACAATAATGTAATAAAATTCTTTTAAGTGGCTCAATAAATAAACTACAAGCTTTATGCACTTTATTTTCAATAACAAACAGGGCATACTAAATCTCAATAAAAAATATCAATTACAGATCAATCCAACGATATTAAAGCAAGTTCGGAAAGACAGACAGAAAACCAGATGGTCAGACAAACATAATTCACAAACTAATTTTAACTTTTTGTAATACTTTAAAAACGCATGGCAGATTTAAATTTCACTTTCAAGAAATTATAAATGGAATCATACTTGAATACTCTTATACAATTCTGTATTTTACCCACTTTTTATTTACATGATACTGATTGGCTGTTATTTAATTAGACTTATACACACTGAAATCTACTGCGATCATTGTTCCAGAGATTATCATCCATAGAAGGACTTGTACATTATTTTATCTACATTATACAAAGATATCTTAGTGTACTAAATGTAGTTCAATGCGAAAATGCATAATTAAAAGAAAAAAAAACTTTTATGCTATTTCCGTTTATACTCAATATCCCTTAAAAATTCTTTTGTATAACCCTGTATATGAATTATAATATTTATACATAAAATGTTACATGCAAAATTTTAGTTTAAAGCTCATGTCAAAACAAAAATGAACCATCAGCAGTCATTGATTATATACACTATTTCATCGCAGTATCGCATCTGAAATCTTTTGAGTGTCCCTGTAAATACTATGTGTTTTCTGTTATGTAGAAAGTAACTTGTAGTTGCCCTCATCAACGTATAACAGTTTGATAAAATGTTAAATAATTTAATATAATTAAAATACTCCCCACACAATGTTTCCTCGTATACCATTATGCAATGAAATACTTTAGTGTGGCCCTATAATTTAAGTACAAATATCCTTTGCACTGCACATTGTACAGAATATTTATTTTAATGTACTTCATAGATGCATATCAATTTCAAAATGTACGAAAAGTCTAACATGTTTAAAATGCATTTGAAGGTATTCTTCCCATTGGTGTTATGTAAAGAATATTTTTGACTGTCCTTATAATTAAACTATATATCCGATGCTCATAAAATTTGCAATGACATGACAAAATTATGCAACAATTATATATTTTAAATTTCAAACCATTTGGTTGGGTACTATTTTCAAAGTTATGTGCGGACAGACATACGAACAGACCAGACACAACTATAAGTGCTACGTATTTCTATAGTTATGAACGCACTTAAAAATATGTAGAAGTTTTCAGAAATTTGATGCATTAAATTGATCCCATTTTTATGCAACGATATTCTAAGATTTTATGAACTGCGTATTATTTCATTTTTTATACAACAAAGTACATTTCTTCAGGGAGGCTGCCCCCCCCCCCTCCCAAATTTTATTTAAATATAAATCCAAATCTTTTTGATAACTTTACCTCTCTAAAATCACTCAATAAAGATACATATTTCTCGCTAATATTGACGTCATTTTAACATCGATATCTATGTGATGCAAATTAATGGCATTTATATCTATGTGAGACATATTACTAAAATTTACTATCCAACTACTTGCTTAACAACAGGTTTATTATCTATATTATAAATTATCTATTATCTATATTATAAAGGCCAAACGTGCATAATGCATACGTCATTTTGCGAATGGCAACACTTTCCCCTGCAATTTGGGTGTTGCAATTTTCGCTACTGCAAATTTTACATTTTTGAACATCGCACATTTTTAATTTTTACACCGTCGTATAGAGAAAAAAATGTACTTTTAAATGCAATTTGTTTGAAAGCTGTATCTTAATTTATTTTTGAGATATTAATTTTTTTTTATAGCTTTTAGTACCAATTTTTTAATTGTGGCAACAAAATCCTTCAATTTTCTTTAAAAAAAAAAAAAAAAAAAAAAAAAAAATAGAAATTAAAATGCGCAACACTTTTCCATGCAATTTCGGTTTTGCAATCTTCGGTACTGCAAATTTTACACTTTTAAATATCGTATATTTTTGATTTTTACACTGTTGTGTAGAGAAAAAGATATACTTTTAAATGTAATTTATTTCAAAGCTGTATCTCAATTTATTTTTGAAATATATATATATTATAATTTTTAGTAACAATAGAAATTAAAATGTGTTTGTTATAAAATCTGGCGAGTTTCGGTTTTATTTTGTTTAATAATTTGAATAATTGAGTTTTATTGATTTTGTTAATTTTAGCTTAAAATAATATTTGTTTGAGAGTTAGACTGACCAATATAAGATGCATTTTTTACTGTTAACTAATTTTGTAGATTTATTGTAAATCAATGAAACAGTTCTTTCTTAAAGATTTTCTTTCGTCGTATTTCGACGGGTTCCACCTCGTTATTTTAAATATTAAAAAAAAATTATTTTAACGTGCATCCGACAAATTTTAAAATTATGATAATAAATTTCTGTAAGTGAATAAGGATTAATATCATAATCCAAAACCATATAATTTAGCTGCCAAAATGCATTAGTTTTATTTTCGGTATATGATGTCATAATCGCTTGTTTTTGTGCCCTAAAATCAATCTTCCTTTATCTTTTATTATTAAAAGATACTTGAAAATTTCCATTTTCTTTCCAATGTGAAGTTATTTTAATTTTCTTTTAATTCATATATATATTTTTTCATTTACCTTTATTTACTTGAAAATTCAAACATTACACTGACGTATTATACATTTTTTTAATATTATGATGATAAAGAGTTGCTAGGCAACTAAAAAAGTAAAAGAAACAAGTTGGGAATTGCACGTGAAGCGTAGCAAATGAGGTGGTTTCGTACGATAACGAAGTTTTAAAAATATCACTCTCATATATCAATCTCATAAAATTGTAAATAATTACAATTAAAATGCACATCAAACAATGTTCTGCCTATACCATTATGCAATGGAATACTTTTGTGTGGTCTTGTAAATCAATAACAAATATTCCTTGCACCACAGATTATGCAAAATGTATACTATTATAATATGTACTTTATAGATGCATATCAATTTTATTACGTTCGAATGAGTGTAACATCATTAAAATGCATTTGAAACATTTTTCCCCATTAACCGTAATGTAACGAAACACTTTTCATTGTCTCTGTAGCTGAACTATGCATCCGATTTTGATAAAATTTGAAATAACTCGACAAAATTACGTAATAATTATGCATTTAAAATTTCAAACGTTTAAAATGCATTTAAAACTTTTTTCCCCATTGACCGAAATGTAACGGAATCTTTTTGATTGTCCCTGTAATTGATCTATACATCCGATTTTCATAAATTTGAAATGACTCGACAAATTTATGGTATAATTATGTATTTTAAATTTCAAACGATTCAGTTGGGTAGTTTTTGCGTTGTTATATGCGGACAGACAGACAGACAGATGGACTGAACGACAACAATAGGCATTGAATATGCAAATAATAAATGTTTAACCACAAAACCACATTTGTATATCACTGCAAAAGAAAAGTTAAAAATTTCAAAAATCAAAATAATTGTTAAACATTGACAACAATATGATTAGAAAAGGGGAGGGGGGTTCGTGGGATGATAATGTATGATATCAATAATGAAGAGAAATTCCAAATTACCTAAAAGTCGGTAACGTTATGTATGTACATCCCCTTAACTATGGGTATTAATATAAAATTGTGTATGCATTTGTTCTTTTGCTATACAAGGTTTGGGTAAATAACACTAGTGCACAAATAGTTAATATTTCCAAGATCCAGTTTTATTTATGAATATTTCAAAAATTTATATTAAGTAAAATATTTTCGGTGTTACAAAAGTTCCAAATAAAAGTAAGTTTTGTTTTTAAAACATAAAATAGAGATATCCAAGTTCAAAGGAGAAATGCAGTGCAATTGTTCTGAGATTTTCATTTTGGTTAAGTTTGAATCTTTCCATCCTTTATATACGAATGTGAAATGTGCTAAAAGAAAAAAAAAAAAAAAAGGGTACGAATCAGTGGAAGTTTTTTAAACTAACGGTACTACTCTGTTATCCCGTCGACCAAAATACTATCACCAAATTATAAGATTAAATGCCAATAATGGATGATCGTGAATGTCAATTAAATGACATTAAATACGATACGCATGTTTAAAACGTCATTAAGTGATTTTTATTTGTATTTTTATTAATATTCTACTAATTTTTTTTTTTTTTTTTTTAAATAAAAATTACGTCAATATGTATAATTTGGCTATTAGTTTAGCGATTTCTATAATTTGGCGAAATAGGTCGATGGGATAACAGAGTAGTACCAAAATAACACATTGTGTATAATTTCAAAAAATTTTAAAGTATGAAATCTGTTTCAAAGTTATAAACTACTTTCTATTATTTAACACTAGGTTGTATGTAAATGATCTTAAAAACAGAAATAAAGTTTTTATTCAATTTGATTCTTTAGATTAACATTTTTCTAACATTCAATGTTCTGTTGATATATTAAAACTATCATAAAACTAGTCGGTTGTACCAATCATAAAACTTTCTTCTTTATCATACATGTTAATATTTCAAAAAGTTACACATGTAAATCCATCAGTATTATTACTTCCAACTCTGCACCAAATTTGATTTTCATTTTAAGTTTCCGTTTTATTTTATTAGTTATAGTAAAAATGAATTAATCTCAATAATACAGCTCATATTCAAAATATTAGAATAATTGAGAAAAAGTAATAAGAAAAAATTATTTGTCATTTATTTATTTTTTATACTAAGTAAATGCAATTAAATTTCTTATAAATTAAATCTGGAATGTTTAGATAAGATTTTAACATTTATAAAATATAAAATACAGCACAATAAATTAGGTATACAGCTTCCTTAAACACACCAGAATATTAGAATAAAATTTAGATTGGTTCAAAATATTAGAATATTTTATTTTACGCAACAATATTACCTTATGAATATGAAGTAAATGGTAGTTAATATTTTGTAGCATCCCCTTTAGCTTTCATAACAGCGTACAATCGATCTTGCATACTATATACAAGGTGTTTACAAACATTTCTATCAATATTAGCCCAAATAGACTTTATACGTGCCACTAACTCAGTTTTACTTGAAGGAGGATTTTCTTGAAGTTTTTTCTTCATTATACACCATAAGTTTTCGATGGGATTAAGATCTGGTGAATTTGGTGGCCAAGGAAGTACCTTAATGTTGCATTGGCGGAACCAATTCTTAGTTGACACCGAGGTATGCGGGGACGCTAAATCTTGTTGAAAGATGAAATCATCTTCAAATAAATCTTCTGATGATGGAATCATGTAATATTCTAAAATTTCTTGATATATCAGAGAGTTAACCTTTTCGTAGACGATGCATAACTTTCCAGGTCCTTCTGCACTCATACAACCCCAAACCATGACACTAGCAGCAAATTTTACGGAACGTTTAAGGCATTCTTTATCAAATGCTTCTTGCTTCATTCTCCAAACTCGAATACCTTGATTACCATATGAAACACAAAACATACTTTCATCACTAAATAATATATTTTTCCAATCTTCATTGCTCCATAAACGTCTTGATTTATACCAATTCAATCTTATACGCTTTTGTCTTGCAGTCATGAGAGGTTTTGTTTTCGGTACACGAGATTCAAATTTAAATTTATGGAGACGTCTTAATGTTGTCGATGTAGAAACTTCAACTCCTTCTTCTTTCCATTTTCGGTGCAAGAATCGCACACTTTTAAAACGGTTTTTCTTAACTATACGCTTCAGTTTCCTGTCATCTCTAGCAGATGTTTTTGGTTTTCGGCCACCACTTCGGCGATTATTTTGAAATTTTCCAATTTTTGAATATTGTGTTAGTATTTTACTAACGCTCGATTGCGAACAATGTAAATAATTCGCTATAAAACATTGATTTTTACCGTGCCGATACAAATCAACCATACGAAGTTTAGTAGATTCAGGAATATCACTCACACGGCCCATTTTAAGACGAAAAAGAAACAAACTGCAAAAAAGAATACTGATTTTAAATAAAATAGTCTGAATTTAATCAATGATGCCACCAGTTAAGAATTGGTAATAATTAAAGGAGAATTAATGTGAAATATTCTAATATTTTGAACCACTTGAATAAATATTCTAATATTTTGACTTTTCAAAATAATTTTTTTTGCAATTAATCTTTTCAAAAATGATATTAAATTTAAGATAACAAGTAAGTTTAATCAACAATAAGTTCTTAATAAAAATATCGTTTGCATATTTTCATTAAAAGACATTAAATTACCAAACGATATTTTCAATTTCTAAAAAAAAGGTAATTATTCTAATATTTTGAATATGAGCTGTAGTATTTAATAAAATCAATATTATTCTTTATCATGGTCCTTTCATATTTGATAAATTTACGTAAAATATTTTTATTTGCTATGCATATCTAATCATGCTTCTAAATATATGTTCACAAATTAGCATACTGAAATAAAATATCACCTAAGAAAATCAGGTGCTTTTGAGATGATACTTTGAAATTCCATGAATGACAGTTTTCCATCGTCGTCATTGTCCCCTTCTTCTAAAACTTTCTCTACCACCAACGCTACTTCTTCAGCATTAAGTTCATTTCGAGTTAAAGCAACTGTTGCTTGTTTTATGTCATCGGGACCAATAAATTTGTCACCATCATAATCTAAATGAAAATTCAAAAGAAAATTTAAATGCAATTTTAAGCATATATTCTGATGCAATATATCTTTTATCAACATTATCTGACAATTTTCGACAGTAAAATTAATTAAAATTACATATGTGTTCACTGTTCACCGATGCTAGAAAGATTTCGGGCTACTACACTATCTACCAATAAGTATTTGGACACTTTCAATTTTTGACATTTTGTGAAATATTTAAAAATATACTGGCCGGATTCTTATGGAACTTCAGGATTATAAAGATTATGTTTGACCACATATTTATCAACATCCATTTGATATGCAGGGCAATTAGGGGGCCTTCAAGAAATCAAAGAGTAATAGAAATATTTGGGATCACCCTGTACATAAAAATGCACAAAATGATTTATCGTTGCAGAATACAAATATGTGGATACTATACAACATGCACACTGATTTTTGTAAGAATAGCGTGTATATTCATAGAGAAAGAGTTATTTTTTTGAAAAGTTCAAAAAATTCTGGTATGTTTTTTGTTTATATCATGCAGGGTTTTTGACCAAATTTAACGCAAATTTCAGAAAAATTAATAAAATGTAGTAGAAAAAATATAGCAAAATTGGAATATAGATATATTAAATATTTTATGAAATATGAGTAGTTGTATGAAATATTTTTTATCTGCGCATGCGCGAACGATAACGATTTTTTTACATCATTTAATAGTCAATTCTATGGAGTAACTCATAAAAAAAAATCCAATCAAATATCGTGAAAATTCAAAAAGATATCATTATTATAGTAAGCTGTTTTTACTTTGCTCTCTAAAAATAAGTGAATGATAAGGGATTCTCCACAAATTGTCATTTTGTATTAATTGACTTTTAGAAAAGAGTAAGTATTTAATGAATACAATATTTAATATAATATTGCTCTTAATACGCAGTGGCGCAGCCAAGGGAGGGGGTTTGAGGTTAAAACCCCTCCCAGAGCTAGGAAAGATGGCTAGAATTGCAGCTTATATGAATGAAAACCAAATTAATATTTAAACGTTTTGGCATATTTCGGAATCCGCTGCTTTATTGAATCAGATTTCATTTAATAAAGTGATCCAATTAAATGACGAAAATTCTACTTAAAACTGTGAAAGTGCATATTTCATGGATTAGTTAAGTAAAAATTGGTTATTTGAACTAAATCACTTTTCTGAGACGTATTATGGTAAAAGAATGATGATTTCCTGCCACACAGATGCTCTTTGAGTTTAAGTATTATACAGTGAATATTCTAATTAGTACTGATTCTATTAACCGGCGGTTCAAATAACAGGCAATCACCTTTATCAGAAACTCAACCCCCCCCCCCCCCTAGAACCAAATTCTGGCTGCGCTACTGTTAATAAGTATCTTGACACCTGTGATATAAAAGAAAAAGAACTTTTAATCACATTCAGGGCCAAAACTAAGAAAGGGGGGAAGAAGGGCATGTGCCCCGGGCGCCAAGGCAAAAAGGTGTCATCATCTTTTTTCTTTCTTTCTTTCTTTCTTTTTTTTTTTTTTTTTTTTTTTTTTTTTTTTGAGGCAAACGTGAATTTTGGCGAACCCCCTCCCCCCTTCCTCCTCCTTTGCAAAGTATATTTACGAAGATAATTTCTCTAATTTATTTATAGCCGACCTATTTAACTTAAAATATGTAATACTGAAACAACGTAATCTGCTTTGTTAAAAAACCTTAAAATCGTAAAGCCGAATCGAAAAAAAAAAAAAATTGCTTTATATAGGATTTTTATGCCATCATCATTAGATTCCTCAATGTTTTGACATACCTTGGATAGGAAGATTTTAACAATATCATGCTAAACATATACATGAAAAAAAAAATCGCCAAACAAATCTACATTTGGCACCCTTTTGCCCTGGCACCCGGGGCACATGCTCTTCTTCCCCCCCTCTCTTAGTTTTGGCCCTGAATGTGAATAAAAGCTCTTTTTCTTTTCTATCACATGTGTTAAGATACTTATTAGCCGGAATATTGTATTAGATAGTACAGTAGAACCCCGATAATTCGGATTAACTGGGACCAGACCCAATCCGGATTATCGAAAATCCGGAGACTAAGAAAAAAATGGAATAAAATAAAACATACTTACAGAAATCACCTTTATATTAAACTTATTGAATAATTACAGACAGTAAAAATGTTTACTTTGCTTAATTCTTCCGAAAAGATTTCAGAAAAAGGTTTTTTTTTAAATTCAGAATACGATGATGAAACAGATTAATGTTATGGAAATTAGCCAATCGCTTCTCAAACTTGAAAAAAAAATAACCAAATCGATCCGGATTATCCGGAGATCCGGATTAACGGGGTCCGAATTTACGGGGTTCTACTGTATATTCATTAAATATTAAATTTTTTCTAAAAGCCAGTTAATTAAAAATGTCAATTTGTGGAGAATCCCTTATCATTCAGCTGTTTTTACAGAGCAAAGTAAAAACAGCTTACTATATTAATGATATCTTTTTGAATTTTCACGATAGTTTACATACACCATAGAATTCACTATTAAATGATGTAAAAAAATCGTTTTTATCGTTCGCGCATGCGCAGATAAAAATTATTTCATACAACTACTCATATAGCATAAAATATTTAATATATCTATATTTCAATTGTGTTATATTTTTTCTACTATATTTTACTAATTTTTCTGAAATTTGCGTTAAATTTGGTCAAAAACCCTGCATGATATAAACAAACAAAAAAAAATGTATTTTTCAAAAAAAATCGCTCTTTTTCCATGAATATGCATGGTATTCTTACAAAAATCAGTGTACATGTTGTATAGTATCCACATATTTGAATTGTGCAACGATAAATCGTTTCGTGCATTTTCATGTACAGGGTGATCCCAAACATTTCTATTACGCTTTGATTTTTTGTCGGCCCCCTAATTGCCCTACATATCAAATGGATATTGATAAATATGAGGTCAAACATAATCTTTATAATCGTGAAGTTTCATAAGAATCCGTTAAATATATTTTTAAATATTTGACAAAAATTGAAAGTGTCCAAATACTTATTGGTAGATAGTGTAATATTGTATCCGAAGTGTTGCATATTATTACACCAAGATCTAAATATGTTTAAAACTTTATTCAGGGGCGTGCCGACCCAGTGTGCAAAGTGTGCGGGGCACACAGGCGCCGAATTATTAAAGGCGCAAAAAAAATTAAGCTGAGGAGTAAATATTTTTTTTTAAATCGATAATTATTTTAAATTGTCTTGTATTTATTTTTACTTCTGAATTATGTTTTATAGAATTATCGCAGACAAATTTACTTATAAATATTCCATTAAATATATATATATGTCTCGTTTTATTATACTTCCGAATCTCCTAATATGCGATTTAAATGCAAACCTGTCCGTCCTTTCAATAAACAGAGGCGCACCTCATGTAGTTCCAAAAACAGTGAGAGGCGCTGTATTTCACATGACTGAAAACTTGTACAGACGAACCTCGTTAACATGAACCTCAAGGGGAATCAAACTTTAGTTCATGTTAACAGTAATTCATGTTATCAGTATCATATCGTTGTATTCGTCTTTATAGGGGACTGTGAGAAAAGAGGGCTGTGTTAAAAGTAATTCACGTTAAGCGTGTTCATGTTAACGAGGTTTGATTGTACTACCAATTTAGTCGTAGTAGCGTTTTACAGTTTTTTTATTACAGAAAAATTCAACCTGTTTTTTATTTTAAATAGCTACCGTTGCCTCTACGGAATTTGTCATAAATAATATGAAAATAAATTATTATTCGAAAATACTGGAAAACGTTTGTCATGCGGTAATCGGGTCATAAATATTAGTAGACTTATGCATCACAAGACATTTTGTCTTACACAGGGCTGCCATAAATAACTACTTTTTAATTCAATTTCACACCACTTTTACAAAACAAGTCTTTTACTTACGCTTTGACAAAATTTACAAGAGAAACATAATCTGATATATATATGTGTAGAAGTGGGGCGGACGAAAAACGGGTGTTTGAAATAAATCACAGTTCCAATATTTCACTGAATGAATATTTAATTAAAAGTAAGCTCTTGATTATATAACTGGTACATATACAATTCTAGGCTAAGTAAAGTATAAAATGAACACAAACATAACTGATTAAAGTTAATATGGGTATCAATCGATCCCTTTTACACAGTTCTAAAACGGAATCTCATTCCGTTAAAAACTCGGGCGTGCAGGAAACCCATCTGCTCTGCACCGCAGATCAAGGGCATCTCTCTCGCAAAATCTTCGAGCTTTCACACTTTTCCATATTGCACTTAGCTTGCAAATATTTTCCTGGGATGGGCATTTGAACTTCGCCCAGTTATTGAAACTATGCACATACATTGTCAGTCGAAGTCTTGTGGTTTCTGGGGCTAAATTACCTCTACATCTCGTCCATCCTGACCTATCTGTGACCTCACAGAGCTTAATACCAACTATAAGCTCCAGATCAAACTCCATACGACTTTCATAAAAATAGTGGAATCACAAAACACACACTAAAATTCCATATTAAATCACTGAAAAACTAATAATAATAATAAAAAGTCTGGTGCTAGTCCAAGTGTTCATAAACTATTAAAAGTTTTTTTTTTTCAGTCACAGTTCAGTTTTTTTTTCTTGCATAAAATAATGTCTAAAAAATAACGTTAAATGGGTGTACTTGGAGTCATAAAACACTATATGGCGATACATAAACAAATAAACAACAACAAAAAAAAAACACATAAAAGAAATACTTGAAAAACATCATATTTTAGGGTGTAGAAACCCATGGTTTCATGCAGTCAGCTGCAGTCGATGTCACTCTTGGACCCTCTTGGAAGCCCACTTTTTCGACATCGTACCTGTCATTGCTTTTGATTTTGATTACTTTGTAAGGACCAAAATATTTAATGCGTAATTTCATGCCGACCCCAAATTGGGTTCTTTTTATGGCAACTAGATCACCAATTTTATAACACCTTGCTTTTTTCCGTTTACGATTAAAACTTTTACTATTTTCTTCCTGGATTTTTAGAATGTTTTGCTTAGCAATATTTCTATTGTTAAGTCTTTCTTCCATGAACGCGTTTTCATGTTCCTCATCAATAATTCGTTTAATATTTAAATCCTCCTTATCCCTTAATTTTACTCCTGTTAATAACTCAAAAGGGGTATACTGAGTGCTACGCGAAATCGTACTGTTCATTATTCGTTGTACGGTTGGCACATATTTATACCATTTCGTCGGATCATCGATGGATAATTTACTCAGGATATTTATGAGCGTTTTCTGTGATCGCTCTGCCTGGCCGTTTCCCCTCGGTATACCGTCGTAATTAAGACGTGTTCTATCTTTTGATCTTCGAGATACTCCTTAAATTCATTTGAAGTAAAAGCGGCTCCACGATCGCTAATTATGCGTTCTGGATTTCCAAATACGGCTTGTTGAATTTTTAATTTCGAAATCACCTCCTTAGCGGATGTTGTTTTGACAGGATAAAACCACACAAATTTTGTGAAAGCGTCCACAACAGAGAAAATAAAATTATAATTTTTGTTTGTCGAAGGTAGCGGACCTAAATGATCGATATGGTAAGTTTGAAGTGGCGTATCTTGTTTAGGGATGGGATTTAGCAATCCTTCACCTTTACCTTGTTTCCTGTTGCATAGTATGCACTCAATACAATTTCCTATCACGTTTTCGATCTGTTTTCGAAGGTTAGGGATATAATAATCCTGTTTCACGATCGCTTCAGTTTTAGCAACAGCATAATGTCCCTTATTGTGAATTTCACGAATAATTTCCCTTTGCATGCTTTCTGGCACCATAATTAATTCTCTATCGTTTTCATATTTGTACGCAATATTTCGCCTAACAAAATAATCATTACTCTCGTTTTTTTAAACTAATGTTTTTATAGTTTGAATGTAATCATCTTCGTTTTGCGCTTTAGTCAATTTTGCAGTAAGTTCATCCTGTGAACGCGTTAAAGTTAAAACCGTGTTACGACTCAATGCATCGACATGTTTCATTTGATTCCCGGCTTTGTGAACAATTTGGTAGTCAAATTCTTGAAGAAATAATGTCCACCGCGCAACTTTAGGTGTAAGATCTTTTTTCTCTAAGGTTTTTTGAAAAGCAGAACAATCGGTTATTATTTTAAATTTATTTCCTAACAAATAAGTTCGAAATTTCTTTAATGCTTCGATGACAGCAAGTGCTTCGAGCTCATAACTACTATATTTCGCTTGAGCGGGCGTTGTTTTCTTGCTCATGAAATGAACTGGATGTAAATTTCCGTAATCATCTTTTTGTAACAAGATTGCTCCGAAACCTAAACTACTCGCATCCGTATGTAATTCCGTTTCCGCCCCCTTTCTAAATATGTGTAATAGTGGTTTACTAGACAGTTTATTTTTTAAAATTTGGAAAGCTTCTTTTTGACTTGGTCCGAAATTGAATTCATTTTCCATTTTTAAAAGATCACTCAAAGGTCTAGCAATTCTAGCATAATCAGCGATATACTTCCTGAAATATCCGGTAAGTCCCAAAAAACTCTGGAGTTGCTTTTTATCTTTTGGTTCAGGAAATTTTGTAACAGCTATAACATGAGTTTCGGAAGGTCGAATTGTTCCATTCTCAATTACGTATCCTAAGAATTCGATTTTTCTCTTCAAAAATTGACATTTAGAAAAATTAAACTCGAGGCCATACTCTGATGCTACCTGAAACACACGTTTCAATTTAGAAAGCGCCTCTTCTTCAGTCTGCGCAGGGACAATTATATCGTCTAAGTACACGGCAATCGTTCTATCTCTTATTAATTCTTTAAGGCATGCATATATGTAACGTTGGAAAAATTGTGGAGCGACATTTAATCCGAATGGCATTACATTGTACTCGAATTGTTGATTATTCGTAACAAACGAAGTAAACTTTTTACTATCCTCATCAACCTCTACGTGAAAAAATCCATTTTTCAAATCTAATGTACTGAACACCTTACTCTGTCCAATCTCATCTAAAATATCATCTATTACCGGAAGGGGATAATTATCTCTAATTATCTTTTTGTTAAGTTTTCTATAATCTACGCATAATCGGTAGTCCCCATTTTTCTTTTTCGCTAAAACAATTGGTGCAGCATAATTTGAACAACTTTCTCTTATAATACCCTTATCAAGCCAATCTCCTATTTGTGTATCAACAAATTCTTGTTCAGCAATCGCTAATCGCCTCGGTCTTTGTACTACTGGTATGTCATCGCTTAACACTATCTTAACTTTCAAGTCAACACTTTTCGTTTTCTCAGGCTTATAATTCGTAATCAAATTAATTAATTCTTCCCTTAAACCGCAGTCGGCAATATGCGTCATATCTATTTCATTTACATTAACCGCATTAGCTATTTGTGCTAAGCAAACAGATTCGGGTTCATGAGAATCATCTAAAGAATTTTCAGTCATGGGTGTGTTTGAAGAATTCAACCGCAAGTATGGGTCGGGCCTGGGAACCTCTTCAACATCTAACCGCAAGTCAGATTTAACCATGAGAATGTTTTTAACATCTTTGACCGCGCCTATCTCTGGAATTTCTAAGGGCATCTTCGTAACAACGTTTACACTGTAACTTTTTTCATCATTCCGCTTACCTGTCACTTTTAAGCCATTGTTTGATATTTCGAAATTTAATTTATTCAAACAGTTATTTCCGAGAAGCATTTCATATTTTAAATCCTGCAAAACGTACACATCGCAATTTACACTTACATCATCAATTTTTATATCAGTATTGAAAAAACCTGAAGGAATTACTCCATCACCACTAATACCTGTCAATTTCACATCATTCTTACTTAAATTAGGCCTTCCCAAAATTCTATAAAGTTCATTGTTTATCATTGTCACATCTGATCCGTTATCAACAAAACAATCTACGCGTTTCCCTTTAATTTCAATACTTTTGACAATTTTATCCGACGGACAAAATTTATTACTCATGGCGTTCACCGCTTTCGTGTTATTTAAACCGTAGTGATTACTTTTATTTCCATCCATTCTGCGAGGACACTGATTCGATTTATGAGAGACAAATTCATTGCAATAAAAACAATTAGTTTTGAAAGGGTTATAATTATTCCTTACTCCGTTCTTGTTGTTTTGGGAAAAATTGTTCTTCCGGCCAAAACTTTTATTCTCTGTGTTCTGCGAAAAACGTTTACTATCGCTATTTTTTATTTCCGAATTCTTCCTAACAATATTACGGGCCGCCTCATAATCATCAAGTTTACTTATAAAATCTGAGACCTTTGTAAACTTAGGCAAGTCATCAATAAAATGCTCCCTTACTTCCGATGGTAATTTTTTCCTTATTTGGTCAATAACTAGAAGGTTTTTTAAATCTTCAAAAGACGAAATGTTCAGACCTGTCAACCATTGTTCTAAAAAATTCGTAAGTTCAAATGAATAATCGCGATACGAGGCCGAACTTTCTTTTCTATGGGCAAAAAATTTCTGTCGAAATTGTTCCGCACTAAGCTTGAATCTTTTCAATAATAACTGTTTAACATAATCATAATCATTCGAGAGTTCCTCATTTTCGCGACCTATTATGTTAACTATTTCTAATGGTAACAGACCTAGCAAATAAGTCACCCAATTCTCCTTTTCTACTCCTAATCTTTTTATTTGTCTTTCGAACAACGTGAGATATATACTTATTTCTTCACTGGTATCATATCTCGCGATTAATTTTAAAACATCAGGAGTTTTCACTCCGGCGTTAAGCATCATTTCGGATTTGTTTTTTGCACTGAGTTCTAGCTCTAATTTTTTTAATTCATATGCTTTTTTTTCGTTTTCCTCTATTTCTTTATTTTTTTCTTGTTCTAACCGTTCGCTAACGAGACCATCTAATAAGTTTTTGACTAAATCTTCATTATAACCGTCCGATTTGGTTATTATGTCGGCTAACTGAACTTTTGTCGCGCTTTCCTCAGCACTCAGCCCCAATTCATTTAACACTGACAATAAGTCTATTTTCTTTGCTCTTACCAAATATGCCATTATTCCTACAAAAACTCTATCAAATATACTAAAATATCTTATAAAAATATTATAAATATATAAGCAAAATTATTTTCTATTCATAAACTCACATTACAAAACAAAATTCTTTAATGTTTAAAATAAAAGCAAGATGCTATAAGTTTTATATTTAATTACCATTTATGGGAAAAAACCACTTACTTCATTGTGGATATCCTCTGTTCTCACATACAAAAATAATACAAAATATATTAATAACTTCAAACAATATAGATATGATAATTATGAAAACACTCGATATAGATTGATCAATATCTTAATACATATCTGTATATGTTAAAAAATATAAGCCCTAAAAAAAATGCACCGGGCTTGAAAAACTTAAAATACTAGGACATTTCAGCCCTGTATCACTTGGCTTCAAAAAAAATTTCACTCGCGCAAAAATCGCCTCGCAAAAAAAAATCACAGCGAGGGTTCTTGAACAGCATAAACCCTTCGTAGCAAAAAAAAAATCCACAAAATCGTTGCACTCGTGCTAGCTTCGGGACTCGTAAAAAAAAAAAAAAAAAAAAAAAAAAAAAAAAAAAAATGCACTACGAGTTGTTTCTTGTGGCACCGCAACAGCACTGTTTTCTTCCGGACAACTCAAACACACACAGCTCTCGGACAGTCGAAGCAGCTCAGCTCTCTTCGTAAAAACAGCGACGATTCCAGCAATCACTGGAGTAGCAGGGAACATCCAACTTTATCACCGAGCAGAAGTCCACTGGTTCATCCTATTAATGCCAAATTACTATCTTACTATCAAAAGTTCTTGCAAGTCCTCTGGTTCATCCAGGGCGAGCCCCCAAAATTTGTAGAAGTGGGGCGGACGAAAAACGGGTGTTTGAAATAAATCACAGTTCCAATATTTCACTGAATGAATATTTAATTAAAAGTAAGCTCTTGATTATATAACTGGTACATATACAATTCTAGGCTAAGTAAAGTATAAAATGAACACAAACATAACTGATTAAAGTTAATATGGGTATCAATCGATCCCTTTTACACAGTTCTAAAACGGAATCTCATTCCGTTAAAAACTCGGGCGTGCAGGAAACCCATCTGCTCTGCACCGCAGATCAAGGGCATCTCTCTCGCAAAATCTTCGAGCTTTCACACTTTTCCATATTGCACTTAGCTTGCAAATATTTTCCTGGGATGGGCATTTGAACTTCGCCCAGTTATTGAAACTATGCACATACATTGTCAGTCGAAGTCTTGTGGTTTCTGGGGCTAAATTACCTCTACATATATATATTAAATTAATGGTGTGAATAGAATATAAAAATAGTAGCCTGTAGCAGCACTGCTTATATGACACACGTGCATTTCACGAGGAAAGCTATAAGTCCCCTTCGATTCAAAAATTCTATGCAAAAATAATATAGATCATATTAAATTTGTAACTGACTTTTTAGAAGGGGAACCCAACTTGAAAGTATTGCATGGAAGAAGCCAGAAACATTAATCACTAAATAACAAAGTAACAACATTAAATAACTAACGATCACTGGTAACATTTAAAAGAACTCGATTAAAATATTATTGGTTTTAAAGAAAGCACCCTTTAAAACGAACTTTGAATTAAAAAAAAATAGCTAATAAGAGGAAACATTCGAACGAACACAGAAAAACTTCAAAAAATGCTACTGGCTACCATGCTACCATCAATGGCGGATCTAAGGGGGGGGAGGGGGCGATGGGGCGATCGCCCCCCCTTGAGCCCAATAAAGGGCTTCAGAACGACATTAGATGCCCGCACGGAAAAGTTGTTGATCATAAACTCGATTTAATTCAATAATTCTTTAATTCAATATACTGGGACTTCTCAGGTCTTTACGTTTTTAAAACCGGGTCAGGTCGGGTCTTATTTTTTTTCTGCAGAGCTGGATCGAGCCACACTGTTTTTTTCAGGTCGGGCCTGGCTTGGATTCCCTTCCTACTAGAGGTATACACGGACCAAAATTTTCAAGCCCAGGCTCTGTCCTGTACAAGGGCGGATCTAAGGCGGGGGCGAAAAGGCGATCGCCCCCCCCTTTTGGGCTAATAAGTTTCCCAAAAAAACATGCATCCTTGCAGGAAATCAGTTGAAGCCTAACTCGAGTCCGGTGCGGCGTGGCCCGCCCCGGGTCGCGCCTTTTTAAATTCGCGGGACTCGGGATCTGTCAGGTCTTCTCGCTTTCAGACCCGGGCCGATCATTGTTTTTCTTCAAATTTGGTCGGGGCCAATGGCGAGTCTAAGGAGGGGGGCGAAGGGGTGATTGTCCTTCCCCCCTCTTGGGCTAATAAAAGTTTCCCAAAAAGACATGCATCCTCGCAGGAAATGAGTTAGATCCTAACTCGAATCTGGCGCGGCCCACCCTGAGGCGCGCCTTTTTAATTTCGCGAGGCTCGGTCTGTGTCTGGTTATGGATGCCTGCATTAGAGAGGAGACAGGTTTAGACTGAGCCCGTGTCTGATACGATGTCGAGCCCTATTTTTATGCTGATCTACAGGCTCGGACTCATTTTTTCTGAAACCTGAAATTTTTATTTATCTACGAATAGAAAAAAGTAAAAAAACATTTTTCCCCTTAAAAATTTCTTATTCCTTTTCGAATCAATGTCTGGCTAATTTGATCAAAATGAAAGTGAAGTACATTTTTTTCCATTTTAGCATTTGAATGTTACAAAAAAAAAAAAAAAAAAAAAAAAAAACACAAAAAACAATTATATCTACATCTATATCTATCGATGTATGTTCAAGCATTGCCGTCGACCGACGTTCTGGCGCCTACCGGAAAAAAAAAAAAAAAAAAAAAAAAAAAAACGCGGGAATAATGAATGTGTTTTTAGTTCGATTTTTATTTTGTTTGTGGCTGAGATTATTATTTTGCAATTGGATCTTTTATAATTATTATTATTTAGAATCTAACGCGAAAAAAATATTTTCTTCTGATTTTAGTTTGTGATTACCGAATAATTAAATTTCTAGTGTATACAACGTATACAAGTCGTAATCGCTCTTCATTTGGACTCTGTACTAATTATCATTTATTTTGGGATCTCTGCTGATGCCGTAGCTGTAAGTAAATGTATTTACGATATTCTTCCCATCGAGCAGTGTTTCCTTTGTTTCTGTAAAAGTGTTGTACTTTAAAATTTTTAATTTAACGTTATTTTCTGGGTCCTGGATCATGCCTATAACGAAGGCTTGTTATGAAGTATGAAATGGTTATAGTTAAAATGTGCATTTTTTGCAGAAAATTTTAAAATGTTATTCCATTTGACAGATAATAGACAGTATTTACTAGTTCCATGCATTTATTCATGAAACACACTTCACTAACATGTCCATAATATTTTCTTATTAAAACAGAGACAAAATATGAGAAACCTTTTATGTGTAAAGTACATTTTTATTTTATACCAAACTGTTATTTTGATAAAATTGAATTTAAATTTTTGTAACAGCCATTTTTATATAAAAAATAGTTTTAAAATGATAATTACTTTTGGAAAAACTTTTATAAGTATTATGCAATTTTTTCCTGCTGTATAATTTCATTATCGGGCTTTTGCTCTTGATGCCGCAAAATGTTTCTGGGTCAGGCGGGACCTGGCTGTAGACTAATAGCGCGAATTTATCTCTAGTCCGCACAGAACAAAATTTCCCTGATCGGGGTTCGGCTCAGAATAAAAGCTAAATTTCGGTCCTTGTCCGACCCAGCCTAGAAGTATGCACGGGTCCGGGCCTGGCCTAGCTAGCGAAATGGTTTCGAATTTTCTTACGGGCCAGCAAAATTAGAATAATTTTTCCAACGGGCCGGGCCAACAAACAAAATAAACAGGCCGAGTCGGAAAAAAAAATTGAACGTGTCAAATGGGTTGGGGCGATAAAAAAATTTAGCGGGCCTACTGACCCTTTATAAAGATTTAAGCAGGAATTTTAAAATATGAGCTATTTTCAATGATTATGGGTTTAACGAAAATACGTATAAATGTGCGTCACCAGCCGATATTAGTTTGGCAACATCAATACAGAAATGTAACTTTTACAGTGTAGAGATCAGCATCGAACAGTTACATTATGTGTAACCCGGGTTTAATATTTTTTTAGCAGACTCTTGCCGGCCCAAGATCAGGTTTGCATTGTTTTTCTGTATAAACGAGCCGGGCTGGACCTAGACTTAATTGTTCTCAAGATGTGTAGGACAGACAATACGATTTGAAAAATTATTAATAACAATAAATAACTTATGTTAACGCAGTCTTTGGATATATACTTCTTGGTCGTTCTTAAATTCACTTCTCAACGAAAGTTTGACATATTTTCTGACTAATTTTTAACTCTAAAAGTATAAAATTGACAAGACTGACTATTAAAGGGATTTGAAATCGAATATCGATTTTCATTTTTGGTAAATAAGATACTTGTACAACCTTCTTGAGATATAAGAGATTCTTCTCAAATGGTTGCAGATTTTTCTACCTTTTCATGCTGTCGCTTCCAGAAATTCTATTCAAAACGCTAACTTTGACAGTATTTTCTTGAATTGCTTGTATCAAAAAATGGATAACGCCATAGTTTCTGAATAAAAACACATGCATCAGTGTTGAATTCAGGGGGATCGCCCGGGGAGACATCCCCCCCCCGGAAAATTTGAAAATTTCTGTTTTCAATCGTAAAAAAGTGTAATTTCCACCGGAGCCACAAAAGTCCCTCCCGGAGAAAAATGTCTGAATTCAACATTGCACCTGCCAATCCTGCTAATGTGATCCACAGAATAAACATTAGTTAACCCGACCAACAGCAAAAAAAAAAGTCAACCGGGCCCAAACGCGACCTACACAAAAAATAGAAATCAACCGGACCCAGACCCGACCCACAGCAAAAAATAGAAACAACATAACCCGCAGTGACAAAATTAGCCCAGACCCACGCATTAAAATCGAGTCTCCAAATATCTAAAATCGCCCCCCCCCCCCTTGAGGACTCTCCAGATCCGCCCTTGGCTACCATAGTGTCCACGGAAGACGTGTTGGACGGCTCTGAATAGAGAATATTTGTAAAAACAGAACTTGTATGACTGTGACATAGAGATTTAAAATTGGAGTGGTTTACGTCAGCTATGGGGCAAACTTTAATTGGTAAAAATGAAACATCAGCCGTTTGTAAAGGTTTTGCATTCCCTCCAGTGCCGTAGGTTTCATACTGTGTGTTTTTTCATTCATAGAGTAAAGTCTACTTTATTCGGCCATAGCATTTCTTACAAATGATCACTTCTTTAATAAACTTTTCTACCAAAAATTGAACAGACTTCAAAAACTACTGCAAAGTGAAAAATAATTTCCTTACATAATAATAATAAGGTATTAAATTAAGAGTGTAGTATTTACCATGCGTATTATTATATTTATGTACATTAATTGGATTTTTTGGAGTCGGTGCCAGCCAAGCCAAGTTACATGCAATTTTCCAATAGACACACATCCAAGTATTTACGAGTTTTTTACGATTTAATATTTAGTTAAAAATGTAACTTTATTCTCTTACGATTATCTATTATAAAATCGTAAAAACTCGTAAATACTTGGATGTGTGTCTATTAGAAAATTACATGTTACTTGGTTTGGCTGGCACCGACTCCAAAAAATCCAATTAATGTACATAAGTATAATAATACGCATGGTAAATACTCCACTCTTAATTTAATATCTTATTACTATTATGTACAAAAATTATTTTTCACTTTGCAGTAGTTTTTGAAGTCGATTCAGTTTTTGGTAGAAAAGTTTATTTTTCTCTTTTTAGTTAAAAATTAACGATTTTTTAATGTCGGTTAAAAAAAATTACAATACGGAAAACAATATTGTAAATTATACATGGATGTAAATTTTGTGAGGAGCGGCATTCGAACGCACCCTCTCTTACCAGAACCAGAGCTTAAATCTGGATCCTTAGACCTCTCGGTCATCTTGATTGCGCTCCAGTCGGCGAGCTTATTCAAAGCCCATGTTACTTTTAATTTGCGAAATATCACGCGATCAGTTAATAATAAAAATTGTAATACGGAAAAAAATATTGTAAATTATACATTGATGTAAATTATGGCAGGAGTGGGGTTCGAACCCATGCTCTCTTTTTCGAGACCTACAAACAACATAAACGGGCCGGGCCGAGCCGATAAAAAAAAATTTCGGGCCTGCCGGCCCATTCTGAAGGTTTCAAAGAAACGGTAAAATATGAGCTATTTTCAACGAAAATGGTTTTAACAAGAATAAGTATAAATGTGCGTCACGAGCCATACTAGTTTGACAGCATCAATATAAAAATGTACAGTGTAGAGATCGGCATCTGAGAATTGCATTGTGTGTAACCCGTTTTAATATTTTTTTAGCTGACTCATGCCGGGCCGAGATCAAGCTTGTATTATTTTTCTACATATAGACTGGGCGGACCGGAGTTAGACTTAATTGTTCTCAAGATCTGTAGGGCAGAAAACATTATTTGTAAAATTATTAACAGGGATAAAGTACTTATGTAAGCTTAATCTTCGGATATATACTTCTGGATGGTTTTTAAATTAATTTCTCAATAATGCGAAAGTTTGACACATTTTCTGATTAATTTTAAATTGTAAAAGTATAGAAGTGATAAGCCTAACTATTGAAGGGATTTGGAATCGAATAGCGTTTTTCATTTTTGGTAAATAAAATACTTGTATAACCTTGTTGAGATATAATAGTTTCTCAAATATTTGCAGGTATTTCTCCCTTCCCATGTTATCGCTTCCGGAAATTCTATTCAAAGCTCTATGACAGCATTTTATTTGCTTGCAGTATTCTTAAATTGCTTGCATCAAAACGCTATTCGATTATATAGTTTCTGAAAAAAGATACCTGCTAATCTTATGCCTTTCTGATTAAAAAATGAATTTAGAAATGTATCAGAAAGGAGCTTTGAATTTAAGAATGAATTTGTATTTAAAATCTTTAAATAAATGATGTAGAAATATTTTTATAAATTTTCTTTTATTAAACAGCTTCAAAAGTAACGATGTTTTCAGCTTTCTTTCTTTTTTTCTTTTATTCTGAGCCATATTAATTTTTTTATGAATCTTTATTCGAATGTTGAAAGCCTAAGAATCTAAGTAATCATTAATGTTGTTAATGTGTATTTCCTGTATAATATACTGTAAAATCATTCCATAGATATGTTTGCAGTATTCTTTAAAGGAATCTTAATTTTATGATAAAAATCTGAATTTTTTAGAAATCGTTGAAATCGTAACGGGCCGGGCCCGGCCCGAACTTTTGAGTTTTACAACAGGCCGTGCCGGGCCGAAATAATTTTTCTACGGGCCGGGCCCGGGCCTGGAAATTCCGGCCCGTACAGACCTCTATCCTGCATACGATAGAGATGGATTTAAAGACATTTCTGGTTGAAAATTATTTTAAAAACCGCACTTAAAAAGTAAATTGAGGTGCATTTTTCAAGCAAATTCCATTTGAAAGAGCATATTTTCTCCTATACGACTGTGCCAAAACTGAAAATGTGCGATGTTTAAAAAATTGTTCTAGCGAAAATTAAAAAAATAAAATGCTTTCGTGAAGTTTAGTCATTTGCAAAAACACGTCAGCATTACGGACGGACACATTTGTCCTTTATAATATAGATAAACTATTGTTATTATATTGTGTTAATTTCTCCGGGATAATAAAATTTTACAATTTAATGCAGGATTCCGAAACAGCCAGGCTTTATTTTCACAGGCTTTACTGTCTCAATTTTTTTTACACAGTTAAAAACCTCACTTATTTTTCAAGTAATTTACGAATGTTTCAAACTAGAAATTTTATGTCATAAATGAATAAAAACCTATAAAAACAAGACACATTTTATTAAATAATTTTTCGGTTCAAAAAACTATTTGACCTAGTAAAACTAGTCAGATTTGGCAATTCCAAAACTTTCTTCTATCTTATACATGTAAATACTTCCTGAAAAATGTAGCATAGCCGCGCATCGGTTAGGTGGTTTAAACTAAAATCTAGTCAGCAACAACTTATGTCAACTTATTATTGAATCTGAAGTTTGGTGAAACTCCGTGCATTTGTTTTTGAGATAGAACTATTGCAAAATCTTAAAAAAAAAATCTTCATAACAGTGCCACATATTGGGTGATGTACATCAAAAATTAATCACGACAATTTTTTTATCACGTACTAATTGAAACTGAAAGTTGATGAAAATCCATGCATTAGTTCTTGAAATACATTTATTGTAAAATCTTCAAAAATGCAGCATAGCATCGCCATCAATAGGAGCAATTTACACCAAAAACTAAACAACAGTAATCTATATAGCTGAATCTGAAGTTTTATAAAATTTCGTTTATTAGTTCTTGAGATAGAGAATATTACGATAACTACGAATAATACAAAATGGCAGCGCTACCTGTCGAGCGATTTGCATCAAAATGTAATCAACACCATTTTACATCAAGTGCTAACTAAATCTAAAGTTTTATGAAAATCCATGCGCTAGTTCTTTAGATGCGGCTATAGTGGAAATTGTGAATAATGCAGTATAACAGTGCCACCTGTTGAGCGGTATATACTAAAAACTAATCAGATGTAGTCTAGATGTCGTATCTAGGTCTAACAGAATCTAAAGTTTTGTGAAATTCCGTGCTTTAGTTCTTGAGGTAGAGCGCCCAGAAATTTTTTGTCAAATACAACAGACAGACATTATGTAAAAACATGTTTTTTTTTAGGGTTCTCTGACCTCTAAAACGAGTAAATCCATCGAAAACCGGATTTCGAACATTTTTATGAATCTATAGTTTCTTATAAAGATAGAAGGAAATTAAAAAAAAAAAAACTTCAAAAGGATATAGAAACTATGCATTTATAGATATTCATAGATTATATATATTTATAATTTTATTTTCGGAGTGGCGAGGGGGGGGGGGGGAGATATAGGGCGCCGATGGACGTTCTGCACACAGGCGCTGAATACTGCTGGCACGCCCCTGACTTTATTATAGTACGAACATTTTCTACGCTTTACGTGCAATTTCTTATTTGTTATGAATGACGAAGATATAAAAAAGTCCTTCCGGCAATGCCGGGAGGAAGAGGTAGCTTTCATATACTTATTTATTTATTTTAAATTAAGTTATATAAATTAAATATGCGAAGCTCAAAATAGTGGAACACGATTAAAAAAAAAAAAAAAAAAAACAATGAGCTTGATTGAAATCTTAATTCATGTGAACATGCACACTCACATCGAAATCGATTAATATATACGAGTGCTGTCGCTGGGAAATCGACTTTTTTTTTTAAATGTCACCCACGTTAGAAATTCAAACTGCTATATCCCAGGCGTTTTTCAAGGTAAAGACGAAGCAAAAAATACTCCGGTATTCATTATTAAGATAAATAGTTTAGAAAGAACCTTTTTTCAATTTATAATTTTTTGTTTATACATTATACATTTAAAAGATTTTTGACAAATTTAAATGGCCGCCATTTTGAAACAAGATGGCGGATGAAGTTGGCTAGTGAACTCGGTCAAGACATTGGTATGTACCATGAACACATGGAGTTATATCGAAATCAGTTTATAAATATGCGTATTAAAGCGTGACAAATTTCAGACCGTTCCAAAATGTCAATCTCACTGGAAATTGAAAGTGCTAAAACTCAATCATTTTTCAAGGTATAGATGAAACAAAAAATGCTCTGGAATCTTTGTATCAAGGTCAAAACACAAAAGAAAAATCTTTTTTCAATTTCTTACTTTTTTGCACCTAATTCTAAAATTTATTTAAAAAAAAATAATATTCCGCCATTTTGAAACAAGACGGCGGTTGGAACTGGCCAACGAACTCGGTCCAAGCATCTGTATGTCCTATCTACGCACCAAGTTTCATCCAAATCGGTGTATAAATACACGTGTTATCACGTGACGAAAACCAAATCATTTCAAAATGTGAGCAACACTAGAAATTAAAAGTATTATAACTCAGACTTTTTTAAGATACGGACGAAACAAAAAATGCTTTGGAATCTCTGTATCAAGGTCAAATGCATAAAAGAAAAATCTTTTTCAATTTCTCACTTTTTTGTACCTAATTTCAAATTTTAAATTTTTTAAAAATGATTTAAATGGCCGCCATTTTGAAATAAGATGGCGGATGGTACTGGTTAACGAACTCGGACCAGGCTTTATTAAGTACTATGTACACACCAAGTTACATCCAAATCGATTTATAAATACGAGGGTTATCACGTGACAAAAATCAGATCGTTTCAAAATGTCAGCCATAAGAAAAATTCAAAGTGCTATAACTCAATCATTTTTTAAGATATAGACAAAATAAAAAGCGTTCTGGAATTAGTGTTTTAAGATCTAACAGATAAAATAAAAATATTTTTCAACTTTTAATTTTTTCGCATTTAATTTTAAATTTTAAATTAAAAAAAAATTTAAATGGCCGCCATTTTAAAACAAGATGGCGGATGATGCTGGCTAACGAACTCGGTCGAGATATTTGTATGTACTATGTACATACCAAGTTTCATTCAAATCGGTTCATAAATACGGTAGTTATCGCATGACAAAAATAAGATATATATATATATATATATATAATACCATTAAAAGTAGACAAGATTCACCAATGGATTTTATCAACAAAACAATAAACCAAATCGAAGAATTAAATTGAATTATAGTAAACAATATTAACCATTTGAAATTAACCATTGAATTTAATAACTTATAGCACATTGAACATGGAAGGAAAAAAGAATAATATGAATACAAATGAAATTTGTAGAACCAAAGCAGAATCTTCAGGTCCCAAATACTTTGGAACTACAAATGGAGTGTGTGGTTTCATCTTCGTATTTGCCATGAAAAAGCAAAGCAATACGAATTTGGGACTACCATCACACAAAAACCAAATTATTAAACAAGGAACAAAGATATTTTACAAAAAGGAGTTGAAAGTAAATAAAAATAATAGTTATCCATAACAAACAAAAAAGATAAAGCTGAATGGAAATATAATTGAACCGGAAAAATAATTAATAATTGATATTAACATTAAATTAATAAAATGATTAAAATTAGAAATATATATATATATATGGTTACATATATACAGGGTGATTCTAAATTTTTTTTACAATAAAAGAGGAATGATAGTACACATCAAGACAAACAATATTAAATAGGAGACCAAAGGTCCCAAATATTTTCCAAAGGCGATAGCCGCCATTAAAGTTTAGGGACGAAAATTTCAAATATACATAAAAAATGGAAAAATCGGTCGATTGATTTGCGGTTTTCACTAAAATTATTCTTTATGTCGGCATTTTCTTAAAATTAATTAATAAAGATAAATTTCAAAAAATGCCGATAGAGCGCGCTTTAGACTTTGGAATAACGAACGACTATTTTTTGCATCTCATTAAATGTTTCGTAAGCTTAGACTCAAACTTAAATTTTGAGCTCAAAATCTGAAAGTGGGAGTGGTTAAGTAGCACAAACTGAACTGTGTTCAGAGGGTTCAAATTTCAAATGATTAAAAAAAAACGGAAAAATTGGTTCATTGATTTGCGGTTTTCACTATAACCATTCTTTATGTCGGTATTTTCTTAAAAATAAATTATAAAGATAAATTTCAAAAAATGTCGATAGAGGGCGCTTTAGACTTTGGAGTAACGAACAACTCTTTTTTGGCGTTATTTTTTGCATCTTATTAAATGCTTCTGTAAGCTTAGACTTAAATTTTGAGCTCAAAATCTGAATAGTTGGAAGTGGTTAAGTAGACAAACTGAACTGTATTCAGAGGGTTCCAATTTCAAATGATTATAAAAAACGGAAAAATTGGTCGATTCGTTTGCGGTTTTTCGCTAAAACTAATTTTTAAATGGCATTTTCTTAAAAATAAATTTTAAAGATAAATTTCACAAAATGCCGATAGAGGGCGCTTTGGACTTTGGAGTAGCGTACAACTATTTTTAATTGTTTTTTTTTTAATCTCATTAAATGCTTTCAAATGCATAAACTTAAATTTTAGGCTCAAATTCTGAATCGTTCGGAGTGTTTAAACAGCGAAAAAGTGAATTTTGTTCGAGGAGGGGGAGGGTTACATTTCAACTCCTGAAGACACTTCAATTTGCGCTACTTAACTACTCCTAATTATTCAGATTTTGGACTCAAAATTTAAGTTTAAATCTAAGCTTCCGAAAACATTTAATAAGGTTTTTCAAGCATTTAATTAGAACAAAAAATAATGGTTAAAATTAATTGTTGGTTACTCTAAAGTTTAAGGCGCCCTCTAATGCAATTTTTTGAAATTTATCTTTATGATTTATTTTAAAGAAAATACCGACAATAAGAATAGTTTTATTTTAAACCGCAAACGAATCGACCAATTTTTCCATTTTCTATAATTATTTTTAATTTGAACGACCCCCCGCCCCCCCCCCCCCTTAAACACATTTCAGTTTGTGCTACTTAACTGCTTCCTACTATTCAGATTTTGAGCTCAAAATTTAAGTTCAAGTCTAAGCTTCCGAAAACATTTAATGAGATGCAAAAAATAACGGCAAAAAGTAGTTGTTCGTTACTCCAAAGTCTAAAGCGCCCTCTATCGACTTTTTTGAAGTTTATCTTTATAATTTATCTTCAAGAAAATACCGACATAAAGAATAGTTTTAGTGAGAACCGCAAATCAATGAACCAATTTTTCCGTTTTTTTATAATCATTTGAAATTTGAACCCTCTGAACACAATTCAGTTTGTGCTACTTAACCACTCCCACTTTCAGATTTTGAGCTCAAAATTTAAGTTTGAGTCTAAGCTTACGAAAACATTTAATGAGATGCAAAAAATACCGGCAAAAAATAGTTGTTCGTTACTCCAAAGTCTAAAGCGCCCTCTATCGACATTTTTTGAAATTTATCTTTATAATTTAATTTCAAGAAAATGCCGACATAAAGAATAATTTTAGTGAAAACTTCAAATCAATCGACCGATTTTTCCGTTTTTAGGTGCGTTCGTAATTATGTAAATACGTAGCACCTATTGTTGTCGCTCAGTCCGTCCGTCTGTCTGTCTGTCCGTCTGTCTGTCTGTCTGTCTGTCTGTCCGTCTGTCTGTCTGTCTGTCTGTCCGTCTGTCTGTCCGTCCGCATATAACAACGCAAAAACTACCCAACCGAATCGTTTGAAATTTAAAATACATAATTATTACATAATTTTGTCGAGTCATTTCAAATTTTATGAAAATCGGATGGATAGATCAATTACAGGGACAATCAAAAGGATTCCGTTACATTACGGTCAATGGGGAAAAAAGTTTCAAATGCATTTTAATCGTTTGAAATTTAAAACGTATATTTATTACATAATTTTGTCGAGTCATTTCAAATGTTATGAAAATCGGATGCATTGATCAATTACAGGGACAATCAAAAGTATTCCGTTACATTACGGTCAATGGGGAAAAAAGTTTCAAATGCATTTTAATAGTGTTACACTCATTTGAATATACAGAATTGGCATGAATCTATGAAATATGTACTAAAAATACATTTAGTACAATCTGTGATGCAAAGAATATTATAAGTTAAATTACAGGGCCACACAAAGGTATTCCACTAAATAATGTTATACGGGGAAACATTGTTTGTGGAGTGTTTTAATTATATTAAACTACTTCACATTTTATGAATAAGATATACGTTAATGAAGTATAATAAAAATTACTCCCTGTATATTTACAGGAACACAAAGATTTCGACCACTATACTGTATCCAAAGTACGCTCTACTATATCAATAAGATCTGAATATTTTAAAACTTCGTTGTCAACGAACGCACCTCATTTGCTACGCTTTACGTGCAATTTCTAACTTGTTTATTTTAATTTGAAATTTTGGTCCCTAAACTTTAATGCCGGCTATCTCTTTTGGAAAACGTTTGGGACCCTTGGTCTCCTATTTAATATTGTTTGTTTTGATGTGTACTATCACCCCTCTTTTATTGTAAAAAAAATTTGGAACCGCCCTGTATATATGTCAACATTTGAACGGAGGGTGGTTTTGGAGTCTGGAGTCATGATCGTGAAAATATACCAAAATTTTCTGGAAGTGCTTTCCTCCGGACGACTGCAATAGGTAGCTTTTTACTTTTTGTAATGAAAGCTACCTAAAAGTATTTTGAATTCAATCATATTTAAATCGAAGAAAATGTATCAGAATAAAAATATTTTTAGATTTCAGCTAAGGGAAAGGATATACGTTTTTTAATTATAAAAAATGTTCAATTAATATCAATTTGTTATTTTTCAGTATTTGAAAGTAACTTTTCTTCTTATTATTGTTATTTATTAGCTTTCAAAATTCTTATATCTCGTTTTCAAACAAAGAGCTCGTATTTGGAGAGTTTCAGAAAGTTCAAATATGGACTCAAAAAGGAAAATGACGTCCATTCTCTTCCCTTTTGCTCTTATTAAATTCTTCATGAGCTCGCAGTGCTGAAAAAGAAGACGGGATGCAAATAGAAAAGTTATTGAAGCAGGAGCTATGACGATGGTAACTAACATCAAATATTGATAAATTCCCTACCGTTTTATTTCATGGAGAAGGATATACACAATATCTATTACTTTGCCTTAGAAAATGTAGGCACAGTTGTGGGGAATACAATAACTAGAGGATATGATTTAAGGGTTTATTCGAAAAAATATTTTTCCACCCTCAACAGCTCGAAATTTTCTGATACATTTTCAAATTCATTTTTAAAAGTAGAAACATGAAACTTGATGAGGTGATTTTTAAAGATATGTATAAGATGCCGTGTGATTTCATTTTTCGCTCAATGCAATAGAATTAGATTTATAGATACTAAGTACTTTCTCAGTATGACCATTTTTTTCTTTCCCAGACCTCCCGCTTCGGAAAATTCGATTCAAATCACCTACTTTGAGAGCATTTTTTTGCAACAACATGTACATATGCATATACAGGGAAAATAAAAACAGATTTAGAAACAGAGATGTTCATTCTATAAGAAAATCAAATTTTTAAAAAATGCGGATTTTCATCAAAACTGACATTTCAAACGTAGGACTTATTGTAAGTAAAAATTTAAAAGAAAAAAAAAAAAAAAAAAAAAGAGAGAGAGAGAGATAAAATATCAAGTGAACGGTATGGGAACTTAAACTCGAAAGTTTAACTTTGTTCTTCAGTTAAATAAAATATTGTTAAAAATCATCGCTGTTGACCATTTTTTCTTTATTTTGAATCATTAAGGCATTCTTCTATAAGCTTATATTTTCATTTTATTAAGTTTAATTTCTAGATTTTTATTCCTCAAAGTTAAAACTGTGTGAGAATGCCCCATACATATTATTGCTTAGTATTTATTTATTTATTTATTTTCGTGGGATTTATACATTTTAGATGGCCCTGAATTCGGTTTGACTATTTTTATAAAAAGTCCGTATGTGGGACACATTTTGTAGGCGTTCTATTTCTCAAGAACTAGCGCACGTAATTTAATAAAACTTCAGATTCAGTTAAACCTTGATAAAACTGATGCTAACTAGGTTTTAATGTAACTCGTCCAATAGGTGCTGCTGCTATGATGCACTTTTTACGAGTTCCGTAATAGTACATCTCAAGAATTAATGCACCGAATTTCACCAACTTCATATTGTTTTAGACCTAGGGCCTGATTAGTGCACAGGCCAACTAGGCCCTGGCCTTGGGACCACTCTTGAAGAGGGCTCAAATTTAACAATATGATTAAAAAAAAATTTATACTGCATTTCCTGCAATTATTTCCTCAAAAACCGAAAATGATTTTGGTTAACTTGGCAGCCGTATGGTAATCTAATGATATTTTTCGAATACTCCCGGGAGAGGGGGGGGGGAGAGAATCTAATTAATATTTTTTTGCGAGGGGATCCCGAAAAGGTGTTGGGCCTTGGGGCCCCTACAATCTTAATCAGAATCTGTTTAGACCTTGACATAAATTGGTGCTGATTAGGTTTTGATGCAAATCGCCCCACACGTAGCACTGCCATGGTAAATTTTTTCACGATTTAGCGGTAGCTGGAACTAATGAGCGGAATTTCCCCAAATTTAATATTCTGTTAGACCTAGACATAAATAGATCATCATTAGATTTACTTGTATACCGCCTAACAGGTGTCGCTGCTATGCTCTGTTTTTGACGATTTCCGCGATAAGCTATACCTCGGGAACATAGAAATTTAATTTTGTTTGCAGACAAACTTGCTTTAGATTTGTTGGCCAAAACCCTACAAAATGTTATTTTTAACTATTTGGAAAAAAAAAAATAGTTGTTGTTCTCAGTAGAGAATTGGGAAATCTAAAGTACCGGGTGATTATAATTAAAGTCCCGATTTTAAAAATCGATAATTTTAAAACTACTGGTCAGAATGACTTGATATTTTAGCAGAACAATCGTAAGGCAATGGAATTTTGTTTGGCGAAAGAAAAAAAATAGTTCCAAAATGTGCCGATAGATGGCGCTGTCAGTGTTCACATTGTCTAGATATATGCAAATTACTAATACGTGACATGCACACATGAAACTTAGCTGCCATAAAAATGCAGAGCACCAGCTCTTTCCCTAAATGCTTCATCATGTCTCTGACTATGAAGGATCGCGCTCTGCTCTTGAAGCTTTTTTATAAGAACGCTGACTGTGCACTTACAGCTATTAGGAAGTTTCGGACATTAAAATCCATTAAATTGGGTCCAATAACCACAAAAGGTCTTCGAAAAATGATTGCTAAATTCGAAGAGACCGGTTCATTTGACGTTAAACGGGGTAGAGGAAGGAAACCAGTTTCGGCTGCGGCAGTGGAAGATGTGGCTACAGCATTACAAGAACAGACTAACAGTGATGTTGGAATCAGCAGTGCACGGGGAATTGGCCGATTGCTGGATATGCCGAACAGCACATTGCGTAAAATCCTACGGAAGATCTTGAGCTGTTATCCGTATAAGATAACTCATGTGCAGGAGTTGCTACCTGCTGACCTGGAAACACGTCAATCTTTTGCACTGCAATTTCTTGCCCGGATGGAAGTGGACAACGGATGGCCATGGAACATTCTGTGGTCTGACGAAGCCCACTTTCATTTGCAAGCATAGGCGTAGCGTCGGGGGGGGCCCGGGGGGGCACGTGCCCCCCCAATCATCTGTACCCGGGCGCCAGAACAGAAAGCGTAATGGCGCCAAATGAAAACTTTTTCTTTGACTTTATATGCAAAAATTTATGTATATATATCGAATTTGAATAAAAAGATCTCACAAACGGAAAATTCAAAAGCAAACCTGAACCAAGTGTATAGTTATGCATTCTGTCATTAAATAAATCAGTCTCTACTCAAAAACACTCTTCTGTGTGAAACTGTACTTCATCGACCATTGCCAAAAAACAAACGATTTCCCTAGTGGTTGCAGAGCGGGCGCCAAATGAAGATTTTGTTTGTCTTTGCATTCAAAAATGTATATGTATGGAATTTGCATAAGAATGTCTCACAGCCTGAAACCAAGCGATTTCCCTAGGGTTTGCAGTGGGGGCGCCAAATGAAGATTTTGTATATCTTACATACAAAAATGTATATGAATGGAATTTGCATAAAAATGTCTCACAGCCTGAAACCAAGGGATTTCCCTAGGGTTTGCAGAGGGGGCGCCAAATGAAGATTTTGTTTGTTTTACATACAAAAATGTATATATATGGAATTTGCATAAAAATGTCTCACAGCCTGAAACCAAGCGATTACCCTAGGGGTTGCAGAGGGGGCGCCAAATTAAGATTTTGTTTGTCTTTACATACAAAAATGTATATGTATGGAGTTTGCATAAAAATGTCTGACAGCCCGAAACCAAGCGATTACCCTAGGGGTTGCAGAGGGGGCGCCAAATTAAGATTTTGTTTGTCTTTACATACAAAAATGTATATGTATGGAGTTTGCATAAAAATGTCTGACAGCCTGAAATCAAGCGATTACTCCAGGGTTTGCAGAGGGGGCGCCAAATGAAGATTTTGTTTGTCTTTATATACAAAAATGTGTATGTATGGAATTTGCATAAGAATATCTCACAGCCTGAAACCAAGGGATTTCCCTAGGGTTTGCAGAGGGGCGCCAAATGAAGATTTTGTTTGTCTTTACATGCAAAAATGTATATATATATATGGAATTTGCATAAGAATGTCTCACAGTCTGAAACCAAGCGATTTCCGTAGGGTTTGCAGAAGGGGCGCCAAATGAAGATTTTGTTTGTCTTTACATACAAAAATGTATATGTATGGAATTTGCATAAAAATGTCTCACAGCCTGAAACCAAGGGATTTCCCTAGGGTTTGCAGAGTGGGCGCCAAATGAAGATTTTGTTTGTCTTACATAGAAAAATTTATATGTATGGAATTTGCATAAGAATGTCTCACAGCCTGAAATCAAGCGATTTCCCTAGGGTTTGCAGAGGGGGCGCCAAATGAAGATTTTGTTTGTCTTTACATACAAAAATGTATATGTATGGAATTTCCATAAAAATTTCTCACAGCCTGAAACCAAGCGATTACCCTAGGGTTTCCAGAGTGGGCGCCAAATGAAGATTTTGTTTGTCTTTACATACAAAAATGTATATGAATGGAATTTGCATAAGAATGTCTCACAGCCTGAAACCAAGCGATTACCCTAGGGTTTCCTGAGGGGGCACCAAATGAAGATTTTGTTTGTCTTTACATAAAAAAATGTATATGTATGGAATTTGCATAAAAATGTCACACAGCCTGAAACCAAGAGATTACCCTAGGGATTGCAGAGGGGGCGCCAAATGAAGATTTTGTTTGTCTTTACATACAAAAATGTATATGTATGGAATTTCCATAAAAATTTCTCACAGCCTGAAACTAAGCGATTACCCTAGGGTTTCCAGAGTGGGCGCCAAATGAAGATTTTGTCTGTCTTTACATACAAAAATGTATATGAATGGAATTTGCATAAGAATGTCTCACAGCCTGAAACCAAGCGATTTCCCTAGGGTTTCCAGAGGAGGGGCCAAATGAAGATTTTGTTTGTCTTTACATACAAAAATGTTTATGAATGGAATTTGCATAAGAATGTCTCACAGCCTGAAACCAAGCGGTTTCCCTAGGGTTTGCAGAGGAGGCGCCAAATGAAGATTTCTTTTGTCTTTACATACAAAAATGTGTATGTATGGAATTCGCATAAAAATGTCTCACAACCATAAAATTCGAAAGGAAAACTGTACCAAACATCTCTATGCCTTCTATCATTTAAATAGGCTAGTCTCTCTTCCAAAACCCCTATTTTATGTGAAGCTGCACCTCATCGATAATTGCAAAAGCAAAGCAATTCCTACGCCAAAACAAAAGACAAAGGGGGCGCCAAATGAAGATTTTGTTTGTCTTTGCATATAAAAATGTATATGTAGAATATATATTGAATTTGCATAAAAATGTCTCTTGAAAATTCAAATTAAAACTGAACCAAATGTATCTCTATGTCATCTGTCATTTAAATAGGTTAGTCTCTACTCAAAAATCCTCTTCTGTGTGAAACTGTACCTCACCAACAATTGCCAAAAACCAAGCGATTTCCCTAGGGGTTGCAGAGGGGGGCGGGGGGGGGGAATGTGTCTCGGACGCCAAAAAGAAAGGCGACGGAGGCGTCAAATTAAGATTTTTTTTGTCTTTACATACAAAAATATATAAGTATAGAATTTGGTAAAAATGTCTCATAGCCAGAAAATTCGAATGGGAAACTAAATCAAATGCATCTCTATGCCTTCTGCCATTTAAATAGGTTAGCTTTTGCTTAAAATCTCTTCAGTGTGAAATTGTACCCTCACCGATAATTGCAAACGGCAACCAATTTCCCGAGGAATTGCTAAGGGGACATGTGCCTTGGACGCCAGAACGAAAGGCGAAGGGGTCGCCAAATAAAATGTTGTTTGTTTTAATATCTTTATATATAAAAATCTTCTGTGCGTGTGTATGTAATTGAACTCCTCCTAAACGACTGGACCGATTTTGATGAAATTTTGTGTGTGCGTTCCAGTAGATTCGAGAATGGTTTAGATTCACATTTCGTCGAAATTGATTCAGTACTTTTTTAGTAATTAGTCAAAAACTAATAGTTAGTGATTTTTCGCTAATTAAAAGTGCTATATATATTAAAGAAAGTAAGTATTTCGTATTAATCATAGCACAAAAAAATCTACCATACCAAAAATCTTGAAAATTTGGGTAAAAATACTTCTTATAACATCGAGTGCCGCTAAAAATGGATTTTCGAAAATTCCACCCCTACGATGAGTAGAAAAAAGAACGAACTTTTAAAAAATTCCTCAAAAATCGGCTTGTAGTTATGTATGTATAAATGTAGTTATTTTTCATGTGATAAGATATTTTAGTGTATTTTTTCATGCTGAATCTAACGGTACTAAACCAATTTGTTTAAGTCCAGTAGTTCGTGAGATATTTCACATTTTCCTAATTTGGCGATGACTTCGGCGCAAAAACCTGAAATTTTCAATGCTCATCTTTATATATAAAAATCTTCTGTGCGTGTGTATGTAATTGAACTCCTCCTAAACGACTGGACCGATTTTGATGAAATTTTGTGTGTGCGTTCCAGTAGATTCGAGAATGGTTTAGATTCACATTTCGTCGAAATTGATTCAGTACTTTTTTAGTAATTAGACAAAAACTAATAGTTAGTGATTTTTCGCTAATTAAAAGTGCTATATATATTAAAGAAAGTCAGGATTTCGTATTAATCATAGCACAAAAAAATCTACCGAACCAAAAATCTTGAAAATTGGGGTAAAAATATTTCTTACAACATCGAGTGCCGCTAAAAAGGGATTTTCGAAAATTCCACCCCTAATATTAGAAGATAAAAAGAACGAACTTTTAAAAAATTCCATAAAAATCGGCTTTTGTAGTTATTCTTCAACTGATAACAAATTTTAGTGCATTTTTTCATTCTGAATCGAATGGTACTAAGCAAATTCGTTTAAATCCAGTAGTTCGTGAGATAATTCACATTTTCCTAATTTGGCGATTTCTTCGGCGCAAAGACCTGAAATTTCCAATGCTCATCTTTATATATAAAAAACTTCTGTGAGTGTGTATGTAATTGAACTCCTCCTAAACGACTGGTCCGATTTTGATGAATTTTTGTGTGTGCGTTCCAGTAGATTCGAGAATGGTTTAGATTCACATTTCGTCGAAATTCATTCAGTACTGTTTTAATAATTAGGCAAAAACTAATAGTTAGGGATTTTTCGCTGATTAAAAGTGCTATATATATTAAAGAAAGTAAGTATTTCGTATTAATCATAGCACAAAAAAATCTACCGAACCAAAAATCTTGAAAATTGGGGTAAAAATATTTCTTACAACATCGTGTGCCGCTAAAAAGGGATTTTCGAAAATTCCACCCCTAATATTAGTAGATAAAAAGAACGAACTTTTAAAAAATTCCATAAAAATCGGCTTTTGTAGTTATTTTTCAACTGATAACATATTTTAGTGCTTTTTTTCATTCTGAATCGAATGGTACTAAGCAAATTCGTTTAAATCCAGTAGTTCGTGAGATAATTCACATCTTCCTAATTTGGCGATGTCTTCGGCGCAAAGACCTGAAATTTCCAATGCTCATCTTTATATATAAAAAACTTCTGTGCGTGTGTATGTAATTGAACTCCTCCTAAACGACTGGACCGATTTTGATGAATTTTCGTGTATGCGTTCCAGTAGATTCGAGAATGGTTTAGATTCACATTTCGTCGAAATTCATTCAGTGCTGTTTTAGTAATTAGGCAAAAACTAATAGTTAGGGATTTTTCGCTGATTAAAAGTGCTATATATATTAAAGAACGTAAGTATTTCGTATTAATCATAGCACAAAAAAATCTACCATACCAAAAATCTTGAAAATTTGGGTTAAAATACTTCTTATAACATCGAGGGCCGCTAAAAATGGATTTTCGAAAATTCCACCCCTACGATGAGTAGAAAAAAGAACGAACTTTTAAAAAATTCCTTAAAAATCGGCTTTTGTAGTTATTTTTCATGTGATAAGATATTTTAGTGTATTTTTTCATGCTGAATCTAACGGTACTAAACCAATTTGTTTAAGTCCAGTAGTTCGTGAGATATTTCACACTTTCCTAATTTGGCGATGTCTTCGGCGCAAGAAACTGAAATTTTCAATGCTTATCTTTATATATAAAAATCTTCTGTGCGTTTGTATTTCAGTGAACTCCCCCTAAACGACTGGACCGATTTTAATGAAATTTTTTTTTTTTGTGTGTTGCGAAAGATTCGAGAATGGTTTAGATTCACATTTCATCGAAATTGGTTCAGTATTGTTTTAGTAATTAGGTAAAAACTAATAGTTAGTGATTTTTTGCTAATTAAAAGTGTTGAATAATAGAGATGAATAGTGTAGAGAGAGTGTCGATGAATAGAGTGCGGACGGAATGTCCGAGCGGTCTAATGAGCCAGATCTAAGCTCTACTTCTTGATGAAAGAGATCGCGTTTTCAAACCCCGCTGCTGAGAAACGTGTATGGTTTACAATGATATTTCCTGTATTATAATTTTGATTAACCGACTTCGGAAAATCGTTAACATTTAACTAAAATGAGAAAAATAAACTTTTCTATCAAAAATTGAACCGACTTCAACAAATCTGAAGAGTGAAAAATAAGTTCCTTACATAATTGTAATAAGAAATTAAATTAAGAGCGTAGTTTTTATCGTGCGTATCACAGGGGTCGCAGCGACCCTAAAATTTTCAAACTCTCCTACCACTATTTTAAAACGACAATATTTATGGTAGAATTTCATTTTAGATGATAAAGGAATCTCAGACGAAGATTTTTGACTTAAAATATTGGTAGAAAATTGCGAAAATTTTAGGAACGCTGCGACCCCTGGTATCACTATATTTATGTACATTTCTTTGATTTTCTGGAGTCGGTGCCAGCCAAACCAATTTCAAAATTAACATTAAGTATATCCAATGCAAATCTTTATATATATAAATCGTCTGTACGTGTGTATGTTACTGAACTCCTGCTAAACGACTGGACCGATTTTAATGAAATTGTGTGTGTGTGTTCCAGTGGATTTGAGAAAGTCTTAGATTCACATTTCATCGAAATTGATTCAGTACTTTTTTAGTAATTAGGCAAAAACTAATAGTTAGTGGTTTTTCGCTAATTAAAACTGTTGAAAAAGTTCGCTGAATAGGGTGCGGACGGAATGTCCGAGCGGTCTAAAGCGCCAGATTTAGGCTCTGCATCTTGAAGAAAGCGATCGCATGTTCGAACCCCACTCCTGACAAATGTGTGTGCTTTACAATAATATTTCCTGTATTATAATTTTGATTAACCGACTTCCGAAAATCGTTATCTTCTAACTAAAATGAGAGAAATAAACTTTTCTACAAAAAATTGAACCGACTTCAAAAAATACTGAAGAGTGAAAAATAATTTCCTTACATAATTGTAATAAGAAATTAAATTAAGAGCGTAGTGTTTATCGTGCGTATTACTATATTTACGTACATTTATTTGATTTTTTGGAGTCGGTTACAGGAAGGACCACGTCTGTCGGGACAGGACAACGTCTGTCGGGTCCGCTAGTATACTATAAAAGAAGAATTTGAAACTAATTGCGCGATGTCGACCCGGATCTACATAAATTTAGCTTTTGTAACTATTAACAATTACTAAAGATATAAGTTAAGGGGAACGGATACTCCATCTTTTTTCTCCATGAAATTTTGGAACAAAATATAGAAATAATAGATTGATATATATACAATACAACAAACATTTAGCACAATTTAAACCCAAAATTGTTTCATATTAAGTTTTATATTGTTATTTATTGCGTAAATGTTTAATAATGTTTAATAATTATATAGTATCTTCAAAAGATGGATTTTAGCCGCCATTTTCTTAGTCGCATGAAACACTTATTTTTTTTTTTAATTATTCATTTGGTGCTGCCATCTATTATTCGAATACTGAAATAACATTAATACGTGAACGTTTAAAAAAGTTATATCAGTTTTTTCATTTATAAATAGATGAAAACATTTTCTGAAATGTATCAAAAATGTCTATTTTGGAGCAAATTTAAATATTTTTATTAAGGAGTACTCAAATTTATCAGAAACAGTTACATTTTTTAAAAAATTGCCGTAATCTTAAAATGACTCGGTTGGCGAGATTTTCCAGCAACCTAATTCAAATAGTTTATGGCAACCCCACTTTAAAGGCGGAGTTTTTTTTCCCCCTCACAGCGTTTGTGCTATTTCTAAACGGAAACGGAATGACAGCATTGTAAACTAATCGAAACTAATTGAGGCTCTCTTTGATAAGATCCTTGGCAGTTTGCAAAGAGCGGGCAGCCTGGTTGAAGAATTACCCTTCTTTTTCATTTCAGCCGGCAAAGATCTTAGAGAGGGAGTACCATTCATTCTAACTTGTCAATGGACATTATACTGGAGAGATGTGTATGTCCGCGTAAAGAAATAGTTCCTTATTGAATTTTGAAGAAAAACCCCTTTAAATTTGATTTTTTTTAGATTTTTCCATTGAAAAACGATTAACTGATTAAACAAAATATATTTAACTTATTGTATGCTCATATATATTGCAAATACTAGTAATATTCAAGGTAAATGTATTGATTCGCGCATAAGAGTTCTGGCGAGATTTTTGGCGGTAGAAACAAATGACTAAGCAACCTTTACCTCCCACAGGGAAGTAAGAGGGGAGAAATTCCCATGTCATTTTTGGAGATAGACGATTTTTCATGTCTTATCAAATATTTTATTTTTAAAACTACTAAATATAGAATAAAAATTTCGATGGATTCGAATTTTTCGGAAAATTTCACCTCAAGTACATACTAAATATGCTGATGGAAGTATGTAAATTAGCAATAATTATCTTTAAAAATAAATAAAACGAGTGAAAGAAGTTCTTTATATTCAATTTTCGAAGAGGATAGACAATATAATAAACATGATATAACTTTCATGTTTCTGCATACACAAAGTATTCTTATTTTAATTACGAAGAGTTGATAGGAAGATAAATCCATTCATCTTCTAATCAATGGTATAAATTTAATATTTCAACAGTATGTTAGATTCAAAAACAAGAAACTTTTTTTTTTTTTTTTTTTTTTTTTTTTTTTTTAAATAATGATACATTTTACTACGAGGGGAAATTATATGATTTTTATTCTTTGGTTATAATTAAATAAAATTTAACACTCAACAATGATTTTTTAAGTAACAATTTTATTTTAAAAATATTTCAAGTAATTAAAACACAGTAATTGTTAGATATGAACAGCCAATTTCCAATTCAGGTCTTTAGAGATACATTTGTAAGAAAAAAATTATTGAAAATCTTTACAAATTGCATTCTTAATAATAATACAGTAGAAACCCGCTAATTCGGACCCCGATAATCCGGATCTCCAGATAATTCAGATCGGTTTGTTCATTTTTTTTTTTCAAGTTTGAGAAGCGATTGGCTAATTTCCATATTAACTTGTTTCATCGTCGTATTCTAAATAAAAAAAAAAAAAAAAAAACTTTTTCTGGCATGTTTTCGGAATAATTAAGCAAAGTAAACATTATTACTGTCTACAAATATTCAATAAGTTTAACATAAAGGTGACTTTCTGTTAGTAGGTTATATTTTATTTCATTTTTTCTAATTCTCCGGATAATCCGGATTTTCGATATTCCGGATTGGGTCCGGTCCCAATTAATCCGAATTATCGGGGTTTTACTGTAATAATAATAAAATATATTAAAATAATCTACAATGTTTGTTATATTTCGTATGAGCATTACAAGGAAGATATATGTTTGTGTGTATATAAGGAAAAGTATTAATTATTTTCCAGGGAAAAAATTAAAATTAAAAAGAGAAAACAGGGGGAAAGAAAAATAGTCATGTAAGACTTAAATTTGAACTTCTTTGTGATACTCATGGTTTAATAATTAAATAATGTGTGAAACCTTATAAAAATTCAAATAACACGCTCAGAAAGTTTCTACCAAAATTTAACAAAATAAAAATTATTATTATTATTATTTTATTTTTTTATATATTTTTTTTTATAATTTTTCAAAACCTGTCATAAAAAGGGCAAGTTGTAGGATACCAAGTTGAAATTTTGCCTGATGTGAGTCGGATATGTTAATATGATATCGTATACTCTTTTCACACACTTTTTGAACAAACTTTCCTGTTCTTTTTTAAAGGGAGGTAGGGGGCATCTGAATTAAAATGCAGCTTTTTTTAATATAAATTAATTTTTTAATATAAAAATGTTATTAATTTCATCTTTTTATTACATTACGTATTTACTAATTACTACTTGATGGAAAAAAAATCTGTTTATTTTATGAGTAATATTTATTCAAATTCTCACCTGCCCAAAAAAATGCCTGAGCCCGTTAAAATTCGCACAAAACGCGAAAAATTTATAATTTTTACGAATTTCAAATGCAACAAATTAAAAAAAAAAAAAAAAAAAAAAAAAAAAAAAAAAAAAAAAAATCTGCATTCCCTTGGAAGATGTAAATTTGATTACTTTTATTAATGTGAAAAATAGCATCAAATTGAGATTTTTCTCAATTTGATGCTATTTTTAATTTTAGGGTAAAAATGCCATTAAGAATGACTGAAACTTAAAATAAATGCTGAACAATAATAAAAAAAAATCGATATTGTTTTAAAATCATTGCACAAACACGAAAAAACTACAAAAATTGCATAAAAATTTTCAAAAATCATTTTACTAATTCCGAATAAATTTCGAAACAATTTTAAAATTTGTTGTATTGGACTAAAAGTTTAAAACCGGATTTATTTTTAATAATATCGGAAAATTGCCGCGAAATACAAGACCCCGTTAAGTCTCATGAGAATCGGAGAAATTCAAAATTCGCCGATGTCAAAATTTAGCAAAATATTTACAACTAATGCAATCGATATTCCTTCAGGAATATAATAAAAATTATTCATGGAACGGGAAAACAAAAGAATTGGTAACATCAACTCGCTCAAATTTATTCCTCCAACCAACGATTAACAGCCAAATCTGATGATCCAAGAATATATTTCCGCAGTAAACAAATAATATAAATTAAATCCGAAAAAGAATTTTTTGCGCGCCAAAACCATCGCTATATCTCCCAGTATGGAAACCCTGACGACGCCAAGTCCGTAAACAGGCTCGCTAAGCATAAACTCCATTGACAAGTTAGGTCTTCCTTGAGATTACTTTCTTTGCAGTCGGATAACGCATTGCAAAGAGCGTCGACAGCTTTAGGATAATTGAAATATGCTATTATTTCAATAATTTTAATTACTGGATAATTATCTAGTAATTAAAATGATCAACTATTTGCCCAAACATCGTGTTGTACCCGACCCAAACTTGAAGATTCCAGTTAAAGCATTGTTGAATTCAGACACTTTTCTTCGGGGGGGGGGGGGGGAATTAAGCGACTCCGGGGGGGGGATTGTACATTTTGACCATTGAAAACGAAAAATCTCAATATTTACGGAGGGAGCATTTCATAACCCGGGGGGGGGGGGGAGAGAATTCCCCTCGAGCCACCCCATGAATTAAACATTGAGTTGAAGTCCATCAGCAATCTAAGCGGAACCCCACAAAAACATTTCCATCGAACTTAAACCAAATCCAATCAAGACAAAGTAATTTTCGTCGTCACTCAATCCATTTTTAATCTGAAAATTTCATCCGAAGATAAGAAGATAATAACATACAGGATCCTTATGCCATATCATCCTTAAGGGTGTTCTAAACTGATCCGCTCAACAAGCGAAAAACGTTTTGACACATTTACAAATTCATTTTTTAACAGGAAGTTATAAAATTTTAATGCCTGACTATGAAAGCGATTTCGAATTGAACTTATTTTTCCATTTTATGATAATTAAATTACTTATCGAGTTATAAGTTATTTCGATGACGCAATCACCCGTTTTTCTCCTCCTTTTCGACCGGTTTTTCTGCTTTCGTCGGGAAATATGCTCAAAAGTGTCAACTTTGAAGGCTTGTTATGAAAAATCTATTGTGTTTTTTAAAAAACAAAAGAATGAGTGCAATTAGACAGTTTCTGAATAACAACACCTGCTATTTTCATGCATTTCCGAACAAAAATAAATTAATGCATGTGTCACAAAGTTGCCCTTTTTGACTTAAGAACACCCTTAAATTCTTCTATATTTCGGGATAATCCAGGCAGGATGATTTTAATAATACCGTGTTACATATAAACGTGAGAAATATCGACATACCAAAATCTTTATTTGACACCCCTTCGCTTTGGCGTCCGGGGCACATGCCCCCTTTGCTTCCCCCTTAATTTCGGCCCTGATAAACTAAACAGTAACTATTTATGAAATGGAAAACGAAATCTTAGTCAAAGTTTTAATAGTAACATAGTAGCTTAATAGTAAAACAGCCGTGAAGAGATGAACTTCACTATTCAATGCAAGGGGAAAAAAAAAAAGAAAAAGAAAAGAAATAAAAATGTAGAATTGAAACAAGATATTAGAAAATAAAATAACCCCTTCCCCATGGGCACTAAGCATCGCGATCGCGAGAATTTTAGGGGTCAGGAGTGGTATTCAGCTGACGTTATCCATTGAAAAGAAAACAAGTTAGAAATTGCACGTGAAGCGTAGCAAATGAGGTGCGTTCGTACTATAACGAAGTTTTAAAATATTCAGATCTTGCTGGTATAGTAGAGCGTACTTTGGGTACAGTATAATGGTCGAAATCTTTGTGTTTCTGTAAATATGTAGGGAGTAATTTTTATTATACTTCATTAACGTATATCTTATTCATAAAATGTGAAGTAGTTTAACATAATTAAAACACACCCCAAACATTGTTTCCCCGAATAACATTATTTAGTGGAATACATTTGTGTGGCCCTGTAATTTAAAAATAAATATTCTTTGCATCTCAGATTGTACAGAATGTATATTTTAGTACATACTTCACAGATTCATGTCAATTCTATTATGTTCAAATGAGTGTAACACCATTAAAATGCATTTGAAACTTTTTTTCCCATTGGGGATACTTTTGATTGTCCCTGTAATTTATCTATGTATCCGATTTTCATAACATTTGAAATGACTCGACAAAATTGTGTAATAATTATACGTTTTAAATTTCAAACGATTAAAATGTATTTGAAACTTTTTTTTTCCCGCCTTGATCGTAATGTAACAGAATACTTTTGATTGTCCCTGTAATTGATCTATGCATCCGATTTTCATAACATTTGAAATAATTCGACAAAATTATGTAATAAATATACGTTTTAAATTTCAAACGATTAAAATGCATTTTAAACTTTTTTCCCCATTGATCGTAATGTAACGGAATACTTTTCATTGTGCCTGTGATTGATCTATCCATCCGATTTTCATAAAATTTGAAATGACTCGACAAAATTATGTAATAATTATATATTTTAAATTTCAAACGATTCGGTTGGGTACTTTTTGCGCTGTTATGTGCGGACAGACAGACAGACGGACGTCCATCCGTCGGACGGACGGACTGAACGACAACAATAGGTGCTACGTATTTACATAATTACGAACGCACCTAAAAAATGGAAAAGTTTGAAATGGGCATATGACCTGTGATCCCCATGCAGTCATACAACTGTTATCCTAATTGGGGAGTAGCGAAAATCATTGCAAAGAAAAAGATGCCCCAAGCGGCTTTCTCAATTGTAATATTCGTTCATTCTATAGTTAGAAAAAGAAATACGTATACATAAAAGACAGCGGGTGAAAAACACTGCATATTTTGTCATACTGTCTCCACCCCTCCACAAACAGAGATTCATAGAAGAATTCACACCGGACATGCATAGCATTCTCCAACCGGACATACATAGCAATCGTAAAAAATGGATTTTTACTGAGTTATTAATTTTTTTAAGTTTCTTGTTTACATATATCATTCAATCATAGAAAAAAAAATGAAAAAAAAATAATAATATTAAGTTAGTGTTATTAGTTGTTTCAAATATATGCTCTTTTTTTTTACTTAGAATAAAATTACAAGTGAAAGAAAGAAATTTTAATTTATATTAAAAAAATTATATTCGAAAATTTTCGATATTTTATATTTTTTTTCATTTTATTGTGGAATCATTACAAAGAAACATGCATCGTATTTGTGATAACTTATGCACACCCATTAGATTTTTTAGTCTAAGAAACTATTTTCGATATTTACTTAAAACATGTATCAAACCGAACTCGGACTGCAAAAGTGAAAACCCGATGCAAATCCGAAATAATAACTCAATCCGAAATAGTAATCTCAACTCGACCTGCTATGTGAAAATACTATGACAAACCGACCAGCGGATCCAATCGGGTTCAAGTAACAACGCATTACTAATCCGATACAGAAATGTTCTTTGATTTGAAAACATTTTTACATTACAAAATATTTTTTCGATTAGTCATTGTTACAATGTAAATCCTTTCCTCTAAATTCTGAAAACCCCTTTTGTTACTACAATTTCTTTTAATGACTTCACATAGATTTTTATAGTCTGTAACATTGTAATGAATATCTAAAATGTTGCAATCAGTAGAAGTAAATATTATCAATGCTCTCGGTCAACGTTTAATTTTCTGGCGTAGATACCTGGACGATGTTTACATAATAGCGAAAGATTGCGATTTAAACGACATCCTCTCTACTGCAAATTTGATTGCTGAACCTTTAAAGTTTACCATCGAACGTGAGTCTAATGGAGTGTTACTGTTTCTGGACATCCTCATTCAAAGTACATATAATGATAATTCACAGTTAATTTCTACTTCTGTCTATAGAAAACCGACTTCAACAGGTCAGTACACCAATTTTAAGTCAATTTGCCCACTCAGTCATAAGATTTTAATTATTAAAAGTTTAGCTTATAGAGCGATAAAATATTGCATTGAAGCCTTCGAAATTGAAAGAAATAAAATTTATGAAGATTTAAAGAATAACGGTTTTCCTAAAAATCTCATTAGAAAAGTTTTCAAGAATACTTTAGATTTGATTAATTCAACTCCCCCCCCCCCCTTTCAACAGATTAAACCAAAATTTTTTGTTTGTTTACCATATTATACTAATGTTTCGGAGAAAATTTCATTAGTTTTGAAATCATTTAACATTGGGGTTTCTTATAAACACACATATTTTTTACACAACATTTCTTATAATTCACACAGATATGTATATATTTTTCTTTCTTTCTTTTTTTTTCTTTCTTTTCTTTTCTTTTTTTTTAATCTCCGAAATATTTGTTTTCATTCATAATATTTAAGATAATTCTTTCAGAAATGAAATTAATATAGGCTTTTTTTGTACAGCACGGAAAGACATTTAAAAACAAATCTAGGTAAAAATATAAGGGACAATCATTTTTTCGAATCTTATAACGAGACGTGGAGCACTCAATTTGCCCGATGATTGAGAAAAAAAATCGTTGCAGCCTGGGCTGTAGCTAAGGGGGCGTTATGAGCGGCTCACCCCCCCCCCCCCTTAAAATGGCTCAGTACCGATCTTACAAATGGGGATGCAGGAATGGGGAAAGAAACAACAGATAAGAGCCAACTGACTTGTAATTAAGAGAGGTTATCACATTGGCGCTTATTCGCTTCTTTCTGACAAACACTTTTTGGTATACGGGCCCTGAAGTAAGATAAGTCGAATGACATTTTTTTTCCTCATTAGACATCTGTTTTCGCACTCTTTCCCGTCCCAATGATTCTTCAATGTCATGGTCACTGGTCAGGTGGTCAGTTACACTTTCGAGAGGAATTCAACATCCTGCTCTGTTTTCACAGTACATATCTATATAAAGAACCATTTTGTAGATATAGTTCCCATATGAAATATATCTAACCTTTGTAACGTTTTACAGCGTTAACGGGAATTATAATCCATTATGAATAATTAAAAATATACGAAATGTATTACGTATAAATAAAATTACAAACATGCAAACATTTTTAGAACAATAGCTTTATTTTTATTTATTTTTTTTTTTCACATCATTAATATTCTAAAATTCTATTAAGAGGTTTAATCAATTAACTCCCCACCCCCTTATTAATGTTAAATGTATGGGAATAAAATGCATTCGTATAGTAAATTAGAAAATTTAAGTGCTTAAAAGGATTTGCACATTCGTATATTTAAACAAGTTGGAAATTCCACGTAAAGCGTGACAAATGAGGTGCTTTCGTATGATAACGATGTTTTTAAAATATTCAGATCTTGCTGCTAGTAGATAGTACTTCGGATAGAGTATAGTAGTGAAATATATATGTATTTTGTGTGTGTGTGTTTGTTCCTGTAAATATACAAGAAATAATTTTTATTACACCTCAGCGACGTATATCATACACTATACTATCTACTTTCTTTTATACAGGAAATAACTTGTAGTATTCCTCAGCAATGTATATCAATACGAATTTATTATTTCCAGCTGAGCGAAAAATTGCCCAGGCCGGGAATTTCGCTCAGCTGGAAATAATAAATTCGTATGATAACTTTACCAATCAGTTTGATTGTGTTAAAAATAATAGTAATGTATATCAATCTCATGTTAAATAGTCAATATCAATTGTTAAATAGTCAATTACAATTATCGCACCAAAAAAATGTTCTTCTGTACCATTATGTAATGGAATACTTTTGTGTGACCTTGTAAATCAATAAAAAATGCTTTTTGCCCCACAGATTGTGCAAAATGTATATTATAATATGTATGTTCATAGAGGCATAACAATTTTATTGTGTTCGAATTAGTGTAGTCCATTAAAATGCATTTGAAACATTTTTCCCCATTGACCGTAATGTAACGGAATAATTTTGATTGCCCCTGTAATTGATCTATGCATCCGATTTTCATAAAATTTGAAATGATTCGACTAAATTATATAATGATTATATATTTTAAATTTCAAACGATTAAAATGTATTTGAAACTTTTCCCCTTATTCACCGTAATGTAACGGAATACTTTTGATTGTCCCTGTAATTGATCTATGCATCCGATTTTCATAAAATTTGAAATGACTGGACAAAATTATATAATAATTATATATTTTAAATTTCAAATAATTCGGTTGGGTAGTTTTTGCGTTGTTATATGCGGACAGACAGACAGACGGACGGACGGACTGAACGACAACTATAGGTGCTACGTATTTACATAATTACGAACGCACCTAAAAAAATCTCCCTAGAAAATTAACATTTTTGTCTTATTTATTTATACTTCTCTTAAAGGATGTTTCAAAATTGTCAAAATATTTATAAAATATGTGTTTAATTTAATATTTTATGCGTTAAAAGCTAATGAGCGGTGATTAATATTTTAACCCTTCCAGATAAATTTCGACAAAAACATTTGCAACAATGAATTTCAAAAAATGGAGTGCATCTCACTATTTTTCGTTAAACGTTAGGTTCTCATATTTATCGCTTTTTAGGTGCGTTCGTAATTATGTAAATACGTAGCACCTATAGTGGTCGTTCAGTCCGTCCGTCTGTCCGCATATAACAACGCAAAAACAACCCAACCGAATCGTTTTAAATTTAAAATATATAGTTGTTGCATATTTTTTTCAAGTTATTTCAAATTTTATGAATTCAACTGCATAAAAAATAAAATGCATAATTATTATGCTAATAAAATGTATAATTATTACATAATTTTGTCGAGTCATTTCAAATTTTATGAAAATCGGATGCATAGATCAATTACAGGGCCAATCAAAAGTATTCCATTACATTACGGTCAAAGGGGAAAAAGTTTCAAATGCACTTTAATCGTTTGAAACTTAAAATACATAATTATTAAATAATTTTGTCGAGTTATTTCAATTTTTTTGATAATCGGTGCATAGATCAATTACAAGAGCAATCAAAAGTATTCAATTACATTATGGTCAATGGGGAAAAAGTTTTAAATGTACTTTATACGTTTGAAATTTAAAATACATTATTATTACATAATTTTGTCGAGTCATTTCAAATTTTATGAAAATCGGATGAATAGATTGATTACAGGGACAATCAAAACTATTCCGTTACCTTACGGTCAATAATAGGTTTAAAATATTGATTTACTTTCGGAGATATTTTAAATATAAAAATGCATCAAACGTCTATATACTTAACCTTACGAAAGGGAATTCGGAAGCTGACTGACCAGCACCCTTAAACAATATTTTCCCCCTCCTGACTGTTTTAGTCCAGGCGAAATAAACATTTTACCTATTTAATTTAAATGCTTTAAGTGATAAATTAAAATAACATAAAAAGATTATAGCTTGACATGTTTCATTGCTCTTACGGCAACATTTTCAAAAGCAAATAAATGAATTATTTGCATAATCATTTGAATAATCATTTATTTGCTTTTGAAAATGTTGCCGTAAGAGCAATGAAACATGTCAAGCTATAATCTTTTTATGTTATTTTAATTTATCACTTAAAGCATTTAAATTAAATTGATATTTTAAAGTGATGTTTATATTATATGTAACATTTTACCTTTCAAAAATCGGATGGAAGATTTTTTTTCTGATTTTTTCATAATGATGCTAACATGGATAAACCACGTTTTCGAATAAAAATTTCTCAAGGCTAAATTTTCTGTGGTCAAAAAACAACAAAATTTTGAGATTTTATTTTATTTTATTTATTATTTTTTTTTAATATCTCGAGATTTGTTGCCATAGCAATATATTTGTCAGTTACAATATTAAATAGGACAAAATTCTGTATAATATTTCTTATTTTCAATTTTTTTATACACTAAGTAGCAAGCGCAGTACGTCAAAATCCCCCCAAATCCCATTCTATTTAAAATTAAAGAGTATAAATAAGAAAATTTGTTTGTGTTTGTAGCTTTTGTATTGAGAAAAACTAATGCCTGAAAGTGAGGTACATATGAAATTATAAATAATAAACGGGCATTAATATAATATAATAATTCTATTAGGTAGAATTGTTAAAAAAAAATAAATAAAAAAGGACATTTTTTTTAATTTTCTTAAAAACCGTGAAAAAAGTAGTTAAGCCACGATTATTCAAATGTATTCATCGGATTTAACCGTGTATATATATATATATATATATATATATATATATATAGATAGATAGATAGATTGGTAGCAGTAAATTATTTATTTCAAGGTTAATAGTAGGCTTTTTTGCATCCGTAGCAAACTCGGATTTTGGTGCCCGCTCTCCCTTTCTCACCCCGTTAAACTTATCATGAGAATATTAATAAATCTGTTATAGCCGGATTTGGGAAATCTTTAGTATGTAATCATTAAATATGTAATCAGCTTTGTTAAACATTGATTCAATAAAACTTTGAAAATTTAAAAGAAAGGAATCGAAATATATCCAGTTTTATAAAAGGTTTCATCTTAGCAGGTATAATTGTTCACATATTTTTTTTCTTGAAATAATAATAACAATAATAACTAGTCGTTGGAGGCCAACGTAATATTTACCCATCATGGAGATGCATAACATAATATATGAAAACATAACATATGTAAACAGTTTATGAAATGCATTGCAATTCCAAAACAAAATATAAACGTATATTTAAGTATTTTTAACACATCATCATGCTCTATTAATGAATTTCTGATGAACCGATTTCGATAAATTACATGAAATGCCATACTATTCTAGTAGCACTGAATTGCATAAAAGAAATATCCTTATAACTCTAAAAATAAATATCATATTCACTAACGGTTTCTTGCATCAAATTAAGTGTCTCATTTCCAATTAAAAGATATCTTTGAGTTGAAATTTGAATGAAATACAGGGTCATGAAAAATCAAAGAGTGTGGAAAACAAGATTAGAAATTTCTCGACAACTAATAATCCGATCGATTTCGTTTTTTATGCAAAATTTGTGTCAATTTATTGCCTTTTACGTCCACTCACTAAAATAAAAAAAATTCGAAAATTTTTATATACCTTTCATCAGAACAAATTTTTCGAGAGTCCGAAAAAATAGTTCCGAATAATCGAAGTTACTGATATTAAATAAGCTTCGTCCCATTCTTACATACTAAGCACATACAAAATTTCAAGTCTCTATCTCAATTTGTTCGGGAGATAGAGCGGTTGCAGACAGACAGACAGACACACAGACGGACGGACGGCAAATTTTTTTTTCTAAAAATATGTTTTTCAGTGTCCGAAACTTGTAAATCCGTCAAAAAAATCGATTTTCAAAACGATTGCAAGACTTACCCTATACTACGTATGATGGGTAAGAGATAATAATAATGATTCAATGGTAATTGAATAATTTCTAAATTTACAACTATGAGACTAAATTAGTCACCCGTAATATTAAACCTACTGAAGTGTTCATGTCGAATATCTTGCTTGCTTTTATTACTTATATATATATATATATATATATATATATATATATATTCATGAGATAATTGAGATCAATATCTAATGCTGTACCTTTTTCGGGTTTAATTAATTAATTAATTTTTAAATATTTCGGAAAATTGTTTGGGGCGTTTTCTGAAATTAAAGTAGCTTCTTTAAAAAAATGCAACCAAATTTACAAAATTAAAAGTACGCAACGTTAGATAGCGACCTTAAATATTAAATGAACAACAACAAAATAATCATAATAATAATAATAAATAAAATAAACGTCAAAATTCGAGCTTGAATTCTAAAAAGAATGCTCCCATAGGTTTAACATTAGCATGCAAATGCTTTCGCGTGAAACTACACTAGTCATACGAACAAACTAGAACGCTAATCTTAAACCTAGGAGCGTTCTTTTTTACAATTTCTCGCTTGTAATTTAATAGTTTTAAAAGGTCTTTTTTCTGTTTGAGATTACAATTGCTGACGGACAATTGCTGCTACAATTGCTGCTAGAATTCTAACGGGATTAGTGTTTACTTTATCTATTTCGGTTACTTTAGTTTTCTATTTTGATTACAGTTTTTATTTATTTATTTATTCATTCATTATTTTTCTATAAAATTACAATTGATTAGTAATACGAAAATGTATATTTGGAATAAAAAAGAAACATATAGTACAATATTTAAATATATTTCTGAGTAAAACTTGCTCTAAACATTTTTCAGATATTTTTTATGATCTTACTATGACTAGAGTTAATCTTTTCAATATAAATTTACTAAAAAGCCCCTAAAACTCAAAATACTATTACTCAAATGGTAATAAATTTTTCTAATCAAATATTTAATAAAATCAATGTAAATTCTATAATAAATGATAAAAACTGAAAATTTCCTATAAATAATATTCAAATATCAAAAACTTCAAAATATTCAATATTTAACTATAATTCGTTCTTATAAATACTTCTGATGATAGTACTTTCCCCTGCAAATGCAATGACCCCTCTCTACACAAATACATTAATAATGATCATGGTCATATTATTACTGAAAATCTAAATACTGTATATGACTTAACACTGAAAAAATTAATGGGTTATGGTACTAAGTATAGAATTACATTCAAATAAAACATTAATTCTGTAATAAAACAATTTACTTATGATATATATGCGGGATATTGAGTGATTAACTTATGATTTAAGCAAAACTAATATTCTTGAAAGTATAAAAAGGTTTAATAGACATAAAACATGTACGTAACATTCAAAGATAACAGTAGAAATGAATAATATTCAGTATAAATAAGCTTCCCTGAGCTTTGCATTAAAAATCCATCAAACTCGCCATCGCTGAAACCTATAGAACACCTCGTTCTTTTCACTCATCATCACATGAGTCTCATTTGGGATATCACGTTCATTAAATCATTGAGTTTATTATCTTTTATTGCTGAATACTTCATTCTTTAATCCCACATATATATATTTATTTATAAAATTGCAATATATTGTAACAAACCTATTGAATATTTCAATCAATGGAAAATTTTAGTTATTGATAAATTAACTAAGACTTTAAATTACAATATTTCACATCTGGATTATATAAATACAAAGCATCTTTTCCAGCAAATCACTAAATTGCAACAAAACTGTAATAACTTATGTTGACAAATCTCCAAATAATTATGCAATTATATATAAATCCTATTATCATCAACTGCTTAAATCTAGTATATCTTCTAATAACACATTCCAAAAAACTAATGATAACATAATTGTAAACAATCGTAAAATTAAAGACTTTTATGAATTATTAGACATTAACTCTACTAACTTTAAATATCCTTATCTAGTTCTTATACTCAAATTTGATAAGAATCCTGTTAAATTTAGAACAGTTACAATTCGTTGCAACATACTTATAAAAATGCTGCTAACAAACTTCTATTAACAGTTCTTAATCAAATATATAAAATTACAAAAACCAGTGATAATAATAAATACTATAAAGAATAGTTATGAATTGGACAATAGTATGAAAAATCTTAAATGTATAAAAAATATAACTGCATATGACTTCAAATATCTTTCTAATAATATCGATTTATTAGATTTATATAATATAATAAATGCACTTAAAAAAATATCAACATGATTTGGATCTATCAATGAACATTGAAACTGATTATTTTCTTAAACTAATTTCATTATCTAAGGTATCCTGGGGTAATAACGCCACGTTAAGGTTCTACCAATTTTCACGGCTCAGTTTTAGTTTGTATTTTTCAAACAAATATCTCTTTATCATTAATATTATTGATATTATTTAAATATCAATTTATCAATAACTAAAATTTTTCATTGATTGAAATATTCAATAGATTTGTTACAATATATTGCAATTTTATAAATAAATATATATATGTGGGTTTAAAGAATGAAGTATTCAGCAATAAAAGATAATATGATATATAATTTGATAGAGCAACTTATTTACTATCTGTATTAAAAAAAATAATTTAACAGATATGTATTCATAAAGTGTAATGGCGTGATTTCTTGACCAATGCTATTTGGCGTTATTACCCACCTATATGGGTAATAACGCCATGCAAACAAAACTATGAAATAAGATGGAATAATGGCATGTAGATTGTCCAATTCTAAAAATACAAACACTACAAACTTAGAAATTGACAAATTGCATTCTAAGCTATTGAAAATGTTCATTTTTTTGTGTAAGAAAAGTGTAAGAAAAATAAAGATGTCGTGTGGGGGGGGGGGGGGGGAGTTTGTGGCAAAAGAATATCAGACCGTGAGCTTCTTTTTGCTTAAAAAGGACCGCTTAAATAGAATTATTAGAAACATTGCACAGTTTTAACTGTGTTTATTTGAATCAGTATTTAGGATGTAGCTCGGTCACTGTAGGGAATCAACCGGAGTATTAATGCCAAGGATTGGCGTTATTACCCCGTTATAGTTATTTCGCTGTACATTTTAAATTACAAATTATCTCGAGAAGTTATCCAAAATCTTCCACAACATTTTGAAAGTCCATGAAATGTATTACAAATTTAAGTAATTAACAAAGTATTTCCGGATAAAAAAAAATAGTCTTCACATCACAAAACGTATCTTGCAAATTTTAGATCAAGCGTTAATTTTAGTTGCTTGTAAAAACAATAAGACCTAAAAATGAAACAAATTAACTTGAAGCTATTTTTTGCGATTTATATGACTCAAAACCCTTCTGCGCAGAGCCCATGGGTATCATTTACCAGATTATTTCATAATTATGCAAAATATTACCCCACCTGGCGTTATTACACCAGACCACCTTATAATAATTTTATAATGCAAGATAACATAATATATATACAAAAAGTTGGTATACCACAAGGTGGTTGTACATCTAGTATATTGTCTGACTTATATCATCATGAACGTAAATTATTTTGATGATAAATTACATTTATATCGATAAATTGATGATATAATTTTAATTGATACTGATAATACCAGTATATCTCAATTACCAGTTGATTATCCATCTAATCTAGAAATTACAAAACACCTGCTTTATAATAATGCCATTAACTTTTTAGATCTTAAAATTATATTAAAGGAAAACAAATTAATAACTGATATTTATGATAAACGGAATGAGTTTAATTTTAAAGTTAATACATTTACTAATTTTAAATCCTATCTTCATAATTCTGTATATCGTAATATAATCATTAATCATTTATATAGAATAAAATGTTTATGTTCTTCTCATTTAATTAATGCAAATATTAAAAAGCTTGTTTATGATGCTATAAATAATGGTATTCCTAAAAATTCACTTATTCTTTAATTTACAATTAGTTGTTACATGATTTAAAAATTAATTAACTTTTTCGTAAAAATGAACCAAAAAATTAATAAAACATAAAAATAATAATAAAAAATTAAAAATGTAAAAAATATTAAAAAATGCATATAATAGGATGGTTAGGTGGGTAGATATTAGAGTACGGAGGAGGGCGCTATTGTCTGGATAAAACGCAAAGGTTGTTTTATATTTTTAAAAAAATTGAGAGAGGGAAATGCATTAATTAAATTGGAACAAAGTTTCTATGGAGTTTAAATAACACCAATGTATGGATTATTGTTTAGTTATATCAATTACATTAAAATAATTTTATTCATTTACATTATTAAATTGCACTTCACTTTTAATAAATGAAAGACCTATAATACTACTAAATGTATAGGGTACATATATTAATTATCTATTTTTTAATCTTTTACATCCTAAATTAAGATATTGGTTTTAGCCTAGCATAGTCAAATTAAATGTTATTGATTTAAATATTAATAGGGTAAACTATGGTGTATGGTATAACAAATTTAATATAGGAGGAAATATGGTGTATGGTTTATTTTTTCTGGTATCACTTTACTCTGCTTTTAATTTATTTATTAATTTATTATTATCATGTGTACGATAATTATTTTTTATTTTTTCCCTTTTCATTTTTCATTTTTAATTTTTCTATCGAATTTAGTAATTTTGTTGTGCCTTGTTTTTAATGTTATTTCTTGATTGAATTTTGGTTTTATGTGGATTGGTAGCCCCAAAATCGTATTATTTTGCTTTTTCATGGCTAATACGAAGATGAAACCACACACTTCTTTTGTTAGTTCCAAAGTATTTGGGGCTTGATAATTCTGCTTTGGTTCAACAAATTCCATTTGTATTCATTTTATTTATTTATTTAATTTTTTCTCATGTTCAATATGGTTTTTTTCTATTAAATTCAAATGGTTCATATTATAATATAATTAATGGTTACATATACATATACATACACATAACGCATGTATATATATATATATATATTAACCGAAAAAATGTAAAATGCGTAAAATCTTTAAAAAAGAGAATTGTATTATTTAAAGCGGAATATATTTCAGTTCTTTTTCGGTTTTCAAGATTTTATTGAATCAATGTTTGACAAAGCTGATTATGTATTTATTGATAACACACTTAAGGGGGCTCAGGGGTTGAAAACTTTTCAAAAAATCGATTTCTTTAATGATCTAATTTGATTATTCATTGAATTCTTAACTCAGTGCAAAAAAACGCATAAAAATATTTGCATTTTTAACGGAGTTATAAACATTTATGTATCAACACTTTCATAGCCGCATCCATATAACTTTAAGTCGCGTTTTCTCAAAACTTGATTTTTGATGACTAACACCAAGATTTAAAAAAAAAAAAAATTATTTGTTGGAATGGCTTAATTTTTTTTCATGCATATAACATTATTATCTAGATTATGAATTAATATATTTTAGATAGTTCAATATTTTGAGTATTTTTAATGGAAAAAAGTTGTATTTTTTAGGGGGGTTTTAAATTTTCAACTTTGAGAGATTTTTTAATAATGTTTTTTTAAGTGATAATTATATCCTTAATTCATAATCTAGATAATGATGTTATATGCATGCAAGAAAAAAAAAAAAAAAAAAAAAAAAGCCATTCCATCAAATTGGTTTTTTTAATCTTGGTGTTAGTCGTCAAAAATCAAGTTTTGAGAAAACAAGACTTAAAATTGAATTTATATGGATCCGGCTATGTAAATATTGATACGTAAATGCTCCGTAAAAATAACTCCGTTAAAAATGCTAATATTTTTATGCGGTTTTTTGCATTGAGTTAAGAATTAATTCAATAATCAAACTAGATCATAAAAAAAATCGATTTTTTAATGTTGAGGCCTATATACCATTTGCCTTTCATTAAAATATTTTTTTCCAAATTTATATTCCCTCTCTATGTTTTCTAAATTAAATCATATACCCCCACACTATTTTTTTTCTTTTTTTTTCTTCCCTTTTTTCTTTCTCGTATTTGCCCATATTATGTTTTCAAATCTGTGAGCAATAAAAACATTCCCTAAAGTATTCCCACACTTTAAGTAGAAATGAGGACAAACCCCTCTCACAATAAAGAAATAAATGAATGCATGATGCTTGCAGGTGACATTGTAAATGTGCAACTATTGTCCGCCTCCATGAAAAGACCACACACTTTGAAGTTACTATCATGTCTTGTTAAATTTATTAGGGCAATTTTACTGCCCGAGTTTGATATTAACAATGCTGTTTTTAAGAAATAGTGCAGCAATTGTTGAAATACCCCTAAATATAGATTTTACTTTGGACCACCAGCGACAGTGAAAGTTTTATTACCGTCGTAAAAATACGAAGGCAATTTTGTTTCTCTCCCCCTTGTTTTTTCCATGGGAACCGCTGGTTGTTCAATTTTAACACCTGCTTTGTCAGAGTGGGGGATTGACGTCACGTGCATAGTTTGTCCTATCATGCCCTTATTTGGTCATAGGAAAGTGCGAAACAACTATTAGCCAATGGTAGCCCACCCCTGTAAACACGAGGCGAGGCAGGAGGCCGTGCTATTAGTTAGGAGGCCCCGAGTTTGATTTTATTCCAGTAAAGCGAGGAACATTTTTAGTATTAGGAGAAGCCACTCTAGAATGAGGATGTAAAAAGTTAAGTGGCTGCAGCGTGCCCCCCCCCCCCCTTTCTTTCTCCTGGGGAGAGGGGAGGAATTTTGATTTTAGTTTTTTTTACATAGACTGTGTTTTTGGAGATCATTCGTCTCTTAGTCTTGGAGTTGTGAAAACGTCCTACGCCTCGCCGGCTGCCTTTTCCAGAAACTACCATATTTCAGTGAAACTTAGCAAGGTAGCTAACATATGCTGTGCTTTTGAAGATGATTCGTCTTTTAGTCTTGGGGTTGTGAAAACGTCCTGCGTCTCGTCGATTACCTTTTCCAGAAACTACCATATTTCAGTGAAACTTAGCAAGGTAGCTAACATATGCTGTGCTTTTGAAGATGATTCGTCTTTTAGTCTTGGGGTTGTGAAAACGTCCTGCGTCTCGTCGATTACCTTTTCCAGAAACTGCCATGTTTCAGTGAAACTTAGCAAGGTAGCTAACAGATGCTGTGCTTTTGAAGATGATTCGTCTTTTAGTCTTGGGGTTGTGAAAACGTCCTGCGTCTCGTCGATTACCTTTTCCAGAAACTACCATATTTCAGTGAAACTTAGCAAGGTAGCTAACATATGCTGTGCTTTTGAAGATGATTCGTCTTTTAGTCTTGGGGTTGTGAAAACGTCCTGCGTCTCGTCGATTACCTTTTCCAGAAACTACCATATTTCAGTGAAACTTAGCAAGGTAGCTAACATATGCTGTGCTTTTGAAGATGATTCGCTCTGGGTCTTGGAGTAGTGAAAGCAGCCTACGCCTCGCCGGTTGCCTTTTAGAGACTGCCGTCAGGGGCGTATTTAAGTAGAATTCATTAGGGGGGCGTAAATGACGATTTTGCCGACTAACTTAAAATATATATGTTTATATCTTTAAAAGTATGTTTCTGTATTTGTATATATACATCTACCGGAAGTCATAAAATTGACTGACTGATTTTAAAACTCAGTAACTTGCAAATTGTGGTAGCTGTAAAATTAAATTCCTACAAGAGTGTTACGTAAGAAAGTAAGATAGCAGGAGTTTTTTACCACGATTCCCGATTTTAATTTAAAATTGCGAAGATAGATGGTACTGTTAGCAACAGGCGCTAAATCTGAGCCCTTTTGGCCTCTTTTTTCAATTCTGGTGTGAAAGAAAAAGATTAAATATATGCAGCGGACTCCTAATAACAAAATTACATTGGCAACTGAGAGTCATTTCATATATTTAATCTCCTTTTGTCTCAACAAGACTGAGAGTGAAGAGAAACAAAATATCGGCCCCCAATTTAACAACATTGCTAGCAATGTCATGTATTTCTTCTATTTTAAACTTAAGTCGAGAAACGCTGTAAAAAATGCTTCTCACATCTTACCTAACCCTTCTGCAAATATTTTTTAAATAGCTGCGACCATTTGTAAGTTATTGAATTTTTAAATCAGTTAATTCATTTTAAGACACCCTGTATGTTCTATATAAAATTCAACATTATTAACCCACCGAGATTAACTCATTAGTGCTTAGCGTCCCTTTTTAGGAAAAATTACAAAAAAGACAAAAAGTACTTTTCACACCAGTAAATAGAAAGTTAAATAAATACTATTTTTTAAGAGACCTCAATAAATTAAGATCAAAGTTATTCTTCTTTTAAAAGTGGTGGGAAACAGAAAATTTCATTTTTATTGAAGAAAATAATTTGGGCATTAATGGGTTAAATTTTTCACTTTAAAACATCGAATATTTTACACTTATTGAGGAGACTATAAGATAGATTTAAAGATGGACATTCTATACTACCCCTTACGTTATATTGCTATAAATATTCTAGTTACGTATTTTCATATTAATGAAAATTTGTTTATTTTATTGCTGATAGTACAGCAGGTAATTCGAATCCAAATTAATTAAACAAGTTGAAATTTTTAGTAAGAAGTTACTTGGAATTTATTTACAGTAAACTTATTTATATTAAAAAGGATTAAATCAAAATTTATTTTATTACTCTTCCTAGGTCGGGCTGGGATAGGGACTTACATTTTTCCTGAAAAATCGGATCAGGCCGGGCCTAATTTATTTTTTCCGTACCGAGCCGGGACTGATTTCATTCTTCTTAGCCTTCACGGGCCAAAATATTTTGTTCCAGTTTTGAGCCAGCCTATATGAAAATCATTGTCTCGGCGTAGCCACGTCTGTTGAAAGATCAGTAAAATTTGGCCTGAGCCAAAAATTTTTGCAAAAAAAGCATACAGTTTAAAATCGCCTTTATTCTTCAATTAAATATAAAAATTTATTCTTTTTAAAGAATTGTAGATTTCTAAGCTCATTAAAATGTAGTAAAATGTATAAAAAAAGTATTTGCCTATGGCGGAATAATGTTTTAAATTGAAAATTGCGTTTCATCCATACCAAATCAATGCAATATTATGTGAGGGTAAAATATAATACATTTTATACCTGCTAAGAAGGAAACATGTCTATAACGCTTTTTTTCTTTCCTATGCGATTCCGTTTTAGAAGATTTTACTGTATACCATTTTTAACCTCTTCAGTCCCTGAGTACCCAAATGGGTACATCAGTTTTGTCCCATTTTATTAATGATACTCAAATATAAATGAAATTTCGATATAAGAATAATATGTTTTGAATTCTAAGATTCGAGCTAATGAAAATAAAACAAAAATCTCGCTCTGAAGTCAAACGAGAGAAGAAATAATTCAGTAATAATTAAAAATACTGTAATAATCGCCAGTAGCGAAGAGGTTAAGATATTTATATCTCCAATGCATGGAATACGGATTAATAGTATTAAGGATAACTGAAACATTTACATACAACAAACAGCGGCTCATTTTAAACATAAACTAAGTCATTTCTATATAAATGAAGATCATAAAAGTTAGAAAAATTCTAAAGTATTTTTTTTTAATCAGAACTTCTCCATACAAGTAAAAATCACTATTTACCGTAATTTCGGGTGTATAAGCCGCGGCCCAAACAATTCTTTTTGAACCCAGAAATCTTATTTAATGATTAAACACAAATATTTACGGCGATCTAAGTAGTAACATTCATTTTTAAAAAAATTCTGGGTCGAAAAAGAATTGTTTGAGCCGCGGCTTATACACCCGAAATTACGGTAGTAGAAATTCAATCGGACTGAGTTGGAATTTTGCGGGCCGGTTTTGGGCGAAATTCCAACTTCTGTTTAGGGCTGGGCCAAGATTTTTTCCAAACAGGTCGAGCCTGAAAATTATGTCCCTTGTGAATCTCTATCTCTAGTCTCTAAAAGGGATAAAAAAAACATTTTTTTCAACAGACAGGTCAATTTTTCAATAATCGGCTTTAGACGTAAATAATCGACTAAATGATTCAATTATTCAACCCATTTCATTGAACTTTACCTATGTCACATCAGCTGCGGATATCTAGAAGATAAACAAATACCATCAGACTGAGAATCAGCTGCACGGATCATCACCACATCGAATTGACGGCTGAATTTTCAATATTCGCATGTTAAAATGCAACTGGTCTGCCAAAGTCATTCTTAGTGCCACCTGCAGACCTGATTTTCGTCACTGATCGATAGGTTTATCATGAAATTTTCCTGTATTAGAGCCAGAATTTCATTATGGGTCAGAATTTTCAGGTCCAGTCCCGACTCGAATGATAGTTATCTTGGACCGGCCTATCCAATGTAAAAAATTTAAGTTTGGTCCGTTTATATTTATAGTACACAGCCCCGCCCTGCGCGATCTGGCCCAATTCAATTTCTGTAAGGAAAATAAAAATCACAATTTTGTCGTAACTACAATTAAGATTCCTTTAACAATATTGCATGCATATTTATATAATAAATTTACAGTACATTTTACAGTATATACAGTATATTACGATGCGTTCGCACGACAGAAAGTACATAAAAGCAAGATTAATGACTACTTTTCCTAGACGTTTCAACGTTCAAATAAGGATTCATAATAAATAAATAAATAAAAATAATAATAATTTAGTTTAGAATACTTTTGAAGCTGTCTAATAAAAAATAGATTTGCGAAAATATTTCTCCGAGATTTATTAAGGTTTTCCCAAAACAAAAGGGCTATTTTTGGACACACTTCTGAATTCATTTATTTTCGGAAATGCATAAGATTGGCAGGTGTTCTCATTAGAAACTATTCAATCGAATGATGTTATTTATTTTTTGGTAAAGGCAATGCATCTTAGATAAAATAGTGTTAAAGAAAGCGTTTTGAAACGAATTTCCAGTTCCGAAATCACGAAAAAGGAGAAAAACTTGAAGCCGTAACAAGAATCTTTTATTGTCAACCTTATATATATATATATATTGCTATTGGATTCAAAATCACTTTAATAATCAGGCTTGTCAGTTTTAAGCCTTTACAGTTAAAAGTAGTTTAAAAATGTGCTGTTTAGCAATACATTTGACCACCTTACGATGTATTTCCAAAGATTACTTTAACAGAACATTATCGTTTTTAATATTTTTGCAAAACATGTTGCCTGCGCTATACATCCTGAGAACAATTAAGTACAGTTCCAGCCCGTCTAGACTTCACTGAGAAAAAAAGCAAGCTTGATTTCAGCACTGCACGAGTCTGCTAAAGAAAAAAGAAACTCAGCTCAGACACCATGCCTGATGCCGACTTCTATGGTGGACATGCAACATTTCTGTATTGATTTATCAAACTAGCATCGGTTCATTGCGAACATTTACACTTATTCTCCTGAAAATCATATTCATCGAAACTAGCCACTATTTTACCGGTTTTGCTTACTCTTTTAGATCGGGCCGGCAGGCCCACTAATTTTTTTTTACCGGCCTAGCTGGTCCGTATTTTTCGTTTATCAGCCCTTTGACAAAAATGTCTTAACTCTGCCGACCCGACCCGTTTGAAAATTGTCTTTATTTCGACTGGCCGAGTGCGGGCCTCGGATCAAGCCCGGGTCCATGCAAGTCCCTATCTTGTACCCTAAGATATGAAAAACATAGACGACTGGGAGCAGGAAAACACAGTGATAAACCTTCCAATTGACCACTAAAATAGAGTTTTTGACAGTTGTTTCCACCAAGTTATGGCTTTGGCAGATCAGTTGCATTTTAATATGATAATCGAGTTCTGTCCAATCCTAGAATTTTAGCCACAAACTCAATGAGGCCTGTGTAGTGGCTTTCCTGTGCAATAAAAATGAAAAAATTTTTTACTCAACTTTGATTTCGTCCAATAAACAGTCTTTTTCGGACGGTACATAGTCGCCGAAGTGTGATTGTTGCCACTCCTGCATTAAGTCCATGCACACGAAAAAATATGAATATCTTCGCCGAAGTCGTCATCATCTTTAATGCTAGTTGATCTACTAGAGCTCTACTCATCTACTGCAAATTCTCATAAAAACTAGTCTTTCCCGAATTTTTTTTTTCAAATTTTTTTCAGCAGTCACGAGAAGTCGAAAAATGGATAGACAAACTTCGGATTTTCGGTAGAAATCCTTTAGAAAAATGTTAAGGATTGGTGTTTTTTAGTGTATGTTTTAAGTAAAAACATGTAAAATTGGGAAAAAATCGGGTGTTTTAGAGTTGTATCGATTGATACTGACTACCTAGAATTTGCCGACTGTCATCGAAGTTGCCGACATTAGGGGGGCGAGACGCCCCCCTACGCCCCCCCAGTAGCTACGCCCCTAACTGCCGTGTCCCGTGAATAATGTCAAAAAAACTGTCTACGTTGAAGAGATCCAAAAAGGGTTAAAGTGCGCCTTTTCTGTGTGACTCCATAGTGAAAAGAAGCTAACTTTGTCTTCGAAATGTCAGTGTCTTGAATAAGGGATTCAAAAAGAGTTGAAGTGCGCCTTTCCTGCTTGTATGGATTTGAAGAAGTAGTATGTAAATAAATTTATAGTTAGAAGCTTTGGTGGACTTTAATATCATAGTGTACAAAAGCTCGAGTTGTCATAAAACAACGATACTCCATATCAGCCAGCGGTAAGCCAACTTTATATTATAAATTGATTTATTTTCCTATTTGAATATTGATGTTAGCATACCAAAGTATAGTCCCTGTTTATAAGTATAAATAATTTATTTCAAATCAAGGGATATTGTAATTCAGTTTATTCCTCATTTGAATATTAAGGGAGGAAATGTCATTTGTGGTTTCCATTGTATATGTAATATATTAAGTGTGCAAATAAATGTATATGTATTTATTTAAATTTTACTATAATTTTTCTTTATCCAAATAATTAATGAAATTTAATTAACTTCGTCTCAGGGAAAGAAATTCTTCCTATTTTAGTTAATGAATAGAATTTGTCTAGATATAACTCCAATTTATTCTAAGATGAAAATGAAGTAATTTTTACTTCAATATTGTAATTGAGATTTAAGACTTAAATGAGAATTCCTTAGACCTTTTAGAAATTTTTAATGATTTTAAATAAACTTACTTTAAATTCTCTATACAAAACTCCTTCTTTAATTTTGATTAAAGATGATAATATTTAATTGATTTCAGAAGTTAATAGTTATCATAACAAAACCTAAGAATTTCGAAGATAACTCTCATGCTAATGCATTGTAAAAATAATAAAAGGAAATAATATGAGTTAATGATTCACAACGCTATACCAGGAGTAATAAAAAAGAAGTAGAAATGTACTATCACTGTCGTATCAAGGTCATATACTATTACTTGTGTTGTAGGATGAATGTTCCAAATTTGGTATTTTTTCCTGTTTTATGAAAATTTTGTTTTTCTTAACTCTCCGAATATTTGAGAAGTTTTTGTCCCTTTTTCTCTTTTTCTAATGGTTAATTGGTCTGTAATTATAGTTCCTTTTTAAGCTTTGATATATATTATTCATCCTGCAAAACAATAATGGTAAAGTTGGGTTTATTGCTACTAACTTACAGTGAGGTACAGATCTGAATAAGTTGAGAATTTTGTTGCTTTTATGTTAAGTGGTTTCTTAAATATTTTTATTTGCTCAAAAATTTGGGATGTTTTCATCAATTAATAAATAAGCTCATTTGGTTATGTAACTTTAAGTTACTTTTCTAATTCTCTTTTTCCTTCCTTTAAATAATTATGAGGTTCAATTTGAATTTAATTATTTTATAACAACAAGATTTAAATAGGTGGAAACTTAATTCAGATCTTAGTTGATTTAGTAGTATAATAGAAGAAATGACTTATCTGTTGAATCCACGATATTTGCAGATGATTATTATTGAATGGATATGCTAATTATTAAGAAGTGAATTTATGAGTGTAATTTCAAGGTATATTTATTAAAAAGTTGTAGCAAAAAACCCAATAAAAAGAATGGTGCCATGACGTTGAGCCTGTTTATTGCTCAATAAATTTTGAAATTCAAGTTTGCATGAAATTTTTGATTTAAATATGCATTTTATATAATATTTTAGTGTAGTAAGGATGTGCATTATTATTGAAAAGTGTATGTTTATTTTATTTTTGTGTAGTAGGGCTCTAAACATAAACCAAAAATTTTGAAATTATTTTTAATTTAAAATTGGGAAGAAACTATGCTTAATAGTAAAGGTGATATAAATGATATTTGCACCTGCTGGTCTTCTTCAAAAATACTAGTTAATCACTAAATTATTCGAGGCTTATAATTTTTTTATGTTTATTTATGCTATTTTTTTTTCTTCTCTTTTTTTTCTTCCTTGTTCTCACCCATTTTTTGAGTTAGTATTTAAATTACCCCTATTTTGGCTTGTTTATTTTTAATCGGAGTGTAATTTGCCTAAAAATGGATGACAATCAGCATTTTAAGGATTTAGCGGTTATACATAAGAAGAGCGCGCTAATCGACAATGTGAGTGTTATTCCTCCATTTAGCGGGGAAGGGAATTCATGCCCATTTAATGAATTTTTAGAGAAATATGAGCAGTTAGCAGATTTCTTTGGGTGGTCTGAGGAGGAAAAGAAGTTTGCATTATTGAGCCGTTTAAATGGCAGCGCGGCTAGATTATACAAATTGCATCGAACTAAACAAACCGAGGATATTATCAAAATCCTTAGAGAAAGATATACCCATGAACTGACTCCGGACGTAGCCTTGACCCGTTTTCTAAATTTTAAACAAACCCCCCAAATGCCTGTCCAGGAATTTTACGATAGAGCTTACGACCTTTCACTTAAGGCGTTAGTAGTAGAGGGCCTTGAGCAAGATGTAGCGAATAAGAGTAGAACTGCTCTTTTGCATTCCATGCTCTTAAGCAATTTAACACCAGAAATCAGAAAAGGTGTAATAACAAAAAGCCCGAAAACGCCGGAGGAAATTTTGGAGTTTGCCCTCCTCGAAGAAAAGGCGTGCAAAAGCGTCAACCCGTTTTACAACGTGCAGGTGGAGAATGTCAATCCTTTTTATCCCCAGAGTAGCCAGCAGAATATTGCATGTGTAGCCATTCAACCGGGCCCCTCTAATCAGTCCCAGCAGGAAGTTACTAAATTACGTGAACAGGTAGAAGCGCTCACCGTTAAGTTAGACCAGTTATTGCAGAATAGCAACCAGCAGAGAAATTTTAACAATGCCGAAAGAAGTCGATATAGAGATTTTTCTTGTTTTATTTGTTCCCAGACAGACCATTTTGCTCGAAATTGCCCACAAAACTCGAATAACAGTAGGGGTAATTTTCAAAATTTTAGGGGCAGAGGGAGAGGAAATAACGCCCATTTTCATAACAATCGCAGGGGAGGTTACTCAAATCAGAGAGGTAGATGGGATCAGAGAAGTGGGAGGAGAGGAAATGATGAGAGAAATGAAAGCGAAACTAGTGAAAACTCGAGTAACAATGTAAATAGTCAACATGAGTCTTTAAACTCTACGAGGCCGGGTCAGATGTAGTCGGACCGACCCAGGAAAGGCCAAACGACTTCCATCCTGTATACACTATGTTTGTGCAGAAATCATGTGGGCTCCCAATAAAAAATATTTGTATTAATGACACTGAAATTCCTATATTATGTGATACGGGTAGTGCCATTAATTTAATAAGTAATAGTATCCTTAATTTGGGCCAAAATTTTAAAACTGAAGATTGTTGCACTCCCATAGTTACTGTCACTGGGCAACAGATTTATCTTAATAATAAAATAAACTTAAAATTTAAATTTTTGGGAATGTTTTGTGAAGCAGATTTTTATATAGTACCAAGTAAATTGGCCAATGAGTTTGAAGCAATTCTTGGTATGCCTTTTCTAAACAAATACAATATTTTGTTAAATTGTTCTGATAATTCAATATCATTTAGCCCACCTGAGCAAACTTTAGTCAAAACACCTATAGAAATCAAAACTCAAATCAGAGACTCAATCATGAATGGAGACAAAATTGTAAACAATCCAGGTACTGTAAATAATGTCCAGCAGGAATGTTACACGAAAAGCAATGTATATAGTTTTGTAAATAATCATAAGTGTAATAATAATTGTAAAAGTATGTCTAATTGTGCCCAAGTAAGTATTGAAATGCCAAAGTCAAATGTACATGAAAATTCTCACACTATGAATGATGGTGGAGGTAAAAAAGAAAGTAGTACTGGAGAGGCAGTTCAGGGCCCTAGTTTTAGCAGTAGCAATGAAATTGTTCAAATTAAGGTTAGAAGTAATAAGCAGAAATTGAGTGATAAAATTGCGGAAAAGGTAGAGACCCCTGATTTAGGAAAATTTGAGGAAAATAAGAATGAGGTGTCACAAAATAATCATGTCTTCCATCTCAGGCAAGGTGAGGAGAATTTAAATACTGAGTATGAAGTAAATGAGGAAAATCAAGCTAATTTGGAGGATAATGTAGATAAAAACAATGAGATAGATAAAACTATTGTAGGAGTTGCTGTTTTAAGCCAAAAGCTTGTAATCCCACCAAGGACAAAAATGTTAGCAGATGTTAAAAGTACTAAAAAACTGAGTATTTTAGATAACGAACCATTATTATTAGAACCCCTAGCTAGAAATTTAAACCAGGGACTTCTGATTGCCAGAACTATATGCACGCAGCAACATGGATTATTTGTGTCATTTGCAAACTTTTCGGATAATCATATTAACTTAAATAAAGGGACTTCCATAGCTAAAATCTTAAAGTGTATAGATAGTAACAATTTAACTAACCTAATTAATAATAATGATAATTCTACTCCTAATTGTAATTGTACTTCTGAGAACTCTAGTTTATATTCTCATAATCCTAACTTAACTCCAAATAACTCTAATTTAATTTCATGCGAAAGTAATTTAGTTTGTAATATCAATAGGGAGAACCAAATTCCTGACTTTGATCATGCTGATCTGGAATGGAGCTCTGAAATTAACCTAGACCATCTTGACGCCCCCCTTAAAGCTAAAATGCAAGATTTTTTAAATAAAAACAAAGATGTGTTTGCAGCCTCAGTACTAGACCTACCTGGCTGTGACACAATACCCCATACTGTTAATTTAAATTCTGATAAACCAGTTCGATGTAAAGCTTATAGAGTACCATACAGATTAAGAAAAGAAATGGAAGAGCAGCTTAATATTTTACTTGAAGCTAACATTTTAACACCGTCAATGTCTGAATATGCATCCCCTGTTATTTTGGTTGAAAAAGCAGATAAATCTTATCGATTAGCAGTAGATTTCAGACAACTTAATAAAAATTTAGTGAAAGATGCTTTCCCCATACCCAATATTACAGAATCTGTCGACTCTTTAGCAGGATCCAAATACTTTTCAACCTTAGATTTAACTAGTGGTTTTTTTCAACAAGTTATTAGACCAGAGGACAGACATAAAACTGCCATTATTACACATAAAGGGTTATTTGAATGGACACGTAACTGTTTTGGGCTAGCAAACTCAGGTAATAGCTTTCAAAGACTTATGAATACCATTTTAGGAGACTTAACAGATCTTGGTATTCTAACTTATATTGATGATGTAGTAATTTCATCTTCTGACATAGAATCTCACCTAGATAAACTAAATTTAGTATTTGAACGTCTCCGTCAACATAAATTAAAACTTAAACCCAGTAAATGCACTTTTTTAACTGACAAAATTCAATATCTTGGCTTCGAAATTCATAGTGGACAAGTATCCCCCATTAATAAAAACATTGAAATTATTGAAAAACTGCAACCGCCTACCACCCGTAAAGGTGTCAGATCATTCATTGGTACCCTCTCATTTTACAGGCGTTTTATACCTGACTTTACTAAAAGAGCGTTAAATTTAATTGATTTAACAAAGGAAACTGGGCACTTTGCCTGGACGCAGGAAGCCCAGGGAGAATTTGAGGATTTAAAGAAAGCATTAATTTCTAAACCATGCCTAGCTTTACCTGACTTTAATAAAGAATTTTATGTTTATACCGATGCGAGTGGTGAAGCATTGGGTGCTGTTTTATCACAACTAGATGAGGAAAATAAAATTCACCCTGTAGCATTTGCTAGCAGACGACTTAAAGATGCAGAGACCAGATACTCTGCTACTGAAAGAGAACTTCTTGCTCTGGTGTGGGCAACGAATCATTTTAAATGTTACCTAGCTAACACACATTTTCACATATTTACAGACCATGCACCACTTACTTTTATGTTAAAAATTCATGACCCGACATCACGTATGGCAAAATGGATTTGTACTTTATCTGATTTTGATTTTACAATTAAATATATAAAAGGTAAATGTAATAGTGTAGCAGACTTTCTCTCAAGATTTGCTAAAATTAATGAGACACCAGAAATTAGTAATAGTAATTTTTGTATACAAGTAGAAAAAGAAACTACTTTTGTACCGCATTCAAATTTAATTGATAAAATTGGTGAATTACAAAAACTCGATAAAAAGTGTTGTGAAATAGCCCGAAAGTTAGACAAAAATTTAGAAATCGCACCTAGGTATATGAAATTTTTCTTTAGAGATGATATTCTTGTATGTGAGGACACGAGAGATTCCAATATAATAAATAATCCAATTAAATTAGTAGTGCCTAGAGATATGATTGAGCAAGTGTTCGCTCTAACACACGATTCTCTGGTGGCTTGTCATCAAGGTTTTAAGAAAACAATTGACCGCATCCGGGAGCACTTTTACTGGCCTGGAATGTCGGCGGATGTCAAGCATCTAGTAGAGTCGTGTATTAGCTGCCAACAAAAGAGAGCACATAAACCTAATCAGCATGCACCCCTCCAGAGGATGCCTACACCCCAATTCCCTATGAATAAGGTACATTTGGATTTAATAGGCCCCCTACCAATGACATTTTCAGGTAACACTTTTATTGTTACGTATATCGACTCTTTTACTAAATGGCCAGAAGCTTATGCAGTTAGTTCAACCACGTCAGACGTTATCGCGGATACGCTGGCGGATTTCATTTCACGTTATGGTGCGCCTGCGGTCATAACCACAGACAATGGGAGAAATCTGATATCCGAAGCGATCAAACATGTCTATGAAATGTTCGGCATTAAACATATCACTACGTCTGCCTTTCATCCAGCATCGAATGGACAGATCGAGAGACAAAATTTGACGTTAAAAAACGCCCTGAGCCATATTGTTAATGAGAACCAGTCTGACTGGGATACCAAACTTAAATTTGCCCTATTAGCGATGCGCTCAGCTGTGCATTCCTCTACTAAATTAACACCGGCTGCAATTTTATATGGTAGAAATCTAAATTTACCGTATACCCTATTTTCTCAGTCACCTAGATTCAGCTATAATGACGCCCCATCTTTCTGTGAACTGTTAATTCCATCTCTTCAAAAAGTGTACGCTGAAGTCTATGATAACTTGGTTAAAGTATCAGAAAGCCAAGAGAAGTATAGAGAAAAGACCGCGGTAGTTAAAAATTTAAAAGTAGGCGATAGAGTCTGGTTATTTAATCCATCAATTGCCACAGGTACTACGCGAAAATTGTCAAAATTAAACAACGGACCGTTTACAATCATTGAAAAACTGAGTGATGTCAATTTTAAAATTGCATTAATTGCTAATCCCTCTAAAATTCAGGTTGTACATGTGGATCGCCTTACGTTGTTTAAAGATAGATGCATTACAAATACACATAAACAGGATGGAATGTCTTGTTTGGACCAAAACAAAACCCAAGACCGAATGTCAACAAATGAATCGAATCCTCAATTCGATTTTCCTAAGCGACGGACGCGAAATCGGTTCTTAAATTGGTTTCCTCCACCCCTTGCTCAAGCAGCAACCTACCAACCCAAAACTCAGGGTCACAAGAATAGCACCAGACGTCAAGGGATTGACGGTACTGAAAGCGAAACTGCAGAGCAAAACGAAACTAGGAATCAAAGGATAGATGCTGATTTCCCCCCTGTCATTCCTTCCCAAGATAATCCCGTCACGGGAGATAGAAGTACGTCGCGGTGCGTTCAGGGAGAAACGGAAGTATCTACTTCGGGTAATCGCGATACGGTTAAGCGGCAAACGGGAACGCCATGTGATTCAAGCCGTGAGAGTCGTTCACGGGAGCGAGTTAGCTTTAAGCCGGATCAAAATATTGGGCGCGCGTCTTCTGCTAGTGAATATTCTCTGAGGAATAGAAGTTCACGGCCGAATTATAAGTTTTAGAATTATTTACTTTTAGTTTTTCTTTTGTATTTTAATATAGGAGGTGTATATAAGTTCTGTATATAGGTAATTTTCGATATTTTGAATAACTTTCGATCCGAAATAAGGGAACTTAGAATATATTCGAGCAAAAAGTTGGTTTGTTTTGATTCTGTTGCGCACCTATTCTCAATGGATTTTAGCCTTTCACGAATTTAATCTCAAAAGTTTTGGTAATATTAATGTATATTACTACCAGGTGAATGATCCGTCCCGTGTTTGTATGCATTTTTGGGATTTTTTAGCGAATTTTCTACGAATTCCGAGGTCTTTGAAAATTTTATGGTTGTGAAACTCTATATACCGCTATCACCTTTGTTTTTATATATATATTGCTCGGAATCTCTAAAGGCATCTCTTTTGTATATATTAGGATTTTAAATGTAGATAGTTCATTCTTTTAATGAATTTTTAGCATTTTATATAACTTTACAATTTTTAAGGTATCTTTGAAAATTATCTGAATATTTTACTTTGGTAATTTTTGTTGTAGGGTAGAAACTATCTAATGCCAGGTATACACACATCATGTATATACCTATCTGGTTTATATGCATTTTATATATATTTTTTTTTCTGTTTTTTTTTTTTTTTTTTTAAATATAGCCATCTACCCACCCCCTTTTTATTTTTATTTGGGTATGTTAGGAAAATTCTTATCCCTTGTCAAAGTGATTGGCAAGTTCTCTTGTGAGGTAAATATTACTTCACTTTGCTTGTTTTTAGTGATATTTTTGATCTTCTAAAATATTTGTTTATGCAATGATTATTGCTTATCTATGGCAGTACAGAGGTGCAAATATCAATCGATTTTACTCAAAGAATATGTTATGTAATTGTAATGTGATGATGTGTTGTATGTATTTATTCCCACTACATACAGTCAGATGTAAATGTCATATTTATATATATACCTTTTGTTTATGTAATGCAAGATATTCTTTTATGTTCATTTTTTTTACCTTTTTACATGTGTACAAAATATTATTTTTACTTATGTGTGTACATATTTGTGATACCTTCGGCTGACATGGTATATCTATTATGAATTTTCTAAATTCTATTATTTTAGGCCCTTTTGGATTACTTTTGCTTTCTGTATTCAAAAATTTTTTGAAATTTTTAAAAAATTTTTACAATATTGCCTTGCATTCGGTTTTTATAAAAGTGGCTTCATATGTCCAGTGAGAGTAGCATATAGGGAATTTGCAACTTGATACTGTTACAGATGTTAGGGGCATATACAGAGATTATTGGGAACTCATAAATTTGATAGGTTAGGCCGAGTAGGAGTAGTGAATCAGAATCCTTTGGTAATAGTGATAACTTAGTTCCTATTTTAAGTTTTAATTTCATGTGTTATATCCAAACTCCAGCATTGCATTCCGGAGTGCATAGTTGGTGTGGTGAGTTAGTAGCGTGAAGTTGTCAACTTTTCGGGTCGTTGTTTGATCTGCTCTAGTGGATATTCTTTACTCTTCTGATTAACCGGGATACAACAGTAATTCAGCATTTCACCTTGCCATTAATTTTGGATTTACCTGTAATTGATTTCTGGTTAGGACTTTCTTCCACTGCCCTTCTGGGGTCATCAAATTCAAAAAAAATAAAATTCTTGTTTTCTTTTGGCGAAAACGAATAATGTTTATTTTTTTTTCAACGTGGGGGAGTTCTTGTTGAGGCCTATATACCATTTGCCTTTCATTAAAATATTTTTTTCCAAATTTATATTCCCTCTCTATGTTTTCTAAATTAAATCATATACCCCCACACTATTTTTTTTCTTCCCTTTTTTCTTTCTCGTATTTGCCCATATTATGTTTTCAACTCTGTGAGCAATAAAAACATTCCCTAAAGTATTCCCACACTTTAAGTAGAAATGAGGACAAACCCCTCTCACAATAAAGAAATAAATGAATGCATGATGCTTGCAGGTGACATTGTAAATGTGCAACTATTGTCCGCCTCCATGAAAAGACCACACACTTTGAAGTTACTATCATGTCTTGTTAAATTTATTAGGGCAATTTTACTGCCCGAGTTTGATATTAACAATGCTGTTTTTAAGAAATAGTGCAGCAATTGTTGAAATACCCCTAAATATAGATTTTACTTTGGACCACCAGCGACAGTGAAAGTTTTATTACCGTCGTAAAAATACGAAGGCAATTTTGTTTCTCTCCCCCTTGTTTTTTCCATGGGAACCGCTGGTTGTTCAATTTTAACACCTGCTCTGTCAGAGTGGGGGATTGACGTCACGTGCATAGTTTGTCCTATCATGCCCTTATTTGGTCATAGGAAAGTGCGAAACAACTATTAGCCAATGGTAGCCCACCCCTGTAAACACGAGGCGAGGCAGGAGGCCGTGCTATTAGTTAGGAGGCCCCGAGTTTGATTTTATTCCAGTAAAGCGAGGAACATTTTTAGTATTAGGAGAAGCCACTCTAGAATGAGGATGTAAAAAGTTAAGTGGCTGCAGCGTGCCCCCCCCCCCCTTTCTTTCTCCTGGGGAGAGGGGAGGAATTTTGATTTTAGTTTTTTTTACATAGACTGTGTTTTTGGAGATCATTCGTCTCTTAGTCTTGGAGTTGTGAAAACGTCCTACGCCTCGCCGGCTGCCTTTTCCAGAAACTACCATATTTCAGTGAAACTTAGCAAGGTAGCTAACATATGCTGTGCTTTTGAAGATGATTCGTCTTTTAGTCTTGGGGTTGTGAAAACGTCCTGCGTCTCGTCGATTACCTTTTCCAGAAACTACCATATTTCAGTGAAACTTAGCAAGGTAGCTAACATATGCTGTGCTTTTGAAGATGATTCGTCTTTTAGTCTTGGGGTTGTGAAAACGTCCTGCGTCTCGTCGATTACCTTTTCCAGAAACTGCCATGTTTCAGTGAAACTTAGCAAGGTAGCTAACAGATGCTGTGCTTTTGAAGATGATTCGTCTTTTAGTCTTGGGGTTGTGAAAACGTCCTGCGTCTCGTCGATTACCTTTTCCAGAAACTACCATATTTCAGTGAAACTTAGCAAGGTAGCTAACATATGCTGTGCTTTTGAAGATGATTCGTCTTTTAGTCTTGGGGTTGTGAAAACGTCCTGCGTCTCGCCGATTACCTTTTCCAGAAACTACCATATTTCAGTGAAACTTAGCAAGGTAGCTAACATATGCTGTGCTTTTGAAGATGATTCGCTCTGGGTCTTGGAGTAGTGAAAGCAGCCTACGCCTCGCCGGTTGCCTTTTAGAGACTGCCGTGTCCCGTGAATAATGTCAAAAAAACTGTCTACGTTGAAGAGATCCAAAAAGGGTTAAAGTGCGCCTTTTCTGTGTGACTCCATAGTGAAAAGAAGCTAACTTTGTCTTCGAAATGTCAGTGTCTTGAATAAGGGATTCAAAAAGAGTTGAAGTGCGCCTTTCCTGCTTGTATGGATTTGAAGAAGTAGTATGTAAATAAATTTATAGTTAGAAGCTTTGGTGGACTTTAATATCATAGTGTACAAAAGCTCGAGTTGTCATAAAACAACGATACTCCATATCAGCCAGCGGTAAGCCAACTTTATATTATAAATTGATTTATTTTCCTATTTGAATATTGATGTTAGCATACCAAAGTATAGTCCCTGTTTATAAGTATAAATAATTTATTTCAAATCAAGGGATATTGTAATTCAGTTTATTCCTCATTTGAATATTAAGGGAGGAAATGTCATTTGTGGTTTCCATTGTATATGTAATATATTAAGTGTGCAAATAAATGTATATGTATTTATTTAAATTTTACTATAATTTTTCTTTATCCAAATAATTAATGAAATTTAATTAACTTCGTCTCAGGGAAAGAAATTCTTCCTATTTTAGTTAATGAATAGAATTTGTCTAGATATAACTCCAATTTATTCTAAGATGAAAATGAAGTAATTTTTACTTCAATATTGTAATTGAGATTTAAGACTTAAATGAGAATTCCTTAGACCTTTTAGAAATTTTTAATGATTTTAAATAAACTTACTTTAAATTCTCTATACAAAACTCCTTCTTTAATTTTGATTAAAGATGATAATATTTAATTGATTTCAGAAGTTAATAGTTATCATAACAAAACCTAAGAATTTCGAAGATAACTCTCATGCTAATGCATTGTAAAAATAATAAAAGGAAATAATATGAGTTAATGATTCACAACGCTATACCAGGAGTAATAAAAAAGAAGTAGAAATGTACTATCACTGTCGTATCAAGGTCATATACTATTACTTGTGTTGTAGGATGAATGTTCCAAATTTGGTATTTTTTCCTGTTTTATGAAAATTTTGTTTTTCTTAACTCTCCGAATATTTGAGAAGTTTTTGTCCCTTTTTCTCTTTTTCTAATGGTTAATTGGTCTGTAATTATAGTTCCTTTTTAAGCTTTGATATATATTATTCATCCTGCAAAACAATAATGGTAAAGTTGGGTTTATTGCTACTAACTTACAGTGAGGTACAGATCTGAATAAGTTGAGAATTTTGTTGCTTTTATGTTAAGTGGTTTCTTAAATATTTTTATTTGCTCAAAAATTTGGGATGTTTTCATCAATTAATAAATAAGCTCATTTGGTTATGTAACTTTAAGTTACTTTTCTAATTCTCTTTTTCCTTCCTTTAAATAATTATGAGGTTCAATTTGAATTTAATTATTTTATAACAACAAGATTTAAATAGGTGGAAACTTAATTCAGATCTTAGTTGATTTAGTAGTATAATAGAAGAAATGACTTATCTGTTGAATCCACGATATTTGCAGATGATTATTATTGAATGGATATGCTAATTATTAAGAAGTGAATTTATGAGTGTAATTTCAAGGTATATTTATTAAAAAGTTGTAGCAAAAAACCCAATATTAAAAAGTTTTCAACCTCTGAGCCCTCTTAAAATTTTCAAGATCCGGCTATTACAAATTTATTTAAATTCTCATGGTAAATTTTCTTTTTAAGAGGAGGGGCAGAGAGCTCCAAAACCCGTGATTGCCGCGCGTGTGAAAAAGGGTCCTGAAACACATTATTTACTGCTACTAATATATTGAGGGTGACATACGTGATTAAATCTGTGGGAAACATTTGAATAATCGAGGCAAAACTACGTTTTTCACCGCTTTTAAGAAAATTGAAAAAATGTCCTATTTCTGAAATAGTGTACTGCTCTTGCTATTGGGTGTATAAAAAATTGTAAGCATGAAAGTTATAGAGAATTTTGTCCTGTTAAATATTTTAACTGATAAATAATATGCTACGGCCACAGGTCTCAAGATATTTAAAAAATATATATATTTTTTAATTTATTGTTTAAATTTATTTTTTGTTACCACAGAAAATTTAGCCTTCAGAAATTTTGTTCGAAAAATTGTTTTTTCCATGTTGATATCATTATAAATAATTCAGAAAAAAGTCATGTAAAATATGACAGTTAGTTATATTATAAGAATAATGTGTAAGTTTTTTTATTTTATTTTTAACGAGCTTGAGAAACAAATTCACGTCAATTTTAAGGCGGTTTTGGAAAAAAAAATCCCTGTTCAATAATTTAAAAAAAATGTGCACATTGGCATGCTTTGGAATATATTTTTTTTCCTATAAAGGAATTAAACCTGAAGTTATAAGCTACTGTTGTCTCACAACATTTTAAAAGCTGAAGCGTCCGGAAATTCTGTGCAAAATGTCATTCTAGATAAAATTCTGTTTTTAATTAATTCCGAGAAAAAAGAAAAAAAACGAAGAATGGGAAAGCTATTCGATATCATTGTTTCTGAATAGCATCTGTTAGTCTCATGCGTTTCAGACCAAAAACAAATTCACAAATATATTAGATAATAGATCTTTTGGATTTCAGAACAATCTTAACACAGAATAATTTTAGCTTAATGCTCCAATTTTATTATTTTTAAATATTTATTTTTAATGTAATTTCGAGATTCAGAGGGAGAACAAACTTGCAATTTGACAAGTAGATAATAAAAAAAAATTCCATTACATCTCAAACTCTAAGTAATAGTATTTAATAATTAGCGATTTTTCTCGTTATAAAGACATTACTACAATTCACAATAAATATCAATCAATTTTCATTTTATCATAAATTATGTTACAGATTATAGATATTACTTGTTTTTTAAAGTTTTCATTTTCAATTTAAAATTTCATATGATAAAATAAAAACGCATGTTTAAACAGTTTAATGATTTCTAAATATTACTTTTTAATTCTTATTAGTTTTTTTACTTTTTTAAAATATCTTGCAGGTCTTAAATGAAAATCTTTTTCTTTAAACTAGCGTAGTCCGAAATCTGTGGGGTTTCTCTCTCTCTCTTTTAATCATTGAAAGTATTTCTCTAAAATATTCAATGCAATCATTTGAGTACACTGGAATTCATTTTAGTGCAAAATTAATAAGTCAAGATTCCATTTATTAGCACACTACTTTTAAATTAGATATCACAATTTTCTAGATTCATGTACAGTTTTTGACTCCTCTCACTCAAAGAAATGTTTGGGGTAAAAGCGTCTGATAATAAACTGAAATAAACATTGGAAATTAAAGTCTAGTTAATGTAACTCAACGCCTTAAGGGTGTTCTTAACTGATCCGCTCAACAAGCGAAAAACGTTTTGACACATTTACAAATTCATTTTTTAACAGAAAGTTATAAAATTTTAATGTCTGACTATGAAAGCGATTTTGAATTGAACTTATTTTTCCATTTTATGATAATTAAATTACTTATCGAGTTATAAGCTATTTCGATGACGCAATCACCCGTTTTTTTTTCTCCTTTTCGACCAGTTTTTCTGCTTTCGTCGGGAAATATGCTCAAAAGTGTCAACTTTGAAGACTTGTTATGAAAAATCTATTGTGTTTTTTAAAAAACAAAAGACTGAGTGCAATTAGACAGTTTCTGAATAATAACACTTGCTATTTTCATGCATTTCCGAACAAAAATAAATTAATGTATGTGTCACAAAGTAGCCCTTTTTTATTTAAGAACGCACTTAAGTGTACTTTTCTTATTTTCTTTGAAATTAAGATAAATTCTATAAATATTATGACATGTGAAATTACTTGGACGCAAGTTTAAAATCATTAAAACGTTTATATATAAAAATTTGATTCAATCCATAAAGATTTATAGTTTACAATGACATTTAGTATTCAGAAATTCACTCTAGTTTACTATAGAAATGTCAAAAGTGTTTTTATTTTCCTAACAGATCGCCAATGATGGTGCGAGAAATACATTCCGCATTTAAAATATGAGATAGAGTAAATAAAATGAAAGTAAAATAACAATACATAAAATTGAGCATAAATTTGGTAATAATTTCTGTATTTACAAATTCATAGTGTTTGTTTTTTACTGAAATCTCAATGTAAAATATGCTACTTCCAAATTATGTATTTCACGCAAATAATTTATTTTAACCAGTTTATTTTATTTGAAAAATTAAAAGTTGTCAAATTACAGGTACAATAACTCAAGTAAAAGAAAAGATGAGATTGATGCGTGGGAATATGAGAAATCTTAAAGGAATCTATGCTGTAGTTTAAATTTTATTAGCTATTGCCAGTGTAGTTATTTTCAAGAAGCAAGAAGCAATAATTAATCTTAATAATAAATCCTAATTTCACTCAATTTAAATAATAATATATAAAAATTATCTTAATAATAAATCCTAATTTCACTCAATTTTAATAATAATGTATAAAAATTATCTTAATATAATAATTTAAAAAAGATAAATTTAGTTTTAAACAGAAAGTGTTTCAATTTCCACTCAGGTTTAAAGGACAGCATTTTAAGAGCCTTCCATAAAAAGCAAATACTGCAAAATAACAGATAAATGCAACACGTGCATTTTTGCGGAAGTTAAAATGATTATTTCTAGTTGCTAAAGCAAAGAGAACATGTGGCAATTACCATCAATATCCTTTAGCTGAAAAGGGACCATCTCTGGCAAAGAATTTGCGTAAAAGTAAAGAGTTCTCAACCTCTTTATTATTTCCGGCAACCATCTAGTTAATGAGATAGCTGACGCACCGTGTCACACCCTTGATTGATAGATTTGTGGATTTGGGACATTCCCCCTTAAAATATTTTGAGACCCCCCTCAGGGTCGGACTGGGTCATTGTAAAGGGCGCAGACCTTGAATTTTTGGAGGGCGCAACTTTTTTAACGAAACTCATTATTTTATCATCTGATAGAAAGCCAATAATATTCATTAATAACAAACATACTGTAAGAATTTGTAATAGAGCTTCGCTAATCTGAATTGGGACCAGTGCCTACTTTGATTACAAAAATTGGAAAAATCCGAAATTTCGATTAAAAAAAAATTCAGTTATAAGTACTCAGTAGCACAGTAAAGATCTTTTAGTCCGTCATCCGATGGTTCGGCTTGCTGGATAAACCGGCACAACTCTCGGAAAAAAAAAAAAAAAAATAGTATTCCTTCACTGAAAAAAAAAAAAAAAAAAAAAAAAAAAGACCCAAACTGGGTTATAAGGTCTCTGCGTAGGGTACTGTTCTCAAAATAATACAGTAGTATTCCCAAAGTATTCAATCAAAAATGGTTCAAAACAGTGCAGATCCTTAATAACATTAAAACAATCGTTTTGATATAATGTATACATTAGCTAAGATGTTTTGATTGTTAATGTTATAAAGGATCTGCCATTTTTTTTATAAAACTATTTCAGGCTACAAAGTGAACTTTCCAATTTGGAACACTTTGTTGTACCAAATCTTGCAACCCAATTTCGGTCTTCTCTCTCTCTCTCTCTCTGTCTTTCTTTTCTTTTTTTTTTTTTTTTTTTTTTTTTTACAGTTTTGTTTAATTATTTGATGTTTATAGTAATATAATGGAATTGAGAATGAGAAATTATGTAACAACCCATTACAAATTAAAAAAAAAACGGGAATCTATAAATAGTTCATTCACCGCGTCTACAAGTAGGGGAGGGAAGGGGGAACGAGAAACCATTTATAATTTGTGAAATCAAACTGCTGAAAGGAAATTTTAATTTTTATCATCTGAATTAAATATTTTTTGCGTTTGAGAAAAGAGATTTTAGCGACTGACAGACAAAATGATATGAGATTTAAAAAAAAAAAAAAAAAAAAAAAAAAAAAGATGGCTTCTACGAGCAGGCCAACAGTGCATGTTTTTATTTTATACTCGTGTACATATGTTGTACTTTTCCATAATTGAGTATATTTTTACTCTGTTTAAAAAATAAAAAAGTTGCTTTACTGCAATGTTTTTGTTTTATTCCTACTTCTACACGACTTTCTCGACATTCATCTTGTAATCTGAAAATTTTCATAAGTTAATCTTATCAATTAATTTGTTCAAATATAAAATCCGTCCGGATTAACCAGAATTTCGGATTAGAGAGTTCTACTGTAATCCGAAATGTCTTTTGCCGGTATGTCGGTACGTTTATTTTTTTTATCTTATTATGAATAGCTTAATCATTTAATAGCTTAATCAATTAAATAGCTTAATCATTTTATAAATTAGGATCGATTCGAAAATCTATTAATTTAGTTCGATCAAATGAAAGAATAAATTTCTGATTAGAAGGGGAAAGCATGTAAATTATACAAAAATAATCGTCGGAATAGCAAAGTAAATTAAATATCGAATTCCGATGTAACGAACAAAATAACTTTTAAAACCTTTGGAATAGATTTTTATAAGTAAAAACTATTCGGACAAAATCAAATATTCCGCCGTATACAGAGTTTATTGTATAATAAAAATCATAATGGGAAACTTGAAAATAATTTTTATGTTAGATTTATACCCGTCTTATGCAGAGTATTAAAAAAAAAACCGATTTAGAAAAACAATTATAAACGGGATAGAAATAGAACATGGAAGGGATAAAAAGAGAACATTCAAAGGTCGCCGTAGCACCCTGGGTGCGGTGCAGTGTTGATCAGCCCTACTTTACCATATAGAGCACTGAGCGAAAGGGGCGATCGCCCCGGGCGTGGTTATTCAATAGGGCTCCAAATTTATACTAACGACTTCATTTTTTGGCCTGCTACAAGGAAAAGTTGTCAGGGGGGAGCGCCAAATTGACCCGGGCGCAGTTTTCTCTTCGCACGCCCATGACCATATCCATGCCCATGAAAATCCGTGACAGACGCAACGTTTTGATTGTTACATTTAATATACAATATTAAAACAGTTTTGTTTTCATATTAAAATAAAATTTTTAGCAAAAAAAAAAAAAAAAGTTTGAATTACCTTTTTTTGAAGAGAATATTCTTTCTAAAATTGTTTATATATATATTTAATAAACAAAATACTTTTATTAAGAACACTTATGTTTTATAAATTAAAATCAAAACATTAAACTTTACGAAAACACAAAGCTCCCGTTTTTGAAATGAATGATTTTACTGCAAACTAAATAATAATAAAAATAAATGAAATCGAAGCGAAAGTGATGATCTTTGGTGCCAGACAGTCTGCTTGTTCGTTGCCGCTATTGGTAACATATAAAATATACTTTAGATCAGCGGTTCCCAAACTTTTGGGCTCGCGGAGCCCTTTTTGGGAAGAATTTCTAAGGCGGAGCCCCTGAACTCAACGATAATCCGTGGTCTATAAATTAATGTTTTTATACCTATGGAGCAGGAAAAATCTGTTCGATATCTGTTGGAAATCCGAGCCCGTAATTTCCAACATTGGACCAAGGTTCTCTGTTTGGCCCTTTTCTGATACAGAAATTCTTAATTCATACTAAAAACTTTTAAAAAATAATTTTATTGTATAACCCTTTTTAAAAATTTTATATAATATTAGTATTATCGGATACCATAAAATAAAAATAACTATTAAAACCGTCTATTTTTGTATTAAAATATCTACCTTGTATAATCGATAACAAAAATTCAAATAACAACAAAAATTATAGTTAAAAATTTGTAGTTTCTGAAAGCTTTTAGCAAAGAGGAAAACAAACTCCTTTTTACCCGAGTGATGTTCAAGCAGTACTGTTAAGGGGTTAATGACATCCAGTTTTTTGGGGGGGACAGGGGAGGGGATTTTTAATATAAACTTGGAATTAAAGATCAAAATGTAACCATGTTTGTATTATGCATGCATAAAATAATTATTATGTATGACAAAAACCACACACACATAGTGAAAAAGGTAAGTTGAACAGTTTTCGTTTGCAGAGAGATCCTTCTGTATTATTCCACAGGATGCTTTCGAATAAAAGGAAGAAAATACGTAGTTCCAATCACCCACGAGTAATTATGTGACACATTTTCGCTTGTCCCGCCTACACAAAATAGAATGATGCGATTATGGATTATTTTTTCGTTCTTGTTTAAGTTTCTAGTACTTCTAAACAAGCAACGAAAATAAATCGCCTCTCAGCTTCTTTTTTTGAACCAATTTAAAAAATACATTTAGAATCAAGTCATCGTTTAATGTTTAAGTGAGTGGGGCAAAAACTATAAACTATAATGTTAGGTGCAGCATTGTTCGCTTATTTGGATATTTTTTTTCAAATATTTGCTACTAATTATAGTTTTGATAGAAACTTTCTTTCATCATTGTTTTTGCCTCAAAACAGATATGCAGTTAAAAATTACGCATGTTAAACGAACTAGTAGAAAAACTTTAGTAACAAAATAGGCTATATGGGTGGGATTAAATTTATATTAGGGCCGATACTCATTGACAAGCAGTTTAAGCAACGGGTGGAACTGAGCAATTTTTTTAATTCTTAGTGTGATGAGAAATGTAAAGAACCAATATGTATTTTTAAATTGCTACAGACTTATTTCTGGTTGAAAAATGTGGCAGAGACCAATGAAATGGATATTTTAATCCTTTAACTGACAAAACATTTTCATTGCTAAGAGGTTGAAATAAGTGGTTGACACCGGTAATTGCGATATAAATAAAAAAAAAAAGAGATTATTCACATACATAATAAAATGGATTTTTTAAATTAAAATTCCGGTGTCGTTGCTGCATATCGGAATTAAAATTATGTGGTTTCGTAAAGAAATCAATGAACGTACAGGGGTTTTCAAAAATGACTGGTATATTTGAAAAATCAGTAAAAACTAGACGGACAGCGATAGAAATATACCGTTAGTTGCAATATGCTTGGGATCGCAGTAAATTTTCAGGCAGACAAGGTTACGAAATTAGTTAAAATTTTCAACAACAGATGGCGCTGCAGTCTGAAAAATCTAAAATACGATATTTTTCACATATCCACCATATGCAGCAATAATATAACAGCAATCGCCTGCAGCGCCATCTGTTGTTGAAAACTGTAAGTAATTTCGAAAGTTCATCTGCCTCAAATTTTACTGTTGTCCCAAGCATATTGCAACAAACGTTCTATTTCTATCGCTGCCCGTTAAATTATGATTGATTTTTCAAATACAGTCGATCTCTATATAACGAAATCCATCGTTCCAGTAAAAAATTCGTTATATAGAGAAATTCGATGTATAGAAAATGATGTTAAAAATCGTATTTAATGTGTAAATTTTGAACAAATATTATTTTTGATGTTTTTAATAAAGTATTTGAAATGTTTTAAAGTAAATATTAACCTAACATTCTATTTCTTAAATATTTAAGCAATTTCAAAAAAAAAAAAAAAAAAAAAAAAAAAAAAAAAAAAACATTTATTTGAAAGTTTAATGAAAATCAAATAAGGAAGACTTGCATTAATTTCAGACGAAGAAATCTGTAATATTATGTTGTTTTGATTTTAAAATTGTTACGCTCTCAATCAAAAAAAAAAGCTCAAATTTTAGCAAGGAATGAAAAATTGTAGTTAACATTTTCCTCCATTTGAAGGCCTCTCTTATGTGCCTCTCATTGATTTCTTTCTTATATGTGTAACAATCTAATTGATTCTGTTTTGAGAAGGATGTTGAAAGATGTGTGGGAGTTGGGATGAATTCGTTGGATTTAAAGAACAAGGAAATAAGTAATATATATACATAAAAAAAAAAAAAAAAAAAAAAACTCAGTACTGAACGATAAACCAAAAATAAGTGTTGGAAAATTGATTCCATGTGATTTCGAATCTTTTTTAAAACTGAATAAATTAGGACCAATTTATGAAAAATTTCGTTATATGGAGATAAATATTTCGCTATATAGAGACTGTTTTTAATGTAATCATGCGAAAAGGGGACCGTTCCTACAAAAAATTCGTTATATAGAGAAATTCGATGTATGGAGTTTCGTTATAGGGAGACTCGACTGCATACCGGCCATTTTTTAAACACACTGTATTTGGGCGTTTGAACCTTTTTACAAAGCAAAAAAGAATTAAGAAAAAACATATGAATAGGCAAAGCTCCAAACAACAAAACTGTTCTCCTTTTTGTTTGGCAAGAACTGGCGGGCGTTTCCTGTTTCGATGCACTTTGTGCATTCGATTCAGAATATTATTTCTTGTAGCTTATTATAAATCAAATTTTTAAAACATATTAAATGCATAAACATAAAATAAATCAATTCTAACCAAAAATATTATATAGAAAATAAATAAATCTATAATTAAAATGTTTAAATTGTTTTGAAATGTATTATTGTGTGTTTCACCCCAGTTAGAGATATATTTATTTTGACACACATACAAAAATTCCCATACAGTTTTCAAAATCTTTCACTTCCAATATGCTAATTACTGTCATGTTTTGTTTATTTTCCTGGAGCCCCGGAGCCCCTGGAAAGTTAAAGCGGAGCCCCAAGGGCTCCGCGGAGCACACTTTGGGAACCTCTGCTTTAGATTTTAAAAGATTTTGATTGGATGTTGCCCTAAACAAAGAAACCTTCTTACTCCGTGAAAGAAACTGTCAAGAATAAACAATACAATTATTTTCCTTTGCAAAGGGAATAAATTCTTTTTATTGGTTTTTTAATGCTTACAAAATTATTGTTTTTTAAAAAGATATATAAAGAATATTTTTAACCATGTTGTAGTTATTCTAGTATTTGTCATATTTTTATTTTTTTGTTTTGTTTTATTTATTTATTTTTTTTTGTCTTTTTTAAATTATTAACTTCACGTAGATGAGGGCGCATATTTACTTGACCGAGGGCGCATCGGCCCATGGGCCGGTGGCCCAGTCCGAGCCTGGACCCCCTCCTGGAAAAGATTACAAGTTTATGTTCCGAAAATCCAAATGAAATTATGCTTAAAAATTTAATTTAGTTTTGAGATCCTTTCACAATTTTGCAGGAATACTAAATTGTACCTGAAATAAGTGTTTGAACACTCGCTCATCGTATTTCTACATATAAAGCCAACATGATGCTTAACTTTGCACCAGTTATACACACAATATTTTCATCATCATATGCTTTTCTTAGCATAAAATGAAAGTATTATTACAGTTTAATGAGAAACATAGTACCTACAATGTAAATATGCACTAATTTATCATGCGTCAGAAAGAGAGGAAAAAAAATAGCCCCCCCCCCCCCCCCATTCTTCTATGGCTTGGTTGCAGCGCAAGAGAAATTTTTCAAACGTTGGAAAAAAGATATAAGTTTAACGTACAGAAAAAGGGAAATTCTTGCTATTTTACTTTAAAAAAAACCGATCCGAAACAGAAACCTTTAAAAAATTTAAAGGTCTACAGCCATTCCATTCCTTTTTTTCTGTAAACAAACAATCTAAGAGGTACGTGATTGGAGTTTACCGATATGACGTTCAAATAGAGCCCGCCTCCATAGACTCTTAACAGTTGCCAGACATTGGCAGTAAAGCGCTTATCGTTTCTTCAGTAAAAATCGCCAGTTTGCCAAACTTCCGATCACCCTGTTGCAATCAGAGCCATCTGTCGGATTGATTCGACGGTACAAAGGAGTACTCCTACTCCTTAAGCTTAGAATTTTTACAGAATTTCATGCTATCAATGTAATGAAGGAGCGAATAAAATAAGTAAATTGATTTTGTATAACAATTTGATAAAATCTAAAATAGTGATTAAAATCAGTGTATGTTACATATTAAGATGTTGAAACAAAAGTTAGAAAGAAACTATTATAATGTCAAAGTAATCTTCTATGTTGGGGAAGTATAAAAGTGCAGCTTAAGTCTGCTTGTTTCTTAGTTTAATTAATTTTCTAAAGATGGTTTTCTTTTATTAATAACTTGTAAATAAATATGATTAATCGAGACATTATCTCAGTCTGTTTTATTTAGTGATAAGTTTATGTGTGTCATCTTTTCTAGGAAGAATTTCCTTGTAGCATATTTGTTACATTTTTACTTTCTTCTACCTTTACAAGAAGAAAGTATTGGATTCATGAAAATTTTCGACTTCCGGTTTTCTACGGATTTACATGTTTTAGAAGGTCCTGAACACGTTTTTACTATTTTTAGAAAATGTCTGTCTGTGAGTCTGTCTGTATCTGACAAAAAATTTGTGGGCGCTCTATCTCAAGAACTAATGCTCGAAATTTAATAAAATTTTATATTCAGTTAGACCTTGATATGAATTAGTGCCTATTGGTTTTTGGTGAAAATTGGCCAGCAGATGGCGCTGCTATACTACGTTTTTCATGATTTTCAAGATTGCTATATCTCAAGAACTAATGCACAGAATTTCACCAAACTTCAGATTCTGTGACCGCTTGATATATATAGACTCAGATTACGTTTTCGTGTAAATTGGCCAGCAGGTGGCGCTGCTTTGCTACGTTTTTCATGATTTTAATGATAGCTATATCTCAAGAACTAATGCACAGAATTTCACCAAACTTCAGATTCCGCGATACCTTGAGATACATAGCCGCTGATAAGGTTTTGGTGTGAATTGCCCTATAGGTGGCGCTGCTATGTTACATTTTGCACGATTTTTGCGATAGCTATATCTCAAGAACCAATGCAGAGAACTTCATCAAATTTTAGATTCTGTTACACTAGAATATATAACATAGTTAGACGCTGATTACATTTTGGTATTAACCTTGCAACAGGTGGTGCAGCTATGCTGCATTTTGCACGATTTTTCCGATAGTTATATCCAACAACCAACGCACAGAATTTCATCAAACTTCAGATTTTGTTACAAAATGACATATAACATAATTACACGCTGATTACGTTTTGTTATAAATCCTTCAAGTGATGGTGCTGCTGTGCTATATTTTACACTTTTTTTTAAAACTAGCTATATCTCAAGAACTAATGCACAGAATTTCCTCAAACTTCAGATTCTTTTACACCATAACATAATTAGACGCTTTTTTACGTTTTGGCATAAATTGTCCAAGATATGATGTTGCTGTGCTACGTTTTGCAAATTTTTTGTTATAACTATATCTCAAGAACTAATGGACGAAATTCCATCAAATTTCAGATTCTGTTAGGTCTTGACATAAATAGATGCTTATTAGGTTTTAGTATAAATTACCCAACATGAGGCACTTACTAAGCTCATTTTCTCAGAATATTAATTAAATTTTGCGTTTTAGGCTTTTCGGATACCAGAATCTCATTAGGCTAGGTCAAATGTTCGAGGAAATTCGATGGTGTATAACTTTGGGGTCACCATGTTTTTTTTAATATTAAAATGTACTTATGAGATAGAAGAAAGTTTTGGGATTGACACATCCAACTAGTTCTCTTTGGGTTACAATTGATTTACAAGGAAAAACTTCTTATAGTCCTATTAAAATATTTCTAAAAGATTTTTTTTTTTTGGGGGGGGGGGGAGGCAAAGTTATTTTAAATTGAAATTTTGCGAAAAATTTATAAGTGATAGGACCTTTGCAAATAATCACAATGCAAACTTATGTATTTACTTTAATTAACATTAAATAATTAACCTATTTAGAGCGACGGTTATATTTAATTATTTTTTATCTCGCGATGTCTTATCACTAGAATTTCTTATGTGTGATCACAATGATTTGTCATTTTAAGTAAATTAAATTGTACCAAAGTTACTTTAGGTGCGGTTTGGAAATGTTTGGATAGAGTATGTACAATTTTAACCAGTTATAAAGAGTGTATTTATATCTTTCCAGCAAACTGCAAATTTAAATGTTTTTCGCTTATTAGAAAAAAAACTGTGTTGTTATATGTTACAGTGTCAATATTAACCATTCAAAATGCATTAGGTCAATGTTTTGAGAATCTAAAGAAATTTGTTCTATGATTTTCTTGGGGGGGGGGGGGGAGGGTGTAAAATCCGAGAACACTGTTTCCCACTGGCACAAAATATCATTTTCTAACCAGCGCATGAAGCAAAAATATGAAATAATATAAAATACAACTCATGATTACCTTATTATTTTATAAGAAGCCCAAAAATAACTTTTGTTAAGTTGGTAATACTTTATTATTGATTTTATTTTAAAAAAGAACCTACAAACTAAAATTTTTATCATTGCTAAATATTGTAAGAAATTGCTTTTTCAATGTAACTCTCAGATCCAAACTGTATTTTTTCACATTTTTTTAAATCCGAACAGGTGCTCTTATTTTCAATTTTATAACTGAATAGTATTTTCTACTTTTCGATAAACTCAGAAATACTTTTAGAAGAGTTGTCAATTTGGCATTTCGAACTGAATTTCCGGGCGGTGATAGTGAGAGTGAGGCAAAAAAATTACCTCCTTGAGACAGTAACCTGTCTTAAGATTTAATTCGTTTATCAGAAAATAGAAATAAAAACATTTGATCATAAATCTCTTCAATAATCACGATTGCAATTGTCATGCTTTTAAGTTTAAAATTTAGTCAGAAAATATGTTTTTTGTTGTTATATATAGTTTTTTGTTGTTATGCAAGGAAAAAAAATATCTTTTCGAGAATCGGCTTAAATGTCTGTTTAAATTCTTTATTTTCTGCGTTTGGCAACATATATTTTCTTTATATATTTACAAATTCATTTTCATTAGTATATATAATGCAATGAAGATTTGAAACTAGAAAAGTCCTGAAAATTTTCACCATGATTTTCAATAATATATTCAACTGTCTTCGGGATTTATTATTGTTATTATTCATTTTATTATTATTAGGTTTTTTTTTTTTTTTTTTTTTTTTTTTTTTTTTTAATTTCCAGTCCATATTTTCAATGAATCTTGTAGCAAAGAATGTGAAAGGTACTATTTTTTCTTTTAAAAGATATCTTTTCAAAAATAAATATTTTTGTAAATTACAAAGATGATTAAAATTTTTTTTCTGTAAAATTTAAAACTTTTTAAAAAAATTAAAAAGAATTACATTTTTAAGAAAATATATCGATCTTCAAACATGATTAATATTTAAAATTTTTAAATTAAAATTTATGTTTTTAAATGAAAATGAAAAATTTTTTTTGGTATTATTTACCCATTATACGTGTAAATCTTGCAATCGTTTTGATAATCGAAAAAAAAAAATTTGGAGGATTTACATATTTTATTTACTACAGATTCCGAAAAACATTTTTATTTCCAGAAAAAAAAAAAAAAAAAAAAAAAAAAAAAAAAAAAAAAAAAAAAATTGCCGTCCGTCTGTGTGTTTGTAAATGCTCTATCTCCCGAACAAATTGCGATAGAGACTTGAAACTTTGTATGTTCTTAGTATGTAAGGATGGAACGAAGCCTATTTAATATTAGTAACCTCGATTATTCGGAACTATTTTTTTTCGGACTCTCGAAAAATTCGTTCTGATGAAAGGTACATAAAGTTTTTCGAAATTTTGTATTTTAATGAGTGGATGTATAAGACAATCAAATAACACAAATTTTGCATAAAGAAGAAAGTCGATCGGATTATTAGTTGCCGAGATATTTGTAATCCTATTTTCCACATTCTTCGGTTTCTCATGACCCTGTATTTCAATTTCAATTCAAAGATATATTTTAATTGAAAATGAGACCCTTAATCCGACGCAGTAAACTGTTAGTTAATATGATTATTATTTTTGGAGTTATAAGGATGTTTCGGTTACACAATTCGGTACTACTTGAATAGCTTGACGTTTTATATAATTTGTCGAAATTGGTTCATCAGCAATTCATTAACTCATTCGCGACGAGAGCCTTTTACGAAATTTTTAATGTTTGTCAACAATTGTTTAAAACAGAAATTTGTGCATTATTGAATCAGGAAAATGCTCCAATTAAATAAGGCAAATTTTACAGAAAAATTTTGCTGGCTCGGATAAACAAGGATTCTTAAGTTTTTTTGCGGCACGTATACGTATCGCATTATATTTAATAGAGCATTACTATGTATATTAAAAAATTTAAATATACGATTAAATTTTGTTTTGAAATTGCAATGCATTTTATAAATATTTCATACATGTTTTATTTTCATATATTATATTATGCATATCCAAGATGGGTAAGTATTACGGTGGCCCCAATGACTAGTTTTTTATTCTATTTATTTATTCATTCATTAACGGCTCTACATAAAAAATTTAAGCGAAACAGATAAAATATGGACCATTTTCATTGGTTATGAACTTTCGCGAGAATAACAATTATAAATGCGTTTTACGAACCGATACTAGTTTGACAAAATCACTATAGAAATTATAATATGCCCAGATTTGAGATCATATAATCGGACAATCATATCGTATCTGAGCACAAACTCAATTTCATAAGCTGAGTCGTGCTGGACTAAGTCTTATGTATACATTATATGTTTTTTTTTTTTTTTTTTTTGTTTTGTTTTTTTTTTAGCATAGTCGAGTCAGAGAGAAACTGGATCTAGTTGTTTACAGTGGGACAAGCAATTATGTTTTGAAGAAAATTAATAGATTAATCGGGCCTCTAAACAAATGTAAAGGACCGGTCCAGCAAAAAAATTGAACGAACCTGCCGTTCCGGATCGATAAAAAAAATTAAGCAGGCCTACCGGCCCGATATAAAGATCTCTACAGGGCCGATGAATCTGACTTTCGCAAGAATATGTATAATTGTGCGTCACGAGCCGATGATAGCTTGACAATATCAATAACAATTGTACGAAGTGTCCAGCATATAGATCGGCATCGGACAGTTATATGGCTTCAAAATGGATTAAGAAAAAAAAACCAAAGTTTTTTATCTATAAAATTTCTTTAATACCTGTATTAACAACTTTGTATCCGCATATTTACCAATTATATCAGGTATTATCGTAAGTTCAAAATAGGGGAGTTTTCTACGTCCAACAACTAAAAAATTCAAAATTCTTTTTCAAAAAATAGTATATAAATATATATATACACATATAAACACATACTCTCTGTATATTTCAACATGTTTATTTATATTATATCAGTTATTAATATAGTATTCTGTACAATTTATTATATACAACAAATCCAATTCACAATTCCTTTTTAAAAAAGTAAGTATATTGCATCGAGTCTGAAAACTAGGTTTAATTTTTCTCAGGATGTAGAGGGCAAGGAATATGTACTGTAAAAATGTTATTAGCGATAATGAACGTATATTAATATAATCTTTGTAAGTACAACTTAAGGTTACTCTCAAATTCCCAGCTGAACAACGTGAAATTTGACATACTTTCGGACTCATTTTTCTTTATAAAGGCATAAAATTAACAGACTGATGATTGAAGTAATTTGTAATCGATTAGCATTTTCCATTTTTTAAATAAATAAATAACTTTTTGATTTATAACCTATTCTAATCACTTGATGACAAGTTTTTCTTCTCCCTAATACGATTGCGTCTTGAATTTCGATTCAAAATGACAACTTTGGCAGTATTTTCTCAAAGATTTTTTGTCTTTTACGAAAAATGGAAAATTCTTTTCGATTACACAGTTTCTGAATAAGAACGTCAGCCAATTTTATGTGTTTTCGAAAAGAATGGAATTCAGAAATGTATCAGAAAGTAGCTAAATTGGATCAGAATAATAATTTGCTGAAAAATTCGGGGGTCATCCATAAAATAATTTTTCCGTGGCTAGAAAGAAACAAAATATAACTACCCATAAAGAACTATTACAAAAGATACAGCTATGTTTTAACTACAACTACAAATCCACATTAGAACCAACGGAATTAAAACGCTTGTCACAACGTGGGATAAATTTTTGTGTCCAGTGTCATAGAAGTCTGCCACCTGGGAATGGAGGCAGGAACTTGTTACAGTTGTCAACTCACGTCTCATCAACCGTTAAAATCTGGTTGAGGTATTCATTTCCTTCATCGTGATATCGCTACAGAAACATCAATGCTGCTTTCCCACGTTTGTTTTTGTGTTAAGGTGCAAGTTGATTAGGCACCCACCTGGCGCACAGTTTCCCAATAAACAAGTGTTTCGAGGTAGTTTCCTGCATTGAGAATCTTTTTCGCGCTATTTAGAGCGATACCACGCTGAGGGCAACGAGTACTTCAACAGGATCCAGTCCGGGTAGTTATGTTTTGTTTCTGTTTTAATTCCGTGGAAAACTCGTTTTTCGATAACCCTCGTATTTCAAAATCTACTTTTTTATGGTTTCAAAGGTTAGGAATTTTTTTAACCACCTTTTTTTTTAAATTCTAACCTACATCAAGTTTTATGAATCTTTATTTGAATATTGAAAAGTCTTAAATGTCTAAGCAATTATTAATGCTGCTACTGAGTATTTTTAAGCATTTTCAGGGTATTTTGTGACACATAGTAATTTAAAGTATATTGTAAAATTATCCAATTAATACTTATGTTTTTTTCACTGATTTTTTGTACGAGCAGGACTTGGCCCTAAACTATGAAAATATAAACGGGCCGGGTTCGGGTGAAACTTTTAATACCCACGCCGGGCCGTGCTGAGCCCGTGCCTGGAAATTCCTGTAAATGTAGACCTCTAGCATGTTCCACTGGAAGGACATGCTAAAGAGACGGTCACCACATGTACGAAATTTATTCTGCGAGCCATTTTTTGACCGACAATCATTTTCATGAAATTTCTTTATCTCTCTTGATCGTTTTCCTCCCTGATTTAAAACATTGTGAACTCTTTGACAAAAAAATGCAAATTTCTGTATGTTTTAGTTCTGAATTTCTTAATTAAAATTAAACCTTTTAAAGTTCCAAAATAAACGCTAAATAATTATTTAATAGAATTAATTTATATTTGTTAGTTTTATGACGCCTACCAAAAGAAAAAGATTTTTTATTACTTTTTGGGGGCTAAGGGGAGGCGGGGCGCCAAATTGAAAATTTGCCAAGGGGCGCAGTTTTTACTTCGCTGGTGCCCCCCCCCCCCCCCCCAAAAGTTTTGGTCACGCTACGCCTATGTTTGCAAGGTTCTGTAAATACGCAAAATTGCAGGATATGGGCGACCGAGAATCCGTCCCAGCTACAGCCATTACCTCTTCAGTCTGAAAAGCTTACTGTATGGTGCGGAATAACGGCAGCGTTTATCGTTGGTCTGTTTTTCTTCGAGGAGATCAGACCTGCAGGTCCCGTTACCTGCACCGTTACTGGCAAGCGGTATGAAACACTTTTGCGTAACCATGTCCTTCCGGCACTTCAGCAGCGTCAGTGTGTGGATCGCACAATATTCATGCAAGATGGCGCTCCTCCGCACATTGCTACTCCTGTGAAGCAGCTACTGAGTGCTAATTTCGGAGATGACAGGATCATAAGCCGTCATTTTCCAACAACGTGGCCGCCACGTTTCCCCGACTTAAATCCGTGTGATTTCTGGCTTTGGGGGTACCTGAAGAATGTTGTTTACAGCGGGAAGATTCAGAATCTAGCCGACTTGAAGGCAAGCATCACACACCACACCACATCCATTGCATCAGTATAGATACCCTCCGATCTGTTGTGGAGCATGCCGTTTTGCGCTTCCAATTAGTAGCGGAACAAGGCGGAGGCCATATCGAACAACTTATGCTTTAATCATCAGCAGGGTGTTGATTCCATGAAGCTCTTTTTTTTTTGTCATAATCGCTGTTATCGCTGTATTCTGGTCTTTTCGCTAATAAATCTTTAGTAAATCCCTGAACTCTATTTTTTTTTCTTTTGGCTAACAACATTTCTGTGTTTAACGAATACATTTTTGGTCTTTCCTTCTGATATTACCCGGACAGCGCCATCTATCGGCACATTTTGGAACTATTTTTTTTCCTTCTCCAAACAAAATTCCATTGCCTTACGATTGCTTTGCTAAAATACCAAGTCATTCTGACCAGTAGTTTTAAAATTATCGATTTTTAAAATCGGGACTTTAATTATAATCACCCGGTATATCTGAATCTTTTTTATTGGTTGAATTCCGCAACTTATTTTATTTTATTCGTTTCCTGATTGGTCCAAGTTTAATGTCCAAAAATGGAATACTTCTGTTTTTTATTCTATTCGTTTTCTGATTGCTCCAAATTTAATGTCCAAAAACTGAATACTTCTGCTGCCATGATGACAAAAAGAGTAATAAAAACTTAAAAAAAATAATAATAATTCAAAAACAAATTGTGATAGAGATTTCAAGCAAATTTCATCAAAGAGTGAATTTTTTTGTTCTACGCAACGGTGTAAAAATTTAAAATGTGCGATGTTAAGAAGTTGAAAAATTTGCTGTTCCAAAAATTGTAAAGCTAAAATTTAATTTAAAATTTGTTTGTGATGGGTCTAGGAATCCTATTAATCCATGTCTTACGTAATATGAGGCATTCAGAAGTCAGTCTGATTAACCCCATCAAATAAAATGCACATTTTAAGCAGTTAATGTTTAATGCATGGCGTACGTATTATATGACTCTTTTTGATCATCCTAAAAATGGTGTTTATTATTATTATTAATTTAAACATAGAATTTATTTATAAGTCTTTAAAATTTCAGTCTTTGAAAATATCCTTTTCCAAATAATAGTTGTAATTTGTTAAATAACAATTATTATTATTATTTACATCAAAGAAATAAACGTATTTTAAGTTTATTCGTATTAAAAGAACCCCATCCACCAAATTAAAATTAATTTTAATTAAAAATTACTATGCTAATAAAAAATATTAGGTGGAAATCAATGTGTTCACATTTGAAAAAGGGTCTCTTTTTCACTATTCTTCAAAATTCTTAACTCTCATTTTCAAACAACGAATTCGTGTTTTGAGACTATAACAAAGAACAAATACAGACTGCCGAAAAAGAAAATAAACCTTAAATACGATTCTCTTCGGGCCGTTATTAAATTCTTCATGAGATCGCCGCACTGACAGAGTCGAATCCAAATAGGAAAGTTTTATTGAAGCAGATAGATGCACAATACAACGTCGGTAGCTATCGTCAAATATTGATAAATTCCCGGTGCCGTTTTACTTCATGGGGAAGAATACAAATAATATTTAATCTTTTGTCTAAGAAAATGTAGGCAGAGTTGTGGACGGATAAAATATATATATGTGAAGGAATGAAGATAGTTTTTTTTTTTTTTTTTTCTTATTCTTTCCTTTTCCTACTGTTTGGAAAATGAAGTCTTTTTGTATTTGTTTCTATAACAATAAAATATAAACTGAAAGCAAATTTTTTTCTAGGAAAAATTGAAAAATTGTTTAATGTTCTACTCAACTGCTCTGCTCAACAAGCACAAAACGTTTTGACATGTTTTAAAATTCTTTTTTTTTTTAATGGAAAGATAGAAAATATCATTATTTTTGTTTTTTTCTGTTCTTTTTACCTTAAAAAAAATAAATAAAAGTCACGAATTTTAAACTTTTCAGTTTCAAATTAAAGTTATGTACAATAAATGAAATGGGTGAAAGAATTATTTTATTATATTTTAAATAATTAATGAAATACGAAAAAATTCCACGGGTACAATACTTGGCGATTTATTATCTGCGCCGGGATAGCATAAAACTACTGAGTTCTTGATTTATCAGCACAGATCTCATTTATGCACCACATTGGCGCGTTATTTTTCTGACGCCAATTTGGTGAAAACTTTGTTTTCAAATTCCAGTTACATACGTATTTTTAAACTAATTTCTATTATTTTAAAAGGGAAATAATAATTTTAAAAAAAGTTTAGTTAATAATTATAGAATTAAACAATTTATATCATTTTATAAAAGCAAACAAACCGTTTATTAATAAATAAATAACAATAGCCGGTTTACCTTGTGAGTCACATATAATTGCGATTTTGTTACAACCGTGCCAATGTGATGCGCATATGGCATTTGTGTCTATTTCTCTTGCAAAACCTTCTAATTTGTCAAAAAAAAAAAAGAGTAATTAAAATAAATTATAAATAAAAGCAATATGATTTAATGCTTGGTATACATTCAAAAGAGACCAAACTGGTCGTCAAGGGCGGCTAGTTTTTCAAATTTCTTAACTCTCATTTTCAAACAACAAACCCATGTTAGGAAACTATAAGAAAGAACAAATACAGACTCCCCTCCCCCCCCCCCCCAAAAAAAAAGGATATAAACCGTAAATACGGTTCTCTTCGGGCCGTTATTAAATTCTTCATGAGATCGCAGCACCGAAAGAAAGAATCCAAATAGGAAAAGTTTTATTGAAGCTGATAGATGCACAATACAGCGTCGGTAGCTATCATCAAATATTGATAAATACCCTATGCCGTTTTACTTCAAGGGAATTTTCTGTTTTTTTTTTTTTTTTTTTTTTTTTTTTGAAACAAAGTAGATCTTTTATAACAAACCTTCAAAGTTGACGTTATTGAGCACATTTCCCGACGAAAGCAGAAAAACCGGTCGAAAAGCAGGTGATCCCGTGATCAAAATAGCTTAGAATTGTATAGGTAATTTAATTATCTTAAAATGGAAAACTAAGTTCGATTCGAAATCGCTCCCATAGTCAGGCATTCCAATTTTATATCTTTCTGGTTAAAAAATTATTTTGTAAATGTGTCAAAACGTTTTGCGCTTGTTGAGCGGAGCACTTGAGAACACCCTTAAGGGTGTATTTCGATTCAAATTGCTTATTTTCCGATTTATTTTTCAATTTAGTTTTGCTCTCAAATGCATCAAACTGGTAAATTGTCTTATTTACAAAGTACCTAAGGTGCCGTGATAACCGATTTCTTAATAAATGCTGAAAATATTGCAAAAAATGCTATCAAAATTGGCTTTTTGAACCAATTTTTACGAAGCGGGAGGTCTGGGAACGAAAAAAAGTGTCATATTGAAAAAGTAAATGTTCATAAATCAAAAAAAAAAAAAAAAAAAAAAAAAAAAAAAAAACGAGTCAGAATGTTCCATGTTTTTATTTTTTAAAATGAGTTTAAAATTTCGAGTTGATGTGCGTGTAAAATATATATATATATATATATATATATATATATTTTATTTCTTCTAGATCATTCATTTTATTCATATCATTTAGACTGAAAAAAAACTCTATCATGCTATTTCATTATAAAAATATTCACTTTAACGAATTTTTCAGTATAGCGAAATTAATCAATGTTTCCTAGTGATCCGTTGTAGTGAGATTTTACAGTAGGGGGAACTGGGGCACATTGATACATGGGGCACATTGATATACCCCCTCTAACTGCTCACAGGGTCATTACAGGAAGTTTCGCAACAGCTCCAAAAGGTGATGCTAGCGCACTCAACTGCATACAGAAAGTCTTGGAATGATTCAGTTGTTTGATGAAACGGGATGGGTGATTTATTGCTTTTGTAGATCAAAAGTATATTTGAGTTGTACAATTGAAATGGTATTATACAACTGTTCTAGTGTTTTCAGCTGAAAAGAATACTCTCCCTGGCAAGTAAAACTACTCTTTAACAGTTTCTCATTCTTTTTTGTTAGATAAATTATCAGGGCCGTAACTATAAACTTGGGGGCCCCGGGGCAAAACCTCCGGGGGGCCCCCAGGGAGGGCAAATTGAAACTTTGCCCGGGCATAGTTTCTTTTCTCGCACACCGTTGTTTAAATGTACATAGTATGATAAGCCCAAAAATGACTAAAAAATGTAGAATTGGAAAACCTGCTACTCGGCAGGCACTTGGCGGCGATGCCGTTTTTGCCGATCTCACTGAAGTTAGCATAGGGAAGAAAATACGGACTTCTGATTGGTTGAATAGTTTAAAGAGCATTTTATTTAGGTTCATTTTCGAGTATATGTAACTCAATCATGCGTTTCTGTTTAAAAACCTTTTGAAAGATGGATTGTGATAATTTTTTTTTTTTCGATTTTATGTATTTATTAATAGACTAGTTGACCCATCCGGCATTGCCCGGGACACGTTATGATAACCTTAAGCAAACAATTAACACTTTAGATCTACAATTAGTCAAAATTAAGCATAGGATATGAATTATTCGTTAAATAATATTTTAAAGAAATGCATAAAAAATGAGTAAATGCTTTAAAAAAGACCTTTGGACCTCAATAAAAACATCAGGGTGTAGGTCCTGAAATAAGAGTCCAAAATTCAACTTTAAATTTATGCATTGAGAAGGTTTGATAATAAGTGGATGAAATATGTATGGAGAACAAAAATTTCAAGGTGCCTGAGTCGAGACCATAGGGAGTCTCAGGCTTTTAAATGGAATTTAAGAACATGGGAATAACTAAGTGAAAAAATAGTTCAAAAATGAAGATTGGATTAAGAGAGGGCAGTTTAATAGCAATTTATGGTACAAAATCTTCAAGGGGCCAGGAACTTTTTTCGCATGTAGTTGGGTATAAAATATTTTTTGTACTTATTAAAGAAATGGAAGGACGCTAAAGCAATGTGAAAGAAAATTGCAAGCAATCCGGATCATTTTAAAAGAAATTGCACCAACGGCCCCAAGAACGGGATTAATATTCAAAATTGGTGGTAGCTAGACTATGGCGGTTTCTTAGTAGCTGATGGATTTAAGAAGTTGTTTTAAAAAAAAGGAGTTAATTGAACTATTTTAAACGGATTTAAAATAAGGGCCCAAAAAGGACAACTGACAGTTAAAAAGAGGGCCCTAACAGGAAAATATGTTAAAATATCTTAGTTACTTAACTCTTTAGATCTACAATTAGTCAAAATTAATCATAGGGTATGAATTATTCATTTTAATACTATTTTATCGAAATGCACAAATTGATTCGGAAATTTTTAAAAAAAAAAGTCCTAGCCGCAGATGAAAATATGAGAATCTTGTCCCTGAAAGAAGAGTCCAAGACTCAAATTTAAAAATTTTGCACTGAGAAGGGGATAAATTTAAAGAGTGAACTATGTTTGCCTCACAAAATGTTCAGGGGCCCTAGACTGAGCCCTATGGTTCCACAGGAGGCCAAAGTGTCTTATATGGAATGTCAAAACATTAAAATATCTAAATGAATAACGAATCCTAAAAATGAAGATCGGATTAAAAGGAAACAATTTATTAACAATTTATTGTTACAAAAACTTCAACGGACCCCAAGGAGCCAGGAATTTATTTTGCATGTAGTTGGGTATAAAGATATTTTTTGTAGTTATTAAAATGATGGAGAGATGCTATAACTATGTTAAATAAAATTGAAAGCAATTTGGTTCATGTTTAAAGAAGCTGAATCAAGGGCCTCAAGAAAGCAATTGACAAACAAAATTAATGGTAGCTGAAATCTGAGAAATTCTTTTGTCGTTCATGTAATAGGTAGAGAGAGGACATAAGAAATTGATAGAAAAAAAAGCTAGTGAATTGGACCATTTTTAAAGGAGCTATAATATGGGGCCCTGTAGGGACCAACTGACAGTTAAAACCAGGACCCTAATATGAAACCATGTTAAAATAATTTAGTACATAGCGCTTTAGATCTTTAATTAGTCAAAATTAAGCATATACACTATATTGCCATTGATTATTGGACACTTGCGATTTTAGACATTTTACTAAATATCTAGAAAAATACATGAGGAATCATCTCGAAACTCTTAGTGTATAAATATAATAGTATACGCCATACATCGCCGTGAATATTTTTTACCGAAACTCCATAGGGGACCGTCAACAAACTAAAAAAGAATGAATATCTTTTGAATAACCCTGTCAAAACTAATGTAGCAAAAGCGCTCAAACTCTAGATTATAATTGAATGCCTTATTGTAATACGCCTTGTTCATTTTTATGCAAATAGCATGCATACTCGCAGAGTAATTAAGGTTTTTATAAAAATGGTCCCAAATTTTTCCAAGTTTTTTCCTTATAATTTTCAGAGTTCTTAATATAAAATAATATATTTTTCAGAAAATATGACAAACAATATTGCACACAGAACCTTGTAATCAGAATTAAAAAATAATGAAAATTTTGTACAAAATGAGTAGGTTTACTGAATAATTTTTTACTGCGCATGCGTCAACGATATCAAAATTTCATTTGCATATTATGTTAGTTAAATGTATAAAGCAACTTTTGTGAAATTCACAAAATCATAACTTGAAAATTCTGAAAATAATCGTCAATTGAATTAGTTGAAAATCCGTTATTCTTAAAATGAAGCAAAAACAAGAGGGGTTGTATCCATATATTCATTGATTAGTGTCAATATAGAATACACAATACGGGATGTACTACTACATTTGGATAAAATCCCTCATTTTTTTGCTTCATTTTGGAAACAACGGATTTTGTCCTTTTTCTATAGACGATTACTTTCAGAATTTTCAAGCTATGATTTTGAGACTTTTACAAAAGTTGCTCTACACATTTAGCTAACATAATATGCAAATGAAATTTTGATATCTTTGACGCATGCGCAGTAAAAAATTATTTAGTAAACCTACTCATTTTTCATACAATTTTTATTATTTTTTAATTCTGATTACAGGGTACTGTCTGCAATGTTGTTTGTCCTATTTTCTGAAAAAAATATTATTTTATATTAAGAACTCTGAAAATTATAAGGAAAAAACTTCGAAAAATTTGGGAGCATTTTTATAAAAACCTTAATTACTCTGCGAGTATGCATGTTATTTGCATCAAAATGAACACAGTGTACACTGTAAAAAAAAAATTCAAGAGGTTACTAAAAATTTTTTAGTAAATTTGTATTCCACAGAATTTTTTAGTATCCATTACAAACTTTTTTTTTTGCAAGCGAAACAAGCATTTCTTTTGTAAACTGAACAAAAGATTTTTTTGTATAACTAACTTAAAAATTTTTAGTATGAGCCACCAAGCAAATTTTAGTAATAGCTCCAAAATTATTTTTAATAACCATTACGTGGGCTTGAAGGGCAGGAGCTTAATTCGAGCTGCATCCAGACTTCTGGAGCGGAAGATTTTCGGCAAAACAGCAATAGACGGCAGCACCAAGCATTGCTACTGCTCCGTCAGGGTATTCATAATCACTTTATTAACGAGTACTTACACTGCATACATTCGGCGCTCATTTAGCAGTGGCCAGTATCGAACTCGGGACCTTTCAGCCTGGAGTCCGTTACTATAACCACTATGCTATCGAGGGCACACCAAGTGAGATTTAATAATAGCTATTAAAAATATAAAATTATTTACCCTATTCGTTGCTAACTTTTTTCTAGTAATTCTTACAGATTTTCTTGTAACCGACTAAGATTACTAAAATTTTTTTAGTTATTACAAGGATCACTAAAGTTTTTTTAGTAGATCGACACTTTTTTTTTACAGTGTATTACAATAAGGCATTCAATCATAATCTAGAGTTTGAGCACTTTTGCTACATTGGTTTTGACAGGGTTACTTAAAATATATTCATTCTTTTTTAATTTGTTGACGGTCCCCTATGGAGTTTCGGTAAAAAATCTTCACGGCGATGTTTGGCGTATACAATTATATTTATACACTAAGAGTTTCGAGATGATTTCTCATGTATTTTTCTAGATATTTAGTAAAATGTCTAAAATCGCAAGTGTCCAATAATCAATGGCAATATAGTGTAGTAGGAACTATTCTTTGGAATGATATAATTTTTTAAATGTACCAATTGATTGGGCAAATGTTTAAAAAAGGGCACTAGGGTCAGAATAAAAACAACATGTTTTCTGGATTGGTGTTGAAAGAAGAGTCCCAGGCAACTTTAAAATTTTGCACTAAGAGGATCAGAAATATAGGAAGTGAAATATGTTTATTTCACAAAGTGTTGAAGGGCCCTGGGCTGGGCCATATGATTCCACAGAGGAACATAGTGTCTTGTATAGAATGTCAAAACATTAAAATATCTAAATGAATAACGAATCCTAGAAATGAAGATCGGATTAAAAGGAAACAATTTATTGACAATTTATTATTACAAAAACTTCAAGAGGGCCTGTACCGGGCCCCAAAGGGCCAGTAAATTATTTCGCGTGTAGTTGGGTATAAAAATATTTACGTAGTTATTAAAATAATGGGAAGACGCTAAAACTATGTTGAATAAAATTGAAAGCAATTTGGATCATTTTTAAAGAAGCTGCACCAAGGGCTCCAATAAAGCGATTAATATTCATAAATAGTGGTAGCTGAAGTCTAAAAATTTGTTGTTCATTTCGTAGTTGGGGGACCTAAAAAGTTATTAAAAAGCTAGTGAATCCGACCATTTTTAAGGGAGCTATGATAAAGGGCCCATAGGGGACAACTGACAAATACAATCAGGGCCCTAACATGAAAACATATTAAAATGTTTTAGAACATAACGCTTTAGACCTTTAATTTGTCAAAATTAAGAATAGAGTATGAATTATTTGTAAGAATAATATATTTTTTAAATGCACCAATTGTTTGGGTAAGCGTTAAAAAAAGGGCCCCAGGGCCCGAATAAAAATATCAGGGTGTTGGTCCTGATATAAGAGTCCAAGATTCAGCTTTTAAAATTTGCACTAAGAAGGTGAGAAATTTAGGGAGTGAAAAATGTTTAGCGCACAATGAAATCAAGGGACCCTGGGTCGTCCCTATGATTATCTAGGGGGCCCCAGTGTCTTATATGGAATGTAAAAATTTGAAAATATCTAAATGGAACAGGTATCCCAAAAATTAAGATCGAAATTAATGGAAGCAATTTATTAACAATTTGCTATCACAAAGACTAAAAGGGGCTCTAAAACGGGCCCCAAGAGTCCAAGGTCATAACTGAAGAGTATAAAGACGAAAATATCTAAAAGGAGAAAGGTACCTCAAAACGGAAAAGATTAGATAAAAAGGAGTCAAGCTATTAACAATTTGGGGCATAAAAATTGTAAGGGGCCCAGGGTCCTGGCCCTTAAAATATTAAAAGTCTGAGCCTCAGGTGCATCAGGACCTGTCTTGGACTATCTTCACCTAAAATTTCAGACTTCTATGTGCGGTAGATTTTACTAACCATCGCAGTCACACACTCACATACACATACGCAGACATACACAAACAGAGCGTTTTGTTAACTTAGTATAGATAAGAAGAAAGATTTTCTAGAATTTTTTAGATGCTTTTTAATATTATTCAGTCGATTAGAAGCCCATATTTTTTTCATTATACTAACTTCGGTGGGATCAGCAAACATACTGGCGCGACATGACACATTCGACTCGACATTTTGCTGTCTGTTGTAGAACTCCTTTTGCATGCGAAGCGTAAGGAGTGTATTGACAGGCAAGCAAAAACATCTTTTCTAGCACTTTGATTTTTTTTATTACTAACTTTTAGGTATGTGCTAGACATTTTATAGGAACTTAGACTAGAAACTAAAATCAATAGTTTTTTTAACCATCAGTTTGGGGCCCCTCAGGCTTGGGGGCCCCGGGGCAGTGCCCCGGCTGACCCGGCGGTAGTTACGGCCGTTTAAATTATGAAATATTGGATTTGAGACTCATTTTATTCAAAATGGCTGTATGGGGCACATTGATACAACCTAAATCATTTTCTAGTTCATTTTTTCATTACCTTTTATTATTTTTTTTTTACAATAAACTCCTTAATCCATCCATTTTTCGCTAAAAATTTCTAATATTAATTTTTATTGAAGTGAAATAGCTTTAATTTCTTTAAATTAGAACATTTTATGGTATTTTTGCTAAGAGAAAACGTACGAACTTATCCAACATATAGTGCTAGTAGAACTAATTAAAAAAAGGGCACCAGCCTGAAAAATCTCAAATTTATATCAATTCTCCAGAGAAAAAGTATTTTCTACGTGAAAAGTGTTACGTAAGAGAAACAAGCTGCAGAACAGCACAGGATAATTATATTAAAAACAGAATTTTTAATATAATTATCCTTTATTTTCTGTTTATAAACTGATCTATAAACAGATAACTTGGCAATTTTCCATTTTGCCTAAGAAAGAAGATAATGCTGGGGTTGAAGTACCAGATATGACAAAGTTACCACAGCCAACAATCAGACAAGGAACAGCCAGAACATCAGGTCATTATACATTTCATTTTGATTGCTTTAATATTGTTTACAAATAAAGTGTGGGTGATTTGAATTTTCATAAATAATATAAAATGGTTTGTTAATGAATTTTCTATGAAAAATATGCATTGGTGTTATTTTGTTTCCATTTTCCCTAGACGTATCAAAGTGTAGCAATCTGCTCCAGGGATGGGGGCACATTGATACAAATTACTTTTTTTTTTTTTTAATTACATGCAAAAATAATATATAAAACAACGATTGTACATTTTTATAACACACTACACAGGTTTTTCTTACATCAAATAGAAAAATAACTCGAAATTTCTGCTTTCTAGACACCAAAAAATTTTTTAGAAAAAAGCCGTATCAATGTGCCTCAGTTCCCCCTACAGATAGAAAGACATTTTATAATGCCTTTGCATTTTACAATGCTCAACAATGCTTAATTTGCATTGGAGCTCAGCTACGGTACATTTTTCTATTTAGTTAATATTTAAATATTGATCGGAATTCATCGGGGCTGATAAATACTGCGCTCCGGAGCTCAGCGGAACAGAACTTCCGAAAAACCGAAGCCCACATTATATTTTTTTCTTCCTCCCAATGACGGATCTAAGAGATGGGGAGATGAGGCTATCGCCCCCCCCCCCCCTCCCTCTTTGAGCCCAATAAAGGATCTCCAAAACGACATTACATGTCTACACAGGAAAAAACCCCACGGAAGGGGGTCGTACTTGATCGAAATCGGCGCGACCCTACCCGACTCGTCCAAATTGGCGCTGCCCGGGTCGGGCCGCTCAAGTGATAATTCATGGAACTAAGTCTGGGTCAAGTCTTCACACTTTCTGAAAACGGGCCGGGTCGAGGTCTTACTTTTATCTGCAGAGCTGGAGCGAATCACACTTTCTTTTTTCCAGGTTGAGCCTAGCGTGGACCAAAATTTCCAGGCTCAGGCTTCATAAGCAATTCAATTTTACCTTGCCCAAGCTCTTTTTTTTTAATGAAAATAATAATTTGAACCAGTATCAAATAACCTGGCCCAAAACAGATCAACAATCCAAAATGAAAGAAAAATGAAAGAAAATCAATCCATATTTGAAGGTACTTTTCAAACTTTAAAAAAAAAAAAAAAAAAAAAAAAAAATGAAAAAGCCGATTCGGATTATAGGGGTTCTACTGTAGTTACGAAAAGTATGTCATGTAATTATATCAATGTATTTTATTTTTGTTTAAATAGAAAAATTAACATATGCTTAATGTACTCATCAATATTCAAGCATATTATATAGTTTTGCATATGAAAAATAATCTAATCTTTTGAAAAATTTAGTCAGCAACCGGTCCATATCCGAACCGAACGAGTCAAAATAAAAAAGAAACTAGTTGGATGTGCCAATCCCAAAACTTTCTTCTATCTCATACGTACATTTTAATATTTTAAAATTTAGTTACAAATGTTTATGCATTAACATTATTAATTCAATACTATACCAACTATAATTTGCATCTTAAATTTCTGCTTATGTCAATTAATTGGAATAAAAATGAGTTTTAGTATCTGCACGAGCCGATGAACAGAAGAACGATATTCAGATTTTTTTTTTTTTTTTTTTTTTTTTTTTTTTTAATTCAGGAAGGATTTACTCGCTATACTCCAAAAAAAAAAAAAAAAAAAAAAAAAAAAAAAAAAAAAAAAAAATGCACAAAAAAATTTAGTTCAGTTCTATGCGTAAAAATGACACAGACATCGCGATTATAGCGCCTCCTTCAGGCGGATTATTTTCAAATTCAGTGAGGGTCTGCTGACCATAGTCAAACACTTACACAAAAAATTTCATTCAATCCTATGCATAACTTCATACTTTCTGTCATCTTTTCTGTGGTAAAATATTGAAAATGGCTCAAAAATCGCTAGTGCAGTGTCCCCTTCCGGCGGATTTTTTCAAATTCAGGGAGAACCTGCTTGCCACAGCCAAAAACATTCACAAAAAATTTGGTTCAATTCTATGCATATCTTCATACACTTTTTGATGGTAGAATGGCGACATACAGACGCACACACAAACATACGTACACACGGACAGACATTTTGTAAAAACATGTTTTTTTGGAATATCTGACCCCTAAAACGTGTGAATCCGGCGAAAACCGGAAGTCGAAAAAAGTTTCTATTACAATACTTTCTTCTATTGAAGACAGAAGAAAGTAAGAAGCCCCGAATCGAAAACTTTTAAGTTCAACCCGATCCACAATGAATAAAATCAAGCCGAACCCAAAAATTACATTGGAAGTCAAACCGAGACCTTATCCGAACCCATCACAAATATTTTTTGTCGATCCGACTCTGAAATGACAGAAAATGAATTCATACAGGGTGTCCAGCAAATAAGACCCCGATTTCAAAATTAAATTTCTCGAAAACAAAGATCGATAGAATTATGCGGTAAACGGTTTATTTAATAAGCTGTAAAAATCTTACACAGAAGTTTCGAACGGTGAACATTTTGAAAAGATTGTGTTCTGATCGCAAAGAATATTTGACTTGACATTTTTCTTGTTTTAGATTGCTTACAGAGAACGAGTTTTACGGATTACAATCCCATATTTTATCCCTCTATCTACCGACGGTACTTATAAGTACCATTAAAATAACTTAATATGAAATTCTTTTAATTCGTCAGTTAGTTGTAATACTGTTTGGAATGAGTTACAGATACATTACTTTATCTTGTTCCAAAAGCATTATTGGTTACACAATACAAAAATATTTTTAAAAGGGTGATTTCTTTTGCCTTTACATCTTTTCAACTTTCTTGGCGTTGAGGGAGGGGGATGGGGATTTTTCTATGCGGAAATATTTCTATATTTATATTGTAAGAGCATCATATTTGTACATTTTATAATTCTACAAAATACTAAGAAAATAATTTTAAAAAATTTTTTGAATGAGGTTATAAAAATTACACAAAATTCCTGTAAATTTAAATTTAATAAATCCTTCTAAATCCTTCAATCCTTCTAAAATCCTTCCAAAATTTATTAAATGATTATGTAATTCTTTTAATTTAGTTTAAACAATTTACGTAAAATGCTTTAGAATATAAAATTTTCATGAATTCATAATGCGGTAGATAAAGGGTTAAAGATGTTTGGAGTTAAATTTTTGAAATTTCGAAATTCCGAAAATTTAGTTTGAAAAATCGTTAAAATATGGCACTGTACGCCAAAAAATCTCGTTCTCTGCAAGCAACCTAAAACAAGAAAAATGTCTAGTCAAGTATTCTTTGCAATCAGAACACAATCTTTTCAAAATATTCACCGTTCGAAACTTTTGTATAACATTTTTACACAGCTTACCTAATAAACAAACCGTTTACCGCATAATCCTAATGATCTTTGTTTTTGAGAAATTTAGTTTTGAAATCAGGGTCTTATTTGCTGGACACCCTGTATATTTTAATGGAATTATAAAATGTAATTTAAAAATATACAATAAAGCCCCAGTTATCCGAAAAGCATGGGACCAAAGTATTTTCGGTTAATCGGGGCTCCAAAGGATTTTTCGGATAACCGGGGTGCCATAGGAATTTTCGAATAACCGAGAAACTTATGGTGAAAACTTGTTTGGTGAAAAGATCTGATACTAATTTAGAACATCGTTGTAGTAAAGATATTGTGGTAATGTATTACAGATTATGGTAAATGTGGTACAGGATTACACACAGTGAAGCTACTAAGACTTTAGACGTGGCTTTTTGGTATATTGAAATACAAGAAAATGCAACAATATCAGATGTGGTGTTATTTAAAAGGTGGCGTGATAAAGCAGCATTTAAACGAAGCAATGTTGAAAAACAAAAGGGAATCATAACATATTTTGTAAAATAATGAAATATCGTACATGTCTATATATAATAAAGTGTTCAAAATTATTCAATAGGCCAAATAAGTAAATTTACTCTGTTTATTTATTTTATAAAGAACATGCTTTTTTAACACTATTTCTACCAATACCCAATAACATTTTTCAAAGTTCTGATTTTTACTTATTTTGCTTCTAATTTTCAAAGCTAATCAGTATTAAAAGAAATTTCAATGTATTAAAAATAATTCGGAATTGTTTTCTTCTAAAACTTACAAATAAAATAGTAATCATAAATCAAAATATGTTGGCACTTCATATTTAAAATGGACTTGAAGAAATTTTAATGTATTTCGGTTAAGCCGATTTTCGGATAACCGGGGTTCTACTGTATCTTTAACATCAGCGTTATCTTCTATATAGGAAAAAAAACACATAGAGCATATACTCTATAGTGCTCTAATTTTCTGCAGTAATAAAAACGTTAGTGTACTCCTCTCCCCCCCCCCCTTGTCTCTTGTATTCACATATTTATATTTCACGCATTTTTTACAAAGTTTAAAATTTCTTTAAAAAAAATTAAATTAAATTAAAAAAATAAATAAATAAAATCAAACATTTTTTTTTGTTTTACTACATCTATGTTCCCTTCTGTATCATAAAATCTAACAAATAGACTGAAAGGCGGCAGCACAGACAATCACCTTATCAAGCTCACAACTGAAATACCAGAATTAGTTAAAACTCGATTCGCATATCAAAACGCATATTAAAATTTGGACCTCCTAAACCCCATTGAACACAGTTCAGTTTGCGCTACTTAACCACTCCCAATGGCAGGGGGGGGGGGGGTGCAGAGGGATGAATGAAACATTAGAAAAAGATTAAGCATAGCCAGACAAGACTATGTTTTTCCAAAAATAATAATGATTGGAAGAAAAATTCATTATATCGGGAAGATTGCTATGGATTTAAACGACGACAAACAAGGAACAGCAAAGTTTTTGCCACCCAAACAGTGAAAATGACAGTTTACTTGCAACCGTTGCCCGTGCTCTTCGGTCATGGAGAAATGAGATAGATGGAAGTGAAGTAAGCCTTAAAAAAGGTTTGCAATATGAAACCATTTATCGCTAAGACGAATTGGAAGAAATGAATTACAACTGAAGCATATTTTAAGAAGAAATGGCAAATTTTTAAAATGGTCTTTTTTCTTTTATTATTTATTAAAATAAATATTCGCTTTTAAAATAAAAGAAATTGAAAAATTAGCAATAATTAAATGTCAAACTAAAATTAAATAAGATATTGAAAACATTTGATACGAACTAAAAATTGTTTTACTAAAAGTTTCCTTCTTTAATGTAATTTTAAACACTTTATAACGTAGATGAAAAATGTTTGTGACTTAATAATTGCATGTAAATAAATATTTAAAATATAATGTTGAAAACATTCTTTTAAAATCATTTATGAAAACTTAAGTAATAAATATTGATTTAAAATCTAGATTTCAGACGATTTTAAGACATTAAGAGCAGACGATTTTAAGACATTAAAGGTGCTATTACACGTGCGCTGCTGCAGGCGTCAAATCGCAGGCGTTTCCATGTTATGCTATGGGACCAGGCGAGTCGCTTGGTTAGCGCGCGATTCTCTTGTGTCGAAGCGTCTTTGACGCCTGGAATGAAGCGAATCGCCAGTAAGAGCCAATCAAATGCTTGGAAATCCAAATGATGGTAAAGACTCTTCTCGAACAGCCAATGAAATGCTAAGAAAACGAAAAAACGCAGGCGATTTTTGTCGCTTGCAATTTTTACGTGTAATAGCAATTTTAGAGAGAATGCTATCTCTTGAAGCAAAATCTAAGAAGAATTTTTATTGATATTTAAAACACATATGATAAAATAATTAATAAATTATTACCGGTGAAGCGATAGATTAGTTCTTTTCAAAAATCAAGAGCAAAAAAATACGGGTTTAAACCTGTTTCAATTGATAGGCTTGAAAAGCACATGGTTTTGTTGGTACTTAATTGGACTTAATATAGGGTTACATTTTTAGCATCATCCCCAGACATAATACTTCCACTCTATTAAGGGTGTTCTCAACTGCTCCGCTCAACAAGCGCAAAACGTTTTGACACATTTACAAATTCATTTTTTAACGGAAAGATATAAAATTAGAATGCCTGACTATGGAAGCGATTTCGAATCGAACTTAATTTTCCATTTTATGATAATTAAATTACCTATCGAGTTCTAGGCTATTTCGATTTCGTGATCACCCGTTTTTCTGCTGCTTTTTGACCGGTTTTTCTCCTTTCGTCCAGAATTGTGCTCAAAAACGTCATTTTTGAAGGCTTGTTATAAAAGATCTATTGCGTTTAAAAAAAAAAAAAAAAAAAAAAAAAAAAAAAAAAAAAAAGAAAAAAGAAAAGAAACAGAAAAATGAGTGCAATTAGATAGTCTCTGAGTAATAACACCTGCTATTTTCATGCATTTCCGAACAAAAATAAATTAAAGCATAGGTCACAAAGTTGCCCTTTTTTATTTAAGAACACCCTTAATGTCTTTTTACTCTATGCTCTTCGATAATCAGGGCCTGTAAATAAAGTAACTGACAGGGGGTCTATATGGTGCATTTGAAAGATTTGATTTTAAAACTAATGGTGCTGCCACCTATTGTTAACAATCGTGACTGAAGCAATAGGAATAGTAAATGAAGGAATAGTAAAGGAAAAATAAAATCTTACCAAGATCACTTTTTTCCCCTTTTCCAAAATTATAATTTTAAGCAATACTTAAGCTATAAGTTCTTTAATTTTAAACTACACTACTAAAAAAAATGTAGACGGTGAAACATAAATTTAACTTACAATTTTCGAAATGATATACAGTGAACTTCCGTTAAGGCTTCTCCACTTAAAATGAATTTCTCGTTATCGTTATTACTTATAAAAGAAAAAAAAAAAAAATCCCCGGTTAAGGTTTATAGAAAGGCATGTAACAGACATCGTTTTATACGTACGGTTGAAGAATTCCTTCGTTAAAACGGACAAATAATCATTCGCATAGCGAAATTCCAAAATATTTTCTATTATATATTTTTTTAAATAAAAAGGATAGAAATCTCGACTTTGACATGGGAGCAACTATGACTTCACAGCTCGCTCTCTAGTATGCTTCAATGCAGGGGTGCATCCAGAATTCGGTTCTAGGGGCAGGGGAGTTTCTGATAGAGGTGTTTGCTGTTATCTTTTTCGCCTGTTAATAGAATCAGTACTTATTAGAATATTCATTATATAACTGAAAGAGCATGCAGGAAATCATCATTCTTTTAGCATAATAAGTTTCAGAAAAGTGGTTTAGTTCAAATAACAAATTTTTACTCAACTAATACATCTAATATGCACTTTCACACTTTTAAGTACAATTTTCTCCATTTGATTGAATCGTTTTATTAAATGAAATCTAATTCAATAAATTGGCGGAATCTGAAGTACACCAAAATGTTTAAATATTAAGTTTGGTTTTTGATTCATATAAGCGGCAATTATAGCGATCTTTCTTAGGTCTGGTAGGGGTTTTAACCCCAACCCCCCTCCCCCCTTGGCTGCGCCACTGCTTCAATGTACATTAGACTTTCAAATATAATTTTTTCTTTCCTTTTGAAATTGTTCTCGTACATGCTTTTATTGTTGTTGTTATTGTTTGTTTCTTTAGTAAATTAGCATAAAATGGTTTAATAAAACAAATTTTTAGCCGTATTACAATATATATGTACATACTAAATATTTTTTTTTACTACGATATAAAAGTCAGATTTATGAATTCCTGTTCTAATGGACTCTCGTTAATACGGACAAAAAACTCTTGTCCTTGATTATCCATCTTAAACTTCACGGTACTTAATCTTTTTCATTGACAGATGTAGTAACATTGAGCAGTAAGTGCTTAAATCTACTAAATTTTTTATAATTGATGTATACTAGTCTAGCAAATATATTTATAAACATTTTTACCATAAACACGAAAAGCATAAACAACTTTTACATCTCTTGGCGCTTGCTCGCTGAAACAAGATAACATGTCCAAGAAATCATCGAAAGTCATGTTTCCACTGCCATCATGCGAAAAAACTTTGCATATTCTCTGTCTGAACGGGTTTTCCTAAGAAGATATAAAAAACATGAACCATTACTAATAATAGTTTAATAGGGATTTTTTTTTCTTAATTATAAGAAAATATGCTAAAATGAATTATTTTGCGAAATGAAGATATTTTTTAATACATGTATTAATTAAAATCATTCAACAAAGATTTTTCTTAAAGCAATTTTTAATGTTATTGATATGTAGAAATCAAAAATATTAATTTTAGGCTAAATTCCATAAGGTAAATTGTTTTTATTTTTCTTAACAGATGGCAGCACTAAACATATTAATAACTATGGGTCTGGATATTTGCTATTTTAGAGGCATTTTCAGGGTCGTAAATATCATGAATTATTGTTGGATTAATATTCATTTCAAAGTAAGGTCAGGGGTGTCCAGAGAGGGGTTTGGTGACGCAAGATGCGTCATAGAATTTAGTTTTTTTCGGGGGGGGGGGGGGGGAATTTGAGAAAAAGTACGTTTTGGGGGGAGGGGATTTTTAAATTCTTAATATTTCCCTTTTTTTTACTCTTTTAAAAAAAATCTGGATTTTTTTAATATCACTTTTAATTTTTTTCAACATTTAATTTCCAGAAATGTTCATGTGTTTTCTTTCTTTAAATTCTAGATAAGGGCAATAAGAACTTATTCCGCTATACTCAATTCGCCATCTTTTGAATGTTCAGTAGATTATAAGTAGAATATATTTTACAATTGATATTCTGTTTAGGATGAGGGGTTAATGTTAAAGTATGAAGTTTTTTTTTTTTTTTTTTTGGGGGGGGGGAATTGCGTCATTGGGTTTGGGGGGGGGGGGGATGGTCACCACTGTGTAAGGTATTTTTCAATGACAAAAATATTAATCCTGAAAGATTTTTAAAGTGTTATTAACAATTTTGCTTAACTTCTGCATTGCTATCGGGTTCGGACTCTGATATCTGATAATACACAATTGATGATATTTCGAGCTTGGATTTACAGCTCCAACCATCGGGTTCGAATTCCATTTTGTATTTTCAATTTGTAATTCCAACAAGATCTTGTTGTTTCTGCAACATTTAAATTGATGTGCAGTAGCCATAACTCTCTCACGTAATTTTGTTTTAATTGACTTATGTAGCTATAAAGGATTAACATAATTTTTGGATAATAAAAACTTTTTAAATTGAGACAGATTTATGACGTTATTATTACGTTATTATACATTCCGAATGAAAACTGTAGACGAAAATTTGCAAAATCAACAATATTTTTTTGTTTATTTTAAGCAAAATTTCCAGGAAAAGACTTGTTGCACGAAATAATTTTTTGCTGATTCAACAAAACATTTTTCTGGGTGCAGTGCATACGAATTATAGCGACGGAACCCCATATTGACAAGGAAATGATAAATCTTTTACTACTTAGAAAAAGACAAAGAAGATTTTTTAATACAGATCAACGAAAATTCGTTTTCGGCCCAAAATCTGAGCTTACTGAGAAATTTGAGAAGCTGTTCCTAAATAAAAAAAAAAAATAAAATAAAAAAATAAATAAATAAAAAAAAAAGGCAATTTTATGACATAAATTTTAAATTATTTTTCTTCGGAAATGCATGAAACTAGTAGATGTTGGTGATCAGAAACTATCTAATCGCGCTTTTTTTCTATTTTTTTTTTTTTTTTTTTTGTCAACACAATAGATTTTTCAGAAAATAGTGACAAAGTGGACGTTTTAAACCGAATTTCTGTGGGAAAGAAAAACAATCACTCAAACTGGTGTGAAATCGAGCGCTTATAACCCAATAGGTAATTTAATGAACAAAAAATCGAAAATTCAGTTCGATCCCAAATCGCTTCCATAGCCAAGCCTTCCGATTTTATTTCTAAAGTTATTTTCAACTACTCTGCTCAAGAAACGCAAAACGTTTTGACATGTTTACGAATTATTTTTTTAACAGAAAGATATAAAATTGGTAAACCTGGCTATGGAAGTGATATGGAATCGAACTGAATTTTCGATTTTTTGTTCATTAAATTACCTATCGAGTTATAAGCGATTTCGATTTTGTTTTCATGTATTTTTAATTAGGGTACTTTCGCTTTCGGAATGGGTTTCGAAAATAAAAACATCCTATTAAAAAAAAAAAAAAAAAAAAAAAAAAGATCTGTAAGAAAAGTTAAAAAAGTAAAAAAGAAAAAAACGACAGAAGTAAAGATCAATCTCAGCTAATCAATGCAAAAAGAATAATTTTAAAAGCAAACAAGATATATTTTAAAAACTTTTTACATATGATTAGCATTAGGGAATGGGTGTTTACAGATGGCCGAAGTAGATTTGAGAATATGCCTGGGGAATCTAGGAAAAAAAGTGAACGGAAAAAAGTTATCGGAAAAAAGTGACATTAACTACAAAAGCGGAAAAAAAGTGACACGGAAAAAAAGTGACAAGGAAAAAAGTTACCGGGAAAAAAAGTGACAAGGAATTGATTTTGGGGATTTATTATTGATTTTGGGGATTCATTGGTTAAATATGAAAGGGGGATGGGTAGAGGGGCTCATAGTTTAGGTAAATGGGTTTTTCATGCTGAATTAACTGTTTTGGTTCAATTTTTGGATATACGTTCATCCTGAAAAGACGCTTGCCTGATTAGTTTTGGGAAGGTACGATTACTCCCCCCCCCCCCCCATCCGTCCTCAATTAGATGAATGGGTTTTTATGCAGAATTGTCCAACGTGTGTCAAATTGCATATAGGTTCTTTTCGATAAGGCTTATATATAGTATATAATGCCTGAAGAGATTTAGGAGTTCTAATGGTTAAGTATAGAGAGGGAACGGGGGATAACCTTTCTAAAATTAAATTAAAAACTTTTTACGCATAATTATCCGATTTGATTAAAATTTTGGACATAGGTTCATTATGATAAGACGTATCTCTGATTAGTTATGGGGTCCTTCTGCTTATTATAAAGGGGGGGGGGAGCAATTATATCCCCCTTAAACTAGAAAAATAGGTTTTTATGCAGAATTATTCCATGTATTTCAATTTTAAATATAGGTTCTTTCTGGTAAGGTGAATTCCGGAATAGTTTTAAGGATTTAATGTCTAAGTATAAAGGGGGGATGGAGGAAACCCCTCTTAAATTAAATAAATGGCATTTTATGCTGAATTATCCGATTTGCTTCGAATTTTGGATATGGGTTCATTATGATAAGACGTATTTCTGATTAGTTATGGGGTTATTTTGCCAATTAAAAATTGGAGCGGGTGATTATTCCCCCCCCCCCTTAAATTAGATAAATTGTTTTTTATGCTCACTTATCCGATATATTTCATATTTTTGATATATGTTCTTTCTCATAAAGTGAATCCCGGAATAATTTTAAAGCTTTAATGGCTAAGTAAACACTGGGGGAACAGATGATACCCCCCCCCCTTAAATTAATAAATGGCTTTTTACGCAGAATTATCTGATTTGATTCAAATTTTGATTGGGCGTTCATTATGATAAGGCGAAGTCCTGATTAATTGTGAATTATCTCCCGTTCATCGTTCTATACTTAGCCATTAAACCCTTAAAACTATTCAGGGATTCACTTTATCAGGAAGAACCTATATCCAAAATTTCAAATACGTTGAATAGTTGTGAAAAAAAAATTATTTTATTTAAAGAGTGGAGGATTAATCGCCCGCTTCCCCTATTTAATTATCAAAAGAACCCCATAATTAATCAGACTTTCGCCTTCTTATAATGAATATACATCAAAAATTTGAAGCAAATCGGATGATTCTGCGTAAAAAGCCATTTATTTAATTTAAGGGGGTTTATCTCCCTTTCCCACTCTATACATAGCCATTAAACCCATAAAACTATTCAGGAATTCACTTTATAAGAAAGATCCTATATCCAAAATTTGAAATGCATCGGATAAGTGTGCATAATTTTTTAAAATCTGATTTAAGGTGGATATAGTAATCACCCGCCCTCCTTTTTAATTACAAATAGAACTCCATAACTAATCAGAAATACGTCTTATCATAATGAACCCATGTCCAAAATTCGAAGCAAATCGGATAATTCAGCATAAAATGCCATTTATTTAATTTAAGAGGGGTTTCCTCCATCCCCCCTTTATACTTAGCCATTAAATCCTTAAAACTATTCCGGAATTCACCTTACCAGAAAGAACCTATATTTAAAATTGAAATACATGGAATAATTCTGCATAAAAACCTATTTTTCTAGTTTAAGGGGGATATAATTGCTCACCCCCCCCCTTTATAATAAGCAGAAGAACCCCATAACTAATCAGAGATACGTCTTATCATAATGAACCTATGTCCAAAATTTTAAGCAAATCGGATAATTATGCGTAAAAAGTTGTTAATTTAATTTTAGAAAGGTTATCCCCCCTTCCCTCTCTATACTTAACCATTAGAGCTCCTAAATCTCTTCAGGCATTATATACTATATATAAGCCTTATCGAAAAGAACCTATATGCAAATTTGACACACGTTGGACAATTCTGCATAAAAACCCATTCATCTAATTGAGGACGGATGGGGGGGGGGGAGTAATCGTACCTTCCCAAAACTAATCAGGCAAGCGTCTTTTCAGGATGAACGTATATCCAAAAATTGAACCAAAACAGTTAATTCAGCATGAAAAACCCATTTACCTAAACTATGAGCCCCCTCCCGATCCCCCTTTCATATTTAACCAATGAATCCCCAAAATCAATTCATTGTCACTTTTTTTCAGGTAACTTTTTTTCCTTGTCACTTTTTTTCCTTGTCACTTTTTTCCGTGTCACTTTTTTCCGCTTTTGTAGTTTATGTCACTTTTTTTCCGATAACTTTTTTCCGGTCACTTTTTTCCGTTTACCGCCAAGAGATTGAAGATTTTTCCATTTTCATATAAAATCAAACAATCATTTAACATATTGAGAATTTCATGCAAATTTGTAGGATTTGACAGTTACAAAAGGCCGTCTGCTGTCACGGCCTAAAATTCAGTTTAAAATTCCACGGAGATTTACGGAGATTTCGCAAAAGATTCTTTGCCTTTATCGAAAAATAGAAAACGTTAATCATCACATTTGCTATGAATAAATGAACCTTGCATCTAAGGTTAAAAAATACTTCTTGGATATGTCAGAAATTACCTACTTTGGGTTTAAGTACAACTTTAAGAGAGCCAGAAAGATTCTCATTGTTAAGCTAAAAAAAAAAAATCAATATATATTTCATTTTTTAAATTTCCTTTAAAGATTCTCATTGTTAAGCAAGGGATAAATTTGAAAAAAAAAAAAAAATTCAATATATATTTCCTTTAAAGATTCTCTTTGTTAAACAAGGAATAAATTTGAAAAAAAAAAAAAAAAAAAAAAAAAAAAAAAAAAAAACAATATTTATTTTATTTTTTAGATTTCCTTTAAAAATTCTCCTTAATAAGCAAGGAATGAAATATATATTGGACAAAAAAAAAAAAAAAAAAAAAAAATCAATATATATTTCATTTTTTAAATTTCCTTTAAAGATTCTCATTGTTAAGCAAGGGATAAATTTGAAAAAAAAATTTAATATATATTTCATTTTTTATATTTCCTTTAAAGATTCTCTTTGTTAAACATGGAATAAATTTGAAAAAAAAAAACAAACAAACAAAAAAAAAAACAATATTTATTTTATTTTTTAAATTTCCTTTAAAAATTCTCCTTAATAAGCAAGGAATGAAATATATATTGGACAAAAAAAAAAAAAAAAAAAAAATCAATGTATATTTCATTTTTTAAATATCCTTTAAAGATCCTCATTGTTAAGCAAGGTATAAATTTGAAAAAAAAAATTTCAATATATATATCATATTTTTTAAATTTTCCTTTAAAGATTCTCAATGTTAATCAAGGGATAAATTTGAAAAAAAAAAAAAATCAACGTATATTTCATTTTTTAAAATTTCTTTTAAAGATTCTCTTTGTTAAGCAAGGAATAAATTTGAAAAAAAAAAAAAATCAATATTTATTTTATTTTTTAGATTTATTTTAAAAGTTTTCCTTGTTAAGCAAGGGATAGATTTGGACAAAAAATTCAATATATATTTAATTTTTTTAATTTCCTTTAAAGATTCTCTTTGTTAAGCAAGGGATAAATTTGGAAAAAAAATCAATATATATTTCATTTTTTATATTTCCTTTGAAAATTCTCATTGCTAAGCAAGGCATAAATTTGAAGAAAAAAAAATTCAATATATATTTCATTTTTTAAATTTCCTCTAAAGATTCTCATTGTTAAACAAGGGATAAATTTGAAAAAAAAAAAAAAAAGAACAATATATATTTCATTTTTTAAATTTCCTTTAAAAATTCTCTTCTTTCAGGGGGAAGTCATGACCCCCGTAACCTCCCCCTCGAACCACCATTGGCCAGGGGTTGCCTACTGTTGAATCATTCAACAATACTGCTGATTTGGAATAATTAGAATCTTCCAAAGATATACTTTCTTTGCTCTAAGCTAAAGCTGGATATATAATAAATACTCCCTTTGCTCTAAGCAGTATGGGAACACACCTGTTATACAGTGTCGAAATCATGTCGTATTTCCATAAATTTTCTGTTTGGAAAAATGTCAGAAACAATGCTTTTAAGGCAAATTCACTCTTCACACTACAGAAACAAATTTCTTTTGTTGGTCAGCCACTAAAGGTGTCACTGGACAATACCTGCACTAACGGTTGATCCTGAGATACCAGGTTGTTCAATAAGTTTTGTCGTTCGATAAGAAAAACACAATGTTATGGTTCAAAATACCCTTTATTATTCAGTATAATCTCCCTAAACATTAATGCACTTGCTCCAACGATCCTCCAATCTGTGGATCCCATCCCTGAAGTGAGATTCCGGAAGGTCTGCAAAATATGCTTCAACAGCCGTTATGACCTCTTCATTTGACGAAAAACGCTTGCCACGCATAAAATTTTTGAGTTCTGGAAACAAATGGAAGTCGCTGGGGGCCAAATCTAATTAATATGGCGGATGCTCCAACAATTCGAACTTTAATTCATGGATTTTAGCCATTGTCAAAATGTTCTTGTGACACGGTGCGTTGTCCTGATGAAAAAGGATTTTTTTCTTCTGCAAACCGGGTCTTTTTTCACGAATTTTTTCTTCAACTGGTCCAAAAGGTTGCAATAATATTCAGAATTAATTGTTTTACCAGTTTGCAAGTAATCCACAAATAAAATTCCTTTCGCATCCCAAAAAACTGATGCCAGAACCTTCTTGGCCGATTTCTGGACACCAACTCGTTTCGAAGCCGAACAACCAGGTTCACACCACTCTTTAGCCTCTTGTTTTGATTCAGGATCATGGTGATAGACCCAAGTCTCATCCATAGTGATGAATCGAAGCACAAAATCCACTTTATCCTTTTTAAAACGCTCCAAATGTTGTTGAGAAAGTTGCATTCGAATGTGTTTTTGTTCCATTGTTAGCGAATGCGGCACCCATTGTGCACACAGCTTTTTAAAACTCAAAATTTCATTTAAAATACGACTCACACTGCCTAATGAGATGTGTAGAGCCTCTACTAAATCCCTCTCAGTCAATCGACGATCTTCCAAAACCATATCCTCTACTTTGGCTACAATTTCTGGTGTTGATGCGGTTTTTGGACGTCCTTCACGTGGATCGTCTTCAAGGCTTGTAAGACCATGTTTAAATTCAGCAACCCATCTTTCTACTGTTCTAATTGAAGGTGAACGTTCATTATACACTCTTAACATTCGTCCGTGAATTTCTTTTGGTGCTACACCTTCCAAAAATAAGAATTTTATCACTGCACGATATTCAATTTTTTCCATTGTCGAAAATACTGTGACACGGCGACACTAAATGGCTTGTAAACAAAGAATGAATTGACTGATTGGAATGAACCTTCACATAGGTTGATAAGAAGAGTGAACCAACAAAACAAAAACAAATTTGGACTAGTAGCAATGCTCTCTCTTATCGACCGACAAAACTTATTGAACAACCTGGTAAGATAGATAAACACCTTTACTCAAGGAGATAATTTATTGCTTTTACCTGTCAATGCTGTCTTCAGTTTATTGTTTGGTATGTGAGGCATTGTTGTATCAGGCCCGTAGCTAGGGGGGTGCCAGGGGTGGCTCAGCCCCCCCTAAAAATTTTTGAGCCCCCCCTGAAAAAGATTCCAAGGTCACCAAATAAAACTGTTTAAAAAATCAAAATGAGAAATCGGCCCGAACCCGGCCTGTGCAAATCTTTTGAATGTCTATAATCGTACATTATGATGTTTTGCAATCAATATAAATTTGTATATACTTCAAAAATTTATCTAGATTATTCGGTTTATGTTTGGCAGAAATAAAACAAACATTTGTATCTAATCATCAACGTTCATTATTTATCGATTTCCATTTCAAGTTGAGCAATCTTTTCTGAAATGGAAAAAAAGTACTTAATTATGATCATAAAAAATATTTTTGCTTTTAACAATCAACAGTTTGGTTTGGCAAATTATCAACAGAAACATTTATTATCTTAACCCCCCCCCCCCTCCATTTGTCGACGAGGTGAATGAGTTATTTATAGATTTGTAAATTTAAATCGTTGGTATTTTGTAATGTGCATCCTATCTAATTATTATTGGTATTATTGTCTTCTACTGCTAGTATACATGGGTGACGTATGTGTGGCGCCATGATCAGCCGGCGCCAAAAACCCGGTAACGCATTATATATATATATATATATATATTTTTAAGCAAATGTAGAATTTAGCTTGGCTAGGATCCAGGAAGTGTAAATGACTCTTTTTTTTATTATATATTTTTTTATATTTATGTTAATAATTGTTTTTTCTTGTGTGTGTGGTTTAATTAAAAAAAAAAGGAATTTTTAAATTATCTATTTTATAGAAATCTGCTCTTAGTCGGGGAGACAAAGTTTTCATTCGGTCAATGAGGTGCCGTATCCCCCCCCCCCCCCTCCTCTGTTGTTGGAAGTGATTTTATGATTTTTAGTCCGTATTACGCAATCGGATATCAGAAACTCAACAGGCGTGAGGGTTATTCTTTCGGTCTTCGGTGACTTATCAGGCAGGATGAATACCGATGCACCTAGTGACATATCGAAGGTGGGCGATAGAAATTTAAAAAGTACAAATTTATCAGAGTACCCAAAAAATTCGGATAACAGGAGTTTTCAACCAGATTGGATGAAAACTAAAGCTTTCAAATTCTGCTTAGTGCTTAATATTTTTGAAGAGAATTCTTGAAACGCTAGATCCTGCAAACCAATTATTGCAAAAGCTAGAAACTAGTTTAACTGATTCTTTAAGAATTGTAGATTCTACAATAGATTCACTTACTTGTTTAAGGTCAGATGAAATTTACGAAGAAATTTTAAATTTGATGTCCACTGAATTTGTTGTTGAGGAAGAGGAAGAAGAAATATGTTCAAAAAAGCGAAGAAAAACCACTTCTACAAAACTCAGAGATTATTTAATTGTAGAAACTACAGGTGCTAGCTCGAATATTGATGAAACATTACATCTAAAAGCCATTTATTTTGAAACTTTAGATATAGTATTAAATGAAATGAAAAGGCGGTTTAATAATAACGATAAGTTACTTCTAGCGCTGTCAAGTGCAGAGCTTGATATGGATTTAAATAAAATGAAGATATTAGAGAATTATAATGTTAAGCTTCCATCTAAAGATGAAATAATTGTTGTAAAGAATTTCATAAAAAGAACCATTGAAGAAAATCCAAACACCATTGTATTTAATGAACTTTTTAAATATAGGGTTGCATTTGAAGACACTTATAAACTATTAGCAACTGTTAAAACTTTTGGATGTAGTACTGCAATATGTGAATCAACATTTTCAGTCCTTACAAGAATAAATTGTCCATAAAGACTAACAATGTCTCATCAAAGAATGGCCGATTTGAGTTTTCTTGCGTTTGAAAAAGAAAGAACAGAAACAATCAATATGGAACTTTTCCTTAAAAAATTTAATGAGAAAAAGAATAGAAGACTTCAATTGTTTTAAAGCAGGTGAACTTCAATTTGTTGACACTACTTTATTCCTTTTAAATCTACTTTTTTCAGTTTATGTATTTAGTATACACTACAAGGTTAGTTTTCACATTTATAATACTTATATAACCATTCGTATTTATATATCTATTTAACTTAAATACTTTATATTATTTCATGTATCCATTAAAGCATACTTCATTATATTTTTCCAAATTGGTTTTAAAAAAATTCCATTCGTTACAAAAGTGTGTTTGTTACATGTACTGTTGTTTGTTTTTATTTTTTTTTTTTCGTGTTACATGAAAAATGCAGTTTGTTGTAATTTGGTATTTTAGCATTTTGCTATAAAGCGTTTTTTCTGAAGAATTTTTTAATCCTGTTTTGCTTCTAGTATAAAATAAAGTTTTAAGTATTCATATTTAGCTTTGTTTTTGAAGTTTGAGTCATGGTATTTCAAATTAAAGAATTTTTTTAATAGTATACTCAATTGCAAATGTTTTTAACATTTGACTGTGCATAAAAATAATTTTAAAATTCTTTATCTATGAGTGAATTTGTTTATGCTTTTATTATATAACAATAATTGAAGTTCTCTTTTTGTTAAAAAAAGATAATGATTAGAAATGAAGATTACAACTCGTTTTAAGTAGGAGAAATGCGAGCATTTTAATCACTTTTGGCATATTATTTATTTATATTGTATCAGCATTAGTTATATACTGAAAATATTTATTCTGTAGCGTTTTCTATTACTAGCATAGATCAAACTTATAATTAATTTTATCATAAATATTATCTTATGATAAACATTTTGTTGTATATTGGAATATTTCTAGTTTAAATTTTAAAATATATACGTATATAGTCCTTGATTTATGAATGGTAATCAAAGAAAAATGCCAATAGCCAATTCAAATGTACATGCTTTTAATTTTTGAATGAACACAGAAATAATTTTAAATGCAAAATACAACTTTGATTTTGTTAATGTTTTTATTGTAAAAGAATGAAACTTAAGCTTCCTTGAGGGCAGATTAAAAAAAAAAGATTAAAGGTTGCAACTATTTCGAAACAAGTGAACTGTAAGCTTTTATTTACTTGTTGACATCATCATTTATTTCACCAGTATAAGTATTAGAGATCGAACGCCAATTCTTTTGCGTTTTCGATCAAAATTCTGAGTTTTACGAAAATTTGTTTTTGACGAAAATTCTATAACCTATATATTTAAACCTATGAACTTCTTTTTTTATGATTATTTGTCATGAATTACTTAAGACGCGAGTGCAAACTATAAAGATAGCAATGCATATATATGACTAACTTTTTCATGTGCTTTTTAAAAAAAGCAGATTTAATGTTATTAGAAAATTTTAATTCGAAAATGCAGAGGCATTTCAATTACTCTGTCAGAAAGTTCTAGTATGACAGATAGGGCCGTAGTTAAGGATGTGCTGGCTCAGCCCCCTCCCCCTCGCCTAACCCTTAAAGCATTTTGAGCCTCTCTTAGAAAAGATTTCATGATTACTCAATGAATTTCTTTTTTGAAAATCCAAATGAAATTCTGTTCAAAAATCTAATTTAGTTTTGAGGCTTTTTCAAAGTTTTGTAGAAATTCTAAATTATAACTAAAATAAGTTTCAACACTCTCTCTTCCTATTTGCACATACGAAGCTAAGATGATGTTTAATTTTGCACTCGTTATACACTCGAATTTTTCATCAGCTTATTCTTCTCTTAGCTTAAAATGAGGTTATTACAACAGTTTAATAAAAAACATAGTACATACAATATGAATATGCACTAATTTATCTTTCTACATCAGAGTGAGAGAAAAAAAAAACATGAGCCCCCCCTACATTTTCTTGAGCCCCCCCTATTATTCACTTCTGGCTACGGCCCTGTGTTGTATTACAAACAACCTTTTAACATCAGCTAATTTGAAACAAGATGTTGCAGTAACAACTCACGTGTTTTCTCGGAAGATGGAAGCTTGTTGTTTTCTGACACATGGGGCAATATCTATTTCTTACTCGTGTAAAAGCATTAAAACTTTCAGATTTTCTAGTTTTGGAATCCCAGGTATCAGAAAAATATATTTTTAAATATATTTCCCCGTTTAAAGGTGTTTTTAAATCAAAAAGAGCAACTTTGTAACATAACGTCACCTGAGAATAATAAGGTTCTATCTGTGTTTTTGATGATATACATGGTAAACGGAAAAAAAGTGACCGGAAAAAAAATTATCGGAAAAAAGTGACATAAATTAGAAAAGCGAAAAAAAGTGACACGGAAGAAAGTGACGCGGAAAAAAAGTGACAAGGAAAAAAAGTTACCGGAAAAAAGTGACAAGGAATTGATTTTGGGGATTCATTGGTTAAGTATGAAAGGGGGATTGGGGGGGGGGGGGCTCATAGTTTAGGTAAATGGGTTTTTCATGCTGAATTAACTGTTTTGGTTCAATTTTTGGATATACGTTCATCCTGAAAAGACGCTTGCCTGATTAGTTTTGGGAAGGGACGAATACCCCCCCCCCCATCCGTCCTCAATTAGATGAATGGGTTTTTACGCAGAATTATCCAACGTGTGTCAAATTTGCATATAGGTTCTTTTCGATAAGGCTTATGTATAGTATAAAATGCCTGAAGAGATTCTAGGAGTTTAAGGGTTAAGTATAGAGGGGGAACGGAGGATAACCTTTCTTAAATTAAATCAATGGCTTTTTACGCATAATTATCCGATTTGCTTAAAATTTTGGACATAAGTTCATTATGATAACACGTATCTTAGATTCGTTATGGATTCTTCTGCTTATTATAAAGGGGGGGAAACGAGCAATTCTCCCCCTCAAACTAGATAAATATGTTTTTATGCAGAATTATCCCATGTATTTCAATTTTAAATATAGGTTCTTTCTGGTAAGGTGAATTCCGGAATAGTTTTAAGGATTTAATGGCTAAGTATAAAGGGGAGACGGAGGAAACCCCTCTTAAATTAAATAAATGGCTTTTTATGCAGAATTATCCGATTTGCTTCCAATTTTGGACATGGGTTCGTTATGATAAGACGTATTTCTGATTAATTATGGGGTTCTATTGGTAATTAAAAAGGAGGGCGGGTGATTACTATACCCACCTTAAATTAGATTTAAAAAAAATTATGCACACTTAACTGATGTATTTCAAATTTTGGATATAGGATCTTTCTCATAAAGTTAATTCCCGAATAGTTTTATGGGTTTAATGGCTATGTATAGAGGGGGAACGGGGGATAAACCCCATTAAATTAAATAAATGGCTTTTTACGCAGAATCATCCGATTTGCTTCAAATTTTGGATGTATATTCATTATAAGAAGGCGAATCTCTGATTAATTATGGGGTTCTTTTGATAATTAAATATGGGAAGCGGGCGATTAATCCTCCACTCTTTAAATAAAATAAATTGTTTTTTTTTTTTTTTCTTTCACAACTATTCAACGTATTTTAAATTTTGGATATAGGTTCTTCCTGATAAAGTGAATCCCTGAATAGTTTTAAGGGTTTAATGGCTAAGTATAGAGCGATGAACGGGGGATAACATACAATTAATCAGGACTTCGCTTTATCATAATGAACGCCCAATCAAAATTTGAATCAAATCAGATAATTCTGCGTTAAAAGCCATTTATTAATTTAAGGGGGGGGGGGTATCATCCGCTCCCCCAGTGTTTACTTAGCCATTAAACCTTTAAAATTATTCCGAGATTCACTTTATGAGAAAGAACATATATCCAAAATATGAAATATATCGGATAAGTGAGCATAAAAAACAATTTATCTAATTTAAGGGGGGGGGATAATCAACCGCCCCAATTTTTATTGGCAAAATAACCCCATATGTAATCAAGGATACGCCTTACCATAATGGTTCTATAATCCAAAATTTGAAGCAAATCTGATAATTCTGCGAAAAAAGTAATTTAATTTAAGGTGGGTTACATTATATTCCCCTTCTATACTTAGATATTAAATCCTTAAAACTATTCAGAGATCCACCTTATCAGAAAGAACCTATATTTAAAATTTGAAATACATGGGATAATTCTGCATAAAATCCTGTTTTTCTAGTTTAAGGGGGATATAATTGCTCGCCCCCCTTTTTAATAAGCAGAAGAACCCCATAACTAATCAGAGATACGTCTTATCATAATAAACCTATGTCCAAAATTCTAAGCAAATCGGATAATTATGCGTATTATATACTATATATAAGCCTTATCGAAAATAACCTATATGCAAATTTGACACACGTTGGACAATTCTGCATAAAAACCCATTCATCTAATTGAGGACGGATGGGGGGGAGTAATCGTACCTTTCCAAAACTAATCAGGCAAGCGTCTTTTTAGGTTGAACGTATATCCAAAAATTGAACCAAAAACAGTTAATTCAGCATGAAAAACCCATTTACCTAAACTATGAGCCCCTCCCCGATCCCCCTTTCATACGTAAGCAATGAATCCCCAAAATCAATAATAAATCCCCAAAATCAATTCTTTGTCACTTTTTTTCCGGTAACTTTTTTTCTTTGTGACTTTTTTTCCGCGTCACTTTTTTCCGTGTCACTTTTTTTCCGCTTTTGTAGTTTATGTCACTTTTTTTTCCGATAACTTTTTTTCCGGTCACTTTTTTTCCTAGATTCGATATACATAGGTTCTATTTTTATCTATGCAGGCATTTTTGTATCAAAATGATGTTATACAGTAAAACCTCCAAATAACGGACACCTTGGGAGCATGGAAACCGTTCTCTATTTGGAGGTGTCCGCTATTGAGAAAAACCTCGGAGATTCAAAAATTGCTAAGAAATGCTTAAAGTTTCATTAATTGACTTTTATATGTCCTAAAATTCTAATATATGATTAATCAGAGATTAAAATATTTTTTAAAGCAATAAAATTGAAATAAAATGGTACATACCTCTTTATATACTGTTTTTTACATTCTTACAAAAAAGTTTATTTAAAAAGTTTCCATTTGCATGTAAAGATACATATAATTTTTTTTCAATGAGAAGTTTTAACCCTGTCAATAGTTCTGATGTTTCTAAATCATCTTAAAGAAAAAAAAAAAATTGTAACTGCTTACTGTATTTTGCCACTTCTTAAAAACATAAAATCTCAAATCATCCGGAGAGGAGTGGAGAGGTATTGTGATGCACCGGGCAGCAATGTCCCTCCGGACATTCCCCTGAATTTAATACACGACGTGGGAAGGAAGATTTTCCATTTTCCCCGGCCCACTCTCTACATTTATCTGTAATCACAAAAGTTTGGCTCATTACCGTGACAAATTTAGAGATTCTTTACTTTTGTTTTCTTCGTTAAAAAACAGTTTTTCATACTTTATCACCAAATTAAGTGTCCGCTATTTGGAATGTCCGTTATTCAGAGGTTAAACAGACAAAAATTTAGATTTTGGGAGTGGGGACCGGAAAACTGTCCGTTAAATAGAGGTGTCCGCTATTCGGGAGTGTCCGTTATGGAGGTTTTACTGTATATAATTTACATATGACCTTACAATCATAATATGACATTATTTTAATCCAGAAATCCCTTCATAGATACAAAAAGAACTTTTCTATATCGGTAAGTCAATTTTTTTCAAAAATGGCAAATCTCGAATTTATATCGATTCTTCAGAAGAAAAAAGTATTTTGACATGATAAATGTTAAGGGTGTTCTTAAATCAAAAAGGGCAACTTTGTGACATATGCATTAATTTATTTTTGTTCAGAAATGCATGAAAATAGCAGGTCTTGTTGTTCAGAATCTATAAATTCGCACTTATTTATTTATTTATTTATTTATTTTTTTTTTTTGGGGGGGGGGGGCAAACGCAATAAATCTATCAGAGCAAGCCGTCAAAGATAACATTTTGAGCTACACTTCCCGACGAAAGCAGAAAAGCTAGTCTTACAATGGGGAAAAAACGCGTGATCATGTGATCGAAATCGCTTATAACTCAATGGGAAATTTAATTATCTTAAAATGGAAAAAAAAAAAATCGATTTGAAATCGCTTTCATGGTCAAGCCATCCAGTTTTATACTTTTCTGTTAAAAAATGAATTTGTAAATGTATCAAAACGTTTTGCGATTGTTGAGCAGAGCAGTTGAGGACAGGGCTAACAACGCGAAACTTTTTAAGCACAATTTTCTAAATTATTCTTATCCTCTTCATTCTGTGTCTCAACTCTGGCAAATCATAAGGTAGCGGCGGAATGTAGACATGATCTTTTATAAAGTCTTAAATGAAAAAATCGCATAACTCTTACAGCTTTTAAGGCTGTTTTCAAATGCTCTGCTGAACAAGTGCAAAACGTTTTGTCACATTTACAAATTCATTTTTTAACGGAGAGGCATAAAATTGGAAAATCTGACTATGGAAGCGATTTGAAATCGAACTGCATTTTCCATTTTTTGATCAATAAATTTTCTATCGAGTTATAAACGATTTAGATTACGTGATACCCTACGTTTTTACTTCAGTTTGAGTGGTTATTCTTCTTTTGCGCGGAATTTCGGTTCAAAATGCCAATTTTGACATCATTTCCTGAAAAATCTATTGTGTCTGAAAAAAAAAAAAAAAAAATCGGGAAAATGAGCGCGATTTGATAGTTTTTTAACAAGAATACATTCTATGAGGCACTGTTATTTTATTATTGTCTATTTTATTATTATTATTGTCGGACGCTCCTCTCAGTCCACCAAACTTAGAAGAATGTCCTAGGTAGTTTAAGCTGCCACCACCGATATTAATGGGTGATATCGGTCACCTGCTGTGAGGATTGGGTAAAATAACACTGACGCTGTTAATGAACTGAACTAACAGTTTATTTAAGATATAGATATGTACACAAGAAACAATATTTACAACTATCTACAATTACAACTCGGATATAGATGATCCGGTTCAACATTAAATTAACTACACTAAACGTTGGTTGTGTACCGTTCAGCTTACACTTTCTTCCTCATACTCAACGCACGTTCGATACGCTTTATTAGAGATTACTGCAGAATCTCAATACACAAGGGTATTAGGCCTCACTTCTCGGCCTATAACACTATCCACCGGGACGCCTTGTCCCACGCTCAAAATATACACTATCCAACAGGACCACAAATCCTGAGCGACCTATCGGTCTCCACGCCAAGCGAGAACTGTCTCCAACCTCTCAGTCCAGAGTTGACCTTGTCAGAGATCTTCCTTCCCCCAGCAGGGCCTCTTAGAGTTCCTCCATTGGTTCAATTCCGCACTCCAACCTTGAGTCATGACATCTCCTGTTTACACATCACTCCAATAGCTAGATGACAGCTGAGGCACGCCCCGCGGCCATCACTTTCATTCATCAACGAGTGCGTCATCTGCACACCTGTGTCAACATCTGTCATTCGTTATTATAGAAAAGAAAGAAAGGTATTTCGTGCTTCACGGATACACAACCCACAATACATAAAATATTCAGATAAGGAAATGTCATTCCTTTCTAATTCAGGGCAGATGTCTTCTAGGAACCTGACACCCCCCACCTTAGCGGAAAATATGCCTCTTAGGGGCTAATTTTCCCCAAACATATAATAATATTACGGAAGAGTTCAATAGTCTCTTTTCAGATTTCATCATTCTAAATATTACATAGGCATTTTCAGGTGTCTGAACATTCTCTACTGACATCTCTACTGAACCTTATACTAATACTACTATTGCATAAACAATACACATGCTAATTTACTATTATAAACACAAAACTTTAAAAAAAATATTTACACACACACAAAAAAAAAATTAGACATGTGATGACATCCTTTAAAGTTGTCTACTATTTTGACATTGATACTGATGGGCTAGTAACTGGTTGTTCTTCCCAGCTCTTTCTCTGTAGCCTCGAAATTGCATCAGCATTCAAATGTTGAACTCCGGGACGATGAGAAATGCTCAGGTTCCAGCGTTGCAAGGCTAGAGCCCACCTAGTGAGTTTGGGCGACCTTGGGGTTGTTTCCGTGAGAAATTTTAATGGATTATGATCGGTAATGACCTCAATTTGAGATCCATAAGTCCACTTTTCAAACTTCCGCAACCCGAAGAGAACACTCCAAGCCTCTTTCTCTATACTCGGCCAAGCACGCTGAGCCCCTGACAATTTCTGACTGGTAAAAGCTATAGGTTTAAACTGACCTTTTTCATCTTTTTGAGTAAGACAACATCCTACTGCAAGGTCGGAAGCATCGGCGTGAAGCTGATATTCCCGGCCTACGATAGGTGTAGCCAAACTCGTCACTTTACACAACTCATCTTTAAGAGTATTAAATGCTTTTTCTGCCCTTTCATCCCATGGTACAGTATTTTTGACATTTCCTTTGGTTAATTCGGTTAAAGGTATAGCTATCTCAGCATAATTTGGAATATAAGATCGGTAGAATCCCATTAATCCCAAAACTGATCTAACTTCCTTTTTAGTCTTTGGTCTCTTTAAGTCCCTTATTGCTCCGATTTTCTCCTCATCAGGTGCATGAGTTCCACCCCCAATAACATGACCTAAAAACTTAGTCAATTTCTCTCCAAATTTACATTTGTCTAGTCTAATCGTAAAATTTCTGTTTTTCAACTCTTCAATGACAGCCCTGACATGCTCACAATGCTCTTCCCAGGTATCGGAGAAAATGATGACATCATCAATATATGCTTCTGCATACCTCCGATGACCTTGGAGAACCTCATTCATGTCTTTTTGAAACGTAGCAGCAGCCCCTGATAATCCAAAAGGCATTGTACGCCACTGATAAGTTCCGTTATGCGTCGTAAAAGCTGTCAGAGGTTTACAATCCTCAGCCATTTTAATTTGCCAATAACCCCTCAATAAATCTATTGAAGATAAATATTTAGCCGCCCCTGCGGTATACATAATTTCTTGGGAATCTTTCATCGGGAAGGTGGGAACCTGCGTTACAGAATTTAAAGCTCTGTAATCAATACACATTCTGACAGTTGCATCTTTTTTCGCAACGCAAACAATTGGATGACTAATTTCAGCATTCGACGGTTCGATTAGATTTAATTCTAATAACTCCTGAATCTGCCTATCCACTTCCTCTTTATAAGCTACCGGCACGCTATATAACTTTGGTTTTTTCCTTTCTACACCGGGTTTCAGATCAATACGATGTTCCCCTACTTCCGCTGGTCGTACAGGACCCATAAACACTTCTTTATTTTCCCTCAAAATGGACTTTAAATCTTTGACTTGACTATTAGATAGCCCTTTTATTTCAAACCTCTCAATATCCCGTTCTATCTATTGATCCCGGTTCAAAATAGGAATTTCCCCAACTTCTCCAAATTCCTCATCACCTTCGAAAACAATATTAACTATATTACATTTAGCGATAAATTCTCTTATCTTATTTTGGTGCACATGCTTCCTACTCCCGTCGGCTAACTCAACAATAAACGAATGCTGGTTTCGTTTTTCTACAATAGTTGCCGGCCCTTGCCACCTAGAATATAACTTATTAGTCGAATCGGGGATTAACAGTATAACTTTATCGCCTACCTCAAACGTTTTTGCTTTTGACCTTAAATTATAATGATACGCCATTCTATTTTGTTGAACCTCAGACGACAATTTTGCCTCATTTGCGGCTCTTTCTAAGCGGTTCTTAAGTTTATCCAAGTACTCATGAATCGGCGTAGTATCTAACTGCGCTCCCTTATTTTCTCCTGCCCATGACGACTTAAGAATCGATAACGGACCCTCCGGCGCTCTACCATATAATAACTGGAAAGGTGCGATTCCCGTCGTAGAATTTGGGACTTCCCTATACGCCCATAATATAAATGGTATTTGTTCATGCCATTTTTTTCCTTCTTCCTTAATCGTATGATGTAGCATACGTTTAAGAGTCTGATTAAATCGTTCCACCAGTCCGTTGGACTGTGGATACTGTAGAGTCGAAAATCTTGGACTAGCACCTAACCTTTTCTCAAATTCTTTCGTTAAGTCGGCAGTAAAATTGGTTCCATTGTCGCAGGCAATTACATTAGGAATTCCTGTTCTCATAAATATTTGAAGTAACGCCTCACACGCGGTTTTAGCAGTTAAACTTTTTAGAGGGATCGCATCCGCCCATCTGGTATGCTGATCAATTAAAGTCAGTATATATCGATGCCCTTGTGAACTTTTAGGATCAATAGGCCCAATTAAATCAACATTAACAACCTGAAATGGAAGTTCCGGCCGCGACACTGGGGAAATAGGAGCTCTATCATTTACTTTAACCCCTCTAGTCAATTGGCACTCTAAACATGATTCACAAAACTGTTTAGCTTCTTTTGCCATTCCCTCCCAATAAAAAGAATACCTTATTCTCTGCAACGTTTTCTTGGCTGCATGATGCCCTCCAAATACCGATGAATGCGCTAATTTTAAGATTTCTTCCCTTCTTACCTTGGGTACTACTAATTGCGCTATAGTTTCGCCTAACAATTTCTCTTTATGATACAATAATCCGTTTACAATATAATAATCCCCTTTTTCCTTTTTAGCTAATTCCCAAGCTTTCTCTAATTCTTTACATTCCAACTGGGATTTCCTAAACATATCTGAGTTACTAACCATAGATTCATTATTTTCCTCCGTTTCAGTTTTTTCTGGATCCTGACTTTGTACATTTTGCGATCTCGAGTCTATTACGTAAACATTACAGCTATCGTTACTTACATCTTCCTTTTCATTCGAGTTATCAATAATAATTTCGGAACTTTTAAATTCTTCGGACTCTATCAATGGCTCCCCAAGATTGACACCTGACAACTCATTAATCACCTCGGGATGTAAAATTACTTGCTCATTAATATTATCAGTTACTGCGCAAAGTACTTCCTGATGAATAATATTAGTTTGCCCGAATTGCGGAATAGCTAGCGGTAGTTTAACTAACGGTGATTTAACAGCTTCACCAAATAACCCTTGTAAATAAATACTACCCGCTCCCTTTAATTTCTCTTCCGGTACTAAATCTTTATGAACAACACTAATCTCACATCCAGAATCAACCAATCCCTTTGCTTTTTGCCCATTAACACTAACTTCAATTTTCTCAAGTTTATTTAATTTCTCACCAATAACATTAGTTTTCTGCTCGGCCTTTGCCGATATTCTAGCCACAATAGCCCCATTAGGTAACTCTTGATTTTCTTTCACCATAATCTTATGAACACTTGCTTTCTGGTCTCGCCCTTTATTGCCATTATTAGTTCCCTCATTACCCACTTTATTACAAAAACGTTGGTAATGACCTCTCAAACCACACTTAAAACATTTAGGCCCTGAAGCATCATTCGTCTTCTTAAACTCTGTTTTCCTATCCGGAAAAGAATTACACTCATTACTACCATTTTGCCTCCAACTACCACTAAATTTATTATCCTCCCTCGGTCTCATTTTTTCATTGTTTACGTACTTATCTTTACCTTTAAAGCTTTTATGCGTAACCGCATAAGACTTATGTTTAGCATCAAAATAATTATCACACTCTTTAGCAAATTTAGGAGCTTCTAACCATTTACCCTGGTGAGTTAAACTAATATATGCTGCAGTATCCTCATCTAGCGTACTCATTAGCTTATCAGTAACTATTAACTGGTTGACCTTTTCATAAGTGTCCGCACCTCTAATTTTACAATAATTTTCCCACGTAGCTATTAAACGCGACACAAATAATACATGGGTTTCGTTCGGATTTCTCCTAGCTTTCCGGAAATTTTCTAAACATGCCTTCGGGGTTGGCTCATGTTCCCTTAGGACTAACTCCTTTAATTCCTCATAATTCTCCATTTGTTCCTTAGTGGTATAAATTAACAAATTATCCGCCTTATCTCCTAACATATTTAGTAGAATTTCGGCCTGCTGGTTTTCCGGTACATCTTTAGTTTGGAATGCCCTTTCTAAACTGTTGAAAAATAAATTCCATCCCTCAGTCCCTTCTGGTACTTTGATAGATAGAGTTTTAACACTTTTGATCAATTTTTCTATATTACTTTCATTATTAGATTCCCTAACATTAGAATTATTTGCCGAACCTTGAACCCTTAGTCTCTCCATTTCTAATTCATGTTCCATCCTTAATTTTTCTATCCTCTCTTCTCTTTCTAACCTTTCGTGTTTTTCTTCGCGCTCTAACTTTTCCTGTTTTTCTTCACGCTCTAATTTTTCTTGTTCTAATCGTTCTGCAACAATAGCGTCAGATAATTCCTTAATAACCCCCTCGTCATACTCATCACTGTCCATTATCTTTTTCTTAAGCTGAATTCTGGTATCATCTTCCGCGAATTCAACACCCAATTCTTCAGCTATCACCTGAAGATCAACCTTTTTTAGTTTCAATAAGAAAGCCATACCTTCACCGATTGTTATAACCACCCCACAAGAATAGTTAAACCTACCAACTTAATATTTCCTAAATTTCTAACTTAGTACAGATATTTCTCCACTTATTATACTAATTAATACCATTTCAGATAATCCATGCATTTCATTTCTAATTAACCTACTGAATACTCTAATTTTTCTCAACCATTGATATCACACAATTTACTTCCAATAAAACAAAAAAGTAAAACAATAATTCGATTTGACTGCTATGCAATATAGATTCCAATATATACACTTAGATAACAACCTACAATTTATATAATAATACTGATACGTTGAAATTGAATAGAAGTATTGATGTCAATCAAGAAATCCACATAAAGAAAAATTGAAACACATGCATACATAAATTTCTACAATTATCCTCATAAAATATTTCCGAACTCAATACTGGTTCTTACACTTAAAACAAATATACTGAAAATCTTTACTTTTATTTTTACTCACTATGGCTCTCTTTTGAGCCTTTTTTTTTTTTTTTTTTTTCACTATGGCTCTCTTTTGGGCCTTTTTTTTTTTTCTCACTAGTATTGGCCAATTAAAATTTTCATTTGCTTAGAATTTTGATAATGCAACTCTTAAAATTTAAACGGTATTGCTTCATTTAACAATTACTTTAACAATAATTTAGATTTAATGCATTAATTTAGTTCACTAATATCATTATAAACAGCATATCATTATCATCTCAAATTATTATGACCTTTCTTTAAAACAATAGCAATGTGGTTACTAATTCTTTACACCTATCTGAACACAATTATTTCATTGCACATAAATTACATAGACAAATTACTTAAATTACTATTAATTATACAACAATACCATTTGGTTCGAGATGTCAGAAGAAATGAATGATCAAAACACCTTACCTTATACTTTCTTTGCTGGATTACTTTTCTAATCACAGGTAGCTCCACGATGTAGCGATAATATGGCCCAACAGTTCAGTTTAGTGCTTTCTAATAAAGATACGCACAACACTTTAGTCCACACTAGACGATATGGCACGATACTTTATCACACACTCGACGATCCTGCACGATACTTTAGCACATACTCGACGCTACGGCACGACACTTTACACACATTCGACGATACGGCACGACACTTTACACACATTCGACGATACGGCACGACACTTTAGCATACAATCGACGATCCGGCACGATGCTTTAGCACATACTCGACGATATGGCACGACCACACAAGAATTCCACTGGATACTCGGGCATTAACAGACTGCAACACGGCTCGCTGGTCACTGGTTTCAGGCGATTCTATCCCACCGCTGCCACCAATTTGTCGGACGCTCCTCTCAGTCCACCAAACTTAGAAGAATGTCCTAGGTAGTTTAAGCTGCCACCACCGATATTAATGGGTGATATCGGTCACCTGCTGTGAGGATTGGGTAAAATAACACTGACGCTGTTAATGAACTGAACTAACAGTTTATTTAAGATATAGATATGTACACAAGAAACAATATTTACAACTATCTACAATTACAACTCGGATATAGATGATCCGGTTCAACATTAATTTAACTACACTAAACGTTGGTTGTGTACCGTTCAGCTTACACTTTCTTCCTCACACTCAACGCACGTTCGATACGCTTTATCAGAGATTACTGCAGAATCTCAATACACAAGGGTATTAGGCCTCACTTCTCGGCCTATAACACTATCCACCGGGACGCCTTGTCCCACGCTCAAAATATACACTATCCAACAGGACCACAAATCCTGAGCGACCTATCGGTCTCCACGCCAAGCGAGAACTGTCTCCAACCTCTCAGTCCAGAGTTGACCTTGTCAGAGATCTTCCTTCCCCCAGCAGGGCCTCTTAGAGTTCCTCCATTGGTTCAATTCCGCACTCCAACCTTGAGTCATGACATCTCCTGTTTACACATCACTCCAATAGCTAGATGACAGCTGAGGCACGCCCCGCGGCCATCACTTTCATTCATCAACGAGTGCGTCATCTGCACACCTGTGTCAACATCTGTCATTCGTTATTATAGAAAAGAAAGAAAGGTATTTTGAGCTTCACGGATACACAACCCACAATACATAAAATATTCAGATAAGGAAATGTCATTCCTTTCTAATTCAGGGCAGATGTCTTCTAGGAACCTGACAATTATTATTTTCGAATTTTGCAAACGCGATGGATTTTTCAGAAAATAGTTTCAAAGTGGGCGTTTTAAATCAAACTGAAGCGCGAAATAGAATAACCACTGAAGAAATGGTGAAAGCGTCTCTATCACGTGATCAAAATAACTTTTAATTCAATTGGTAATATATTTATGAAAAAAATGAAAAACACAATTCAATTCAGGATTTCTAACTTTATATCTTTCCGTTAAAATGAATGTGTAAATTTGTTAAAACGTTTTGCGCTTGTTGAGAAGAGCCTTAAACATAAAAGCATGATATTTGCTGGCATGATTTAATTTGTAGAATCATACAAAATTTTTGTCTTTGGACGAGAGTTTTTTAAATTTCCCCTTCTGTCGCATGCGGAAGTTCAGCTCAAAATGAAATTCACGTATGTTCTATTTTTATTAAAATATGAAAGTCTAATAATAATTAAGTAGATAACTGTTTCCAGCAAAAAAATTTCTTCGATTTGGGTTTTGGCACTTGGAATATCAGCAAGTGTCAATAGAAAAATTCACGACACCATATGATACGTGGCTTAACGCCACAGCTGAGTTGTTGACCATCACAAATCGTTACCTAGGTCACAATTTTCACAAACCCAATGTCAATGTTCGCTACAAACTACTTACTTTTAGCTACGCACTACTCGATACTCTACACTTTTCAAAATACAGCACGATACACGGCAAATTACAGAAAAAGTAGTGGCTACCGATCACTGGAGTAATACTATTTAAATTTTATGATAAATTAACCTGATATTTTGGAGGATCAATGAAACTTTCTCTTATTATTTTGTTATGACTGAAGAGAGAGTGCGGATTGGAACCGGCAGGATTTGAACCAAGGATTTTATGATCAGGAGGCGAGAACTTCAGCATCGAGCAAAAGGCTAAGCCAGTTTATGCTAGTAATAGCCATATCACACAAACCTCTTTCGCAGAACTTTTCCCCCTACACAACATTACAATCAGCAAAAATTACGTGACCTTGATGAAGGGGGAAATGTTTCTTACCGATCTTGCTCACCGAGCGTCTCCAGCATAGAACGGAAAATGTTGGCCGCGAGAAGTTTGAAAAACCTGTTTACCGAACACGCATCAAGATGGGTGATCCTATTTTGTAAAATGTTTGCCTTACTATCGTTCCCTGTGTGATACAGCTTTTACTCTCTTTATAATGATCAAAGGAATGAGATCGCTACACAGTCCATCCCCAGAGAGAAAGAGGCATTGTTGACTTCTGGTGCAGTGGCGGATCCAAGGGGGGGGGTCGTGGGGGTCATGACCCCCACCCTGAAGCTCTTCAAAGAGGAATGTAAGTGTAAGTAAAAAGTGCTAAAACAGGAACGCAAAATAACGTCTAATCGAAAGAATTTGCGCTTTTTTAGAAACTGATCGAGAAAATTCGCGAATTTGCCGCTCCTGATATACATAATTCACAATTTTTCCGCCCCCGATCGGTGAAATTCGCGATTTTTGCGAAGCGAATCCACGAAATTCACAATTTTCCATGCCTAATCGACGAAATTCACATTTTTTTTGGGGTGTGATCGACGAAATTTGAGATTTTTCCACGAATGGTCTGCGAAATTTGCGATTTTTCTTCAGTTGATTGACAAAATTCACAATTTTTCCGTGTTCAATCCACGAAATTAGCACATTTTTTCCGTTCTTGTTCGATCAAATACGAATTTTTCCGCACACGAACTATGAAACTGACGAAAACTGACTGACAATCTGCATTTTTTTCCAGCCATAAATTAATGAAATCCGTGATTTTTTTCTCGCGATAAACTGACGAAACTCACGATTGTTCTGCAGCCGCTCAAAGATTTTTTAAATTTTTCCGCGCATCATTGACAAAATTTGCGGTTTTTCCACGCCCTATCAACAAAATTTAGCGACTTTTCGTTCCGAATCGATAAAATTAGCGATTTTTTCGTTCCGAATCGACAAAATTCGCTAGTTTTTTGTACTCGATCGCCCGAATTCGTGCTTTTTACGAAGCCGAGCGACTATATTCGCAATAATTTCTTTCGATGGAATTGTCAATTTTTGTTCGCCATATCAACGTAATTCGCGATTTTTTTTTTCAATCCTAATCGACTGTATTTTCGCTTTTTACGAAACTGATCGACCATATTTGCGACTTTTTCGTTCCCGATCGACAAAATTCGCAACTTTTCCGTGCCCTAGGCCCTAGCCCTACCAAAAGCGATTTTTTCGTTCCCGATAGACTAAATCCGCGCTTTTTACGAAAGCGATCGACCGTATTCGGGATTTTTCCGGGCCCAATCGAGCAGATTCGCGCCTTTTTCCGTTCTTGTCCCTGAAATACGCATTTTTCCGCACCGAACAATAAAATTCGCGATTCTTAACTGATTGATGAAATCTGCATTTTTTTTCCCCGCCGTAAATTAATGAAAACTGTGATTTTTTTTCTCGCGATAAACTGGTAAAACTCCCTATTGTTCTGCAGCCGCTCAAAAAGATTTTCGATTTTTCCGCGCATCATCGAGAAAATCTTCGATTTTTCCTTGCCCTATCAACGAAATTAGCATTTTTTTCGTTCCGAATCGACAAAATTCGCGAGCTTTTCGTACCCAATCGCCCTTTTTACGAAGACAATCGACTACATTCGCGATAATTTCTTTCCCGATTCACGAAATTGGCAATTTTTGCGTTCCACATCAACTCGAAATTCGCGATTTTTTTTAATTCTCAATCAACAAAATTCGCGTTTTTTTCCGTTCCCGATCGAATAAATTCGCGCTTTTTACGAAGCGATCGACAAAATTGGGGTTTTTCCGTGCCTTATTAACGAAATTTGCGATTTTTTCGTTCCAGATAGACAAAATTCGCTATTTTTGTGCTCAATCGACAAAACTCGACAAACAATCGACAAAATTCTGAAACATACAGACAAAATTAAAAATTTTTCGATGGCCGATAGACAAAACTCGCGATTTTCCATATCCAGTTGACGATATTTTCGATTTTTCCGCGCCCAGTCAACGAAATTCGCGTTTTTTTCGCGCGGTAAACAGACAAAATAGGCGACTTTTCCGCAACCTATGAACAAAATTTGTAATTTTTTCAAGTATTATAAAAAATTTAGATTTTTTTTCCTTGGCCGATAAACGAAATCTGAAATTTTTCGCGTCCGATCGACAAAATTCGTGATTTTTCCGTGCCTAATCGACAAAATTCGCGATTTTTTTTCATGCCCGATTTGCGAAATTTGCTACTTTTTATCGTAATTCCCTTTTCACAAGATTTACTGTATTTCAAAATTGTTTCATTAAATCATCTGTCAAAAGTTGTGACCCCCCCCCCCTGGAGGTTGGGCTGGATCCGCCCTTCGAATGAGTGATGCTGTCGTACGCATTGTGAAGCTTGGGATTGCGGGCTTTGAACTGTGAGCGTTTTATCGGTTTTATGCTGCTATCAGATTCACCGACATTTCCAGAGACGTTTGAGCCAACACTTGATTTCCTCCAACTTTTCGCGAAATATTCTCACAACACCCAGTGTGATAGCAAATAGCAATGTCCCCCAACTCTTTTCTGCAGTTCCAAAAAAATCTCCGCTAGCTGAGACTTTTCATCCAATATCGATCATTTCAACTAACCAGAGGTAAGCGATTGATGCGAATAGGCGATAAATACTAACGGCTGATACTAGTACGACTGGTTTTCCTGCATTTCGTCCAACTTTTTTAAAGACAATTGTAACCTAACACATGTAAATTTTCCATGCGGGTGAAAAAAGTCCGGGCCAGGATTCGAACCAGGGATGTATTGGCTGAAGCCGCCAATACTCTTCAAACTGAGCCATCCCGGACGCGAACACTGGAGGACTATTTCAACCAAATAACCTTAACGATCATATAATCTGGTCTGATACCATGGATCAGCTCAACAGAATGCTATAAGACAATTGTACCCTTTTTCTCACTTTCAACGGGAAAAAGTTGGGGTTAAAATCGGCTGAAAAGTTTGTCGCGCGTAAAGTTCGTGAATCTGATAGCAGCTTTAGGTGCAAAAGATTTTTTTTCTTTCTTTTCTTTTCTTTTTTCTTTTTTGTATTGCTATTTGTTGGTTATGAGATGAGATGATTGCTGTTGAATATTGTTGAAGTTGCGTGTTTGACTGGGTCACCAATGAAAAGAGAAGTTGATTGGCACCGAATAGGATTCGAAATGGGGATCTCATGATCAGGATCAAGACCGTTAGTGTCCAGCAAACAGCAGAGCCAATTACTCTGAGCTAGTAACTCACTTTATATTGATCAAGTGAGATGCGATCGCTAAACATGGCTATGGATATTAAGATAGAATAAAACTCACCCTGAGTTCCGCCATTTTTTCTACTTTCTCCAAAGGAACTGTAACCGTATGAGCTTCGTCGCCTGTCATCTCTTTGGGAATCTTATGGGGATCCAGTTCTCGATACCTTTGATGGACTCTGAAATAATTATTTAATTATATAGGGGGAACTGGGGTACATTGATACAGTTTTTTTCTAAGATTTTTTTTGGTGTCAAGAAAGGAGAAAATTCAAGTTTTTTTTCCATGAGGTGACAGCAAAACTTGTGTAGTATGTTATAAAAATGTACAATCATTGTTTTATATAGTATTTTTGCATGTAATTTTAAAAAAATCAAAAAAAGTCATTTGTATCAATGTGCCCCATCCCCGGGGCAGATTGATACGTTTCAGAAAAATGACGACAAAATAATAACAATGCATATTTTTCATAAAAAATGAGTTAGAAAACCATTTTATATTTATTTATAAAAATTCAAATCACCCACAATTTATTTTTAAGCAATATTAAAGCAATCAAAATTAAATATATTATGACCTGATGTTCTGACTGTTTCTTGTCTGATTGTTGGCTGTGGTAACTTTGTCATATCTAGCACTTCAACCCCAGCATTATCTTCTTTCTTATGAAAGATGAAAAAATTACCAATTTTTCTGTTTATAAATAGGTTCATAAACAGAAAATAAAGGATAATTATATTAAAAATTCTGTTTATAATATAAGTATCATTTTCTGTTCTGCAGTTTGTTTCTCTTACTTAACATTTCTCATGTCGAAAATACTTTTTTCTCTGGAGAATCGATATAAATTTGAGATTTGCCAGAATGCCGTCCTTTTCTTTTATTAGTTCTACTAGCACTAGATGCTGGGTAAGTTCCTACGTCTTCTGTTTTCAAAAATACTATAAAATGTTCTAATATAAAGAAATTAGAGCTATTTCACTTCAATAAAAACTAATATTAGAAATTTTTCGTGAAAAAAAGGTTGGATTAAGGAGTGTATGGTAAAAAAAAATAATAAAAGATAATGAAAATATGAACTATTAAAGGATTTAGGCTGTATCAATGTGCCCCGTCATAAACTGTATCAATGTGCCCCATACAGCGATTTTGAATAAAATGAGTCTCAAATCCAACACTTCACAATATATCTAACAATAAATAATGAGGAACTGATAAAGAGTAGCTGTACTTACCAGGGAGAGTATTCATTTTGGTTGAAAATACTGGAACAGTTGTATAATAGCATTTCAATTGTACAACTCAAATTTACTTTTGAACAACAAAAACAATAAATCACCCGTCCCATTTCATCAAACTGCTGAATCATTCCAAGATTTTCTGTATGTAGTTGAATACACTAGCATCACCTTTTGGAGCTGTTGTGAAACTTCCTGTAATGACCCTGTGAGCGGTAGAGGGGGTGTATCAATGTGCCCCATGTATCAATGTACCCCAGTTCCCCCTATATATATATGTTCCCATATAATTAATACGTTTTCTTGAGGCATGCTTTGTCAATTGCCACGTAGTCCTTAACGTCCACTTTCTATTTGCTAATGGCGACCTCAATGCCAGAAATTACACACCCTGATTTCTATTAAATTAATATTTATCTAATTTATAAGAAAAATAATTTATTATCATTAAAATAAATACATACTAAAAAGAAGTGCAGTAAACAAAAAGGCTTAAAAAATCATTTTACTAAACAGACCTTCCAGTTTCATAAATACAAATAACGACGTTCTCAATATTAGTAATGATAAAAATAATTATTTAAAAAAAAAAAATAAATAAAATATGAGCTAGTAGGGGAAAAATGGGGCTCCGACCTCAGGAGGAGGAGCTGAGGAGCTGAGGAGGGAGGAGGGCTCCTCCTCCTCAAGCCTCCTCCTCACTCCTCCTCCTCATTCCTCACTCCTCCTCCACAACCCTCCTCCTCCTAAACCCTCCTCCTCAATCCTCCTCATTCCTCAAGGTTGTCTTATAAGAGAAGGGGTTAAAAAGGGGGATTAAATTTTTTTCGTGAAATTTGAATATTTTATGCTATAAGAGAGGGGTAAAAGGGTGATTAATTTTTTAAGTATACTTCAGTACGAGCGGTTCTTTTGACTGTTGATTAAGAGATGAATGATTCATATTAAATTAAAAATAGTAATTAATTAAAAAGTAATTAAAAATAATAAGTGAAAAATAATGAAGGGACTTAGAATTTTTCGAGCGGTATTTTTTAGTCAAGTGTAGTACGTAGTGGAATTTAAGAAGTGAATAACAGCAATTAACGATAATTAGTAATTAATAAAAAAGTAATTAAAAATATTGAGTAAAAATAATGAAGGTAATAATTAAAAATGATAATTAAAAATAATGAGTAAAAAATAATGAAGGGAATTTTTCGGTGAACTTTAGTTTAAGGATTTATTTTTTTGATTTGAAGCGGAAATTTTGGGGAGATTGATTTTTTTTTTTTTTCACCGTGTTTTTAATAAGGGGTTAAGCGGATATTTTGGGGACACAGAATGTTTTTTTCTGTACTATTGTACGAGTAGTTTTTAATTTTAATGTGGTGACTTAAAAATTTTCAGTTTGGTGTAATTTAAGAGTTTATTTTTTGATTTTAAGCAGAAATTTTGGGGAGATTGATTTTTTTTTTTTTTTTTTTTTTTTTTTTTTTTTTTTTTTTTTTCACTGTACTCTTACATGATGAGTTAAGCGGATATTTGGGGACATAGAATGTTTTTTTTTCAGTACTATTGTACGAGTGGTTTTCAATTTTAATGTGGCGACTTAAAAATTTTCAGTTTGGTGTAATTTAAGAGTTTATTTTTTCGATTTTAAGTGGAAATTTGGGGAGATTGATTTTTTTTTTTTTCCACTGTGTTCTTACATGATGAGTTAAGCGGGTATTTTGGGGGAAATTATTATTTTAGACTAATCATTCACGAAGGATATTTTGCAGATATAAATGTTTAATAGGGGGAGTTTAACTTTTTTGCAATGAGATTGACGTGCGCTCGTCGACCTAACCGTATGGAGTTTGTAATTTTCTTTGAATCATGTGTGCATACTGGCTTAGACTATCTTAGAAAGACTTCCACCACCTTTATCTCCACCAAGTCATAAATAACACATGCTGGTAATGGGAATTTGTGAATATTAACTTTAAACATTAATTTAATGAAGGAACTTTAAAATTATTTCGAGTACTATTTTTAGTTAACTATGTTATACACTTGATATTTTAGATTAGTTAAAAAATAACATTAAAATTTGAATGAGAAAATATGTTTCAAAATGGGATTTTACGTACTAACATTTATTTGCGCTCGTTGACCTAACCGTTCGGAATCTGTGATTTCCCTCGAATCATGTGTGAATAACTGTTAGATTTCTTTAGAAAGACCTGAATAAGCTTCAACCATCATAAATAACGCATGTCTGTAACGGGAATTTGAACTTAATTATTTTAAATATTCATTTTAATGAGGTGACTTCGAAAACAATTTGTAGAACTTTTGAGCGGTAATAATTTTTATTGGGAAACTTAAAAGAATCTTGTGATTTTTTGGGAACTAATTTTTAATTGCTGAATTGCAATCTGTATTCGCCTTTCTTTCGTGTGATTGTGTAGATGTTGATGAAAACTATTTCTGTTCCAATTAATGAAATTTAATAATTAAAATAATAAAGTGTTCCTCACCAGACACCCCTTTTTCAAAATTCGTGCATATTTTTTAACATAACAATGTGTTTAATATAAGTAATTTTTGTGTGTCCTTTCTTTTCTGAAAATGTAAGCGATTTTTAACATAAATATCTTTTGACATGTGTAATTTTTCCCTGGCAGAACAATTTTCAAATAAATAAATTTTAATATTAATAGAATTTTTGACTTTCCGAAGAAAAAAAGGAACTTATTTTTAATGTTTTAATACTTGTCGGTTAAAAAAAAATTAAACTATATTTATTATCGAAATGAATTCATCTTCATTAATTTAAAAACATATAATATTTATAATCAGTAACGCGGAACTTTTTCAAACCCTGTTAATGAGATTTTATAACAAAAGTGTTATTATATAATTGAATTACTGTTTTTAAAATGTGTTGTATGTATGTGCGTGTTTTGAATGTATCTGTATGTTGTATGTATGTATGTATGTGTGTGTGTGTTGCATAGTGTGTGTGTGTCGTATGTATGTGTATGTTGTATGTATATGTATGTGTGTGTGTGTTGTATGTATGTGCATGTTGTATGTATGTGTGTGTATGTATGTGTGTGTTGTATGTATGTGCATGTTGAATGTATGTGTATGTAATTTTTTTTGCCGATAGGTGTGATCTTTAGCTGAAAGTGACCTAGGGTCAAAACTTTCACCCAGGAATCGCCACGAGGAGGCAGATCACATGATTCCCGTATTGCATACATTCACATACATTATTTCGAGCGATATTTTTAGCGAAACATAATATGCATTTGAAGTTTTAGAATAATTAAAAAATAACTTTAAAATTTAAATGAAAGAATGTTTCAAAATGGAATTTTACGTACTAACATTTAATCGCGCTCGTCGGTTTTTACTGTTTGGAGGTCTGTTAATTTTCCTTTAACCTTGGAAAACCTTGCGTCAATAAGGATATTTCAGAAAGACCCCCACTTTGGGTACTCTTTTAAACTAATATTTGTAATGAGATGTGTTCGCGCGCGTCGGCCTAACTGTTTGGAGTATCAACATAAAATCAGCAAATTAATACAAAATATTTCAAATAGTAAGAAAATGATTGATTAAAATCACCAAGTAAGAATAAAAATACTTCAAGCAATGAGAAAATAAATGTTTAAAATCAAAAATTTAACATTTAAAGGTTTTATCTTCAGATCTAAATAATTTGTGAAAAATGCTTTTAAATATTTTTAAAGCTGTATTGAAAATAATATTTTTCATACCTTAACATCAAAAAAAGTGTTAAATCCAAATCGATGAAGAGTTTAATAATTGTTTTCTCAAAGAGAGGATGCTAAATTCGTTGCAATATATGTGTGTGTGTGTAAACATAAATGAATCATTCTTATCTGCTTATCTGATAGCGTTTTCCGAAAAGGGTTGAATCTCTGAATCATAACTGATAGGAACTGGGGTTGATGTGTTATCTTAATTAATCTTAATGAGTACTATATCTAATTAAAATTATTTGACTTGAAATAAAATAACGTCTGTTGAGCAATATCTTTTGAAAACTTAAGATTTAATTATTTAAATCAAATTAAAGGCCTTTTTTTTATCTCATCGATTTATTTTAAATAAAACTAAAATATTTATATTTTTCTGTACTTTGTTAGCAAAATAAAGAGTGTATCACATTCATTTCGGCTTTAACTGTTTGAAAATTTAAATTAACCTATAATTAAAATGATTACATAAGGTTGAGTATGCGATCTTTTAAATGAAATCTAGTTAAAAACGGAACACGCATTCATATAAAACTTTAAATACTTATGGTGTTGTGTATAATGCAATGTATGTATTAAATATTAAATGAAAAATATGAATTAACAATAAATGAAAGACATTAACATTAATAAAATATTAATTAAACATTGCATTGATTAAAAACTTAATGAAAAATATTAATTTGGGAATACGCATCCTTATAAAACTTTAAACATTTATGCTTTTGGGTATAATATTATGGATGTATTAAATATTAAATGAAAAATATGAATTAACAATAAATAAAAAATATTAATTAACATTAATAAAATATTAATTAAACATTGTGTTAATTAAAATATAGATTAAAAATTTAATGAAAAATATTAATTTCTCATGTAATTAAAATAACACTTTATAAATTAATGAATTAATAATAAATGAAACATGTTCATTCGAAACAACTTGAGAAATACTAATTTGTAATGAAATTAGAAAATACCAATTAATTAAATATTAATTAAAAATTAAATGAAAACTATTTATGAGAGACACATTGAAAAATATTCTCACCTTAAACTTTCATTCGCCAATCCTTAAATCCAACCTTCATCGTTGCTTACCTGTTAGGAAATGTCTGATAACAACAAATTCTTATCTTTAACGGTATTTCCCGAAGGCTGACTCACTAGATAAGTAACAATGACAAGTTCAAATCTGAAATTAAGAGTTTATTCATATTGAATATAATTAATATAATGTTTAATTAAAAAGGGACTTAATTTATTTAATACGTCATAATTAAGAATTTAATTAAATCCTAATATAATTTTTTTATCTAATTAATAGAATAAAAAAGAAATTCTTTTCAACATTTTCAAGAAACATCAAGTTATCGAATACTTAATAGATTATTTTTTAATGAATGTGTAATTAACATTTTTAAAGGATTTTTTTCTAATTAATTAGTGTTTAATTAAAATTTTCATAATTAAAATAAATATATAAAATAAAAAAGGAATTCTTTTCAAAATTTTCAAGAAACACCAAATTATTATTAAGTAATATTTCGAATAACTACAAACTTTAATCATGATGAGTCATCACTGTGAATGATCTTTTCTTCTCATATGTTATAAAAACAAGTTTAAGTACCTAAATTTATTGATATATTTCATTGTGTGTTGGATCCTTCTTTACTAATCTCGTTAAAATTATTCATTTACCAATGATTTAAATTTCACATTTTAAAGTCATTTATATAATATACTAACATTTGACTATTAAATATCAAATAATGGATATGCACTTTTTACACTCACATCTTACAATGTAATTAGTAACCAAATGTAATGATTTTTAAGCATGTCTTCTTAATTTTTTTTACAATGAAAGACTATCACAGTTGAATATTTAGCTTTCTGTTTATAACTTTATCGAGAAATATATAATGCATACCACACGATTTCATTAAATGAATCACAATACATTTCAAACTTCTCATTTTCAATGTTTTATATATACTAGTGTTTATCAAATAGGTGTTTATTCTGAACAATCATTACTTAGTATATTGATGAAAAGTTTGTGTTGAACGGTTTTTAACTTAAATGGTGTGAGAGAAGGATATATTAGGACAGAAGTTATTAAATATAGAGTCTTTAAAGTTTATACCCGTGCAAGAATTGGCATTTCAAGAAACAAAGTTGTGTCACATGTGAAAGCATTCTTTATATTCGAAACGCACACGTGATCACGATCACATCACTGAAGAGCATAGAGAAGCTGTTTATGTTGTATATAATTTGAATTTTCATTAACACAATATTATAACCGAAGTTTTTCGACAGTTTGAAAAATTATGATGTTCAACGTCTGCACACGTTAACACAGAATAAGATTAGCTTATGCCCTTTCGATGATAAGCGTTATTTGCAGGTAAGATGTATTAACATAACAAAATTTTCTTGGTAATTTTACTCGCAGGTTTCGAAACCACAAACATCTGATCATACTTCTCATTTTTAACACGCGACACTAACCATTGGGCCATTAAAGCCCGTAATTTAGTAACTAAAAATTAAGAAAGATCATCGAAAATGATTACTTCACACATGCAAAAATAATTTTTATTGTGACTTATCAGTTAAAAATCACGAAGAAAAGAAAAATATCACATATGTTTTGGATTACTTTGAGATTTTATGAGTCACTTCATCAGTTAAATAGACATAACCACTTCTTATGAATCACTACTTATGCTTAAATTTTGAAACACTTGCTTATATGAAATGTATTATATTTTAGTTTATCAGTGATAGTGCGATTACTTGTTAATAATTTTAATGTTATTAAAAAAAATTTAAAAAAATCAAATGTGAATAATTAATTAAAAAAACACAAGTCACTATTAAAAGTTTGAACAAATTATTAAAATTATTTTACAAAACTTTTCAAATTATTTAAAAATGTTTCACTAATATTTAGTAATCGTCAAATTTTAATGTCGATAATCATTTATGTGAGTCAGGTTTTCTGTTTTAACTGTTAAGTTATCAGATTCCCCCTTCAAGTACATCTCATTGATAAGTTTTAATCAACCAATCAACTATTTATTTACCCCAGCAACCAGCTATTTGTTTACCCTAGTAACCAAAAAGCTTTTGTCGACACATGAACAAAATTTTGAAGATGCAAGACTCTTCATTTTCATTCGAAAAAACAATGACTTATGTAATAAATTTTTTCTTTACTTAAATGAAACCTTCACATGTGTATGGTAAAACTTGGAAAATTTCATTTAATGCACAAATTTAAAGTTAACAGATAAGGTCTTCACACATCTTTTAGTATTTTACTAACACTTTGCCAAATATCTTTAGAAAACAACAACAGAATTTTAAATAATTATTTTAATAAAAATTCTCTTTTGTAAGTGACATTATTAAACTAACTTGAAAAATTAACTTGGCAAAGCAAGTTTTCACTATTCCAACTAAGTAATATTCATAAGTTTTATATGATAAACAACCTGTTTGGTTATGTCCCAGCATGGCTTTATAAAATGTATCTAAAATAACCTTTAATATCAATGTTTAAAAATATGCGAATAATTCAGTTAGTCTTTTATAGATGATTATTTTCCCTTCTATTATTTAAAAGACATTTTAAAATAAAATTATTACTGATGCCAGTTTATCCCAGTGTTATGAAATGTGTATGCAAAACTTTTAATTCTAATTTTCACATTTTATTATTTCAAATTATTGTTTTCAAGTTGTACTAAAATTTGGAAAAAAATATTTAATTTTTATGCATAATTAAATTGAAATACTTTAATAATAAAGACACATTTAACATTGTATACTCACCTAATCCAACACTTTCACAAATACACGTCCGACTCCCTCCAAGGTTTAGGAAGAAATGAGAGATTCAAAGTCCTTATCAGAAAATGTTATCAGATAGTCTTATCTTAAGATAAGTGACGTCAGAGAACATATGTCATCAACTGGTCACGTGATGTATATCACATGACCAGTGCTTTGTTAATTAATCTTATTAATTAATTATTAAGTATTAAATTATTAATTATTAATTAATTAATTATTAAGTATTAAATTAAATTATTTAATATTATTAATTAATCTTATTAAAAATAGTTATTATTTTTTAATAACAAAGAATTAATAATATTAAATAATTTAATTTAATACTTAATAATTAATTAATTAATAATTAATAATTTAATACTTAATAATTAATTAATAAGATTAATTAACAAAGCACTGGTCATGTGATATACATCACGTGACCAGTTGATGACATATGTTCTCTGACGTCACTTATCTTAAGATAAGACTATCTGATAACATTTTCTGATAAGGACTTTGAATCTCTCATTTCTTCCTAAACCTTGGAGCGAGTCGGACGTGTATTTGTGAAAGTGTTGGATTAGGTGAGTATACAATGTTAAATGTGTCTTTATTATTAAAGTATTTCAATTTAATTATGCATGAAAATTAAATATTTTTTTCCAAATTTTAGTACAACTTGAAAACAATAATTTGAAATAATAAAATGTGAAAATTAGAATTAAAAGTTTTGCATACACATTTCATAACACTGGGATAAACTGGCATCAGTAATAATTTTATTTTAAAATGTCTTTTAAATAATAGAAGGGAAAATAATCATCTATAAAAGACTAACTGAATTATTCGCATATTTTTAAACATTGATATTAAAGGTTATTTTAGATACATTTTATAAAGCCATGCTGGGACATAACCAAACAGGTTGTTTATCATATAAAACTTATGAATATTACTTAGTTGGAATAGTGAAAACTTGCTTTGCCAAGTTAATTTTTCAAGTTAGTTTAATAATGTCACTTACAAAAGAGAATTTTTATTAAAATAATTATTTAAAATTCTGTTGTTGTTTTCTAAAGATATTTGGCAAAGTGTTAGTAAAATACTAAAAGATGTGTGAAGACCTTGTCTGTTAACTTTAAATTTGTGCATTAAATGAAATTTTCCAAGTTTTACCATACACATGTGAAGGTTTCATTTAAGTAAAGAAAAAATTTATTACATAAGTCATTGTTTTTTCGAATGAAAATGAAGAGTCTTGCATCTTCAAAATTTTGTTCATGTGTCGACAAAAGCTTTTTGGTTACTAGGGTAAACAAATAGCTGGTTGCTGGGGTAAATAAATAGTTGATTGGTTGATTAAAACTTATCAATGAGATGTACTTGAAGGGGGAATCTGATAACTTAACAGTTAAAACAGAAAACCTGACTCACATAAATGATTATCGACATTAAAATTTGACGATTACTAAATATTAGTGAAACATTTTTAAATAATTTGAAAAGTTTTGTAAAATAATTTTAATAATTTGTTCAAACCTTTAATAGTGACTTGTGTTTTTTTAATTAATTATTCACATTTGATTTTTTTAAATTTTTTTAATAACATTAAAATTATTAACAAGTAATCGCACTATCACTGATAAACTAAAATATAATACATTTCATATAAGCAAGTGTTTCAAAATTTAAGCATAAGTAGTGATTCATAAGAAGTGGTTATGTCTATTTAACTGATGAAGTGACTCATAAAATCTCAAAGTAATCCAAAACATATGTGATATTTTTCTTTTCTTCGTGATTTTTAACTGATAAGTCACAATAAAAATTATTTTTGCATGTGTGAAGTAATCATTTTCGATGATCTTTCTTAATTTTTAGTTACTAAATTACGGGCTTTAATGGCCCAATGGTTAGTGTCGCGTGTTAAAAATGAGAAGTATGATCAGATGTTTGTGGTTTCGAAACCTGCGAGTAAAATTACCAAGAAAATTTTGTTATGTTAATACATCTTACCTGCAAATAACGCTTATCATCGAAAGGGCATAAGCTAATCTTATTCTGTGTTAACGTGTGCAGACGTTGAACATCATAATTTTTCAAACTGTCGAAAAACTTCGGTTATAATATTGTGTTAATGAAAATTCAAATTATATACAACATAAACAGCTTCTCTATGCTCTTCAGTGATGTGATCGTGATCACGTGTGCGTTTCGAATATAAAGAATGCTTTCAAATGTGACACAACTTTGTTTCTTGAAATGCCAATTCTTGCACGGGTATAAACTTTAAGAGTAACCGTCAGTTGTATTTTGACCTATACTCCCCATACTATATTCTTACAAACAGTATAGCTCATTTGCTATTCAACCAATTTGTTTAAAAATTTTTTTGGTAATTGATATAACTTATTTCTTTAACTTTGCAAAATTTTATAAAAGAAAAGTACGGCCTTCTATTTTAAATTAAATTTTAAAATTTCTAACATTAGTTCCAGCAAAAATACCCAGGTGTCCCTACGAGTCCGTCGCTTACTTGTAAAGACGAACCAAGCGATTATTTTTTTAGTTTTTATATATTTTCCTGTCATTTGTTATCATTATCGCTCTTATAAATATATTAAGGGACACCTCTTAGACGATATTGTATGAAATATCCCTCAACAAGACATTTTGTTGTCTGGAAATATGATTTTATTCGTAAAATTCCAGAGTAGAATAAAAAGATTCCTCCAAATTCCAGCAACCCCCGGAACTTCCGCCGAGAGAAAAAATAAATAAATAAGCAACTGCAGAAAAGCAGTCTCTAGCTACCCTTCTTTGCCAAGGGGGGATCTTGCTGACCTTTGACTTTAGAAGGATCTGCTTTGTGGACTGTTTTCTGTGAAAGGAAATTTTTTTTTCTCTTTCAACTTGGTTCATTCTAGGATTTTAAGGGTGTATTTCGATTCAAACTGCTTTTTTTCCGATTTATTTTTTAATTCATTATTGCTCTCAAATACACCAAACTTTCAAAATCTCTTATTTGGAAAGTACACAAGGTGCCATGATTGTCGATTCTTTGATAAATGCAGAAAATTTTGCAAAAAAAGCAATCAAAAACAGCATTTCGAACTGATTTTTCCCAAGCGGGCGATTTGGGAACGAAAAAAAGGGTCATACTAATAAGATAATTGTTTATAACTCAAATTCTAATGAATTGAGCGTAAAAAGACATCAACGCGGCAAATTTGTTTAATGTTTAAAAAATAAAAATTAATGTTTTTAAATTCGAAAGCAGTTCCGAAAATGAAAATGTCTCCATCAAAAATACCCGTAAATAAAATGATAAAATAAGAAATGGCCTTTGTAAACAGATCAGCCTCATCTAATCAACGCAGAAAAAAAAAATCATTTAAAAATATTGTAATGCAACTGACCTATTTTTATAAATTTCTTCTTTAGGATTAGCATTAGCAAATGGGTCTTTTCGTTTGACTGGTTGCTTCTGAATGATAATTTATTTTATTTTTTATTAATTTTTTAATACAGGGACGTTATTTCGCATTTTTCACTCTTGAAACCGTTCTTTGCACAGTAAATGCTATTCCAGCTTATCACTGATTTGTCTAACATATAAGTTAAAATATTTTCGGGCTCAGTTACTGCTAAAAAATTGCCTTATTTAAAAGCAACATCTTCAAATGCTCATGAAAATATTATTCATTATTATTATTTAGCTCGTCTTGCTTACAAAAGGAAAAAAAAAACACATAGAACTGACATGCGCGATTTTTTAAGAAAGATGTGAGAAAACCCTCGAGACATTTTTTAATTAAACCTGTTCTCAAAATAAATAAATAAATAAAATAAAATCGCGTTTAACAACACGAAAATTTCTACCCCCATTTTCTGACTCATTATTGTAAATATTGTGTAATTATTGTGTAAAATTATTGTACCTAAATATATAATCAGGACTATGGAGTGGGCCCATTTTTTGAGAAAAAGTGTCGAAATCGCTAAAAAATAATTCGACTCCAACTTTGGCCTTTTTTTTTTTTTTTTTTTTCTCAGACAGTTTGCAGTGAAATTAAACGGAATATATGTCATTTTGACTCCATAAAAGAGATTATTTTTGTAATTTTTGGATTATATCTGTCCACCCAACTTAAAGATTACCGATATACTGCCCGGCGTACACAGTAGATGCAAACCGTTTTTAATTAAAAACTCTAGTAGATCCCGTATTTTTTCTGAAATAGTAAAATTTTCATCTTTATTTATATAGTTATTTTTTCCATTCCATCGAAATTTTTCTGCTCTGGAGGATACTAATTAACATCAAAATTATAAAAATTTCTCCCTTCCCTAGTCATAATAACATTTCTGCTTTGTTTTCTTCTTTAAATTTCGATAGTTTGATTTTTCGGTTTTGTTGAATGCGAAATTGAAAAATTAGTCAAACGGAAAATATTATTTTGTTTTCCTTTTTTCTTTCAAAGTTTCAAGAAATGAATTAATGCCGAAATATTGAAAATTTCGCTTTATTCTTCTTGCGTTAATTTTAACCAATAGCAACACTAGTACATTAGCCAGCTCGAAGTCGGCCATTTTTCCCACCGTCTCTGCAGTCCTGTCCTGATTATAATTGATTATAAGTGATCTGTAATTCAACATTTTTTTAATTTTATAACAATTGAATAATATCTTTGGAGAATGGGAATTGCTTTACTGAGTTAAAAGCAATTGTTTTCTCAGAGCGGCAGTTTTATTTCCTTGACTACATTGTCGCAAACCGAGAATTCCTCAGAGAATTTCTAGTTTTTCGGTTTGCGATTTTTAAAACACCAGCTTTGAAGAAGACACCAGCTTTTTTGTGAAAAATCTTTTGTCTTTCATGGATTTTTTTTTTTTTTTTAAACGTTTGCCCATTTGAATTTGAGAAAGAATCTTATACCTTATGCGCTTTGTCTCTCCCTCTCTATCTCTCTTCTTTGCGCGTGCTACACAGCGCGGATATTACTGAAAATGTTTGGAGTTCATTTTTTTTAGCCCAGTACAAATTTTATTCTCTTTTAAATAAAATTTATTTGGAATTTGCCAAGCGATTTTTTAATTTTTAATGAGATTTTTTTAAAAATATTTTGCGTTCCAGGGTAACTTTTTGACATTCATAAAAAATAAACGGTCAAATGCGAGTATTACTATCGTACAATAAATATAATAAGATGGCCATATGATCTATAATTTCCGACCCCCCCCCACCTTTAAATCTCTTAAGTGACAGGGATTTTTTTAAATCCTTTCTTAGCGCACGCTTACGTGATAAGTATCTCCCCCCCCCCCTCTCTCTCCAATTTTAATGCTTTTTTTTTTTTCCAATAATTTTCGTTATGGGCTATTTTCTGCCGAAATTAAAAATTAAAATGTCCATTTAAAATAATAATAATAATAATAATAAATACGTAAACATGTACAGTCATTAATTATACGTGAAATTATATGTGTAGCCCAAATAGGCTCTATGCGCCTCTAACCAAAACTTTTTATTTTCATATAAAACAGAGTGCAATTAAGTCATTACGCAAAAGTTTTTTCTAACTATACGAATTTCATCTAATTAAAAAAAAATAGTTTTCGATTTATATTTTATATTGATTTTTGTAAATGATCATTTGTTACACTAGAATATACCATTATACTTCTCAGTTATACTACACTCGGAGGGCATTCGAAACACTTTTGAGGTTTCAAAGTAGGAATTTCTATTATTCATGAATCTGCAAGTTTTAATGAGCATGTGAAAAGTGTCTTCAAAGTTTAGACATGTATGGATTTCTTGCTTTATAATTCACACTCACTCCTTGAATCAGACATGACTAATAATTATAAACAGTGAAGTTCACAGTAATAGCTAAACAGTGTCTCATTCAAGGTAGAAACTAACTGGTGTGTACATAAGAAGGCATGGGCCCCAGGCGCCAGAGAGAAGGGGTGCGAAATGAAGATTTGTCTTTTTTACCCTCATGTTTATCTTTACCACGTTTATGTATAATTTTGAACCCGTTTTTTCCCTTACGGTATCATACGTTATCATCTCTGAAACCCTCCCCCCCCCACCCACTTGCCGGTAATGATGTGGTTATCGATGTATAAAAATTCTTTAGATTTTTAAAGTTTTTTTTTTTTTTTTTTTGGTGTGATATACATTTTATTTTCGCATACTTTATTGATTCAAATGAAGAAAAGTCAATAACATATCAGCTTATATATGACATAACTATCAAAAAACACTTAAAAGGAATATTATTATTAAGAGTAGTTAATAATACCTTTTTCTTACATAATGCATTCAATAGTAATAATGCTTTATTGCTCTTTTTTTCACGTAAGGAATGGGACAGACAGAACTTCTTATAAGCAAAATAGAGGAGCAACATTATTTTTCTTTTATTTACTAGTGAACACAAGTATATTTTCAAATATACTTCGCGTATGCTTTGTGGAACAGCGGATTATATATGCATACACGCATGACAAAAGAATAAGAGTGCCTAACGTTGGAATATTCCATACTTTGAAATTAAATAATTTTATAATCATTTAATGATTTAAATAATGACTTTGTGTTTTCCTAAAAATAGATAACATGCAATAAAATAATAACATACTATTTTGATGTAAAACCATGTTAAAAGATCTTTTTTTTCTGGATCTGGAATGATAACCATACTGAAAGACGATGCCTAGAGATATCTTACGCTATCATGTGCCACCCCCTCCCCTTCCCTCTACCCTAAAATGATAACGTTATATATATAGCCTCTATACATATACTAAGAGATAATAGTTTCAATACTGAAAATGCCTGAATTTGCTCTAGTCATTTTCGGACTAGCGATTATATAAGAAGTTTAGTATCAATATTTTTTGTTACCTTACCTGTTAAAAAAAAAATTGGAATTTTAAAAAGATAATATCCAATATATACAGAAGAATAATTTTGTTTTACCTAGTTGAGTAGATTTAGCAAAGAACTTCAATAGCAAGAAAAGTTTAAATTGGGCAATTATTATAATGCGTACAAGGTGTCTGGCTGGAATATGAATCAGAATTCTCGTTCCTAACTTTACCAATAATAAAGATGTTTAGAATTTATTTTATCATATTAACTTTGTTCAGTATAAAATTTGATTATCTTTTTTGGATGTGCATCAAATTTGGTCAGTGACAGTATATACTGTCATCTGCACTTCAAACTTTAGAACATATAAATGCGTGTTGTTTGTATGTGATTTGCGGCAATTTATAAGACTTTTCATACTATGATATTTCACATAATGCTATTGAATATATTATAACAATATCTTCGTTAAAGTAAAAATTACGAACGAAAATTCCCGTCCGGTTTAGGGTGAAATACACTGTATTTCAATAAGTGAATTGGAACCTGGTTTCGTAAAAAGAAAAAAACTATTTAAGTTTTTCATTAAATTAGAAACTTTTTTTTTTTTTTTTTTATGTTAAAAGCAAGAAATGAGTTAAACTTACATTTATTCATCATCGGTCTTTGTTGAATTATGCTTATAGATTTAAAAATATACACATATTAAAAAATTATTAATTCATACCAATATCGTCATCAAGTATATCTCATAATTATTATCGTAACTAGTAGTATCACCCTATTAATATCGTCGTAAATGTTACTTTTCAAACTAAATAATAAAAAACTTTTATTTTAGTATGATTTTTTTTTTTTTCGTATAAAGTATATTTTTTAACAATTAAATTTTTTTTCATGCAAAATTTACTACTACTATTCCTCAATTAAATATAGCACGGCTCATTCAAAACGTATTGAACAAGTTTGAAATTGCACGTGAAGCGAAGCAAATGAGGTGCGTTCGTACGATAATGAAGTTTTAAAAATATTACTCTCATATATCTATATCAATTATAAATAGTGAATTACAATTAAAACGCTCATCAAACAATGATCTCCCTATACCATTATGTAGTGGAATACTTTTGTGTGAACTTGTAAATTAATAAAAATGTTCTTTGCATCACAAATTATGTAAAATGTATATTATAATATGTACTTTATAGTTGCATATAAATTTTATTAAGTTCGAGTTAGTGTAACACCAATAAAATGCATTTGTAACATTTTTCCCCATTGACCGTAATGTAACGGAATACTTTTGATTGCCCCTGTAATTGATCTATGCATCCGATTATCAAAAAACTTGAAATAACTCGACAAAATTATGTAATAATTATGTATTTTAAATTTCTAACGATTAAAATACATTTGAAACTTTTTTCCCCTTTGACCGTAATGTAATGGAATACTTTTGATTGCCTCTGTAATTTAACTATGCATCCGATTTTCATAATATTTAAAATGACGCCACAAAATTATGTAATAATTATGTATTTTAAATTTCAAACGATTTAGTTGGATAGTTTTTGCGTTGTTATATGCGGATGGAAAAAAAATTGTAAGATTTTCGTTTACAAACTTCTATCCCTAAAATTTTAATTTATTGTTCAATGCTTAAACAAAGATGTTAGCTTTAGTTTATAAGCTTTGTTTTATTCAAATTCTTTACCCGAATTGAATAAACCGTTGTAATGTTGAACTCCATGTGATGGGGCACCATTGAACAAAAAAGCTGGGGCACCATTGAACAGCGAAAAAACGCAGAATAAACTGATGATAAATAATAATTGAAATAATTTAAAGGGAACACTTAAAACTATGAAGTAAAGAGTTGTTAATGTATCTAAATATGATTATTTCTGAAATTATTTTATGTGAAAAAATGTTAATTAAGAATGTCAAAGAACATGGACTTTAACTGCTAACAATTCCCCTTACTACACACATAGGTTACAACCTCTGTATGTATCTGTCGGACGTTCCCCTCAGTCCACACAACTTTGAAGAATGTCCGTGGTAGATATAGCTGCCACCACCGATATTACTAGGTGATATCGGTCACCCACTGTGAGATTGGTGTAAATGAAGACTTACGCTAGTAACTGAATTATCAGTTTATTAAGAATATATGTACACACAAAATACGCTATTTACAAATATATACAACTACAACTCGGATATAGGTGATCCGGTTCAACATTAAACTAGATACCGTAAAGATTGGTTGTGTACTATCCCAATTACACTTTCCACCTCACACTCAATACACATTAAATTCACTTTTTTTTTGGAGCTCATCCTTGAGTCTCCCAACACAAGTATACTGGGCCTGCACTTCTTAGCCCAGAGAACTAAACACCAGGACGTCTGTGTCCTTTGCGCACCAGAAAACGCACACTTTACGCTCTTCCACACAGAGCAACCTCTAGGTACAAAACCTAGGTACGGAATCAATGATCTGAGGCAAGCTTGCCCTCTCCAAATCACTGCTTTCTCCAACATAAACCCCTTTGGAGCCTCCTCATTGGACACATACTCCATTCTTTTCTTGCTTAGTGACATGCTGCTAATCTGCTCATCATCCGCATACTTCACTGACAGATGGACATGCTTCTCAGCTATCTCCTTTCTCTAACACACCACCTGTAAAGGATTATCTGGCAATTCCCCTTTTCACAAAGAAGGAATGTCACCTTGGAAATTCTGTACACAACCATACCATACAAAATATTCAAATAGAGAAAGAGTAGACATTACATTCTTTAGCACAGGTGCTATCAGATCCTGACAGTATCAATTATGGAAAGTTTCAAATCTAAACTCCTTTATTCCATAATTGCAAAATCCTGGATACCAAACAATGATTCATGATTTAGCAGGTTTCCAAACATTATTTCAGGTTTCCATAACTGATAAAACGGTTTGGTTTGGTTTGGTTTATTTTTGTCGTCCGATTATCTACGCTAGGGATATAGGACCAGGGGGGAGTGCCCTTCGTGGGGGTCTTTCTAAGGGAACCTAACCCGTATTTACGCAAGGTTCGAAGAAAACCACGAAAACTCCGAACGGTTAGGCCGACAGCCGCGATTGGGTTCGAACCCAGCACTGCCGTCTACCAGTTGAGAGGTCCGTACCTCTCGGCCACTGGTGGGGCACTGATAAAACGGAATTTTACATATGGTATCTTAAAAAATAGCGAATGAAAATTTTTAATTTTATAGAAGCATCAGATATCACGTTGGTGTAGCTCAAGGATATTGTAAAAAAGTTTTCACAACCAAATATAACTGGAGGGACAATGTGTTTTATCAACAATGAATTTTGACATCAATTTTGATGGATTGAAGTTTGGTTAATAACAAAAAAATTAGTAATTTCAACAAAATGTAGTTTTTTATTTTTATTCATATTACTTTATATTTTTTTAAAATATGCAACTTTTTATAAAAACTCTCAATATTTCCATATTTTATACAATTGTTCAAAGGTGCCCCTTGCTTGTTCAAAGGTACCCTATATTCAAAGGTATACAAAACTCGCGATTTTTCCATGTCCGATAGACGATAATTTCAATTTTTCCGCGCCCGGTCAACGAAATTCGCATTTTTTTCGCGCGGTAAACAGACGGGACCGATTTACAAATTTGGGGGGGGGGGCATAGATGATTATGGGGGCATTCCTTGCACCGATACTTACAGGGGAGGTTGACACCTTAAAAAAAGTGAAAAACGATAGCTACTAAAATTACCGTTATCCATTAAAAATTAAATATAACAATCAATATCTTACTTTAAAAAAGTTATTTCACAATTATGAAATTTAAATGAGTAGACGTTTTATACTAAACAGTGTGATGCTAATTATTTTCCTATGCAAGTCTATGCATCTAAAGTAATATCAAAGTCTATATATGTAAAGTATGCAACAACTAGTAAAAAATTTTCAACAACACAAAAAATACAATTATTTAAAATATTAGGCCTGCAAGGTATGCTGACCAACACTCAAATATTCTGACGATAACAGGAAAAAAAGATTGAACAAAAATTAAAAACATAATATATTTTTAAAGTGATAAAGATAAAAGAGAATACTTACTATAATAAAGTAAGAAATAAATGTTTCAGAAAAGATACACAATGTCATAAAAATACATTATAAACATAAGAATGTAGAACAAGGGCGGATCTGGAGAGTCCTCAAGAGGGAAGGGGGGGGGGGCGATTTCAAAAAATTTGGAGACTCGAATCTGATCGTGAATCTAGGCTAATTTTTTTTTACTGCGGGTCGGGTTTGGGTCCGGTTGACTTCTATTTTTACTGAGTGTCGGGTTTGGGTCCGGTTTACTTCTATTTTTACTGAGTGTCGGGTTTGAGTCCGGTTGACTTCTATTTTTACTGCAAGTAGAGTTTGGGTCCGGTTGACTTTTATTTTTACTGCAAGTAGAGTTTGGGTCCGGTTGACTTCTATTCTTACTGTGGGTCGGGTTTGGGTCCGAATGACTTGTATTTTTGCTGCGGATCTGCTTTGGGTCCAAATTGACCTCCATAAATAAAGATTATAAACATAAAAAAAAACCGAGTTTTTTTTTTTTTTTTTTGTCAGAACTCTTTCGTAAATAGTGATTAAAAATCAATGTTCTGTAGAAATTTATTCCGGTCGGACCGGGTTCGGACCAAAATTTTAATTTTTTTCCGGGACAGATTCGGGTCGTATTTTTAGCTAGTATATCGGGCCGGGTCGGACCAATATTTTTTTCGTTCGGACCAACCCAGGCCGATTTTTTTTCTATTCATCGGGCCGGGCTTGAGCCTGGAAATTTCGGCCCGTAGAAACTTCTAGTATGAGTATTTTGAAAAATTTTAATAGTTTTAAATATGTTTTGTAATACTTTTTTTTTAATTTTTAAAAATCCTTAGAAGGAAAAAATACAGGTGAAATGATACAATTTTTGAACGAAAGTGAAGTTACCGAATATTCCGAATTTGGGAGTATGAGTATTCCGAAAATATTTAATAATTTTAAATTGTGACAATTTCTGTATATCAGTTTTTACATTGTTTTATGTTTCGTAATAATTTTTTTTATTAAATTTTTAAAAATTCTTAGAAGGGGAAAATACTGTGCGAAATGAAGCAATTTTTGAAGGAAAGCGAAATTACCGAATGTAATCAGTCTTTAGAATGTGGAATATGAGTATTCCGAAAATATTTAATAGTTTTAAATGAGTTTTGACATTGTTTTATGTTTTGTAATAATTTTTTTAATATATTAAAAAAAAACTCTTAGAAAGAAAAAATACAGGCGAAATGATGCAATTTTTGAACGAAATAAATTATCGAATCTAATGAGTATTCCGAATGTGGGGTATGAGTATTTTGAAAATATTTAATAGTTTTAAATACCTTTTGGAATAATTTTTTAATATATTAAAAAAAATGTTAGAAAAATAAAATACAGGTGAAATGATGGAAATTTTTAAGCGAAAGTGAAATTACCGAACGTTATGAGTAATCCGAAAATATTTAAGTTTTAAACATTGACAATTTTCGTCAATCAATTTTTACATTGTTTTATGTTTCGTAATAATGTTTTTAATAATTTTTTAAACATTCTTAGAAGAGACAAATACAGCGCGAAATGATGCAATTTTTGAACGAAAGTGAAATTACCGAATGTAATGAGTTTTTAGAATGTGGGGTATATGAGTATTCCGAAAACATTTAATTGTTTTAAATATGTTTTGACATTGCTTTATGTTTTGGAATAGTTTTTTAATATATTTTCAAAAATTCATACAAAGAAAAAATACAGGCAAAATGATGCAATTTTTGAACGAAATAAATTATCGAATGTAATGCGTATTCCGAATGTGGATATGAGTATTTTCAAAATATTTAATAATTTTAAATGTGTTTTGCGATAATTTTTAATATATATAAAGAACTTCTTAGAAGGAAAAAAACAGGTGAAATGATGGAATTTTTGAGCGAAAGTGAAATTACCGAATGTTATGAGTATTTCGAAAATATTTAATAATAAATATTGCCAATTTTTGTCCATCAGTTTTCACATTGTTTTATGTTTCGGAATAGTTTTTTAAATGTATTTTTTAAAGTTTTTAGAACGGAAAATACAGCACGAAATGGTGCAATTTTTGAACAAAAAGGAAATTACCGAATGTAATGCGTTTTCCGAACATGGGGTATGAGTATTCCGAAAATATTTAATAGTTTTAAATATATTTTGACGTTTTTTTTATGCTTTGTAATAAATTTTATAAAAAAATTCTTAGAAAGGAAAAATGCAGAGCGAAATGATGCACAGTTTGAATAAAATGAAATTACCGAATGTAATGAGCCTTCCGAATGTGAAATATAAGTATTCTAAAACTATTTAATAATGTTAAATATGTTTTAACATTGTCTTATGTTTTGTAATATTTTTTAAAAATCTTACAAGCGAAAAAACTGCACGAAATAATGCAATTTTTGGACGAAAGAGAAATTACCGAATGTAATAAGTATTGTGAAATAGGGGTATGAGTATTATGAAAATATTTAAAATATATTTTGACATTGTTATAGCTTTTGTAATATTTTTAAAATATTTTTTTTTATTTCTTAGAAGGAAAAAATAAACGAGAAATGATGCAATTTTTGAACGAAAGTGAATTTACTGAATGAAATGAGTATACCGAATATGGGGGGAGGGCGTCCCCCCCCCCCCGCTGTAGTAGCTACACCCCAGGCCCAAATAGCCAAACAACTAACAACCTTTTTTCTCTTTTTATTCTACCCTTACCCAATGACCAAAGTCAATGCCCTTACCCTTTCGCTCAACAAAAGAGCCAAGATCCCTGCAAGATTAAGTTACATCTATTCCTTCTCTACCTCGTACATCTGAATTCTCCACTTATTCACTGGAGTTTCGATTTGAACAGGAAGTGACGTATTTAGACTGCCGAACGGGGTTTGCCAGCAGTAATTCTCTATTGCCTTTTCCGAGTGAAATTCAGCGCCATCTATTGTTAAAAGGGGATTTTTCAAACCTGTGACGCTCCCCTTTAAAGACTCTATATTTAATAACTTCTGTCCTAATATATCCTTCTCTCACACCATTTAAGTTAAAAACCGTTCAACACAAACTTTTCATCAATATACTAAGTAATGATTGTTCAGAATAAACACCTATTTGATAAACACTAGTATATATAAAACATTGAAAATGAGAAGTTTGAAATGTATTGTGATTCATTTAATGAAATCGTGTGGTATGCATTATATATTTCTCGATAAAGTTATAAACAGAAAGCTAAATATTCAACTGTGATAGTCTTTCATTGTAAAAAAAATTAAGAAGACATGCTTAAAAATCATTACATTTGGTTACTAATTACATTGTAAGATGTGAGTGTAAAAAGTGCATATCCATTATTTGATATTTAATAGTCAAATGTTAGTATATTATATAAATGACTTTAAAATGTGAAATTTAAATCATTGGTAAATGAATAATTTTAACGAGATTAGTAAAGAAGGATCCAACACACAATGAAATATATCAATAAATTTAGGTACTTAAACTTGTTTTTATAACATATGAGAAGAAAAGATCATTCACAGTGATGACTCATCATGATTAAAGTTTGTAGTTATTCGAAATATTACTTAATAATAATTTGGTGTTTCTTGAAAATTTTGAAAAGAATTCCTTTTTTATTTTATATATTTATTTTAATTATGAAAATTTTAATTAAACACTAATTAATTAGAAAAAAATCCTTTAAAAATGTTAATTACACATTCATTAAAAAATAATCTATTAAGTATTCGATAACTTGATGTTTCTTGAAAATGTTGAAAAGAATTTCTTTTTTATTCTATTAATTAGATAAAAAAATTATATTAGGATTTAATTAAATTCTTAATTATGACGTATTAAATAAATTAAGTCCCTTTTTAATTAAACATTATATTAATTATATTCAATATGAATAAACTCTTAATTTCAGATTTGAACTTGTCATTGTTACTTATCTAGTGAGTCAGCCTTCGGGAAATACCGTTAAAGATAAGAATTTGTTGTTATCAGACATTTCCTAACAGGTAAGCAACGATGAAGGTTGGATTTAAGGATTGGCGAATGAAAGTTTAAGGTGAGAATATTTTTCAATGTGTCTCTCATAAATAGTTTTCATTTAATTTTTAATTAATATTTAATTAATTGGTATTTTCTAATTTCATTACAAATTAGTATTTCTCAAGTTGTTTCGAATGAACATGTTTCATTTATTATTAATTCATTAATTTATAAAGTGTTATTTTAATTACATGAGAAATTAATATTTTTCATTAAATTTTTAATCTATATTTTAATTAACACAATGTTTAATTAATATTTTATTAATGTTAATTAATATTTTTTATTTATTGTTAATTCATATTTTTCATTTAATATTTAATACATCCATAATATTATACCCAAAAGCATAAATGTTTAAAGTTTTATAAGGATGCGTATTCCCAAATTAATATTTTTCATTAAGTTTTTAATCAATGCAATGTTTAATTAATATTTTATTAATGTTAATGTCTTTCATTTATTGTTATTTCATATTTTTCATTTAATATTTAATACATACATTGCATTATACACAACACCATAAGTATTTAAAGTTTTATATGAATGCGTGTTCCGTTTTTAACTAGATTTCATTTAAAAGATCGCATACTCAACCTTATGTAATCATTTTAATTATAGGTTAATTTAAATTTTCAAACAGTTAAAGCCGAAATGAATGTGATACACTCTTTATTTTGCTAACAAAGTACAGAAAAATATAAATATTTTAGTTTTATTTAAAATAAATCGATGAGATAAAAAAAAGCCTTTAATTTGATTTAAATAATTAAATCTTAAGTTTTCAAAAGATATTGCTCAACAGACGTTATTTTATTTCAAGTCAAATAATTTTAATTAGATATAGTACTCATTAAGATTAATTAAGATAACACATCAACCCCAGTTCCTATCAGTTATGATTCAGAGATTCAACCCTTTTCGGAAAACGCTATCAGATAAGCAGATAAGAATGATTCATTTATGTTTACACACACACACATATATTGCAACGAATTTAGCATCCTCTCTTTGAGAAAACAATTATTAAACTCTTCATCGATTTGGATTTAACACTTTTTTTGATGTTAAGGTATGAAAAATATTATTTTCAATACAGCTTTAAAAATATTTAAAAGCATTTTTCACAAATTATTTAGATCTGAAGATAAAACCTTTAAATGTTAAATTTTTGATTTTAAACATTTATTTTCTCATTGCTTGAAGTATTTTTATTCTTACTTGGTGATTTTAATCAATCATTTTCTTACTATTTGAAATATTTTGTATTAATTTGCTGATTTTATGTTGATACTCCAAACAGTTAGGCCGACGCGCGCGAACACATCTCATTACAAATATTAGTTTAAAAGAGTACCCAAAGTGGGGGTCTTTCTGAAATATCCTTATTGACGCAAGGTTTTCCAAGGTTAAAGGAAAATTAACAGACCTCCAAACAGTAAAAACCGACGAGCGCGATTAAATGTTAGTACGTAAAATTCCATTTTGAAACATTCTTTCATTTAAATTTTAAAGTTATTTTTTAATTATTCTAAAACTTCAATTGCATATTATGTTTCGCTAAAAATATCGCTCGAAATAATGTATGTGAATGTATGCAATACGGGAATCATGTGATCTGCCTCCTCGTGGCGATTCCTGGGTGAAAGTTTTGACCCTAGGTCCCTTTCAGCTAAAGATCACACCTATCGGCAAAAAAAATTACATACACATACATTCAACATGCACATACATACAACACACACATACAACATGCACATACATACAACACACACACACATACATATACATTAGGGTGGGCCGAAAAAAACTTTTTTTCGATTTTCGATTATGGCGGGTGCGGAAAAGTGGCCACTGGTGGCACTCAGTTCATACAAAAAATTTGAGATTTTTTTGACATTTCCTTACCCTGCCGCAAACGGCTTGAAGTTTTGCAAAAATGTTCATTTTTGAACTTTTTCGAAAAAAATTAAAAAATGTTAAATTAAATTTATTTTGGTTGTATTTACTTGAAAAGGCATATTTAATGTACCAAATGTTTAAATAAGATCTGATCATGCATTATTTAATAGCTATGTGTATTATAATTTAGGCTATTTTTATAGCTTTTTTGCGTATAATAGGCAAAAGTTGTATTTGTTTGAATCGATCGTTAGTTTCTATATTATTTATGTTCCTTGGTCTTCTTTATATTTTTTCTATGTGTCAAACGTCATATATTTGGGGAAAAGACAGCAGTATACTTCAAAAGAAGGTGAGAAAGTGGTGAAGCAGGACTCTAAGCGAGCGCAATGACTCGTCTAATACTCGGGGAGTGAAGGACGAAATAGTTGAGAGCCAAAATGCGATAAAGGATTCTTATTATTTATCCTTGCTAAGTTACCTGCGACATTTGTTCAGTGTTAACGTGAAACCCTTTTGTATTGATATGCAGTGCTTTTTGGGTCGTTTAATGTACCATTATAGTGTTTTGTGCGTTTTATTACGACGAGCTTAGAGATGGCTATTGTAAAGGGCCATGACAATTCAAAGACACGCAATAGCGTGAAAAGTAACTTTCTGGGGGCATCATGCATATTGAAAGAATTGCAATTGCCAAACTATGCTGGTAATCATGCGCAACTATTACTGGTTGCTCCACCATGTAGAAGTTGTGACAGCAGAGAATACGAATCTCGTCATCGATAAAAACAAAGTCAGAAGAGAGAAATAGAAACTTGGAAAGAAGATACAGGCGGAAGAAGTTATTGAAAGAAGGAAAATTAAAAGCATATTTTTTGATGGTAGAAAGGATAAAAGTATATTCAGAGGAAAAAAAGAACAAGCGGCACTGTCGAAGGAAAGGCGAGGAACACATCACCATGTTGTTTGAACCTGGTTAGGAATACTTGGGTCACTTGATACCTTTGTTCCTGTCACGGAAAAAAATAGCAAAATCATTACACAATCTTCCAAGTCACCAAAGTTAGACTTTTTTAAACTGATGAGGTATCAAGGTAACGGAACGAGGAATCAAGTGACACAAGTATTCCTAACCAGGTTCAAACAACACAGTGATGTGTTCCTCGCCTTTCTCTCGACGGTGCTGCTTGTTATTTTTCTTCCTCTTAATATATTTTTATCCTTTCTACCATCAAATATTATGCTTTTAATTTTCCTACTTTCAATAACTTCTTCTACCTGTATCTTCTTTCCAAGTTTCTATTTCTCTCTTCTGACTTTGTTTTTATCGATGACGAGATTCGTATCCTCTGCTGTCACAACTTCTACATGGGAAGCAACCAGTAATAGTGGCGGATGATTATCAGCATAAGTTGGCAATTGTAATTCTTTCAATATGCATGACGCCCCCAAAGAGTTACTTTTCACGCTATCGCATGTCTTTGCATTGTCATGGCCCTTTATACTAGCCATTTCTAAGCTCGTTGTAATAAAACGCACAAAACACTATAATGGTACATTAAACGACCCAAAAAGCACTGCATATCAATACAAAAGAGTTTCACGTTAAAACTGAACAAATGTCGCAGGTACCTGAGCAAGGATAAATAATAAGAATCCTTTATCGCATGTTGGCTCTCAACGATTTCGTCCTTCACTCCCTGAGTATTACGACGAATCATTGCGCGCGCTTAGAGTCCTGCTTCACCACTTTCTCACCTTCCAGATTTGTTTGAAGTATACTGCTGTCTTTTCCATCAAATATATGACGTTTGACACATAGAAAAAATATAAAGAAGACCAAGGGACATAAATAATATAGAAACTAACGATCGATTCAAACAAATACAACTTTTGCCTATTATACGCGAAAAAGCTATAAAAATAGCATAAGTTATAATACACATAGATATTAAATAATGCATGATCAGATCTTATTTAAACATTTGGTACATTAAATAAGCCTTTTCAAGTAAATACAATAAAAATAAATTTAATTTAACATTTTTTAATTTTTTTCGAAAAAAGTTCAAAAATGAACATTTTTGCAAAACTTCAAGCCGTTTGCGGCAGGATAAGAAAAATTCCAAAAAATCTCAAATTTTTTGTATGAACTGAGTGCCACCAGTGGCCAGTTTTCCGCACCCGCCATAATCGAAAATCGAAAAAAAGTTTTTTTCGGCCCACCCTAATATACATACAACATACACATACATACGACACACACACACTATGCAACACACACACACATACATACATACATACAACATACAGATACATTCAAAACACGCACATACATACAACACATTTTAAAAACAGTAATTCAATTATATAATAACACTTTTGTTATAAAATCTCATTAACAGGGTTTGAAAAAGTTCCGCGTTACTGATTATAAATATTATATGTTTTTAAATTAATGAAGATGAATTCATTTCGATAATAAATATAGTTTAATTTTTTTTTTAACCGACAAGTATTAAAACATTAAAAATAAGTTCCTTTTTTTCTTCGGAAAGTCAAAAATTCTATTAATATTAAAATTTATTTATTTGAAAATTGTTCTGCCAGGGAAAAATTACACATGTCAAAAGATATTTATGTTAAAAATCGCTTACATTTTCAGAAAAGAAAGGACACACAAAAATTACTTATATTAAACACATTGTTATGTTAAAAAATATGCACGAATTTTGAAAAAGGGGTGTCTGGTGAGGAACACTTTATTATTTTAATTATTAAATTTCATTAATTGGAACAGAAATAGTTTTCATCAACATCTACACAATCACACGAAAGAAAGGCGAATACAGATTGCAATTCAGGAATTAAAAATTAGTTCCCAAAAAATCACAAGATTCTTTTAAGTTTCCCAATAAAAATTATTACCGCTCAAAAGTTCTACAAATTGTTTTCGAAGTCACCTCATTAAAATGAATATTTAAAATAATTAAGTTCAAATTCCCGTTACAGACATGCGTTATTTATGATGGTTGAAGCTTATTCAGGTCTTTCTAAAGAAATCTAACAGTTATTCACACATGATTCGAGGGAAATCACAGATTCCGAACGGTTAGGTCAACGAGCGCAAATAAATGTTAGTACGTAAAATCCCATTTTGAAACATATTTTCTCATTCAAATTTTAATGTTATTTTTTAACTAATCTAAAATATCAAGTGTATAACATAGTTAACTAAAAATAGTACTCGAAATAATTTTAAAGTTCCTTCATTAAATTAATGTTTAAAGTTAATATTCACAAATTCCCATTACCAGCATGTGTTATTTATGACTTGGTGGAGATAAAGGTGGTGGAAGTCTTTCTAAGATAGTCTAAGCCAGTATGCACACATGATTCAAAGAAAATTACAAACTCCATACGGTTAGGTCGACGAGCGCACGTCAATCTCATTGCAAAAAAGTTAAACTCCCCCTATTAAACATTTATATCTGCAAAATATCCTTCGTGAATGATTAGTCTAAAATAATAATTTCCCCCAAAATACCCGCTTAACTCATCATGTAAGAACACAGTGGAAAAAAAAAAAAAATCAATCTCCCCAAATTTCCACTTAAAGTCGAAAAAATAAACTCTTAAATTACACCAAACTGAAAATTTTTAAGTCGCCACATTAAAATTGAAAACCACTCGTACAATAGTACTGAAAAAAAAACATTCTATGTCCCCAAATATCCGCTTAACTCATCATGTAAGAGTACAGTGAAAAAAAAAAAAAAAAAAATCAATCTCCCCAAAATTTCTGCTTAAAATCAAAAAATAAACTCTTAAATTACACCAAACTGAAAATTTTTAAGTCACCACATTAAAATTAAAAACTACTCGTACAATAGTACAGAAAAAAACATTCTGTGTCCCCAAAATATCCGCTTAACCCCTTATTAAAAACACGGTGAAAAAAAAAAAAAAAAATCAATCTCCCCAAAATTTCCGCTTCAAATCAAAAAAATAAATCCTTAAACTAAAGTTCACCGAAAAATTCCCTTCATTATTTTTTACTCATTATTTTTAATTATCATTTTTAATTATTACCTTCATTATTTTTACTCAATATTTTTAATTACTTTTTTATTAATTACTAATTATCGTTAATTGCTGTTATTCACTTCTTAAATTCCACTACGTACTACACTTGACTAAAAAATACCGCTCGAAAAATTCTAAGTCCCTTCATTATTTTTCACTTATTATTTTTAATTACTTTTTAATTAATTACTATTTTTAATTTAATATGAATCATTCATCTCTTAATCAACAGTCAAAAGAACCGCTCGTACTGAAGTATACTTAAAAAATTAATCACCCTTTTACCCCTCTCTTATAGCATAAAATATTCAAATTTCACGAAAAAAATTTAATCCCCCTTTTTAACCCCTTCTCTTATAAGACAACCTTGAGGAATGAGGAGGATTGAGGAGGAGGGTTTAGGAGGAGGAGGGTTGTGGAGGAGGAGTGAGGAATGAGGAGGAGGAGTGAGGAGGAGGCTTGAGGAGGAGGATTGAGGAGGAGGAGCCCTCCTCCCTCCTCAGCTCCTCAGCTCCTCCTCCTGAGGTCGGAGCCCCATTTTTCCCCTACTTGAGCTTGATAAAAACAAAATTTCATTTTCAGTCCCCCCCCCCTTTTTTTTTTCGAAAATAATTCCTTTAAAATATCACTGTGCTTGTATTTCAGATTTTACGGAAATAGTTAATTTTATCGTTACTGATGCTTGTAATTTTTTTTTTTTTTGTTGTTGTTTTGTTTTGTTTTGAAATGCATGAAAGAAGCGGCCGTTGTTGTTCAGAAGCGATCTAAACACACTCTTTTTTCCTTTTTAGCAAACGTAATAGATTTTTCAGAAAATCGAGGTTGAAAATTAAAAACGCGGTTGTCGTATGATCAAAATCGCTTTTATAACTCAATAGGTAATTTATAGATCACAAAATAGTAAACATTGTTCGATTCTAAATCGCTTTCACAGACAGACCTTCTAATTTTATATCTTTCCTTTAAAAAAAGAATTTATAAATGTGTAAAAACATTTTGCGCTTCTTGAGCAGAGCAGTTGAAAACAGCCTTAAATTGCAACAATGAAACATATTAAAGGCATAATTAAAAAAAAAAAAAAATGAAAAGTGTGATGTTAAAAAAATCGCTTTTATCAATTAATAGTTGAATATTAATTAATTTACAATTATGTGCAGTGAAATCAATTTAGTATTTCCAAAGAGATAGCTTAAATAATGCTTCATTTTTCTTTCCTGCTCCCTTTCTTAAAAAACAAATAGGACAAAAATTATACATTTTTAAATAAATTTGTTTAAATTTTCTACTGAGGGTAAAAAAGCAATGAATTTTTCATAATCGAGTCCGTTGTTCCCGCTAAATTAATGCATTGTAATGGGAATTTACAAAAAAAAAAAAAAAAAATATGCTTTTTTTTTTTTTTTTTTTTTAAATTTTTTTCATTTATATTTATCTCAATAAATTGCCTATATATCCAACAGAGCTGAAAAATGTTCAGTTGGAAATATTCAGTTTATATGGTAACTTTACCAGTCAGTTTGATTGTGTTAAAATAACAATTTAATATTAATTTTATTTTTAATAATTATAGTTAAATGGTTAAAACCAGAGTTCTCGCTGAAGCTCGCCATTGCTCCAAATCGCGACAAAATTCTTCATTTGGCGAGTAAATGAACAATCAGATTCGCCGAATTGCGACTGCTCAATTTTTTTTCTCAATGTGTGCCAATAGAGTAAAATTTTTTATTCGAGTTTCTGAACGATTCATGTTATTTGACATGTTTGACCGGTCAGTGCTATTTACATTTTATTCTTTATAGAGATACTAACTCAATTCCAATTCAGTTTAGCAACAGGCAAAGAACAGAAAGGATTATGCGATATTCTCAGTTAATCACTATCTATGCGTCGAAGTCACTCTGGTGAAAAGAGAAACAAAATTACTCGCGTCAAGTGTCGAATAGAAAAATATTTTACTGGAATGTGGTGTTCAAATTAGCCATTTAACATATTTATCTATTACATGTAAAGTAACATAAGCCGGTGTTTATTTATTTATTTATTTATTTATTTATTTATTTTTCAATTGTTTACAGTTGAAATCTCATAACAATTTTAAATGCAGATTTTTACAAAGGTAAATCAAAAATAGCTGTTTTGAATTTTTATTTAGAGTGATAAAAGAATGTCTGAAACATTTCCGCATTTAGGAGAGATTTATAATGTACTTATCTTTAAATATGGATGTAGCGGATACTTAAGTTTCCATTTTCTACATAATTACCAAAAAATAAAAAAAAGGGTTATTTTAGAACACATTAAGGGAGTTCTTAAATCAAAAAGGACAACTTTGTGATATGTACTTTAATTTTTTTTTTGTTGTTGTTCTGAAATGCATGAAAATAGCAGGGATTGTTATTCAAACACTGTCTAATTGCACTCAATTTTCCTTTTTTTTTTTTTTAACGATATATGTTCAATAAAAAGACTTCATAATTGACATTTTAGAGCACATTACCCGGCGAAAGCTGAAAAACCATTCGAAAAGCAGGAGAAAAACGGGTGATCACGTTAGCGAAATAGCTTAGAACTGGATAGGTTATTTAATTATCATTAGACGGAAAACTAAGTTCGATTCGAAATCGCTTCCATTGTCAGGCGTTCCAATTTTATATCTTTCTGTTAAAAATGAATTTATAAATGTGTCAAATCGTTTTGCGTTTGTGAGCGGAGCAGTTAAGAAACACCTTTAAAAAAAGAAAAAAAAAAAAAAGGAATAGAATAATATAAGGAGTTAAAGATAGTCTTTTGGTGTTTCATGCCGAATCTAATGATTATTTTTATTCGACTACTGTTTTTTATTTCTTATTGGCCATATCGCTAATATTGGTCAAAAGACAGAGAGAACCCTGGTTAAAACATGCGTGGTCTATTATATGCCAGTTAGTTCATTAGTTCCCAATAAAAAAAATATTTCGCTTTCAGCAATGAGAACTCTCTGTAAGAACTATTTTTCCTCCCTGATGGTCATGCTGCAAAGAAACAACATCTACAGGCAACGGAAATTCATGCACGGCTGAACGGAGTTTTCCCATGCTAAAACTGACTCATATTTGAGCATTTGAGGAGATGATAAGAATCATGCATATTTAATACTGCTTAAGGGTGTGCTTAAGGAAATTGTAAAATGAGTACGATTAGATAGTTTCTGAACAATACCTGCTATTTTCCATGCATTTCCGAATAAAAATAAATTAAAACCTACGTCACAAAGTTACGCTTTTTTATTTAAGAATAGCTTTAAAGATTTACTCGCAAATAACAGTAAATGTTAAACTTAATTACAGTCATACGTTTTCTATAATATTTAAGCATTTACTTGCTGATTAATAATTTTTAAAACAAAATTTTACTTACACACAATGACACCAACTTTTGAAAAATATTGGGTGGGCTCAAAAAATTTTTGAACAAATACATAAATATTGGGTGGGCTCAAATAATAATGGGTGGATAGGAAATCGAAAAATAATTTTTGACGGATTTACACTTTTCAGATACTGGAGATTCCGAAAAACATATTTTTAGAAGAAAAAATTTGCCGTCCGTTTGTCTGTGTGTCTGTCTGTCTGTCTGTAACCGCTCTATCTCCCGAACAAATTGAGACAGAGATTTGAAATTTTGTATGTACTTAGTATGTAAGAATGGGACGAAGCCTATTTAATATCAGTAACCTTGATTATCCGGAACTATTGTTTCCGGACTCTCGAAAAATTCGTTCTGATGAAAGGTGTATAAAAATTTTCGAAATTTTTTATTTTAAGGACTGGACGTAAAAGGCAATAAAATAACACAAATTTTGCATAAAAAACGAGGTCGACCGGATTATTAGTTGTCGAGATATGTGTAATCCTGTTTTCCAAATTCTTCGATTTTTCATGACCCTGTATTTCATCCAAATTTCAATTCACAGGTACATTTTTATTGGAAATGAGACGCTTAATCCAATACAGTAAATGTTTAGTTATTATGATTATTATTTTTTGAGATATAAGGATGTTTCTTTTACGCAATCCGGTACTACTCGAGTATTATGGCGTTTTACATAATTAGTCAAAATTGGCTCATCAGCAATTCATTAATGGAGCATTATTGTATGGTAAAATTATTTATTTATGCTTTAAATTTTATTTTGGAGTTGCCATAGACACGCGTTTTGTTTTCATATTTTATATTATGATGGGTAAATATTACGGTGCCCCCCCCCCCCCAACGACTAGTTTTTCTTTGTACACTTTTTAAAAGATGCTTATTATTATTATTTTTCTTACTTCTTAAAATGTTTCTATAATATAGATTTAATTTAACATTTTATGCCTTTGAAGCTGAAAAACAGTGAATAAAATTTTAATACTTCATATAAAATTAAATATGTATTTTATAGATATTTTGGCAACTAAAAAGTAAGGTCTCCATACTGGGCATACTCAGAATTTTTTTTAAGGATGTATTTTGAGTCAAACTGCTTATTTTCCGATTTATTTTTAAATTCATTTTTGCTCTCATATGCATCAAACTGGCAAATTGTCTTATTTAGAAAGTACACAAGGTGCCGTAATTGTCGATTCTTTGATAAATGCGGAAAATATTGCAAATAAAGCAATCAAAAACGGCTTTTTGAACAGATTTTTCAGAAGCGGGAGATCTGTGAACGAAAAAAAGGGTCCTACTGAGAAGATAATTGTTTATAAATCAAGTTCTAATTAATTTAGTGAAAAATTTCATCACTCGGCATCTTATACATCACTTCAAAAATCCCCTCAGCATGTTTCATGTTTCTACTATTATAAATGTGTCTGAAATTGTACTGGAAAATTTCGAGCTGTTGAACGTGGAAAAGTGTTTTTTTTTTTTTTTTTTTTTTTTTTTTTTTCGAATACACCCTTAAGGGTGTTCTTAAGTGATCCGCTCAACAAGCGAAAAACGTTTTGACACATTTACAAATTCCTTTTTTAACAGAAAGTTATAAAATTGGAATGCCTGACTATGAAAGTGATTTCGAATTTAACTTATTTTTCCATTTTATGATAATTAAATTACTTATCGAGTTATAAGCTATTTCGATGACGCAATCACCCGTTTTTCTCCTCCTTTTCGACCGGTTTTTCTGCTTTCATCAGGAAATATGCTCAAAAGTGTCAACTTTGAAGGCTTGTTATGAAAAATCTATTGTGTTTTTTAAAACACAAAAGAATGAGTGCAATTAGACAGTTCCTGAATAACGACACCTGCTATTTTCATGCATTTCCGAACAAAAATAAAATAATGCATGTGTCACAAAGTTGCCTTTTTTGATTTAAGAACACCCTTAACTGATTAAAATTGTAAAAGGTTTAGTTTAGAGTTAGAAACATTTTGTATGCTGTCAGTCATGCCCCTCCCAAAATAAATAAATAAATAAATAAATAAATAATAGATTGTACTGATTTAAAACAATTTTCTTTTCACATTTATTGTGTCACCTCGTGGTAAACAGGGTAACTAAAGTTAAATTAGATTAAATTATTATTTAAAAAGAAAAAAAATCTTCAGAATAAGCTTCTGGAGAGTGAAATTTGTGTTTTGATAAAGATTTCACATGATAAGCCTTTTTCTTTTACGGTAGTACCTTGATGGGAAATTGGATTAGATATTTTATATATACTATATACTCATATGGCAACCTCACGTCAAGTAAAATTAGATAGGTCTTATTCAACTGGGATTTCTTTTATGCTGATAACGACCCCACTTACAAGATGAATACTAACCAAATTTAATTAAAAATGTTTTGCTATTTTTCACTAAACGGCGGACGTACTCGAGATAAAAATGAGTAGGAGGAACTGGGGTACATAAAAATATACAATCGTTGTTCTATATAATATTTTTTGCATATAATTAAAAAAAAATAAAAAACAGTCATTTGTATCAATGTACCCCATCCGCGGGGCAGATTGATACACCTCATGGCGCACTTTGATACGTTTTGGAAAAGTGGAGAAAAAAATAACACCAATGCATATTTTTTATAGAAAATTAGTTAGCAAACCATTTTATATTTGTTTACAGAAATTGAAATCATGCACAATTTATTAGTAAGCAATATTAAAGCAATCAAAACTAAATGTATATTGACCTGATGTTCTGTTTGTTCCTTGTGTGATTATTGGCTGTGGTAATTTTGTCATATCTGGCAATTCAACCCTAGCATAATCTTCTTTCTTAGAAAGGATGAAAAAATTACCAGGTTTTCTGTTTATAAATTGGTTTATAAACATAAAATAAAGTATTATACATTAAAAATTCTGTTTATAATATAATTATCCTTTACTGTTCTGCAGCTTGTTTCTCTTACTTAACATTTATCATGTCGAAAATACTTTTTTTCTCTGGAGAATCGATATAAATTCGAGATTTGCCAGGCTGCTGTCCTTTTCTTTTATTACTTCTACTAGCACAAGCTGTTGGGTAAGTTTGTACCTCTTTTGTTTGCAAAAATACTATAAAATGTTCTAATATAAAAAATTAAGAGGTATTTCACTTCAATAAGAACTAATATTAGAAATTATTGGCGAAAAATGGTTGGATTAAGGAGTGTATGGTAAAATAATAATAATAATAAAAAATAATGAAAAAAAACGTACTTGAAAAGGATTTAGATTGTCTGTAGCTACCATGGGACAGACTGATACGTATCAATGTGCCCCGACATAGACTGTATCAATGTGCCCCATACAACCATTTTGAATAAAATGAATCTTAATTCCAACACATCTTAATTTACCTAATAATAAAGAATGAGGAACTGATAAAGTATAGCTTTACTTGCCAGCGAGAGCATTCTTTTTGGTTGAAAATACTGAAATAGTTGTATAATATCACTGCAATTGTACAACTCAAATTTATTTTGACCTACAAAAACAATAAATCCCTCGTCCCATTTCATCAAACTATTGAATCGTGCTAAGACGTTCTGTATGTAGTTGTGTACACTAGCATCACCTTTTGGAGCTGTTGTGAAACTTCCTGTAATGACCCTGTGAGCAGTAGAGGGGGTGTATCAATCTGCCCCATGTATCAATGTGCCCCAGTTACCTTTAGTATTTTTTTTCTTTTTTTTTCTTTCTTTTTTTCAATTTTTTGTATTTATTTTTTTTCTATGGGTAGTACTTATTTTATTTATCTTAATATTTCTTTTCACAATTTTCTTTTGTGTATATAACGATACCACGTGGGAAGAGGATATGTGCGCAGTGAGTAAAGGCGGTGAGCCCTCTGGTATGTATATATAGGCATATTACGATTACAGCTTTAAAAAAGTCAGAAATTGCACATCAAACGTAGCAAATGAGGCTCGTTCGTACTATAAAATTTTTTTAAAGATATTCAGATCTTGGCGCAATAGTATACAGCACTTGGAATACAGTATAGTAGCCGAAATTGGTTGTGTGTCACTGTAAGTACCATCTGATTTCTATTATACAGGAAGTAACTTGTAGTAAGCCTCAGCAACGTATAACAATTTTAGAAAATGTAAAATAGTTTAATATAATTAAACAGCGCCCCAAAAAATGTTTCCTTTTGTATCATTATGTAATGGAATAGTTTAGTGCGGACCTGTAAATGAATGACAAATATTCTTTTCACCACAGATTGTACAGAAAGTATATTTTAGTATATACTTTATCGATGCATATCAATTTTATCATGTTCAAAAGAGTGTAATACAATTAAAATGCACTTGAAACTATTTTTTCCCATTGACCGTAATGTAATGGAATATTTTTGATTGTCCCTGTAATTAAACTATAGTTTCATAAGATTTTAAATGAAGGTAAAAAATTATGCAACAATTATATATTTTAAATTTAAAACGATTCAGTTGGGTAGTTTTTGCTCTGTTATATGCTGACAGACAGACGGACGAACGGACGGACTGAACGACGACTATAGGTGCTATATATTTACATAATTACGAACGCACCTAAAAAATACTATGTTCGGTTTTATTATCTTTAAAATACCATAAAACCAAAATAAAATACTCAGATTACTTAAAGGTGTTTTTTATTAATAAAACCTAGTACTTTCAAGCATGTCATGTTCTTCGACTGCCTTCGACTTTTACTCTTTTGTTGTTTTAACCCTGATGATGAGCATGACATGCTCGAAAGTACTAGGTTTTATTAATAAAAAACACTTTTAAGTAATCTGAGTATTTTATTTTGGTTTTATGTATAAATAAGGTGAATTAAAGGATTCGACATACGTGATATATTATATCATTTTAATCTTATATTAGAAAAATACCATGCTGTATAGACCGGGAGGCGGCAGAACACACAATCACCACATCGAGTTCATGAATGAAATTCTAGTATTAGTTAAATCTCGATTCGCATATTAAAGCGCAATCGGTCTGCTAAGTCATTTTTATGAAAAACAGCCGAAAAACCCGATTTTAGACATTGACTCGTAGGTGTACCATTGTGTTTTCCTGTTCCCACTTCACCATGTTTTCATACCGTTCGATGCAGGAAAACTTAATGATAAACCTATGAGTCAACCGCTAAAATTGGTTTTCCATGTCTTTTCCACAAAGGTATGACATGGCAGTCCGACTGCGTTTTAATATGCTGTTACGAATTTTGTAAATAGTTAGTGTTTGTACTGTAAAATAATGTAAATAATCTTATTAAGCTCCATTCCTTTACTAATATTAGTTTTTGTTACATTGTCTCTGTTATCAAGCAAACTTGTCTATTATTTTCAGTGTATGTCTACGGCAGATTGGCGAAATATTAAAGATATCGCCAAGTTGATGTCACTTTTGGCGACTAATTTTGGTCGCCAAATTTGGCGATATATCGCCAAGTTGGCGACAAACTTGGCGATTGTTGGCGATGGTAACCCTTCCCTTTCAATGGTAACCCCCCTTTAGGTCTACTGATACATTGAATGTTGTTCCGTGGATTTTTCGAGATGGTTCTAGAAATTTCCAGCACCTGCTGCGAGCTTATACAAGGAGAGCGATACGAGCTGTTGTTGTTATTATTTACCAGTCAGTCATTGAGTGAACAACGCGTTTGTTAAGCAAGTTTGCTTGAGTCTTATTTACGTTATTTTGAATGTGATTTAGTGTAGAGACGTTGTATAAAGAGTCTCTGGAACCTATATCTGCACTTATACGATAGATTTGAACAATTATTTTTGAATATCTAGAAATATTTGTGAGTTTCGAGGACTCTGTTGTTCTGAAGTTCTGTAAATAAATTATTTTCTACTTTTCTAAGAGCAAAGAGTTTGAAGTTGTCTAACCATAAGATCGAAAGAACCCTATAAACTCAACAATGCGAATTGAGATTTAACTAACACTAGAATTTAATTCATGAACTCTATGAGGAAATTGTCAGTGCTGCCGCCTCCTGGTCTAGTAAAAATTTACATTTATTTGAAGAATCTACACTATTAAAATCCGACCGTATATATGTATGTGACGCTATCTCCTTCGATCCCGAAAACGGAGAAACGCGTTTTGTTTTGAATTGAAAGGAAAAATACCGGGATCACGAGTTGCCTATTCGTCTGTCTGTCCGTCCGTCCATCTGTCCGCATATAACAACTCAAAAACTACCCAACCGAATCGTTTGAAACTTAAAATATATAATTATTAGATAATTGTGTCCTGTCATTTCAAATTTTATGAAAATCGGATGCATTGCATAGTTCAATTACAGGGACAATCAAAAGGATTCCAATACATTACGGTCAATGGGGAAAAAAGTTTCAAGTGCATTTTAATGGTCTTACACTTTTTCGAACATAATAAAGTTGATATGCATGCATAAAGTACATTCTGTACAATTTGTACTGCAAATAATATTTTTTATTGATTAACAAGGCCACACAAAAGTATTCCACTTCATACTTATATATTGAGACATTGTTTAGTATGCATTTTAATAGTACTAAACTATTTAATACTAACAATTAAACTATTTAATGCCCGTAATTAATAAAATATTAAACTATATTTAATGCCCGTCTGTCCTTCTAAACCGACCGTAGCTGGCAAAGGCCGCTAGTATAATTTAAAACTATCGTTGAATCATCAAAATGAATAATCTTCTTTTCTTTTCTTTTTTTTTTTTAAAGAAAGATGAATAAAAAAAGTTTGTCGCTATCTCAATACAATTCCTTCTAATGTCTGGTTCATGTTTCATATTTGGTAAACAAAATAATCTATACATTTGTCGCTGTGATATTCAGATGCGGGTGATCCAAAATTTGAGAACCTAAAATTGCGTTTCATATTTTGAATAAATAAACAGCCGATGCTTTCTCTATTGTGAATATTTTATCCATTTATTCCTCGGAAACATTTCTCTTCTGAAATGCTTCGGAAAAAGTCATGAATATGTGATACGTTTTCTTTTAGTCTTACGTGACGATGTCATACTTTAGCAAATTCGTGTCGTAATTTTGCAGTCTGAAAAATGCACCACATAGTGTTTAATTTTTATATTGTAATGTCAATAAATTTATGAATTCACTTTATTTGATAGTCTGGGCAATAATCTATACATTTGTCGCTGTGATAGTCAGAGGCGGTTGATCCAAAAATTAAGAACCTAAAATTGCGTTTCATATTTTGAATAAATAAACAGCCGATGCTTTTCTCTATTGTGAATATTTTATCCATTTATTCCCCGGAAACATTTCTCTTCTGAAATGTATCGGAAAAAGTCATGAATATGTCATACGTTGTTATACGTTTTCTTTCAGTCTTACGTGACGATGTCATACTTTAGCAATTTCGCGCCCTAATTTTGCAGTCTGAAAAATGTACATATAGTGTTTAATTTTTATATTATATTGTAATGTCAATAAATGCTTTTGCAATTTCGTGTCTTAATTTTCAAGTCAAAAAAATGCTCACACAGTGTTTAATTTTTATATCTATATTATAAAGGCCAAACGTATCTGTGCGTAATACATACGTCATTTTGTGAATGGCAACACTTTGAAATTCGAAATGAAATTTCGGTTTTGCAATTTTTTATACTGCAATTTTTAATTTTCTAAACATCCCACAGGGAAAAAAATGTTCTTTTAAATGTAATTTATTTGAAATATGTATCTTAATTTACGTTTTAAATATTAATTTTTTTGTAGTTTTCAATACCATTTTTCTAATTGTGTGACAACATGAGTAGTTCATTTTTCTTAAAAGCAAAGGGAAAAAAATTATCACTGTATCTTTATGTTGCCATTTTTTTATTAAAAGGGGAAAAAAAAATTGGACTGTTAAAAAACTCGATGAAATCTGATTTCATTTACAAAATTAGATTTTCACGTAAACGAATACAAATCATTTAGTATCTGCTTCAGCTCATTGCATCGTGACTTCAAGTTTTAATCAAAATGATCAAATTAAAATATCAATTTTTTTTGAAAAGTTGAATACAGATAACAGATATCAAATGTGCATATGTAAATTTTAATGTAGTGAAAATGATGTCAGGTTTAGACTTCACGAGAAAAAATTCTATGATTGAGTCAAAGTTGAATAGTTTTTATTTGTTTCCTTTTGGAATACTAGCATAAGAGCCTTAATTGATAACTTTATCTTAATAACAGATCTTTATCTTACATGTACGATTGCAGTTTAATTCTAATAATTTCTAAAACTGAGTTTTATGGAAATAAAATTTTGTTAACTTCAGTTTAAATATCATTTGTTTGAGAGTTAGACTTTAACTAATTTTGCAGGTTTATTATAAATCAATGAAACAGTTCCTTCTTAATCATTTTCTTTTGTCAAAATTTGACGAGTTCTGCCTTTTTATATTGTAATGTCAATGAAGTTAAGAATTCACTTTATTTGATAGACTTTGCAATGATCTGTACATTTGTCACTGTGATATTCAGATGCGGTAAATCCAAAATTTCAGAATCTAAAATTGCGTTTCGTATTTTGAATAAATATGTGAAATAAATCTTTATATTTCACATTGGACAATAACACTGCCACATCAGCTATGATAATATAGGGTAACCCAAAAGATCTTAGAAAAGTATAAGAACAGTTATAATGAAACAAGAAAAGAAAACTTATGCGTCAAGCATAAGTTTTCTTAAGCCTAATTTTGCTTCTATAAGCCTAATTTTGCAATTTGAAAAATGCACAAATAGTGTTTAATTTTTATACTGTAATGTCAATAAAGTTATGAATTCACTTTATTTGATAGACTGAGCAATAATTTCTACATTTGTCACTGTGATATTCAGAGGCGGTAGATCCAAAATTTGAGAACCTAAAATTGCGTTTCATATTTTGAATAAATAAACAGCCGATGCTTTCTCTATTGTGAATATTTTATCCATTTATTCCCCGGAAACATTTCTCTTTTAAAATATATCGGAAAAAGTCATGAATATGTGATACGTTGTTATACGTTTTCTTCCAGTCTTACGTGACGATGTCATACTTTAGCAATTTCGTGTCCTAATTTTGCAGTCTCAAAAATGCACACATAGTGTTTAATTTTTATATTGTAATGTCAATAAAGTTATGAATTCACTTTATTTGATAGACTGGGTAATAATCTATACATTTGTCATTGTGATATTCAGATGCGGTAAGATTCCAAAATTTCAGAACCTAAAATTGCGTTTCATATTTTGAATAAATATTTGAAATAAATCTTTATACTTCACATTGGACAATAACATTACCACATCAGCTATGATAATATAGGGTAGGGTTGGCGAACTTTTTCACATCTGCGTGCCAATTTTTTTGAAAAATATGATTACGGGATCTTGACGTGCCAACAAACAAAAATATTAATTAATCATAATGTCTTAATTTTGTAATTAAAAATATTTGGCGTTATATTTTATAAATTAAAAGTACTATGTCTGCTGTTCCGTGTTAGATAGTAAATAATTAATCTAATTCCAATTTATCATCGTTATTTTTGCTTAGAATGCTTTATAATAAATTTTCCTTTTTCTTCTTGACAATCTCATAAACTGATTTTTGAGCCAATATTAATCTAGAATTGAATATTGAATATTGAGCTATGCTATTACTATTATAGTTTCTCTTCAATCTGTATCAGAGCGGCCATCAATTGAACCGATAGAATTTAGACAAACCTAGCTTGTCAAAATTTATACAATTCGTTTAATTTCAATATTATTTTGCTGAGATAGTTTACTATCTTCTGATTTGAAAAATTAAGGCCGTGCCGAAAATAATTGACTATGTGCCGCTTTCGGCATGCGTGCTATAGGTTCGCCGACCCTGAGGGTAACCCAAAAGATCTTAGAAAAGTATAAGAACAGTTATAATGAAAGAAGAAAAGAAAACTTATGCGTCAAGCATAGATTTTGAAACACTTTTAGAATAATATTTAAAAAAACTTCACTGCTATAATAATTCGAAATAAGATGCCTGATTGAATCATTTGGAAACGGATGAATCACTTAACTGATAAATAATTAAAAAAAAAAAAAAAAAAAAAACTTCCAAATAATGTCTATTTTTTTCTTGTCTTTTACAGAATCTTTAATCTTTTATTATCGATTTTTCAAAGCGGAAATTTTTGCCTAGTTGAATCAGAAAAATGTTCGGATTAAATAATGCAAAATTCAGAATGAAAATTTACTGGTGAGAATAACAAATCATGATTGGAATATGGATGCCCGTACGTGATACGGGCAAACCATGATTTGCAAAAACACGTTGCTCATATGACACACGAGCAAAACAAGGAGGCGGTTAACACATTTAAAAGTCCAATTTCAGTAAATACCTACAATCTACAATCGGAAAATTATCTGAACTCTTTGACCAGATTTGTATCTATAAGCTACATGGATGCAAAAATTTAGTTCAGTTAGAAAATATATACCACACAGGAAAACTCTTTTTCAGCAATTTCTGCTAATAAGGAGAATGGTACGTGACTTCTTTTTTCCAGCCCTGTGTACGAGGTATAGAATTTATGCAAAATGAGTAACTTACAAAACATTAGTTAAATTTAAAAGCGCGTATCGAAATTGAAAACGAATTACCAGCCATTATTGCTCAACGACAGTACTGTAACTGATTCCTTTTGTGTGATGTCCCTGTAAATTAATGATAAATGCCAAGGCTGCCCCATTGTACAGTAATAATCTTGTAGGGAAATTTTTTTATTTATTTGAATTTCAATTCATTTGAAACAACATAATTTCATTAAAATACATTGCAAAAAAATTTCCCTTATTGACTATCACGCAATGGAATACTTCTGAGTGCCCCTGTAAATGAACCGTTAATTCTACACACTTATTCAAAAACAAACATGCCATGGTAAACATCATCAACATATATCAATTACATAAAAATCCGAATACATTTACGCGGGTTAAAGCGTGCACAGGCAGACGGACTGACAAACTGAATTCAATAAGCACTTTTAAATTTCATTTGAATTGAAAGCCCCCCCCCCTAATACAAAAAATAATAATATTTTTCTGTGATAAAAAAGACCGATGTTTCGCAATCTAATCTAAAAACAAACGTTTCTTCTGAATAATGAAATAAAAAATGAATTTATTCTTCTTACCTTAATATTTCTTTCCTCGTAAAAAATGTACAGTCCTGTTAAATAACGAAAAATTAAACATTACATCAGAAAAGTATCATTAAATTATTTGTATAAACAATCATGAAATGTAAGTTAGGGATCCTGAATTATTTAAAGTTTGACAGAAAAAAACTCCATTAATATACGCTGTTTAAGGGTGTATTCGAAAAAACGCTTTTCCACCTTCAACAGCTCGAAGTTTTTCGATACAATTTCAGACACATTTTTAAAAGTAGAAACATGACATTTGCTGAGAGGATTTTTGAAGAGACGTATAAGGTGCCGTGTGATGTCATTTTAAGCTCAATTCATTAGAATTTGATTTATAAACAATTATCTTCTCAGTATGACTCTTTTTTTCGTTTCCAGACCTCCCGCTTCGGAAAAATCGGTTAAAAATGCTGTTTTTGATTGCTTTTTTTTGTAACATTTTCTGCATTTATCAAAGAATCGACAATCACGGCACCTTGTGTACTTTATAAATAAGACAATTTGCCAGTTTGATGCATATGAGAGTAAAAATGAATTTAAAAACAAATCGGAAAATAAGCTGATTAAATCGAAATACACCCTTAAGCATTAAGGGTGCCGGTCACTCATCATCCGAATTTCTCCTCCGTATTATCTTTTAAATGAATATTTGTTAATGAGTATAATATTCAATTTTAATTATTTATGCATTTATTTTATTTATTTATTTATTTTTGTTATAATATGAGTTAATAAAATACATTCATTAAAATCCAACGTTTGAACATACAATAATTAAAAACACTTAACAGACGTATACGTTTCGGGAGTACTGGGACTCGCTTCCTCAGTATTCAAGCGGTAAAATGTTTTTTGATTTCATACACTTTACCACTTGAACACTGAGGAAGCGAATCAACAGTACCCGCGAAACGTATACGTCTGTTAAGTGTTTTTAATTATTGCGTGTTCAAACGTTGGATTTTAATGATTGTATTTTTCCACACAAGGTTTTTATTGAGTTAATAAAATATTATCTTTAAAAAATAATAATAATTCTTGCCAATGAAACTAATTTTCAATATTTAATTTTATTTATTTATGCAATTATTTTTATTAATTTACTATCAGTTAATAAAATAATAATTTTTTTAATGAATTCTTGTTATTGGAACTATTTTTTAACATTTAATTTTATTTATTTATACAATTATTTTTATTAATTTACTACCAGTTAATTTTTAAAAAAATATCATTTCTAAAATTAATTCTTGTCGGTGAAATTAATTCTTAGTATTTAATCTTATTTATTTATAGAATTATTTTTATTGATTTACTATCAGTTAACAAAATATTACTATTTAAAAAAAAAATTCTTGTTAATGAAACTAATTTTTTATTTTTCATTTTATTTATTTGTACAATTATTTTTATTAATTTACTATCAGTTAATAAAATATATAATCATTTTTTAAATCAATACTTAAAGTTTAATATTTAATATCACAAAGGGGTTAATAATTAAAATGAAACATCTATTCCAATGTAATAATAGCGTTTTATTTTTTGACATTCTTATTATTTATTCTATTAAGCGTTTATACGCCGTATTAATATCGCAATGTAATTATAATTTTGTTTTGCTTATATTACAGCTTCAAATGTTTTAATTTAGGCATACAAATTTAGAAAATAACAAAATCAGATATTTCTGCAGTTTTTTTAGCTGTTTTCATTTCAGAGTTCGCATTTTGCAACATGATTATTGATTGACAACCTATGCAAATATAACAAATTATTTTCCGCTATATGCTATTGTATATTGTTCTTGAGTATTTTCTCGAATTCCAAAAACATTTAGATTCCTAGCAGTCAAATGTAAGGAATATAGAGAAAATGATAAAAGAAATAATATATTTTTTATGCAAATTAATGAATTTACATTTTCCTTATACCAGTGATAAATGCTTAAACACAAACATTTTTTTTTTTTTTTTCAAAAGTTCAGATCAATCTTATATTTTCTAGATAAAATAAGGACTCTTTCTTTAAAAAATCATAAAAATCTTTATTATGATGGAAAATATATGTTTGTATTACAAATAATGTAATGTTTCCATTTGGGAGCATTGGTGTTTAAACGGTTAATATCTGAAGATACTTATGCCACTGATCAGAATACATGTAATACACTTTTTGTTACCACTTTAATTTTTAGCACTTATTTATCGACAATTTTAAATGGAAATGTCCTCATTAAAAATATCTGTAAACAAAATTGAAAAAATAAATAACGGCCTTTGTGCAGATCAATCTCAACTATTCAGTGAAAAAAAAAAAAAAAAAATCCTTAATAACCCTTTCCGGACGGGCAAAATCTGTAGTAAAATGAGAAATTATTGACTGACACCGGAATTCACAAACGAATTTTTTAGATATTTTGAATTCTTTAAATTTAGCTTTTATTGTAAAAGCAAAATTTTACTAAATTATTATTGGTGCCGTTTGCAAATTTGGAATTAAAATTAGGTATTTCAGACCGAGCACAGTGTTCCAGAAAGGGTTAAAAAACATTTAAATTCAAATGAGTTATCTTTATAAATGTCTTCCATAGGATTAGCATTAGCGAGAGGATCTTTTCGTTTGACTGAAGTAGCTTCTTAAGTAACACTTTAAAGAAATATTCACTATTTAAAAGTATTTATTAATAATAGCTTACTGTTACATAAGGCATTCAATAATAATATTGTTTTAATGCACTTGTCTCCTAAACGGAGGTAAGCAGGTTCTAATTAACAAAACAGTTGAACAACATTCTTCCCCATTTCTTACTAAGAAATATAGAAAGTATTATTTTGAAGCTGTTTTGACTAATAATGAATAGTATATGCAAATATGGCAGAAGAAAGATGGCAAATGTCGGGATAATCCTTATTCTTGGAATGAAATAATTTTATAACATAAATTGTTTCAAAAATAACTTTAAATTTTCATAAAAATTAATGACATAATTAATTTGTAAATGGTTCAAAACGTTTTGCGTTTGTTGAGCAGAGCTGTTGAGAACAGCCTTAAGGAATTTTGACATAAAAATAAATCCAACGTTATACACTAGTCATTAAAAAAAATAATGTAAAAGTATTTTTTATGAATTCTTATATGCGAGCGAAAAGTAATAACGTGATGAACAGAATTTTTCAGTTTTCATCTTGTAAACGGGACATTTATCGTTTAATTTTCTCTGGCTATGTTAGAGAGATGTCTACACTATTAAAGACGGTGCCATAAAATCTATAATAGGTGCTATATTAGATGATAATAAACTATCCTAATGTAAAAAATAAAAATAAAAAAATAATAAAAAGAATAAATAAAAATAAATAAAAATTAAAATAAAATTTTGGTGGAATCAAAAATGATATCGATATCAAAAGGCAAATCTCCGCCCTCCCTCCTCTCCCAAGAAATAGCTTGCAATATCAAGTGCCAGACTCCACCCTCCCCCTCACCCACACTCTAAAGTGATAACGTTATTTATATGGAGCCCCTAAAATAATCATTTGCCTAAATCGAAAAATAGATAACGCTATTCGATTTCATAATTTAGAAAATAAGAACACCAGCCGATTTTATGCGATGACTAATAAAATTAAATTTCGGAATGAATGAAAAAATGCCAAATTTGAATTTGAACACTGTACAAAGTTAGTATGTAAACATATATGAAAAATCACCTGGTAATCTTCGAGTTGTTCTTCTGTGAAAGTAACCACCTTGTTGCCCATTTTCCGAAAAGATTACTGGGATGTGAACGGATAAGGAAGATGAATTCAAACATTTCCTAGATCGCGGTCACGTGATCACAAAACACGTACATTCGGACCACACCCAGATCATCTCAATGTTTTTATGGCACCCTCTTTAATAGTGCAAGACATCTCTCTAACGTAGCCGGAGAAAATTAAACGATAAATGTCCCGTTTCCATGATGAAAAAAAAAGAAAATTCTGTTCATCAATCTATTTCTTTTCGTTCGCATATAAGAATTCATAAAAATATTTTTACATTATTTTTTTTTAATGACTAGTGCATAACTTTGAATATATCTTTATGCCAAAATGCATTAAAGCTATTCTATGCTCAATCGCTCCGCTCAACAAGCGCAAAACGTTTTGACACATTTACAAATTCCTTTTTTAACAGAAAGATATGAAATTGGAAGGCCTGACTTGGGAAGCGATTTGAGATCGAATTGTGCTTTCCATTTTTTAATAAATAAATTACCTATTGAGTTGTAAGCGATTTCTATCACGTGACAAACACGTTTTTCACCCTTTCTTGAGAGGTTTTTCTTCTTTCGTGTCACCTAATACGTCAAAATACCCCCTTTGACTGTTTTTTATAAAACATCTATAGCACTTGAAAAAAAAAAAAAAAAAAAAAAAAAAAAAAAAAAATGGAAACAGCAGTTTTATTAGATAGTTTCTGAACAACAACACCTGCTAGTTTCATGCATTTCCGAATAAAAATAAATTAAAACTTAGGTCATAAAGTTGCTTTTATTGACTTGAGAACAACTTTAATGCGGCATTTTAGCCCCAGGACAAATTTGTTATAACATTTTTTAGTACCTAACCCACTCCTATTTTAAACAAGAAAGAAAAGAAATAAACATGTGTCAAGCATAGACTATGAAGTACTTTCCAGCACATTTAGAATAATGTAACAAAAATGCAGTTTTGATTTTTTGCTTAAAAAATTAAAATTTTACGCCTCATTTTACCATACAGAAATGTGTTTATTTTTCTTTCTGTGCGTGTATGTGGGGGTTTGTAGGTTGAGTGTATGGCAAATGTAACAACGAATACGAATAAACAACAACGCAAAGTATTATTATTATCCGGTAAACGGAAAAAAAGTGACCGGGAAAAAAGTTATCGGAAAAAAGTGACATAAACTACAAAAGCGGAAAAAAAGTGACGCGGAAAAAAGTGACAAGGAAAAAAAGTTACCGGAAAAAAGTGACAAGGAATTGATTTGGGGGGATTTATTATTGATTTTGGGGATTCATTGGTTAAGTATGAAAGGGGGATCGGGGGGGGGACTCATAGTTTAGGTAAATGGGTTTTTCATGCTGAATTAACTGTTTTGTTTCAATTTTTGGATATACGTTCATCCTGAAAAGACGCTTGCCTGATTAGTTTTGGGAAGGGACGATTACCTCCCCCCCCCCTCCCATCCGTCCTCAATTAGATGAATGGGTTTTTACGCAGAATTATCTAACGTATGTCAAATTTGCATATAGGATCTTTTCGATAAGGCTTATGTATAGTATAAAATGCTTGAAGAGATTCTAGGTGTTTAAGGGTTAAGTACAGAGGGGGAACGGGGGATAACCTTTCTTAAATTAAATTAATGGCTTTTTACGCATAATTATCCGATTTGCTTAAAATTTTGGACATAAGTTCATTATGATAAGACGTATCTTAGATTAGTTATGCGTTCTTCTGCTTATTATAAAGGAGGGGGGGAACGAGCAATTCTCCTCCTCAAACTAGATAAATGTTTTTAAGCAGAATTATCCATTGTATTTCAATTTTAAATATAGGTTCTTTCTGGTAAGGTGAATTCCGGAATAGTTTTAAGGATTTAATGGCTAAGTATAAAGAGGAGATGGAGGAAACCCCTCTTAAATAAATGGCTTTTTATGCAGAATTATCCGATTTGCTTTGAATTTTGGACATGGGTTCATTACGATAAGACGTATTTCTGATTAGTAATGGGGTTCTATCGGTAATTAAAAAGGAGGGCGCGTGATTACTATCATAGGAGCCGACTTCGGTCCCAAAGCTGGGTCTGCCAAAAAGTGGAATTCTTTTAAGTCCGATTCTTAAACATTTTCATGTGAATCCTGAAAAATAAAAAACACTTTTTTTTCGTCTTCTGAGATTTTTCCACTCTTTTTCTGTCCTCAAGAATTTTAAAAAGGCAAAATTCCGTCCTGTTGGACCGAAAACTTGCACCCTTGATCACAATACATATGTCACAGTCAACTGATTTGATTCGCCGATAATCAATGTAATAGTGAAAAAAAAGCAGGGGTGATTCTGGATGAAATTTTTTTTTCGGAAACTCGCATAGCATTTTCGGAAATCGGCGGGAGGGGGGGGGGTCCCTCCTCTCCAGCGGACAAAATCGGCGTTTTCCCGCTATCTTCAGACGAAATCAGCAATATTTTAGCAAAATCGGCGATTTATTGCGATCTGTTGCCGAAATCGGCGGTTTTTCGGCGATCTTTTGATGAAATCGGCGTTTTCCCAATTTTTTAAAGTGAAATCATCGTTTTTTCGACGATCTTTAGACAAAATTTGCATTTTTACGCGATTTTTTCTCGAAAACGGCGTTTTATTCCCGCGATCTTTTGACGAAATCGGCGTTTTTTCCGTGATCTTTTGATGAAATCGGCGTATTTTTTCAAATATTCTTTTGACAAAATATTTTTAAGCGATCTTTTATTGAAAACGGCGTTTTTTCCCGCGATCTTTTAACGAAATCGGCGTTATATCCGCTATCTTTAGAAGAAATCGGGGTTTTCCCGCGGTCTTCAGAAGAAATCAGCGTTTTATCTGCGATATTTGGTGAAATTGCCGTTTTTTCCTTGATCCGCACAGGAAATTCGCGTTTTTTATCGATTTTTTGACAAAGTTCGTTTACAAAAACATTGACGAAATCGTCGTTTTTCCACGAAATATTGACGAAATGTAGGCTATTTTGGCGATCCTTTCACGAAATTTGCATTTCTACGTAATTGTTTTTTCCAAGTTGTCAACTGATAACCCAATTTCAAATTTTCGGAAGAGGATGCCTTAAATTTTCGGATTTTTCGGACGAGAATCGCCGCTGGATCAACAATTTATGCAAATACTATCCGTAATTTTAAACTGAAAGTTTCTATTTTGAGTCCATGATTCTGATTTAATGTTTTTTTTACACAGCAATCTTTCCTAGTTGTGCAGTACACATTGTCTCATGCTTTACTCAAAATATCAGTTAATAAATATGGCAAGCTAATCGTGATTATTTTTCCAAGATCTTTTGCCAAAATTTGCGTTTTTCTGGCGATTTTTTGTCGAAATTTGCATTTTCTTTTGATTTTTTGCCGAAATTTGCATACTCCCCGCGATCTTTTGCCGAAATTGCCGTTTTTTCGCGATGCTTGGTCGAAACTCGTGTTTTTCCCACGATTTTTTACGCTTTCTCTGCTATTTTTTGACAAAATTCGCGTCTTTTTCAATGATTTATTGCCGAAATTCGAATTTTTCAGCAAATCTTTGCCGCTATTTACGTTTTTCTCATGATCTTTTTCCGATATTTGCATTTTCCCCAAGATTTTTGGAGAGAAAAATTTCTTTTTCTTTGCTATTTTTAAACGAAATTAGAAATTTTCCGTTATTCGTTACGTTTTCCAGCAATTTTTTGACGAAATTTGCGTCTTATCCGCGATCTTTTGCCAAAATTTTCGATTTTTCTGGGGTTTCTTGCTAAAATTCGCGATTTTCCTTTGATCTTTTGCCGAAGTTTGCGTTTTTCTCGCGATCTTTTGCCAAAATTTACATTTTTATCGTGATCTTAAATCGAAATTTACATTTTCCTCGCAACCTTTTGCCGAAATTCGTGTTTTTCCCACGATTCTTTGATAAAATTTCTTTTTTCACTGCTATCTTTGAACGAAAATTTGAGTTTTTTTCGCGATTCTTTGCGTTTATCCTGCTATTTTTTGACGAAATTAGTATCTTTTTCCTTAATCTTTTGCCGAAATTCGAATTTTTCCATGACCTTTTTCCGCAATTTACGTTTTTTTCGCTATCTTTTTCCGAAATTTGCATTTTCCCCCAAGATTTTTTGAAAGAGAAATAGCTTTTTCTGTGCTATCTTTGAACGAAATTAGAGTTTTTTCCGCTATTCTTTGTGTTTTTCCCGTTTTTTTTTTTAACGATGCGTCTTTTCTGCAATCTGCCAAAATTTGTCATTTTCCTGAGGTTTTTTGTTAAAATCCGCGATTTTTCTCTGATCTTTTGCCTAAATTTGCGTTTTTCTTGCGATCTTCAGTTGAAATTTGTATTTTCCCTCTCAACCCTTGCCTAAATTCGCGTTTTCCTTTGATAAAATTTGTTTTTTCCCTTCTATCTTTGAGTGAAATTTGAGTCTTTTCCGCGATTCTTTGCGTTTTTTCTGCCATTTTTTGACGAAATTAATGTCTTTTAACGTGATTTTTTGCCAAAATTCGAATTTTTTCCGCGATCTTTTGCCACAACTTACGTTTTTCTCGTGATCTTATTCCAAAATTTCCATTTTCCCCAAGATTTTTTGAAAGAAAAATACTTTTTCTCTGCTATTTTTGAACGAAATTAGTTTTTTCCGCTTGTTTTCGCGTTTTTCCGCTATTTTTTTTAACGAAATTTGCGTCTTTTCTGCGATTTTTTTTCCAAAATTTGCGATTTTTCTGAGGTTTTTTTGCTAGAATTCGTAATTTTCCTCTGATCTTTTGCTAAAGTTTGCGTTTTTCTCGTGATCTTTAGTCGAAATTTGCATTTTCCTTGCAACCTTTTGCTGAAATTCGCGTTTTCTCACGATTCTTTGAGAGAATTCGCTTTTTTCCTCCTATCTTTGGTCTTTTGCGCGATCTTTGGCCAAAATTCACTATTTTCTCGAGACTTTTTGAAAAATTCGACCGATTTTGCGGGGTTTTTTTTCTGCGGATTTTTTTTTCCATTTTTTTTCTTTTTTTTTAAGAATTCATTTTTCTCGCTATTATTTGAAAAATTCATATTTTTCTGCGATCTTTTGCGAAAATCCAGTTTTTTCTCTCGATTCTTTGACAGATTTTGTGTTTTGCCCCACTATCTTAGAACACAATTCGCATTTTTTCTGTGATTCGTGAACATAATGCTCGTTTTTCACGCTACTTTTTGACGAAATTTTCAAATATCTTTTGACGATTTTCATGTATTTTTTCACGATCCTTCCACAAAATTGATGTTTTTTCGCAACCTTTTGACGAAATAGACGTTTTCCCACGATCTTTAGATGAAATTAGCATTTTCCCCCCGCTATTCTTCGACACTTTTCACGTTTATTATCCAATGTTTTGACGAATTTTGAGTTTTTTCGCGGTCTTATGTCCGAATTTTTGGATTGAAGATCGATTTTTTTTTAATTTCGGAACAAATTAGTCCCGCAAAAAAATCGTAAAATCACTCAACCGCGAAAAAATCTCATGCCTGCATTTTTCAGGGTCTGCCAAGATATTGCAGGGTCTGCAGATATTTTTCAGGGTCTGCGCGGCAGACCCGCAGACCCGGAAGTCGGCGCCACTGATTACTATACCCACCTTAAATTAGATTGAAAAAAATCTGCACACTTATCCGATGTATTTCAAATTTTGGATATAGGATCTTTCGCATAAAGTGAATTCCTGAATAGTTTTATGGGTTTAATGGCTATGTATAGAGGGGGAACGGGGGATAAACCTCCTTAAATTAAATAAATGGCTTTTTACGCAGAATCAACTGATTTGCTTCAAATTTTGGATGTATATTCATTATAAGAAGGCGAATCTCTGATTAATTATGGGGTTCTTTTGATAATTAAATAGGGGAAGTGGGCGATTAATCCTCTACTCTTTAAATGAAATAAATTGTTTTTTTTTTTTTTCTTTCACAACTATTCAACGTATTTCAAATTTTGGATATAGGTTCTTCCTGATAAAGTGAATCCATGAATAGTTTTAAGGGTTTAATGGCTAAGTATAGAGCGATGAACGGGGGATAATCCACAATTAATCAGGACTTCACCTTATCATAATGAACGCCCAATCAAAATTTGAATCAAATCAGATAATTCTGCGTAAAAAGCCATTTATTAATTTAAGGGGGGGGGGGCGGTATCATATGTTCCCCCAGTGTTTACTTAGCCATTAAACCTTTAAAATTATTCCGGGATTCCCTTTATGAGAAAGAACATATAGCCAAAATATGAAATATATCGGATAAGTGAGCATAAAAAACAATTTATCTAATTTAAGGGGGGGGGGAGGGAATAATCACCCGCCCCAATTTTTAATTGGCAAAATAACCCCATATGTAATCAGGGATACGCCTTATCATAATGGTTCTATAATCCAAAATTTGAAGCAAATCTGATAATTCTGCATAAAAAGTAATTTAATTTAAGGTGGGTTATATTCTATTCCCTCCTATACTTAGATATTAAATCCTTAAAACTATTCAGAGATCCATTTTATCAGAAAGAACCTAAATTTAAAATTTGAAATACATGGGATAATTCTGCATAAAAACCTATTTTTCTAGTTTAAGGGGGATATAATTGCTCGCCCCCCTTTATAATAAGCAGAAGAACCCCATAACTAATCAGAGATACGTCTTATCATAATGAACCTATGTCCAAAATTCTAAGCAAATCGGATAATTATGCGTAAAAAGTTATTAATTTAATTTTATAAAGGTTATTCCCCGTTCCCTCTCTATACTTAACCATTAGAACTCCTAAATCTCTTCAGGCATTATATACTATATATAAGCCTTATCGAAAAGAACCTATATGCAAATTCGGCACACGTTGGACAATTCTGCATAAAAACCCATTCATCTAATTGAGGACGGATGGGGGGGGGGGAAGTAATCGTACCTTCCCAAAACTAATCAGGCAAGCGTCTTTTCAGGATGAACGTATATCCAAAAATTGAACCAAAACAGTTAATTCAGCATGAAAAACCCATTTACCTAAACTATGAGCCACTCTCCCCGATCCCCCTTTCATACATAAGCAATGCATCCCCAAAATCAATAATAAATCCCCAAAAATCAATTCTTTGTCACTTTTTTTCCGGTAACTTTTTTTCCTTGTCATTTTTTCCGCGTCACTTTTTTTCCGTGTCACTTTTTTCCGCTTTTGTAATTTATGTCTCTTTTTTCCGATAACTTTTTTCCGGTCACTTTTTTTCCTAGATTCGTTCTAATCTGTCACAGAAGTCAAGCAGTTTTATTTACGACTGTACCGATTCGAGTACATGCTTAGTACCAGAAAAATATCTTTATCTTGTGATTGTACTGATGTGATAGGCAATTTTTCTGCATTTCCAATTTTTGTGCGGGGCCTATATACAATGGCCAAGGTCATTTCTTTCGGCAGCGCTCGTTTTGTACACATAATGGCTAAAAAGGAACCATACGATGCGGCTTTCTAATATTGCGACGTCTCTAGATTGGACCTAAATCTTGGAGCCATCCCCTGAACTTTTATCTTTATAGCTATCAGAAGTTTAAACTTTATTTGTGCAGTAACAAATCGTAAAAAATAGTACCTGGAAAAAAGAGGCAAAAATAACAAGAGCGGAAAAAACGGAACACGTAGAAGAAAAAAAAAAGTGACAAGAAGTTAATAAATATTGAACTTGTCGATAAATAAATTCTAAAAATTAAAGTGGTAACAAAAATGTAATTTTTTAAAGTTCTGATCAGTGGAATTATTATCTTCAGATATTGATTAATGGGAATGTCAAAATCCAAAATGTTATTATTGATGTACTGGTAACAAAAAAAAAAAAAAAAAAAAAAAAAAAAAAAAAAATATATATATATATATATATATATATATATATTATGTTCTGTCAATGGCATTATTATCTTCAGATATTGATAGCATAAAAAGTGGGAATGTCAAAACCCCAGATGTTATTATTGATGCTGCGATTTATTGATGTTATTGGATTAAATTATACATTTCATTTTAATTATTAAAATATAATCCTTTGGTGATATTAAATATTAAACTTAGTTTCAAAGAGAATTTATTTAAAAAATGAAAACATATTTTATTAACTGACTAGTATAACAACCCCGTCAAAAATGACGGAATTTTCATTTGCATTTTATTTTCATAATAATACAAACAGAATGAAGATTTTAGTATTGAAGAGTTTGTATTGTATAAAAGCACATTTTAAAAATAACAATAGATTTCTACAAATACAAATGATAAACTTTTTTTTAATTTTTTTTTTTTAACTTGATATTTAGTTTTTGAACAAATTTTAATTTCAAAACAAAGAGCAGTATTTATTACAATAACGATAATAATAATTAGCAAAATGAAACTCAATTTCTGAAGATTTCACAAAGCATTAAAATTAAATATTGAAGTATTTTAAATTTTAAAATAGATTATTTTTATTAAAAGTATGATTCGGCAGTGGCTTTAATCATTTGCATATAATACTTTTAGTTCGATGCTTTTAGGCATGAATTAAGAAGCTTTGTGTTTTGTTTTTTAAATTTGGATTTGGCGCTATCTATACGCAGTTAATATAAACAAAACAACTTTTTTTAAAAAATAGCAGTTTTATTTTGAAAATAGCAAGTTTTTCAAGAAAATTCGCATATTTTCGACTATCTTTCGAGAAAATTCGCATATTTTCCGCGATTTTTGACAAAATTTGCGTATTTTCCGCGATTTTTCGACAAATTTCGCGTATTTTCCCCGATTTTTCGACAAAATTCTCGTATTTTCCGCGATTTTTTGACAGAATTTGCGTATTTTTCTTGATTTTTCGTCAAAATTCTCGTATTTCTCACGATCTTTCGTTAAGATTCGCCTATTTTCCGCTATTTTTTGACAAAATGTGCGTATTTTCCCCGATTTTTCTACAAAATTTTGATATTTTCCCGGATCTTTCTTCAAAATTCGCGTATTTTCGGACGATTTTTCTGCAAAATTTGAGTATATTACACGATTTTTCGATAAAATTCGAGTATTTTTCGAGTATTGCCATCTCGATTTTCTTTCGCGAGCTAATCGCCGTCTACGTTCAATCGGCGTTTCGTTATTTTCATCAGGCATTGCTAAAATTATCGTTAAATTACAGAAACAACGATTTACTTGAAAATATATGATATAAACCTACCGCGTGTTCAAAAAGATCAACAAACACACGTGCGTTCTCAAGTACAAATAATTTTGATTGAACGATTCTCAAACGTGATTGATTCATTACATTTTTTGCGAGAAGAATACCACGATCCAGGCTACTTTCGCTGATAGCGAAACGTGACTAACCAATCAGAATTCTGCATTTTAAGAAACAGTGAAAAGTTCTTAAAAATGCATGCTTCTGATTTAGATCTCTATTAATTATTAGCAAAGTGAAATGTAATTTCCGAAAATATCACATTAACTTTTTGATATGCCGAACATTAACTCGTGTTTATTACAAAGTTCGATTCTTTATATTATTTGCCAATAGATGATTGCAAAAAGAGTTTTTGACAGTTTTAAACAAAATCAAATTATTTAAAGAGTTTAATATGATTTTATAAATATTTTAAGAACAGAATTAGATAATTGACGTGTATTCTTTTTTTTTTTTTAATAATGCGTTCAAAGAGTCATTCATTTGTTTCAAGATTTGGAAAATCTGAATGGCAACAGAGTTCGTTTGTTTATATCGTAATCTGATGTTTACAATTACTTATTTTTAATTTGGAGCCTAATACATTATAATTGGATATGATATACATGTTTTATAGAAAAATATGCTGTTTAAACATTATTTTAAGTATAAGAAATTATCTTTTAGCTGTCATATGTCTGCATTTGTTTTCCATTAAGCCTAACGTGGCGTATTGCTAGGGTCCATTCACAGATAGGAGTGGCGAATCTTGGAACCGTTCTACACACCTCTCCAGAACGCATTTTATTATAAGTAGATAGTGAATTAATAAAAATAATTGTAAAAACAAACAATGTTAAATATTAAAAATTAAAAATCAGTTTCATTAACAAAAATTGATTTAAAAAATTATAATATTTTATTAACTGATAGGAAATTAATAAAACATACATTTGTTGCCAGTTTAGTTTTTATCACTTTCTTATCGACAAGTTCACTATTTATCAATTCTTTGTCAGGTCAGGTCTTGCACTTTTTTCCGGTCACTTTTTTCCTTGTCACTTTGTACGCTTTTGTTTTTTCGGCCAGTTTTCCCCCTAGATTCTTAACAAACACATTTATTTAAAAAAATATTATTGGAAAATGGCATTGACATCCAAAATACATGCTTGCACTTGTAAATGTTTTCTCAAACTAAAAGGGGCAACTTTGTGAAATAAGTTATAACTTATTTCTGCTCAGAAATGTATGAAAGTAGCAGGTGGTATTGTCCAGAAACTATCTAATCGCCTTAATTTTCCTGGTTTTTTTTAAACATAATAGATTTTTTAGAAAATAGTGTCAAAGCGGGTGTTTTCAATCCACTTTTCCGCGTGAGAGAAGAAAAACCAGTCAAACTGGGGGTCACATGATCAAAAAAGCTCAATAGGTAATTTATGGATATCAAAAAATAGAAAAGTGGAATACATTCTAATTCGCTTCCATGGCCAGTCTTTGCAATTTTATATCTTTCTGATAAAAAAGGAATTTGCAAATGTGTCAAAATGTTTTTCGCTTTTAAACAGAGCAATTGAGTACAGCCTAAATGGAATTAAGTACGATCAAAACACAAAGTAGCAGAAGAATTGTTAATTTGAAGGATTTCGCCCCAAAATGTCAAAATAAAGGAACGTTTGTCATCATTTTCTACGAGGAAGTAAAGTAATTGGTGATTATCACCTTCCCTAGAGCGAACCATGTGGTGATGTTCTCAAGTATCAGCCGTCCCTTCCTGCTCAAAATCTAATGACCAACCACCGCCGCCGAGAATCGTAATTCAGTTAGACACATCTGTGAGCCATATTAACATCCACTCCTGTTTCTTGTTATTTTAGATGAGTCTCATTAGTCATTGTCAATTCTAATTTCCTTTCTTACCTGATAGAGACGTTTCTTATTTTGTTGAGATGAGCTGAGCTGGAATCTTTATTTCCACGTCGGGAAACTATTTAAAGTTTCATTTCTCATTCAGAAATGTTCAGGTTTCTTCTACCAGAAAATACGGTTTTTGGGGAATTTTGCGACCAAAGCAAGAAATAATTTGGATTTTAAAATAATAATAATAATAATAGGCACCATCCTATGGGAGATATGTCAGCTTTAATTTTAAGGTTGTATTCGAAAAAATATTTTCTCGGTAAACGGAAAAAAAGTGACCGGAAAAAAGTTATGGGAAAAAAGTGACATAAACTACAAAGGCGGAAAAAAGTGACACGAAAAAAAAGTGACGCGGAAAAAAAGTGACAAGGAATTGATTTTGGGGATTTATTATTGATTTTGGGGATTCATTGGTTAAGTATGAAAGGGGGATCGGGGGGGGGGGGCTCATAGTTTAGGTAAATGGGTTTTTCATGCTGAATTAACTGTTTTGGTTAAATTTTTGGATATACGTTCATCCTAAAAAGACGCTTGCCTGATTAGTTTTGGGAAGGGACGATTACCCCCCCCCCCATCCGTCCTTAATTAGATGAATGGGTTTTTACGCAGAATTATCCAACGTGTGTCAAATTTGCATATAGGATCTTTTCGATAAGGCTTATGTATAGTATAAAATGCCTAAAGAGATTCTAGGAGTTTAAGGGTTAAGTATAGAGGGGGAACGGGGGATAACCTTTCTTGAATTAAATTAATTGCTTTTTTACGCATATTTATCCGATTTGCTTAAAATTTTGGACATAAGTTCATTATGGTAGGACGTATCTTAGATTAGTTATGGGTTCTTCTGCTTATTATAAAGGAGGGGAACGAGCAATTCTCCCCCTCAAACTAGAAAAATGTTTTTATGCAGAATTATCCCATGTATTTCAATTTTAAATATAGGTTCTTTCTGGTAAGGTGAATTCCGGAATAGTTTTAAGGATTTAATGGCTAAGTTTAAAGGGGAGATGGAGGAAACCCCTCTTAAATTAAATAAATGGCTTTTTATGCAGAATTATCTGATTTGCTTCGAATTTTGGACATGGGTTCATTATGATAAGACGTATTTCTGATTAGTTATGGGGTTCTATTGGTAATTAAAAAGGAGGGCAGGTGATTACTATACCCACCTTAAATTAGATTAAAAAGAATTATGCACACTTATCCGATGTATTTCAAATTTTGGATATAGGATCTTTCTCATAAAGTGAATGCCTGAATAGTTTTATGGGTTTAATGGCTATGTATAGAGGGGGAACGGAGGATAAACCCCCTTAAATTAAATAAATGTCTTTTTACGCAGTATCATCCGATTTGCTTCAAATTTTGGATGTATATTCATTATAAGAAGGCGAATCTCTGATTAATTATGGGGTTCTTTTGATAATTAAATAGGGGAAGCGGGCGATTAATCCTCCACTCTTTAAACAAAATATTGTTTTTTTTCTTTCACAACTATTCAACGAATTTCAAATTTTGGATATAGGTTCTTCCTGATAAAGTGAATCCCTGAATAGTTTTAAGGGTTTAATAGCTAAGTATAGAGCGATGAACGGGGGATAACCCACAATTAACCAGGACTTCGCCTTATCATAATGAACGCCCAATGAAAATTTGAATCAAATCGGATAATTCTGCGTAAAAAGCCATTTATTAATTTAAGGGAGGGGGGTATCATCCGTTCCCCCAGTGTTTACTTAGCCATTAAACCTTTTAAAATTATTCCGGGATTCACTTTATGAGAATGAACATGTATCCAAAATAGGAAATATATCGTATAAGTGAGCATAAAAAACAATTTATCTAATTTAAGGGGGGGGGGGGGAATAATCACCCGCCCCAGTTTTTAATTGCAAAATAACCCCATATGTAATCAGGGATACGCCTTATCATAATGGTTCTATAATCCAAAATTTGAAGCAAATCTGATAATTCTGCGTAAAAAATAATTTAATTTAAGGTGGGTTATATTATATTCCCCTTCTATACTTAAATATTAAATCCTTAAAACTATTCAAAGATCCACCTTATCAGAAAGAACCTATATTTAAAATTTGAAATACATGGGATAATTCTGCATAAAAACCTATTTTTCTAGTTTAAGGGGGATATAATTGCTCGCCCCCCTTTATAATAAGCAGAAGAAGCCCATAACTAATCAGAGATATGTCTTATCATAATGAACCTATGTCCAAAATTCTAAGCAAATCAGATAATTATGCGTAAAAAGTTATTAATTTAATTTTAGAAAGGTTATCCCCCGTTTCCTCTCAATACTTAACCATTAGAACTCCTAAATCTCTTCAGGCATTATATACTATATATAACCCTTATCGAAAAGAACCTATATGCAAATTTGACACACGTTGGACAATTCTGCATAAAAACCCATTCATCTAATTGAGGACGGATGGGGGGGGGGGGGGTAATCGTCCCTTCCCAAAACTAATCAGGCAAGCGTCTTTTCAGGATGAACGTATATCCAAAAATTGAACCAAAACAGTTAATTCAGCCTGAAAAACCCATTTACCTAAACTATGAGCCCCCCTCCCCGATTCCCCTTTCATACTTAATCAATGAATCCCGAAAATCAATAATAAATCCCCAAAATCAGTTCTTTGTGACTTTTTTCCGGTAACTTTTTTTCCGCGTCACTTTTTTTCCGTGTCACTTTTTTTCCGCTTTTGTAGTTTATGTCACTTTTTTCCGATAACTTTTTTTCCGGTCACTTTTTTCCTAGATTCGATTCAATTACCGTATTTTCGGGTGTAGAGTCCGCGGCTTATACAAGAAAAAACCTCCCAAAAGCCGCTGCGGCTTATACACGGTGCGGGTTATACAAAGATTTTTTTTTAAATTGGAAATCGTGATATTTTTTCTACAAAATTTAAACCTTAAAAAATTTGAAAAAAACACCGAAATTTGTAAATTTTTTTTGCTATGCCTTGAAATTTAGAGAGTTTTCCCATGTTTGTAAAGGCTTTTTTTTACTGCTTAAATACAGTTATTTCTGGATTTGGAAGAACTGTCGCAACTATCGCCAAGTATTGCACTGATAGATGTATAATAGCAATTAGCCACTGTGTTTGTAGAGTACAAAATCCGGAACCCTTCCAATCTCGACAATTCTGAATTTAAGATCATTTTTAGTTTATTTTTCAAAAAAATAATCTACCGACCCTGTTGCAAAGAACAAAAAAAAGTGCGTGATTTATATCGTGATTTATATCATTTCGGAACGATTCAGAGCAGTCGTTCTTTTTCGAAACGATTCCGAGGAATTGTTCCTTTACAGAGTCGTTTCATTTCGGAAGGAGTTCAAGGAATCGAACTTTTCCGGAGTCGTTTCATTTCAGATAGAGTCCGAGGAATCGTTCCTTTTTGGAGTTGGTGCATTTCGGATCGATTCCGAGGATTCGATCCTTTTGGGAACCAATGACCTAAGATACGTATACATTTTATGTCCGAAATTTTGAATTTATCACCGATTTTTTTTTAATTTTCGGAAATTTTTTATTAAAATTTCACGCTTCTTTGAAAAAAAAATGCGCGTAAACGCCGCATCGCTTGGAATTTTATATTAAAACACGTAAACGCCGCGGCGTTTCTTCCGAAAATTACGGTACTGATAATCTTAATTTTTTAGCCCAATTACTGTAGATATTATGCATCACGAAAAAAATTGTTACATTTGTGTTAAAATTATGACAAATGGCTTCTAATTTCGAACCCTGGTCGAAATATACGTTCGTAAATGATGTATAGCTCGCGGACTATACACCGATGCATATCCGCGGGTTATACACGAACTTTTTTTACTGCACTGCTCGATTTAGGGGTGCGGGTTATACACAGGGCGCGGGCTATACACCCGAAAATACGGTATGCAAAAAAACTTATTTGAAAAAACCGGTGATAAAAGATTTATTAAAAATTTCTGTAAAAAGACACTTGTCCCGAAGGGGTTAATAGACATTATATAACCACTATGTCTTCATACACGTATAATCTTTTGATAAGATTTTTAAAGTTTTTTTTTTTTTTTTTTTTTTTTTTTTCTAATAGTGTTCGTACGGTCATAACGGTGAACCGGCTAATTCACCTGAGGAAGCATTACGCTAACAATATGTTATCAAATTTCGCAAAATGCTACTACTACTAAGCCGTTACACATCAGTGGATTGAAAAGGAAAAAGAAAAAAACAGCAAAAGGAAGAGCGATCGATGTATAATTTTTCGAAGCCAAAATACACACAAACTGACAACGAAATGAACTGCATGAGTCATAAATGGGAAATGCTTTTAGAAGTTTTAAACATATCTTATTTGATTTGGGCTATTTATGCTGAAATAGTGGACATCTACGGTAAAACTCTAATTATTTAAATTATGTGTTCTCGTTCCTAAAACAATGTTGATTTTTAACTATTCGGAAAAAATAGTTGTTGTTCTCGGTAGAGAATTGGGAAATCTAAAGCATATCTGAATCTTTTGATTGGTTCAGTTCCGCTACTTATTTAATTTTATTTGTTTCCTGATTGGTCCAAGTTTTATGCCCAAAAATGGAATACTCCTGCTTTTAATTTTATTCGTTTTCTGATTGGTCGAAGTTTAATGTCCAAAAATAGAATACTTCTGTTGCCACGATGACAAAAAGAATAATAAAAACTTTTTAAAAAATTAATAATTTAAAAACGAATTGTGATAGAGATTTGAAACAAATTTCATTAAAAAGTGCATTTTTTCTCTACGCAAATGTGTAAAAATTTTAAATGTTCAATACATAATATAGAAATTGAAAAATTTGCAGTTCCGAAAATTGTAAAATTGAAATTTCATTTAAAATTTGTTTGTAATGGGTCCAGGAATATTAACGTTTAATCCATGTCGTACGTAATAGGAGGCGTTCAGAAATCAGTCTGATTAACTCCATCAAATAAAACTGCACATTTTAAACAGTTAAATTTATCTATCTTTAATCTATTGATTTTTTTTTAATCATTGGTCTAGGAATATTAATATTTAATGCATGGCGTACATATTATATGACTCGTTATAATCAGAGGCCTCTCTAAGGGGGGGGGGAGGATCAGGAAGGGAGCCTTCCCCCCCAAACATTCGAAAATGTTGCTACACTTGGCAAATTTAAAATTTTTATGGCAAATTTAACTAAAAATTTTAATAAAAACTGTAACATATTTTCTATTTTCGATAGAACTTGCAAAAGTTACAACTCTAATTGGGAATATCATTAAACTTTTTACAAATAAGAATTGTATTTCATTGTCTAAGTGTGGTAACTTGGCAAAATCATAAAATGAGTTGGCAAATATGAAAATTTGACTTGGCAATTTAAGGTCTTCTCCCCCACCAATAAAAAGTCTTAGCGATGGCCCTAGTTATGATCATCCTAAAAATGATGTTTATTATTATTATTAATTTAAATATAGAATTTATTTATAAGTCTTTAAAATTTGAGTCTTTGAAAATATCATTTTCCAAATAATCGTTGTAATTTGTAAAATCCTATTTTTTTTAAATAAAAAAAAAAAAAAAAAAAAAAAAAAATGATTTTTTATTTAAATTGGATTTTTTAAAATATTTAAATTAGATTTTTTTTTAAATATCAGACAGCGTTATTGTTTTATAACTTTTCTTTGAATTTATCAAATATGAATTATACATACACACACGTGCATGTTGTATAAATATTCCCAATATATATTAATAATATTATACAATTTACATAATGATTCAAAAGTAAAATTTTAGGCTATGGAAAAATATTTGTTAAAACAAAATTCATGGAAAATTGCAAATCAGATGTAAAAAATGAATTCAAACTCCAGCATTTTAGTTAAAATAAAAATAACTGCAGCAAATTAATAAAAAAAGAAGCAAATTAAATTGTTAACTCTTTTTTTGTTTCCTTAAAATACAGGGACATAAAAAAACGTGTTTGGCAACTTTATCAGTCTATGTCTAATTTGCGAATGTATAAAACCAAAGGAAGAAAACATTCGTTCTACTGAAGCAAAATGAAGCTATTGCATAAAAATATTTCATCGTGAATAAGTTTTAAGCATCAGCTTTATTGATAACTGTAAGAAATATCTTCCACCAAAAGGGGAAAAGGGGCTTCACACTAACTTCATACTAAAAATAACGTACGAACACATTGCATCCTACAGCGACAATATTAATTTTAAAGGATTTTGTGAAACGTAGCAATCGCAGCAATGTATGGATAATTAGTCCGAGTAATGTTTTATAATGTGGATCATTTTCCTCTAACGAGGCATAATGAAGTGTGAATATATTATTTGAAGTTATCGCATTTGTTGATCTACAAAGAGCGGCAGAAGAGTTCCACAAAGTGCGGCAAGGGAAGAAGGATGGGTCCTTTGAGCTCTGATGGTAGAATTTTCTATTACATAATTTTAATTCCGAAATGGCACAGCAACACCAGAAAATTCAACCAAATTTACTTGAAAAAGGTTTAATGCATTTTTTCACGTATATCGTTTAACCGGTTTTTTTCTTTGCAAAATACTGGTGGCAATGTGACATTTGGAATTTTGAAGAAATTTGCCCACCAGAGCTAAAAGGGTTAACATCCAAGCAAACGAAAAAGACAGTCTACCTCGTTGCATTACACGTTTTTATTTTTACAAAAGGCAGAGTCATCTGGTGCAAATTGCTTATTTTCCGATTTATTTTTAAATTCATTTTTGCTCTCAAATGCATCAAACTGGCAAATTGTCTTATTTAAAAAGTACACAGGGTGCTGTGATTTTCGATTCTTTGATAAATGCAGAAAATATCGCAAAAACGGCATTTTGAACCGATTTTTCCGAAGTCGGAGATCTGTGAACGAAAAAAAAAAAGGTCATACTGAGAAGGTAATTGTTTATTAATCAAATTCTAATGAATTGAGCGTATAATGACATCACACGGCACCTTATATGTCTCTTTAAAAATCCCCTCAGCAAGTTTCATGTTTCTACTTTTAAAAATGTGTCTGAAATTGTATCGGAAAATTTCGAGCTGTTAAAGGTGGAAAAACGTTTTTTTTTTTTTTTTTTTTTTTTTTTTTTCCCCGAATAAACCCTTAAATCCACCACTGCAGGTGCACAAAAAGAACAACACGTGATCCTAACGGTCTAAGGCGAAAGGTATCGCGCATCGCGGAGCCTATCTTTTTTATGCTTCAACTAACACGTGACGTCACATCTAAAACATGGTAACAATTATGTAGGCATTATTTGCAAGTAGTCTAATAAATATTCATAAAAAATATGTGTATTTTTATCCAGGTAGCATTTTAAGGACATCTTTTATTCTTTTTTGAACTACAACCTTTTGCACAGCAGATTAATGGTTTTATAGTATTTATATCAGCGGGCAATGGAAACATATAATTTCTTCGCAAAGCTTTGAATATGGGATTACAACAGCGGGGAGCGCCTATTTCAGTAACCTTAGGAGGGGGGGGGGGGGTCATTCGAATATGGTTAACAATCCATGACATAAAGAAAAAGATTTTTAAAAAAAGGGAAAATCATAGGACATAATTAGTTGTGACCAGAAGTTAGTGTAAAAGACTGGACTGGCTGCCGCACTGCGTTACAGTGGCTTTTCAGCCCGCTTGACCACATGATGCTCGATTGCAGGTGTACGAAAAGAGAATCACGTGACTTTAGTGAGGTGTCCTGCCTTTTTATTTAGCCTCGTGGATGATTCTAGCTGAAAACTTTATGGTCCTGAGGAAAAGAACAAAATCGTCTCTAATGTGATTGAAAAGATGGAAACCTTCCCAAAAGAGAATTGTCTTCCTTCCTATAGTATTCCTTCACAATTCCGTCTAAGTTTGTTTTATTATACTGTAATAACGCTAAAAAACTCTTCTGGAACACATCGTGGCTATATTCCTATAGTCTGTAGTTTAAAATTATTTGCACGTGAGAGGACAAAAATAATTCTATTGAGCAACAAAAACCCACAACATTAATTCTTCTCTTATATTCTTTAATGCACGTAATTCATATATATTTTTTTTAAAGTGACATTTTTTTTCGGGCGACTTCCGTTTCTCTTTAGAGGGACAAGAAAAATACACAGAGAGGAGAAGAAAAAAAACATCGCTCTAAAAAAAAAAAAAAAAAAAACTCCGAAGCACCTGACATCAGATCTACGAAAAAGGGAGAAATTCTCATCGAAGAAAGTGGAACAAATATCCTGAGGGGTCACAAAAATGCTCCCTTTTTCTTGATATTTTGAGCCCCGTGGCGGATATGGTGAAAATTCTCTTCAATGAACTTTTATTTTGCAGCTGTTTCACTTGTTCCACAGGGTTGCTACCGATGTCTCTGGATATTTTTGCGCCAAATATGTTTTCAAACAAAGAAAACTTGAACGAAAAAAGTCGTGCAGTTTGTTAGTAGTACCTACCGTTCATACTTTATTTGTGTGGATTTTGTTTTTGTTTTTTTTTTTTTCTTTTTTCAGTTGTTTTGAGTATGAGTTTAGGGATCTCAGTTTTACTTCTACATTTTAAAAAATGAAATAATTGTCGTTAATTCATTGTTCTTTATTTCAATATTTCAAACATAAATGAAATCCAAATCCTATTAAGAAGTCAATACTAATTATTGAATTTATATAAATATATCAGATTGTATTTGTAGAAACTACGTCCGATGAAATACCAAGATTGGTTAAGCAGAGCTAAGTTATGAAATTTTTGAAAAAAGGCTCATCTATTTTGCCATTACCATTTTATTTACTCTCATTATATTATATTTTTAGCTATAAATAAATATAAATAAAAGTGCAGGAACATCAACAAGCTAAAGAGCTAAAAGATAAAAAAAAAAAAAAAAGAAAAAAGAAAAAAAAAGAAAGAAAGAAAGAAAAAAGGCCCTAGAAATACATGACGTACAGAGGAGGTGGGTTGAAATTTATTTTTTAACCCCAGGTAGGCTGAAAAGAAAAAAAAATTTTTTTTCTTTTTTAACGATATTTTAAATGTCAGGATGTCTGTTTACAGCTTCTTTCGTTGCTTTTTGTTTGAATATTGTTTTTATGTGTTATATAGGATCATAAACAAGTGTTTATTTAAAAAATTTTAATGTATTTAATATTTTTTTTCCCGATATGAAGGCATATATACCACCGTAATTTTCTTTTTATATATTAATATGTGTGTAATAAAGAAAACTATGTGTATAAATTATGATGTTAGGAATGTTTTCTATTGAAGGGGGAGAGGGGAGATTTCAAGGCCGAATCGGGATTTCTTTTTAAATTTCCTTGTTTTCCATTTAAGCATATTAAAAATCAATCTGTAAGTTAGGATTTCTCTTTGGATAAGCAAGCAAACAAAACAAAAACATTAAATTAATCGAAGGTTCAACAAACAGCTTCCACGATCCCTACAGGTCATTGCAGTAGAATCTCGTTGCTATGAATGTTATTTAGATTGTTAGGGCGCTAGTCTCTCAGCCGCATCCCTCGATAATCTTAAGTCTACGGGCGTTTGATGCATTTTTATATTCAAAATATCTCCTCAGGAAATTAATATTTTAACTTCTTTTTTCAGTATTCTCTTCTTAAAAGGTGTTTTTATATTTTTTTCCAAAATATTTCAAAAATCTATGCGTAATTTTACAGGAAGTGTTAAAATTTTACTTCCACAGTTCGTCAGTTTTTTAAACATAAAATATTAAATTGAGAACAAATTTAACATTACAGAGAGGAATTCGGCGGCTCAGTGACTAGCTCCCGGTTACTAGAAATACATATACCTATGTTTCTTTACAAAAATATTCACTTTAACGATTTTTTCGGTATAGTGAATTACATCAGTACTCCATAGTGATTCATTGTAACGAGATTTTACTGTATTAACTTCACTTAATAAAAGATATTCTTCCATTTCAAAAATATTGGCAAGGAATTGGTGAAAATTTTATGGGCAAAATGGAAGCACTCCACTGTTAAAAAAATTCTGAAATTCACGAACATTTTTTTCCTGAATTTCACAGAAAAGCTCCCTTTTAACAACTAAAGGGTATTTTCCGTTACAAATCACAAAGTTCCATCATATTTCCTGAAAAAAAAAAAAACGAAACGGATGGAAATAAAAACAAAAAACGGAGACACTCCGTTGTGCGGGGAGCTCCATGGCCGAGTGGTCAAGGCACCACACCGCTAATCGCCTGCGAGCGCAGATTGTGGGTTCGAGTCCCATTGGCGCCATGGAATAATGAAGCATAAAAATTCCTTTTAAATTACATTTTTCTGTTTATTTTTCTCTTTTTTTCTTATTAAAAATCTTTTAATTTATTAGCCGAAAAATAAATAGTGTACGACAATTAAAAAAAAAAAAAAAAAAAAAAAAAAAAAAAAAAAAAAAAGTCTATATTTATATATATATTGTAAAAAAATTTTTGATAAAAAAATTTTTATTAAAAAAAACAGTGGTTTCAAACAGTGATTTTTTTTTAATTTAAACTATTTAAAAAATTAAAAATGATTTTAAAAAATAATATTACGCATCAGTCTAAAATAATCCGTTTACAAACATTCTAAGGAATATATATGAAAGGAAATCTTTAAAAAGCACGACGGGCTTTCCCACTAACTCATAAAAGGCATACTTTGTACCGTTTAGCATCAGCAACTTTGGCTCAGTTCGTAAGAATTTGTTCCGCAATCTGAAGGTCCCGAGTTCGGTCCTGAGGACGGCGTGAACTAAATTATCCAAAATAACAATTAAGTAAAATAACATAGCAGCTTAAAATCCCTCGGTGATTTCGAATTCTTTGAAGATTAATCGGTAAATCATTTTTAAAAATTATATTAAATTATTACTATTATAAATCAAACTTTGTAACGGAAAGTTACTGATTCTTACACCGGAGTTTTCCCTTCTTGTATTTCCCACAACGGAAAATCTACTAACGGAACGGTAAAAGTTCGGCTACATTGCTGCCGGTAGTTTCACCTGGAATTCACAGATTTATTTTTAACAGTGTACTTCAACTGGTCGTAAGAAGTTGATAGAATCAAATGTTAATTTGTCAATTTCATTTATAAGACCTTCATGAATTTTCTAAAAGAAACTATTATTGAATTTCTATAAAAAATAACTGACACTGTAAATTTTCAATATTTTAACTTTACTTTTTAGGGTAAGTGTTCGTTTAATCATTTATTTTACAATTAAATTCAAATGACAAAAATCATATATTACAGTTCTCGATACAGAAATGTATTAAAATTAAAATTAATTATATATATATATATATATATTTTGTCATTATTTAATCAAAATATATGGGTGATGGAAAGTTGTCAATGTCATATTCTCTTTTAGTATAACCTACAATATAAAAATATATAATTTGCTTCATGAGAAAATGACGCATTGTTGCAACACTATAATTATTGAAAAGGGAGAAAATTTGCTGTTGCTGATTTTTTATATTCAAATTTTGAAAATTTGATTTCATTAATATCAAATAAAAGAATGTGATTAATCTTTAGTATTTATATAAATAATTATTTACTAAGTAATTATATAGTAAAATATTGTACATTATTAGAAGATTGCGTAAGTTGTTTGAATCAATCAAAATCGGATAAAGGATAAATGTAAACGTATTCATTGGAAAACTCTGTGAGAATAAATTCGAGTAAATATTTTTAATATCAACCAAATACAAGGCTGAAATGAATTTGTACGTAACTTCTGACCTGTAACTGAAGCAATGGCAACCCCAAAGAAAAGCAAAAATGAAAAGGTGACCACCTAGAGGTACAGGTAGGTCAACGAAGGGGAGAGGGCTTCTGTCTCCCGTTCAACTGCGTAAAATTTCCGGACACTTCAAGAGAGCAATTTTTATATCTAAAAATATAAAATTTGTAGTTGTACGTGTGGCTAAGTAATTTGGGACCGAACAGTACTTTACATTCTTTGAGAAATTTATGATATTTTCAGTTGTAATCGATTCAACATTTGCTCATAACATTTTCTCAAGCTCTCGAGTTCCAAGTTCCAATTGCTAATTGTTGACAGCCGTTCTTGAAAAAGTTTTGTCTTTATCGAAAACGGGTTAACACTGTAGCATTTTTTAAATTGTGCTTGTATTACCAGTAAATTTGGTGCATTTAATAATAATAAAAAATTGTCATGAATTTGTCAGAAAGTAGGCAGCTTTAACCTGAAAAGAAAATTTTATAGACTTAATTCACTTAAAAAAAATTTTCTTTAGTAGAATAGTCATGTTTGTGTAGAATAAATTCAAATTTTAGTTTGATGTTCCAACCTGATTTTCATGGAATGTTACCGTCAATTTTTAAGTTATAACAGCCTCAAACTGCTCGGCTTTTGAAGTTGTTTAGTTACAGCAAATTACCTTGTACTGATAAATAGAAAGCAGTATTTTGCAGTATATACTCTTTTAGCAAGACAATGGTTATGGAATAAAAATATTATTTGCACTAGCTACAGTAGAATTGCAACAGGTGTCACTTTAACGAATTTTCCAGTCTATTATTGTATGGATTGTTAAAAAAATACGAATTCTCACAATTCATTAAGAAAATATTCACTTTAACGAATTTGTCATTTTTGCGAATTTAATCAGTGTTCGCCAGTGATTCGTTGTTACGAGATTTTACAGTATATGCTGACTAATGTGTGTTCAGCCATTGGACATTGTTAAAAATAAATCTGTGAATTCCAGGTGAAACTACTGGCAGCAATGTAGTCGAACTTTTACCATTCCGTTAGTAGATTTTCCGTTGTGGGAAATACAAGAAGAGAAAACTCCGGTGTAAGAATCAGTAACTTTCCGTTACAAAGTTTGATTTATAATAGTAATAATTTAATATAATTTTAAAAAATGATTTACCGATTAATCTTCAAAGAATTCGAAATCACCGAGGGATTTTAAGCTGCTATGTTATTTTACTTAAGTGTTATTTTGGATAATTTAGTTCACGCCGTCCTCAGGACCGAACTCGGGACCTTCAGATTGCGGAACAAATTCTTACGAACTGAGCCAAAGATGCTGATGCTAAACGGTACAAAGTATGCCTTTTATGAGTTAGTGGGAAAATCCGTCGTGCTTTTTAAAGATTTCCTTTCATATATATTCCTTAGAATGTTTGTAAACGGATTATTTTAGACTGATGCGTAATATTATTTTTTAAAATCATTTTTAATTTTTTAAATAGTTTAAATTAAAAAAAAAATCACTGTTTGAAACCACTGTTTTTTTTAATAAAAAATTTTTTATAAAAATTTTTTTTACAATATATATATATATAGACTTTTTTTTTTTTAATTGTCGTACACTATTTATTTCTTTATTAATTTATTTTTCGGCTAATAAATTAAAAGATTTTTAATAAGAAAAAAAGAGAAAAATAAACAGAAAAATGTAATTTAAAAGGAATTTTTATGCTTCATTATTCCATGGCGCCAATGGGACTCGAACCCACAATCTGCGCTCGCGGGCGATTAGCGGTGTGGTGCCTTGACCACTCGGCCATGGAGCTCCCCACACAACGTAGTGTCTCCGTTTTTTGTTTTTATTTCCATCCGTTTCGTTTTTTTTTTTTTTTTTTTTTTTTTTTTTTTTTTTTTCAGGAAATATGATGGAACTTTGTGATTTGTAACGGAAAATACCCTTTAGTTGTTAAAAGGGAGCTTTTCTGTGAAATTCAGGAAAAAAATGTTCGTGAATTTCAGAATTTTTTTAACAGTGTAACAACTTTGTAGATTAAGCGCAGTTAAAATGATAGTGTAATGTTATCATAATTGCTATGTATAATAAATAATTTAAATATTGCTTATATATCTACAGGGAGTATGTGCTTGAGGCATTCTCAAATCGATATATAATTAATTTTATTAATTTATAATCATAACAGTCTATTTTATGCCAGGTGTAAGTGTAGTGTCTGGTACGTTTTCTCCTTTTCTATCCACTTTAATAATGTTATTATGATCTATTTTTAATGTTTTTCTGCATTTTATTTTGGTTTTATGTGTGTTAGTAACCCCAAATTCGTATTATTTTGCTTTTCATGGTTAATGCGAAGATGAAACCACACACTTTATTTGTAGTTGTCTATATTTGGGGTCTCACGAGTTAGTTCTGGAAATTCCAAATATTCTTTTAATTCATTTCTTTAAAAAATCCTCATAAGTAAAGAAATTTAATTTAATTAAAACAAGCTCATGAAGAGGCAATACCTACCCCCGTTCACCAGTTGCTGGTGTCTTGCAAAGAAAGAACTTATAAACCACCTTTATCGCCAAGCAGACAAAGAAATTGATACTTCAAAACTTCTGCGATCGCACTAAAGTCGCCAATCTGGAACAAAACTTTTCCCGCCACCTGAGTTGACCCGGCGGTGACCCCTCGAGTCTCACAGTAGGGCAAAATACGACCCCTCAAAATACACGTGGAGCAAAGAATATTCAGAGTCTTCCAGGTCTGATTCAAGGTCAGACGGATCCTGTAGTCTGTATTTGAAATATGGGATAATTAGTCGAAAGCACTTATTTGTTTGGATATTTTTGCTCAAGAATGTTTATTATTTAGAGGACGTCTGTGAGCTGTTTAACCGCTGAATAATATTGATCTTGTATTCTTTCAGTCGAATGAGAAGAAATATGATCAGCCTCTTTCGCAGTACGCAGAATTTCTCCAATTTGGGAATGCATTTTTTTTTCTTTTGGTATTTAGAATTTCTGTATAATTCGCTATTTTCAGAATTTTATTTGCTAACAAGCACATACTTATATACTAGTTAAAGCAAAGCCCAGAGCCTATCGTTTATTTAGAGAATCTCATTCTTAATTTTTGTACTCTTTCTTTCTCAATATATGTAAAAAAAAAAAAAACAGACGGCTTTTAATTTTTCTTGGGAAAATTAATCAGAGATTCGCTGGAAACATTACGTTTTTTTTTTTTTTTTTTTTTTTTACATAGGAAAGCTGAACCGGAGAGACACAGGAGGAAAATAGACTGGGACCTCAGTAAAGCGAAATCCGATCCACTACAAAAATTTAAACCTGAGTTGAAATTCAAACCCGGCACCCTTTATCTAGTAATAGAGTTTGTTTGTTTGTGTTTATTTCGGCCAATTATCTGCACTTGAGATATTACTCTAAAGTGGAGGCCTTTCCGAGGGAACCGAACCCATATTTACGCAAAGAAACCCAAGGTTCAAGGAAAACTTCGAACGGTTAGGCCGACGGCCGTGATTGGTCTCGAACCCAGCACCTGTCGTCTACCAGTTTCGAAGGCAGAACCACTCGGCTACTGATGGGGCGTTTAGTAGCAAATAAATTGAGCTACAAAACTTAGCTAAAAGTTAGCGCCCTAAGCACCAAAGGAAGAATGTGGGCATTTTTCATGGAGAAAAATTCGAGAACTTTCTTTTTTATTATTTCTCATTCTTCCTTCGTCTAAAACAAACTGTGTCGACATTTTTTTTTTTTTTTGTGACACGTTTGATTAAACTACTAACCATATGCACAGAGTAATTGATTGCTTATATTTTAATGATACATATTTAATCTATAATAGTAGACACAAGCAGAAAGTTTTGAATAACTTGATAAACGAGAATCCATAATGAATTAGGACGGTATTTAAAAAATATATTTCTCCAAATTCATCAACTTGAAATTTTCTGACATATTTTCAGACTCCTTTTTTACAGTAAAAGCATAAAACTTGCGGATGACATTTTTAAAGAGACTTATAAACAACCCTGTGTTTTTATTTTTTCATTTACTTAATTGGAACTTGATTACCGTATGAAATTTTATAAACAGTTATTTTCTCGGTAAACGGAAAAAAAGTGACCGGAAAAAAGTTATCGGAAAAAAGTGACCTAAACTACAAAAGCGGGAAAAAAGTGACACGGAAAAAAGTGACAAGGAGAAAAAGTGACACGGAAAAAAAGTGACAAGGATTGGTTTTGGGGATTTATTATTGATTTTGGGGATTCATTGGTTAAGTATGAAAGGGGGATCGGGCGGGGAGGGGGCTCATAATTTAGGTAAATGGGTTTTTCATGCTGAATGAACTATTTTGGTTCAATTTTTGGATATACGTTCATACTGAAAAGACGCTTGCCTGATTAGTTTTGGGAAGGGACGATTACCCCCCCCCCCATCCGTCCTCAATTAGATGAATGGGTTTTTATGCAGAATTATCCAACTTGTGTCAAATTTGCACATAGGTTCTTTTCGATAAGGCTTATATATAATATAAAGTGCCTGAAGAGTTTTAGGAGTTTAATGGTTAAGTATAGAAGGGGAACGGGGGATAACCTTTTTTAAATTAATGGATTTTTACGGATAATTATCCGATTTCCTTCGAATTTTGGACATGGGTTAATTATGATAAGACGTATTTCTGATTATTTATGGGGTTCTTTTGCTAATTAAAAAGGGGGCGGGTGATTACTACCCCCGGCCTTAAATTAGATTAAAAAAAATTATGCACACTTTTCCGATTTATTTCAAATTTTGGATGTAGGATCTTTCTCATAAAGTAAATTCCTGAATAGTTTTAAGGGTTTAATGGCTATGTACAGAGGGAGAACGGGGGACAAACCCCCTTAAGGGTGTATTCAAAAAAACGCTTTTCCACCTTCAACAGCTCGAAATTTTCCGATACAATTTCAGACACATTTTCAAAAGTAGAAGCATGAAACTTGCTGAGGATATTTTTGAAGAGATGTACAAGGTGCCATGTGCTGTATTTTTACGCTCAATTCATTAGAATTTGATTTATAAACAATTATCTTCTCAGTATGACCCTTTTTTTTCGTTCACAGATCTCCCGCCAGGGGAAAATCTGTTCAAAATGCCGTTTTTGATTGCTTTTTTCGCAATATTTTCTGCATTTATCAAAGAATTGACAATTACGGCACCTTGTGTACTTTCTAAATAAGACAATTTGCCAGCTTGATGCATATGAGAGTAAAAATGAAGTTAAAAACAAATCGGAAAATAGGCAGTTTGAATCGAAATACACCCTTAAATTAAATAAATGGCTTTTTGCCCAGAATTATCCGATATGCTTCAAATTTTCGATGTATATTCATTATAAAAAGGCGTATCTCTGATTAATTATGGGGTTCTTTTGCTAATTAAATAAGGGAAAGCGGGCGATTAATCCCCCACTCTTTAAATAAGATTTTTTTTTCACAATTATCCAACGTATTTCAACTTTTGGATATAGGTTTTACCTGATAAAGTGAATCCCTGAATACTTTTAGGGGTTTAATCGCTAAGTATAGAGGGATGAACGGGGGATAACCCACAAATAATCAGGAGTTCGCCTTATCATAATGAACGCACATTCAAAGTTTGAATCAAATAAGATAATTCTGCGTAAAAAGCCATTTATTAATTTAAGGGGGGTTATCCTCCGTTCCCCCACTGTATATGTCGGACGTTCCTCTCAGCCCGCACAACTTTGAAGAATGTCCGTGGTAGTTATAGCTGCCACCACCGATATTACTAGGTGATATCGGTCACCCACTGTGAGGATTGTGTAAATGAACACTGACGCTGTCAATTAACTGAATTAACAGTTTATTTAGAATATATTACACTAAATACGCTATTTACCATTCTATACAATTACAACTCGGATATAGGTAATCCGGTTCAACATTAAATTAAATACAGTAAAGGTTGACTGTGTACTATTCGAATTACACCTTCCACCTCACACTCAATGCACGTTAGATTAAATTTATCGGAGATCCCTTTCGAATCTTCCAACACATGGATACTCGGCCTGCACTTCTCGGCCCAGAGCACTAAACACCAGGACGTCTGTGTCCCTTGCTCTCCAGATACGCACTGCCTCCGCACTACAACGGAGCACACCCTATCAGGACCTCTGTCCTACACTACTCTCTAGGTATGAACCCAGATACGAACTGAACTAATCTAAGATAAGACTTGCTCTTCTCAAATCACGTTGTTTCCCCAATGTCAACCCCCTTTGGGGCTTATCCATTGGACACATTCCACATTCCTTTCTTGATTAGTGACATGTTGCTTGTCAGCTCATCATCCACATACCTCACTGACGGATGAACACGCCTCTCCGCAATCTCCTCTTTCTCACTCACCACCTGTAGAGGATTACCTGTCAATTCTCCCTTCAACAAAGAAAGAATGTCACCTTGAAAATTCTAGTACACAGCCGGTATAATATAAAAGAGATTAAGACAGAGAAATAACGGAAATTCCAATCTTTAGCAGAGGTGGTCTCAGAACCTGACAGTATACTTAGCCATTAAACCCTTAAAATTATTCTGGGACTAACTTTATGAGAAAAAACATATATCCAAAATATGAAATATATCGGATAAGTGAACATAAAAAACAATTTATATAATTTAAGGGGATCGGAAAATCACCCGCCTTAATTTTTAATTAGAAAAATAACCCCATACGTAATCAGGGATACGCCTTATCATAATGAATCTATAATCCAAAATTTGTAGCAAATCCTATAATTCTGCGTAAAAAGTAATTTAATTTAAGGTAGGTTATATTCTATTCCCCTTCAATACTTAGATATCAAATCCTTAAAACTATTCAGGGATCCACCTTACCAGTAAGAACCTATATTTAAAATTTGAAATACATGGGGTAATTCTGCATAAAAACCTATTTATCTAGTTTAAGGGGGAGATAATTGCTCGCCCCCCACCCTTTATAATAAGCAGAAGAACCCCATAACTAATCAGAGATACGTCTTATCATAATGAATCTATGTCCAAAATTCTAAGCAAATCGGATAATTATGCGTAAAAAGTTATTAATTTAATTTAAGAAATCTTATCCCCCGTTCTCCCTCTATATATAACCATTAAAACTCTTCATGCATTATGTACTATATATAAGCCTTATCGAAAAGAACCTATATTCACAGGGCTTGACTTAGACAGTGGGGGACCCTGGGGAAAACATTATTAGAGTGGCCCCCTTTTATCTTAAAAATGTTTGTGAATTATACTCAAGTGACTAAAATTAAAATTCAAACCTATTGTATGCATGCATAAATTTTGTACCAAGTACTGATTTCAGTATTTATATTTCACATCTTTATACATAATAACAGATGATAAATAATTTTAACTATTAATTTTCTTATGATGTAACTATTACTTTAAGGGAACGTGGGGCAGGGAAGCAAAGGGTGTAGGAGAAAAAAGACCACTTAAAATTGAAAAAAAAAAAGAATTTTGGTAGTATTTTGCTATTTTATATCTTTTGGCCCTCTTTTAACAATAAACTTTTCTCTTCTTGCCCCCCCCCCCTTAAACCGGGGCCCGGGGCAATTGCCCCGCATGCCCCTGCCTTAGTCAGGCCCTGTATATTCAAATTTGACACACGTTGGATAATTCTGCATAAAAACCCATTCATCTAACTGAGGACGGATGGGGGGGGGGGGGTAATCGTCCCTTCCCAAAACTAATCAGGCAAGCGTCTTTTCAGTATGAACGTATATCCAAAAATTGAACCAAAACAGTTAATTCAGCATGAAAAACCCATTTACCTAAATTATGAGCCCCCCCATCCCCCTTTCATACTTAACCAATGAATCCCCAAAATCAATCCTTGTCACTTTTTTTCCTTGTCATTTTTTTTCCGTGTCACTTTTTTTCCGCTTTTGTAATTTAGGTCACTTTTTTTCCGATAACTTTTTTTCCGGTCACTTTTTTTCCTAGATTCGTTTTGATCATATCTTTCTGCTGACATCTCGAACCAAAATTTGTTGTTGTATAATTAATAGTAATTTAAGTAAATTGTCTATATTATTTATGTGGTTTATCAATACTTCCTACCTATAAAGTGTTAATAATCATATTGGCTATTGTTTTAAGGAAAGGTCATAATAACTTGAGCTAGTATTGTCTTTCTCTAGATATTTTCTTTACTAATTGTGTTAATATAGTTGGAAGGAATAATTAACTTTATTTAAATTTAAATTATTGTTAAAGTAATATTTAAATGAAGCAACATTTTTTAAGTTTGAAGAGTGTACAATAACATTTGCTTAGAATTTTAATTGGCCAATAGTAGAAGAAAAAAAAAAAGGCTCAAAAGAGAGCCATAGTGAAGAAAAAAAAAGGCCCAAAAGAGAGCCATAGTGAAAAAAAAAAGGCTCAAAAGAGAGCCATAGTGAGGAAAAATAAAAGTGAAGATTTTCAGTATATTTGTTTTAAGTGTGAGAACCAGTATTGAATTTGGAAATATTTTAGTGAGGATAATTGTAGAAATTTATGAATCTAGGAAAAAAAGTGACCGGAAAAAAGTTATCGGAAAAAAAGTGACCTAAACTACAAAAGTGGAAAAAAAGTGACACGGAAAAAAAGGGACAAGGAAAAAAAGTGACACGGATTGGTTTTGGGGATTTATTATTGATATTGGGGATTCATTGGTTAAGTATGAAAGGGGGATAGAGGAGGGGGGCTCATAATTTAGGTAAATGGGTTTTTCATGCTGAATTAACTGTTTTGGTTCAATTTTTACTTTCTTCTATCTTCAATAGAAGAAAGTATTGTAATCAAAATTTTTTTCGACTTCTGGTTTTTGACGGATTTACACGTTTTAGGGGTCAGAGATTCCAAAAAAGATGTTTTTACAAAATGTATGTCTGTCTGTCCGTGTGTCTGTGTGTCTGTCTGTGTGTGTGTCGCCATTCTACCATCAAAAAGTGTATGAAGTTATGCATAGAAATGAACCAAATTTTTTGTGTTTTTGGCTGTGGCAAGCAGGTCCTCCTTCAGTTTTGAAATATTCCGCCGGTAAGAGGCGCTGCAATCGCGATTTTTGTGCCATTTTCAATATTGTACCGATCAAAAGTACATGAAGTTATGCATCGAATTGACCCAAATTTTTTGTGTATGTGTATGACTATGGCTAGTTAGTCCTCCCTGAATTTGAAAATAATCTGCCGGAAGGGGGCGCTGCAATCGCGATTTATGTGCCATTTTCAATATTGTACCGACACAAAGTATATGAAGTTATGTATCGAATTAAACCAAATTTTTTGTGTATCTGTATGGCTATGGCTAGTTGGTCCTCCCTGAATTTGAAAAACATACGTCGGAAGGGGGCGCTGCAATCGCGATTTTTGTGCCATTTTCAATGTTGCACCGACCAAAAGTACATGAAGTTATGCATCGAATTGAAAGAAATTTTTTGTGTATGACTATGGCTAGTTGGATTGCCCTGAATCTGAAAAAAATCCGCCGGAAGGGGGCGCTGCAATACGGAATTTTATGCCATTTTCAATATTGCACATAAAAGTGTATGAAGTTAGTTCTAGAACTGAACTAATCATTTTGTATATGATTATTTTTTGGTAAGGCAAGTAGGTCCTCCCTGAATTTGAAAAAAAATCTGCCTATCATTTTATTGTCCATCGGCTCGTGCAGAGACGGAAATTTTTTTTTACTCCGATTAATTGATTGAAGCAGAAATTTAAGATGAAAATCAAAGTTGGTAAGGTGTTGAATTAAAGTTATTAAAGCATTAAAATGAGTAACTTTTTTTTTATTATTAAGATGCATGTATGAGATAGAAGAAAGTTTTGGGATTGGCACATCCAACTAGTTGGATATACGTTCATACTGAAAAGACGCTTGCCTGATTGGTTTTCGGAAGGGACGATTACCCCCCCCCCCCTAATCCGTCTTCAATTAGATGAATGGGGTTTTATGCAGAATTATTCAACGTGTGTCAAATTTGAATATAGGTTCTTTTCGATAAGGCTTATATATAGTATATAATGCATGAAGAGATTTAGGAGTTTTAATGGTTATATATAGAGGGAGAACGGGGGATAACCTTTCATAAATTAAATTAATAACTTTTTACGCATAGTTATCCGATTTGCTTAGAATTTTGGACATAGGTTCATTATGATAAGACGTATCTCTGATTAGTTATGGGGTTCTTCTGCTTATTATAAAGGGGGGGAAGCAATTATCTCCCCGTTAAACTAGATAAATAGGTTTTTATGCAGAATTTTCCCATGTATTTCAAATTTTAAATATAGGTTCTTACTGATAAGGTAGATCCCTGAATAGTTTTAAGGATTTGATATCTAAGTATTGAAGGGGAATAGAATATAACCTACCTTAAATTAAATTACTTTTTACGCAGATTTATAGGATTTGCTGCAAATTTTGGATTCTAGATTCATTATGATAAGGCGCATCCCTGATTACATATAGGGTTATTTTTCTAATTAAAAATTAAAGCGGGTGATTATCCCCCCCCCCCTAAATTATCTAAATTGTTTTTTATGTTCACTTATCCGATATATTTCATATTTTGGATATATGTTTTTTCTTATAAAGTGAATCCCAGAATAATTTTAAGGGTTTAATGGCTAAGTATACAGTGGGGGAACGGAGGATAACCCCCCTTAAATTAATAAATGGCTTTTTACGCAGAATTTTCTTATTTGATTCAAATTTTGAATGTGCGTTCATTATGATAAGGCGAATTCCTGATTAATTGTGGGTTATCCCCCGTTCATCCCTCTATACTTAGTCATTAAACCCTTAAAACTATTCAGGGATTCACTTTATTAGGAAAAAACCTATATGCAAAATTTGAAATACGTTGCATAATTGTGAAAAAAAATCTTATTTACAGAGTGGGGGATTAATCGCCCGCTTCCCCTATTTCATTAGCAAAAGAACCCCATAATTAATCAGAGATACGCCTTCTTATAATGAATATACATCGAAAATTTGAAGCAAATCGGATAATTCTGCGTAAAAAGCCATTTATTTAATTTAAAGGGGTTTATCCCCCGTTCTCCCTCTAAACATAGCCATTAAACCCTTAAAACTATTCAGGAATTTACTTTATGAGAAAGATCCTACATCCAAAATTTGAAATAAATCCGATAAGTGTGCATATTTTTTAAAAATCTAATTTAAGGACGGGGGTAGTAATCACCTGCCCCCCCTTTTTAATTAGCAAAAGAACCCCATAACTAATCAGAAATACGTCTTATCATAATTAACACATGTCCAAAATTCGAAGTAAATCGGATAATTCTGCATAAAAAGCCATTTATTTAATTTAAAAGGGGCTTCCGCCATCTCCCTTTTATACTTAGCCATTAAATCCTTAAAACTGTTCCGGAATTCACCTTATCAGAAAGAACCTATATTTAAAAATTGAAATACATCAGATGATTCTGCATAAAAATCTATTTATCTAGTTTGAGGGAGAGATAATTGCTCGTCTTCCCTTTATAATAAGCAAAAGAACCCCATAACTAATCAGAGATACGTCTTATCACAATGAACCCATGTCCAAAATTCGAAGCAAATCGGATAATTATCCGTAAAAAGCCATTAATTTAATTTAAGAAAGGTTATCCCCCGTTCCCCTTCTATACTCAACCATTAAACTCTTAAAATTCTTCAGGCATTGTATACTATATATAAGCCTTATCGAAAAGAACCTATATGTAAATTTGGATATAGGTTGGATAATTCACAAGTTGGATTTCACAAGTTCAAACACAAGTTGGGTAATTCTGCATAAAAACCCATTCATCTAATTGAGGACGGATGGGGGGGGGGGGGTAATCGTCCCTTCCCAAAACTAATCAGGCAAGCGTCTTTTCAGTATGAACGTATATCCAAAAATTGAATCAAAACAAGTTAATTCAGCATGAAAAACCCATTTACCTAAATTATGAGCCCCCCTCCCCGATCCCCCTTTCATACTTAACCAATGAATCCCCAATATCAATAATAAATCCCCAAAACCAATCCTTGTCACTTTTTTTCCGTGTCACTTTTTTTCCTTGTCACTTTTTTTCCGTGTCACCTTTTTTCCATGTCACTTTTTTCCGCTTTTGTAGTTTAGGTCACTTTTTTTCCGATAACTTTTTTTCCGGTCACTTTTTTTCCGTTTACCGAAATTTATATATGCATGTTTTATAATTTTTCTTTATGTGGATTTTCTTGATTGACACCAATACTTCTATTCAATTTCAACGTATCAGTATTTTTATGTAAATTGTATGTTATTATCTAAGTGTATAAATTGGAATCTATATTGCATAGTGGTCATATTGAATTACTATTTCACCTTTTGTTTTATTGGAAGTATATTGTGTGATATCAATGGTTGAGGAAAATTAGAGTATTTAGTAGGTTAATTAGAAATTAAATGCATCGATTATCTGAAGGGTATTAATTAGTATAATAAGTGGAGAAATATCTGTACTAAGTTAGAAAATTAGGAACTATTAATTTGGTAGTGTAACTATTCTTGTGGGGTGATAATAACAATCGGTGAAGGTATGGCTTTCTTATTGAAACTGAAAAAGGTGGATCTTCAAGGGGTAGCCGAAGAATTGGGTTTTGAATTCGCGGAAGATGATACCAGAATTCAGCTTAAGAAAAAGATAATGGACAGTGATGAGTATGACGAGGGTGTTATTAAGGAATTATCTGACGCTATTGTTGCAGAACGATTAGAGCGCGAAGAAAAACAGGAAAAATTAGAACGCGAAAAGTTAGAACTCGAAAAGCTAGAAAAACAGGAAAAGTTAGAAATGGAAAAATTAAGAATGGAACATGAATTAGAAATGGAGAGACTAAGGGTTCAAGGATCGGCAAATAATTTTAATGGGTCTAGGGAATCTAATAATGAAAGTAACATAGAAAAATTGATCAAAAGTGTTAAAACTCTATCTATCAAAGTACCGGAAGGGACTGAGGGATGGAATTTTTTTTTTAACAGCTTAGAAAGGGCATTCAAAACTAAAAATGTACCGGAAAACCAGCAGGCCGAAATTCTACTAAATATGTTAGGAGATAAGGCGGATAATTTGTTAGTTTATACCACTACAGAACAAATGGAGAAATATGAGGAATTAAAGGAGTTAGTTCTAAGGGAACATGAGCCGACACCAAAGGCGTGTTTGGAAAATTTTAAGAAGGCTAAGAGAAACCAGAATGAAACTCATGTATTATTTGTATCGCGTTTAATAGCGACGTGGGAAAATTATTGTAAGATTAGAGGTGCCTACTCTTATGAAAAGGTCAACCAGTTAATAGTTACTGATAAATTAGTAAGTACGTTAGATGAGGATACTGCGTCATATATTGGGTTAACTCACCAAGGTAAATGGTTAGAAACTTCTAAAATTGCTAAAGAATGTGAAAATTATTTTGACGCTAAACATAAGTCTTACGCCGTTACGTATAAAAGTTTTAAAGGTAAAGATAGGCATGTAAACAATGAAAAAATGAGACCGAGGGAGGATAGCAAAGTTAGTAATAATTGGAGGCAAGACGGGAGTAATGAGACTAATTCTTTTTCGGATAGGAAAATAGATTTTAAGAAACCGAGTGATGCTTCAGCGCCTAAATGCTTTAAATGTGGTTTGAGAGATCATTACCAACCAGGGATGAGATTCTTCCGCGGATCCGCGGTTTTCCGCTTTTTTGTTATTTTCAAATTTTTTGATTTACCAAAAAAAAAAATACAGGACGCGTAATTTCGTCAAAATATCGCGAAAAAACGGCAAATTTCCTTAAAAGATGGCCAAAAAACGACTAATTTACGGCCAATTTTGTCAAAAGATTCGCGAAAGGATGGTTAAATTCGTCACAAAATACCGAAAAAATAGCAGATTTTGTCAAAAATCGCGATAAAGCGACAATTTTCGTCCAAAAATCGCGACAAAATGGCGAATTTCGCAAGATGTTTTGCGAACAATCACAACTTTTGTCAAAAAATCAGGATAAATCGGTACATATCGTCAAACGATCGCGAAAAAACGGCAGATTTCGTCAAACGATAGCGAAAAAACTGCAGATTTCGTCAAATGATCGCGAAAAAACGATAGATTTCGTCAAACAATCGCGAAAAGACGGCAGATTTCGTCAAAATATTCGCAAAAAATAACAAATTTTTGAAAAAAAAAAAAAAAAAACTTTAAATTTTGCCAAAAGATTCCAACATATGACAGATTTCATGAAGAGATAGTGATAAAACTAAAAATTTCATCAAAGCGACTCTGAAAAAAACTAACCCAAAAATTAATTTTCAAAATTATTTTTTTGCCATTCCAAATACAGACTTTCCTGGTCCAAAATCTATTTTTGACACCTCTAAATCTTTCTGAATGGATGTGACTTCTGAAAGCAGCCATTCATTGAACAAAAAATACCCTTATATTCAACAAAAGTATCCTTTTTTTTCAACAAAAATGTTTTTTTCAATAAATCCATCTTGCCCTTTTTAAAAAGAAATAAAAACAATAGTGATACATGTTATCTTCTACACTCAAATAAGCATTAATTTATAATTAAATTTGTATCTTGCACATTTATTTTTTTAAAAAATAAATAAAATTTTTCTCAAAATTTTTAAAAAATAATATTGATTTTAATTATGCATTAATTATTGTTAAAACAAAAATTATTGCATTTCAGTCTTCTTTTCCAAATGATCAAGTTCAATTTTTGCATTTAAAAATGACTTATCAGTTAGGACCCACTTTTGTAAAAAAGAGACCCAGAATTTAAGTTCTGGGTCCTGGAGACTCAGGATTTTTAAAGTCCAGCGACATCACTAGATATCTTTAATGTGTAATATCCAAGAAAAAAGCAGGAGAAAGAAATTTACCTTGTGCAAGAGCAAAACTAAAAAACAAAGAAAATTTCAATAAAAAAAATATTCATGCCAATAACAGGGTTTTATTAATGTACTGTATCTTGATAAACTAAATTTACATTAGAGTAAGTATAAATAATTTCTGCAATTCACGTTAATAATTTCCTTTTAATTTAATTTACCAAAAGCTAAATTGTATGTTATTATATTAATACAATTATATTTGTTGCGATTGACATTCCTGTCATTGCTCAAAAGTCGTTCGCGCAGTTTTCAGCTTTTTTGCTTTTTGGTCAATCTCATCCCTGTTACCAACGTTTTTGTAATAAAGTGGGTAATGAAGGAAATAATGGTAATAAAGGGCGAGATCCGAAAGCGGGTGTACATAAGATTGTGGTAAAAGAAAGCAAAGTGTTACCTAATGGAGCTATTGTGGCGAGAATATCAGCAAAGGCCGAACAGAGAACTAATGTTATTGGTGAGAAATTAAATAAACTTGAGAAAATTGAAGTTAGTGTAAATGGGCAAAAAGCAAAGGGATTGGTTGATTCTGGATGTGAAATTAGTGTTGTTCATAAAGATTTGGTACCGGAAAAGAAATTAAAAGGAGCGCGTAGTATATATTTACAAGGGTTATTCGGTGAAGCAGTTAAATCGCCGTTGGTTAAACTACCGTTAGCTATTCCGCAATTCGGACAAACTAATATAATTCATCAGGAAGTACTTTGCGCAGTGACTGATAATATTAATGAGCAAGTAATCTTACATCCCGAAGTGATTAATGAGTTGTCAGGTGTCAACCGCGAGGAGCCATTGCTAGAAGCCCAAGAATTAGAAAGTTCAGAAATTATTATTGATAATTCGAGTGAAAAGGAAGATATGAGTAACGATAATTGTAATGTTTACGCAATAGAAGCGCGGTCAGAAAATGTACAAACTCAGAATACGGAAAAAACGGAAGTAGAGAAAGATAATGAAGCCATTGTTAGCAATTCAGATATGTTTAAGAAATCCCAATTGTAAAGAGTTAGAGAAAGTTTGGGAGTTAGCTAAAATGGATAAGGGGGATTATTATATTGTAAATGGTTTATTGTATCATAAAGAGAAATTGTTAGGCGAGACTATAGCGCAATTAGTAGTACCCAAAGTTAGAAGGGAAGAAATCTTAAAATTAGCGCATAGTTCGGTATTTGGAGGGCATCATGCAACCAAGAAAACCTTACAGAGAATCAGGTATTCATTTTATTGGGAGGGGATGGCGAAAGAAACTAAACAATTTTGTGAGTCGTGTTTAGAGTGCCAATTGACTAGGGGGGTTAAAGTAAATGATAGAGCTCCTATTTCCCCAGTATCGCGGCCGGAACTCCCATTTCAGGTGGTTAATGTTGATTTAATTGGGCCTATTGATCCTAAAAGTTCCCAAGGGCATCGGTATATACTAACCTTAATTGATCAGTATACCAGGTGGGCGGATGCGATCCCTCTAAAAAGTTTAACTGCGAAAACCCCGTGTGATGCGTTACTTCAAATATTTATGAGAACAGGAATTCCAAATATAATCGCCTGCGATAATGGAACCAATTTCACTGCCGACTTAACGAAAGAATTTGAGAAAAGGTTAGGTGCTAGTCCAAGATTTTCGACTCCCCAGTATCCACAGTCTAACGGGCTCGTGGAACGATTTAATCAGACCCTTAAACGTATGTTACATCATACTATTAGAGAAGAAGGAAAAAGATGGCATGAACAAATACCATTTGTATTATGGGCGTATAGGGAAGTCCCAAATTCTACGACGGGAATCGCACCTTTCCAATTATTATATGGTAGAGCGCCGGAGGGTCCTTTATCGAATCTCAAGTCAGCCTGGGCAGGAGAAAATAAGGGGACGCAGTTAGATACTACGCCGATTCATGAGTATCTGAATAAACTTAGGGGACGTTTAGGAAGAGCCGCAAATGAGGCAAAATTATCGTCTGAGGTGCAACAAAATAGAATGGCGTATCATTATAACTTAAGGTCAAAGGATAAAACGTTTGAAGTAGGCGATAAAGTAATATTGTTAATCCCCGATTCAACTAATAAGCTATATTCTAGGTGGCAAGGGCCGGCAACCATAGTCGACAAACGAAATCAGCATTCGTTTATAGTTGAGTTAGCCGACGGGAGTAGGAAGCATGTGCACCAAAATAAAATACGAGAATTTATTGCTAAATGTAATATAGTTAATATTGTTTTTGAGGCTGATGAGGAAAAAATAGGAGCAATAAGGGATCTAAAGAGGAAGTTAGATCTGTTTTGGGATTAATGGGATTTTACCGATCTTATATTCCAAATTATGCCGAAATTGCTATACCATTAACCGAATTAACCAAAGAGAAGGTTAAAAATACTGTACCATGGGATGAAAGGGCAGAAAAAGCATTTAATACTCTTAAAGATGAGTTATGTAAAGTGACGATGGCTACACCTATCGTAGGCCGGGAATATCAGCTCCACGCAGATGCTTCCGACCTGGCAGTAGGATGTTGTCTTACTCAAAAAGATGAAAAGGGTCAGTTTAAACCGATAGCTTTTGCCAGTCAGAAATTGTCAGGGGCTCAGCGGGCTTGGCCGAGTATAGAGAAAGAGGCGTGGTGTATTCTCTTTGGGTTGCGAAAGTTTGAAAAATAGACCTATGGATCTCAAATTGAGATCATTACGGATCATAATCCATTAAAATTTCTCACCGAAACAACCCCAAGATCACCCAAACTCACTAGATGGGCTCTTGCCTTGCAACGCTGGAACCTGAGTATTTCTCATCGTCCAGGAGCCCAACAATGCTGACGCAATTTCCAGGCTACATAGAAAAAGCTGGGAAGAACAACCACTTGTTAGCCCATCAACATCAACGACCCAGTAGTGGACAACCTTAAAGGGATGTCGTCACACATTTAATTTTTTTTTCTGTGTGTGTGTAAATATTTTTTTGAATTTTGTGTTTATAATAGTGTATTAGTACGTGTATTGTTTATGTAATATTAATATTGGTACAAGGTTCAGTAGAGATGTCAGTAGATAGTGTTCAGACACCTGGAAATACTTATGTAATAAGCCTAATGAAGAAATCTGTAAAGGGACTATTGAACTCTTCTGCGATATTACTATATGTTTGGGGAAAATTAGCCTCTAAAAGGCATATTTTCCGCTAAGGTGGGGGGTGTCAGGTTCTGATAGCACCTGTGCTAAAGAATGGAATTTCTACTATTTCTCTATTTCAATATTTCGTATTGTATGGTTGTGTACAGAATTTCCAAGGTGACATTCCTTCTTTGTGGAAAGGGGAATTGCCAGATAATCCTATGCAGGTGGTGTGTTGGAGGAAGAGAAGATTGCTGACAGGCATGCCCATCTGTCAGTGAGGTATGCGGATGATCAGGGGATAAGCAACATGTCACTAGGCAAGCAAGGAGTGGGGGAATGTGCCCAATGAGGGAGCTCCAAAGGGGGTTGGCATCTGTGTGACCCCGTGAGTTGAGAAGGGCAAATTTGTCTCGGGATAGATCATTCCGTTCCTGGGTCTCGTACCTAGAAGGTGTATGCCAGAGGTTCTGGTAAAGTGTGCTCTGTGTTGTAGAGCGTAAGGCAGTGCGTTTTCTGTGAGCAAAGGACACAGACGTCCTAGTGTTTAGTGCTCTGGGCTAAGAAGTGCAGGCCTAGTATACTTGTGTTGGGAGACTCAAGGTTGAGCTCCGATAAAGTGAATTTAACGTGTATTGAGTGTGAGGTGGAAAGTGTAATTGGAATAGTACACAACCAATCTTTACTGTATCTAATTTAATGTTGAACCGGATCACCTATATCCGAGTTGTAATTATATATATTTGTAAATAGCGTATTTAGTGTGTACATATATTCTTAATAAACTGATAATTCAGTTACTTGACAGAGCAAGTCTTCATTTACACAAACCTCACAGTGGGTGACCGATATCACTTAGTAATATCGGTGGTGGCAGCTATATCTACCACGGACATTCTTCAAAGTTGTGGGCAGGCCCCGATTATGACTAATTGGGGCCCTGGGCAAACATAAATTAGGGGGCCCCCTATCGAATCATTGCAAAGCTAAAATAAAACTGATGGTCACTCATATGTGTATGTATAATGCATAAACATATTTTCGCACCTTGGATATAAATATCAGAAAATTCTTAGCTCTGTCAATTCTAAATTAAATACCTTAATAAAAATACACTTTTTTTTTCTTTAATTTAGAACAAAAATCTTTAATATAACTTTAGAAATGTGCAATATTGACTTTAAGATGATTTAGTTTAGAACAAAAATCCTTAATATAACTTTAGAAATGTGCAATATTGACTTTAAGATGATTTAGTTTAGAACAAAAATCTTTAATATAACTTTAGAAATGTGTAATATTGACTTTAAGATGATTTTAATAATTTCAATATATGGAAGAGTTGGAATTGGAAAAAAGAAAAGTAAATATTTTATTATTTAATCTATGGATTTGGGGGCCCCTTAAGGTCCGGGGCCCATGGGCAAAGTCCCGATTTGCCCATGCGATAAAAAGGGCCTGGTTGTGTGGACTGAGAGGAACGTCCGACAGATATAAAATTGGAAGACCTGAATAGAAGCTCTCTTGAATCGAACTGTTTTTCATTTTATAATAATTAAATTACCAGCCGAGTTATAATCTATTTTGATCACGTGATTATGACGTTTTCTCTCTTTTGTTGACTGGTTTTTCTGCTTTCGTCGGAAAATGCAGTTCAAAACGTCACTTTTGACTGCTTATTCTGAAATATTTACTGCTTTTGCAAGGGAAATAATAACAGTAAAATGAGTGCGATTAGATTGTTTCTCAACAACTCTAGTTAGTTTTATGCATTTCCGAACAAAAATAAATTAAAGCTTATGTCACAAAGGTCTTTGATTTAGGAACACCCTTGAAAATGAGTCGGAAAATAAGCAGTTTGAAATTGAGGACACCCTTATCGAAAGTTTAAAGTGTAATATCAATTAATATACAACACCATTTAGGAAGAAAAATCGTATTAATATTTAAAAAATAAATCTTAAAATTCTTACTTAAAAGCAATCATTTTACTGCATTTGATGGAATTACTTTCCTCATTATAAAACTTCTGAATTAACTGTAATTCTATAGAACTACGTACTCTCTTATATCCATAATAACAATCTTACAGAATCTTAGGAAGTTAATATTAGCAGTGAAATGTGAAAATAATCAATAGTCCTTACTAAACACCGGTCATTTGAAATTCTTGAGAAGATTGTCCGGGCATGATTCGGAGAACGTTTTCTTTGTGATCGAAATAAATGAATAAAAAACAAAAGTCAGATTCAGAATATTTTGAATGAGGAAAAAAAAAATGCAATCAATCTTCAAAAAATCAAGGTCATCCAGTTATCTGACAAGTGAATAGTAATTAAGTTTCTAATCAAAAATCGAAAGGTATGTCTGGGGCTATTTCTTCGAAGATAGAGCAATTTAATATTCTTGTTATTTGCATCGAAAGCTTTTATTAACATACCCATCGGGTTAATATCGCTTTATGGAAAAAAAATAATAATAATAATAAATAAGTGCGTGTAGAAATTTGTATCTTGTATTCGAATATAATGTTATGTTGAATGACCAGAAACGAAGAAAAAAAAATAAATAAAAGAAAGAAAGAAAGTATTAATCATAGAAGGACAAACTATAAAATTTAAAGGAAAATCGGTACTTTCGGATTATAGCGGTCGCCGAGGTTGAATCGCCATGCGAGGAAGATTTATAACCAAATTATAAAGCCTAAATTATATGACATTATAATAACGTATTTACTCGTGTATGCCACGCACCGCTCACCCCGTATTTTACAAGAAAAAATGGCGATTTTTTAAAATCTTATATATAACGCGCACGTAAATTTGATACGCAAATGAATAAACTAAATGAATTTCGGTAAAGAAAGCCGAAACAAACATTATATCAGGCAGAAAACAAGGTGAAATTACATTTTTAGACTTCGGGTAGGGACTGAATGACGGCAGTGAGAATTGCTAACTAGCGTTTATATAATGTTACTAGCTCTGTTGTATAAAAAAAAGTGCAAGGAGTGAAAAAAAGATACTGTATTACTTCAATTAAGTAAGATTTCCCGAGTAATTATGTCTTCTTTGAATACATTTCATGATTCATATCTATATCGTATGATTGCAACCAGCAGTAAAAAAATATTCTTTGTATAACGCGCACCTAGGAGTTTAGCCCTAATTTTTTGAAAAAAAAGTGCGCGTTATACGCGAGTAAATAGGTAATATACAGGGTGATTCAAAAAAACGTTGACAAAATGATATGACAAATCAAGCATACAACAAGCATAAAAAACACATAGAAACATAGGGCCGCAAACTACTTATTGAGTCATAAATACAGGGTGTATCATTCTAGCGACACACGGTTTGAAAGTAATAATTTCGACGAAAATAAAAACATTGTAATGAAAATGCAACGAAATGTACCTTACTTTATGCGAAATGTGATAACGTTACGAAAAGATCTGGAAAAACATACTGTTCAACCAATCGATGATACTGTATTGTATAAACTGATTATCACAGTCCAAAATGTGAGGTCTCAATTGCATATTGCTGGCGCGCATAGTGCAAACTTTTACCACTTTGTTTGGTGTTATCACATTTCAAACAAAATGAGAATGTGTGTTAAATTTTTTATTATAATATATACTTCGGTTTTCTGAAACTTACTACTGTCAACGCAAATTGAGTTAAGATGAAACACCCTGTATTTGTGACTCAGTAAGTGGTTTGCGGCCCTATGTTTCTATGTGATTTTTTATCCTTGTCGTATGTCTCATTTATCATATCATTTTGTCAACTTTTTTTGGATTACCCTGTATAATGTGTATAATATTTCTTGATCCATAGGGTCCAGTTAGCGCCTTATGGACCCTATGGTTATTCTTATATATATATTGTAGATGTTGAATAGTAGTATGTATACTGGTTATATATATCTATATAAGAATATAAACATTAGAATATAAACACTAAATTGAGATGATTTTTTGATATTCAGCCGTCCTTGTTCTCTCGGGATTGAGATTAGGGCGTGGGGCGGAGGGGTTTTAAAAGTTATTTCAAAACCTGTCATTGCCTCAATGATAAAGTTTTGTAAGGTGCGGACAATTAGAAAATAAACTTTGGATACTATTAAACTATTAAAGCCCTTCCCCCTATCTCAGTTCCGAGAAAGCAAGGACGCCCAAATTTCAAAAATCATCTCAATATAGTGTTTATATTCTAAGATTAACTGGGCGTGTTTTTATTAGACTATAATACCTCCAGTCGGCTTGTGTGGTAGCGGGTCGAAAAAATAGCGGCAAGAGGCTGGATCAGATTTCACTAGAATTTATTTAGTTCATTACAAGTAAATCCATACCACTTATAACAAAATAAAAGATGGGTTCTCCACAACAGATAGAAAAGATTGTTTGTACTGAATTGAAATGGCTTTACCGCCACTCGTTAATATAATAACAGTTTATCCGGAGTTGTTCTCCACAAGGTCTTTACCATAGGCATCAACCTGCCTATTCATTCTCCTCCAAGAGTAAACCTCTGGTCACTACTCTCTCTGAGTACGAAGGCCAACTCCCCCGTCTCTAACGCTCCGCATCTGAACAGCAGAAGAAGTCCCTTAGAGCATCCCCTCGCTCTATTTATCCCGTTTTCCCTCATCCATCATTCCTTGGGATGACCCGCCTCCTCATTCTTGCACAGCGGTCGCCTTGGAGAAATATCTTTCTCTTACTTGTGGAAATCATCGCCATGCGGTCTCTCTCAACACTTCAAAGGCTCAACTTCCGTGGGGTCTAAAATCAGCGGAACGACCTTGTGCATTAATCGAAGAGTTCACTTAAGTGCTTTATTGAAATCGGCTGACTTTCTTATGTCTACTTTGAGAGTGGAGAAAGATGTATTTCTCCTTCTGAGAATTCTCCGGGATTCCCGTCGTGGGGGGTAATTTTGGAAGCGTGGGAACGAAATTCATCACAACACCCCTTCCGCCAGTCTGATATTGGGCTGCAAGACACAATATCTGTAAGGGAAAGGTTAGCTCATTAAACTTGGGTGGCCCCGATATATTTTTAAATCTTTAAAATCCCTTTAGTTTGTTTCTGTTTTTTTTTTTTTTTTTCATTTAACAGGATCTTTCCCTTCGGTATCCGTTTAATTTATCTACACAATAAAGTACACAATTATAAATTACAAAATACAGATAATTAGCATCAAAACATATATACAATTGGATTTTCTGATAGATTTTACTCTATCCTACTTAAATAATCCACATGGGGTATGTCCTTTTCTGGACGATGTTTTATAGCGTAATGATAGGGTTGCAGGGTGAGTGCCCAACGTAAAAGGCGAGGGTTATTGCCTGCATTATTCTTTAAGAATATTGAAGGATTATGGTCGGTTTGTATAGAAAACTTCTGACCGTCAATATAATGTCTTAGCTTCTTTATTGCAAAAATTATAGCGGCGCATTCGCGTTCTGAAGCGCTAAAATTCTTTTCTACGTCTGTGAATTTCCTACTTAGAAAAAGTATCGGATGCTCTTCTGAACCTTGTCTCTGGGCCAGTATTATACCCATAGCCTTTTCTGAAGCATCCGTTTGTATTATAAATTCGGATTCATAATTGGGGGCGTATAGTACGGGATCTTCAGTTAATTTCTTTTTTAATTTCTCGAACGCTTCCCCCATTTCGCTGTTCCAAACTATTTTTTCCCTTTTGTTTTTTCCTTTTAAAGCACTCGTAAGAGGTTCAACGATGTCGGCATAACTTTTTATGTACCGGGCATAATAACCTGTCATTCCCAAGAATCTCCTTATTTCAGTTTTGTTTCTCGGTGTTGGCAGATCTACGATAGTCCTGATTTTGACATCTGAAGGTTTTCGTTGCCCCTCCCCGACAATATGTCCGAGATATTTTACTGTCCTTTGTGCGAATTTACATTTTGTAATTTTAATTTTCAACCTAGCCTCCTTAATCCTAATTAAGACTGTCCTTAAATGTATGAGATGTTCCTCCCAAGTGTTGGAAAATACTGCTGTATCGTCCAGATAAGGAAGACAATATTCTTCTAGTCCGTGTAATAATTTGGACATGAATTTAGAGAATCTATACGAAGCCCCCATTAATTGGTTTGGGTTACATCGGTCCTTTAAATTCCCGTCTTCCACTATTTTCTCGAAACTGTAACTGTTTGAATCGACGGATGGAAAATCTATTTCAAGATCCGGGGATTCTTCAGAGTCGAAAACTTTGCTAGGCAAAATATTTACTTTTACTACGCGTCTTACGTATGGTTTCAACACATTAACGTGGTAGATTTGTGATTTCTTGCTTCGCCCTGGGACACTCACTAAATAATTTATATCTGAAATTTTCGCGTCAATTTTTCCCGGCCCGGTCCATTTAATAGACTTCTTATTTCGTTTGTTCGTGGCTAGTACTAAAACTTCATCGCCCGGCTCGAAACTTCTTTCAATTGCCTTTTTATCGTAATCGTATTTCCTTTTCTCCCGGCTGTTCGCCATGTTTTCGACGGCAAGTTCCTGGCATCTTTTTAATCTATTTACCAGATTGAATACATGCTCCGTAACTAATTCGTATTCGGGGCCTTCCCCCGTCCACTGCTCGAACAACAATGTTTCAGGCGTTCTGAGATTTCGGCCGAAAACAAGTTCTGCCGGACTGAACCCGGTAGATTCATGGACCACCTTCCTAAGGCGCGGCGCACATTGAGACGCAGCTGCCACGCGCAGTTGAAGCGACATTGCTCGGGAAAAAACTACGCGGGGTAGTGTGTGCGCATATTACGACTCAGTTTTTCGCCACGTTCGCTTGCTGACGTACACGTGTGAAACAAATTTCGTTTTGCATTTTATATACAAGAAACAACTAGTTCTTTCTTAGGATTTTTAAATATTACGTTGTGAATTGTTATCTTCAATACAATTTTTAATTCTAAAAATATACTTAAAGTGTAATTTACCTTTCTTTGATGTAATAATTTTCTTTTAAAGTATTAAAAATGTATTTATTATTTATTCTCATACAGAAAAAATGAAACTATTCATGATAGATAAAATAACAAATATTAAATATGTTATTAATAGATCCCTCCAAAATTTTTAGTTTATAAAGAAAATAACCAATAAAAAGTATTTTTTTTTTTCTTTAACACTCTTTTTCATGTTTCATATAGAAAATAATGTTTCACAGCATTACTGTTTCCGTTGAAAATTTTAATAACTGAGCTAAATTGCTGGCTTTATTTAATTTATATCTTCTTTATTTTCTTGCAAAAAATGCATGTTTTAATTTCGATCTGCTACAAAATAACAAAATTTTATTTTTTTAATTGTTTACCATAATGCGTTAAGAATATATATTGTATATATATATATATATATATATATATATATTTTTAACAGCTCGTTATAATTTACTTAATATGAGTAATAAAATATTTAATATTAAACCAGATTTTTTTTTTTTTTTAATCATTACTGTGAAAAATAGAATATAAAATTTAATTTCATATAAATAATAAAAACCATTTGCAAAATTTCGTTTAATTTTAAAGTTTTAGAACCAGTTTCCATTACTGGAATGTTGGTCAACTTTCAGTAATGTTTACAGTACTTATTGATTTAACTGATATGCTAAGTAATAAAATTTAATATTTTAATCATACCATAATGTATTAAGGACAATTTTTTAGGCTCCCCCCCCCTTTTTTTTTTTTTTTTTTTTTTTTTTTTTGTTAGCCAAGTTCCAGTGATACATATACATATCACTGGCACCCAAGTATCCGTAAAGTACTCCCCCCCCCCCTCCCTATAATTAGTTATTTTCAATAAATTTCATGTTATTCTTTAAATTTTTTTATTGAACAAGATTTTTTGAAAATAATTATTACTCTAAAAAATAAAACAGAAAACTTAATTTTATATAATAGCCATTTTACAAACTTTCATGGTATTTTTCTCGGGTAAATTAAAAGAACTCCCCCGCCTCCCTATAATTAATTGTTTTCAATAAATTTCATGTTAGTCCTAAATTTTTATATTGAATAAGATTTTTTAAAATAATTATTACTCTAAAAAATAAAACAAAACTTAATTTTATATAATAGCCATTTATAAAATTTCATAGTATTTTTCTCGGGTAAATGAAAAGAACTCCCCCCACCTATAAATAGTTATTTTTAATAAACTTCTTGTTATCCATACAATTTTTTTTATATTGAACAAGATTTTTTAAAAATAATTATTACTCTGAAAAAAAAAAAAAAAAAAAAAAAAAAAAAAAAAAAAAAACAGAAAACGTAATTTTATATAATATTAGTCATTTACAAAATTTGGCCCTGAAATAATCTTCATGGTATCATATAAAACGGAAAAAGCGCGAAAAGCGCTTCCATTTTCATCAAACACATGAGGCACTCGCACTCGAAATGCTGGAAACTGTGTTTGAAATACAAGTGGCAGGCAGGACCTGCGTCAGAAAAACTGCGCGTGACTCAATATGCGTTCTTCCATTCATTTCAATGCTTTACAAAATCGCGTGACGTGGGAACCTGCCCCGCGCGTGTTGGCTGCGTCTCAATGTGCGCCTTGGTTAAGTGCAAATAGGGCGTGAGGCAAATTTGACTCCCAATCCTCTCCATTTTCTAAGCACAAAGACTTTAATAATTTTTTAACGGACCGGTGAAATCTTTCTACCATGTTTGAGCTAGGCCTACACACACTAGAATGTCTTAGTCTTACCCCGAATTTATCTAAAAACGTAGTCGTTAGACTGGAGATAAAACTGCGTCCTAAATCTGTTTGTATTTCAGTTGCATATCCTATTCGACTGAATACGGTAATTAACGCTTCCATAACCGTTTCCGAAAGCATATTAGGAATTGCAATCGCTTCCGCCCATCGCGAGTATACACATAAGGCTTTTCCCACTCCCGTGTGAGAAGAAATTCCTTCATGACAAGCCGTTAAAATTCCTTGTCTAAATTTCCAGGGTATAATCAATTGGTTCCTTATATTTCCTCTATAGTCAGTTGACTTTCGCACAATGATAGAGTTATGAATTTCGTAATGCGATTTCTTTTTTTCCGCTTTCTCGCGTACTTCATTTAATTCTACCTCATCTTGTTGAGCTTTCACTAAATCCGCCTTTTTGACTTCCCCTAAAATTGAGCACGTGTCTGGTTCCAGCTCTGGAACAATCAATACATCTTCTTCCGTTTGAGATGTCTCCTCCCCTTTTTCGGAAGAGCTTTCGTACAATACAATAGTAGCATCTTCAATAGGAACTTTGGGGTTGTTTGATACAATGCCTTCCCTTTCTTCCCCTTCCAGAGAACCGGATTTTTTTTCTTTCAGAATTGATTTAGTCTGATTGCGGGTGAGAACGGCATTTAAAACTGCGGGATTATTTTTTTTCCTTCCTCAATCAATTTCTGAGTATCATTTCCCAAAATATAGTAATCCATGTCAATTTCCTTTTCTGCTACTATAGCTTTTGTTCGGATGGAACCTGCCCCTCAATTTCTAAATCTATTATCGCCGTAGGTAAACGACGTACATCATTCATGAGTGGTTGCGTAATCCAAACGTAATTCCCGTCTAGTTGATCAGGTTTAATTAATCGTCCTGGGATGACATCTTGGCAGGTCCCAGAATCTCGGAGAGTAACTATTTCCTCTCCATTAATTTTTGCGCGACCCAAATAAGGTTGGAAACCTTTTTCGAATTTAGTTCCGTCGCTAATATGTCGAACATTTGTTACAGGTTTTTTATTTTTTTCATTTTCTGGACAATCGGCCTTCACATGGGAAAAACTAGAACACAAAAAGCACTTCCTTCCACTAGGTCGTTCGAAAACCCGTTGCCGTTCTGTGTTATCATTTCTGCTCCTCCAATTGGTTTCAGTTTCGTTTTTCTTTTCTCGCGATTTGTCACCAATTTTTGGTTTATCGCCTCTCCTGTCTATTGCGTTTCCGGTGTTCCACGATTTTTTTTGTGATACCTTAACAGCTTCGTATTCATCTAATTTAGTTGCTAGAGTTAGGGGATCCGTATAATTAGCCCAAGAGTCTATGAAGTGCTCTCTTATTTCCGTGGGGGCACGACGTTTGATTTGGTCCGTTATCAATAACTTTTTCAGAGCCGAAAAATCTGAAATTCCTAAACCGTGTAACCATCCTTCGAGAAAACTGTCAAGTTCAAAGATTAAATCTTTCCATGGGCTTCCAGGATTTTTAGCATGCCTATTTAATTTTACCCTATAAGCTTCAGGACTCAGCCTATACCTGGCCAGTAATAATGATTTCACGTGTGCGAAATTTTCAATTTGATCTGCCGGTTCGCGCAAGATCAATTCCGCTATGTCTATGGGTAATAAAGAGAGTAAATGAGTTACGTAGTCTTCAGTTTCGATACCTACTCTATTAGCTTGTCGTTCGAATAAGTTTAAGAAAAGAGTTATGTCGGATTTATCGGGGTCAAAGCGGTGCATTACAGTCTTAAGTGCAAGCTTAGGTTGACGTTCAGCATTACTACTCGCAGTAGAATTACGTCTCTCTGAGGTTTGAGATAATCTCAGCTGTTCCAACGTAAATTCCCTTTCCTTCTCTTTATCTTGTCTTTCCCTTTCTTTTTCTTCCCTTTCCCATTGTTTTTCTTGTTCTAACCTTTGTTTTTCCTCTTCGCGATCCCTAACTATATATTCAGCTTGAGCTAAAGCAAGAGTTTGATCATAATCGCTCGCGGATTCAATTTTCCTAATAATAGCTGCCATATTATCATCCGGTTCGATTTCCACCCCTAGGACTTCTGCCAAATTTTGTAAGTCTGCCTTCCTACAATATTTGAGTGACGTAATTTTCGCCATGATTCCGTTAAGTTTAATTCAGATAACAAGAACCCAAAAAATCAAATGCATTTAACTAAATCGTTAACAATTTCACAATCCAAATTTTATGCATGTATAAGAAAATAAAAATTTCTAAACACAATTCAATAGATATATAAGGATTTCTAATTTAGAGCATTTCTTCAATTCTGTAATTTAGGCTTAATAAAATAAATTTTTCGTAAACTTAAAGATCCCTATGCACACAAAAACACAAATAATAACTAACTTTCTGAAATGTCACAGAAAAACAACTTGGATTTTTGGATTGGGCACTCACACAGATTATTAACAGAAACATTTACTAATTTAAATACAAAATATTTTTACCAAAACCTGTCCTAACATACATTAGTCAACAGAAATATGTAACAGCACTAACCGTTAATAAAATTTTAAATTTAGTAACTAAGTTATTAAATTTTATAAAGGCCTTTCTTTTTTTTTCCAAAGAGCCTTTTTTTTCCAAGGGCCTTTTTTTTTTTCACCCACTGGCTTATCAAATGTTTTTAGAGAAAAACAAAATAATTCTAACTCGAGAATTTTTTTACAGCTAGATATTACTTATTTATTAAATTATTTTCTGATTAACTTTAATTAATTTGACCTAAATCGAAATTCACTGAAATAATTTTTTTTTTAAACTTAAGTTTAAGTTTAGAATCATGACAATATTTTACTATAAATACACTAAATTTTCAATCTGAGGCCACTCAAATAAAATGAGCCTACCTTTTTCTGCTTGGCACGTCTTTCTGAAGAGGTCGGTCCCGGTTGCTCCTGGGTCTGGCTCGGAGGGTTTCTTTTCTCGGGCTCCACTTGTCAGCGGTCACTGGTCCTTGATTTCGAGGCACTTGAAGCTTGGCGCTCCTTGGGTATAGCTGAAGGACTCTGGGGCTCCTTCTCAATTTGCTGCAGCACGGCTGAGGCACTCCTATATCTTTCTCTTGTTGCTGAGGCACGGTCAGGCTTTATGCTCTTCTATTAGCGTCGTCTCTCTGGGCGGGCGCTATTATCACACACTGGGGCAGACTAAAATATCCAAACAACTTTTCTTTTCTGGTGTAAGAATCCGCTAAGCTGTCACCAGTTATAATACCTCCAGTCGGCTTGTGTGGTAGCGGGTCGAAAAAATAGCGGCAAGAGGCTGGATCAGATTTCACTAGAATTTATTTAGTTCATTACAAGGAAATCCATACCACTTATAACAAAATAAAAGATGGGTTCTCCACAACAGATAGAAAAGATTGTTCGTACTGAATTTAAATGGCTTTACCGCCACTCGTTAATATAATAACAGTTTATCCGGAGTTGTTCTCCACAAGGTCTTTACCATAGGCATCAACCTGCCTATTCATTCTCCTCCAAGAGTAAACCTCTGGTCACTACTCTCTCTGAGTACGAAGGCCAACTCCCCCGTCTCTAACGCTCCGCATCTGAACAGCAGAAGAAGTCCCTTAGAGCATCCCCTCGCTCTATTTATCCCGTTTTCCCTCATCCATCATTCCTTGGGATGACCCGCCTCCTCATTCTTGCACAGCGGTCGCCTTGGAGAAATATCTTTCTCTTACTTGTGGAAATCATCGCCATGCGGTCTCTCTCAACACTTCAAAGGCTCAACTTCCGTGGGGTCTAAAATCAGCGGAACGACCTTGTGCATTAATCGAAGAGTTCACTTAAGTGCTTTATTGAAATCGGCTGACATTCTTATGTCTACTTTGAGAGTGGAGAAAGATGTATTTCTCCTTCTGAGAATTCTCCGGGATTCCCGTCGTGGGGGGTAATTTTGGAAGCGTGGGAACGAAATTCATCACAAGACATTTAAAAATCTAATTTGTAATTTTTTTTCGTTATTTATTTTAAAGGTTTAGGAAGGGAGCTGTTGCATTCAACTTCCTGTAACCCATATCCTCCCATGTACGAACTATGTTAAAATTTATATAAACTTACTTCTATGCATAAAGAATGCGGTAACACATTAACAATTTTGAAATTTATTTCTATTAGTATAAGTGTCGAGTTGCATTTCCATATCATGGAATCACTCAATGATAGTTGATGATTACATTTTAAAATAAGATAAAAAAAAAAAAAATCTACTATGAAAAATAGCAAAGAGAGACTAGAAGATTTTTATTTGAATCTAGGAAAAAAAGTGACCGGAAAAAAAGTTATCGGAAAAAAAGTGAGATAAACTACAAAAGTGAAAAAAAGTGACGCGGAAAAAAAGTGACAATGAAAATAAGTTACTGGAAAAAAAGTGACAAGGAATTGATTTTGGGGATTTATTATTGATTTTGGGGATTCATTGGTTAAGTATGAAAGGGGGATCGGGAGGGGGATCATAGTTTAGGTAAATGGGTTTTTCGTGCTGAATTAACTGTTTTGGTTCAATTTTTGGACATACGTTCATCCTGAAAAGACGTTTGCCTGATTAGTTTTGGGTAGGTACGATTACTCCCCCCCCCCCCCATCCGTCCTCAATTAGATGAATGGGTTTTTATGCAGAATCGTCCAACGTGTGTCAAATTTGCATATAGGTTCTTTTCGATAAGGCTTATGTATAGTATATAATTCCTGAAGAGATTTAGGAGTTCTAATAGTTAAGTATAGAGTGAGAACGGAGGATAACCTTTCTAAAATTAAATTTATAACTTTTTACGCATAATTATCCGATTTGCTTAGAATTTTGGACATAGGCTCATTATGATAAGACGTATCTCTGATTAGTTATGGGGTTCTTCTGCTTATTATAAAGGGGGCGAGCAATTATATCCCCCTTAAACTAGAAAAATAGGTTTTTATGCAGAATTATCCCATGTATTTCAAATTTTAAATATAGGTTCTTTCTGATAAGGTGGATCTCTGAATGGTTTTAAGGATTTAATATCTAAGTATAGAAGGGGAATAGAATATAACCCACCTTAAATTAAGTTACTTTTTACGCAGAATTATCAGATTTGCTTCAAATTTTGGATTATAGAACCATTATGATAAGGCGTATCCCTGATTACATATGGGGTTATTTTGCCAATTAAAAATTGGGGCGGGTGATTATTCCCCCCCCCCCCTTAAATTAGGTAAATTGTCTTTTATGCTCACTTATCCGATATATTTCATATTTTGGATATATGTTCTTTCTCATAAAGTGAATCCCGGAACAATTTTAAAGATTTAACGGCTAAGTAAACACTGGGGGAACGGATGATACCCCCCCCCCCCTTAAATTAATAAATGACTTTTTACGCAGAATTATCTGATTTGATTCAAATTTTGATTGAACGTTCATTATGATAAGGCGAAGTCCTGATTAATTGTGGGTTATCCCCCGTTCATCGCTCTCTACTTAGCCATTAAACCCTTAAAACTATTCATGGATTCACTTTATCAGGAAGAACCTATATCCAAAATTTGAAATACGTTGAATAGTTGTGAAAGAAAAAAAAAACAATTTATTTTATTTAAAGAGTGGAGGATTAATCGCTCACTTCCCCTATTTAATTATCAAAAGAACCCCATAATTAATCAGAGATTCGCCTTCTTACAATGAATATACATCGAAAATTTGAAGCAAATCGGATGATTCTGCATTCTGCGTAAAAAGCCATTTATTTAATTTAATGGGGTTTATCCCCCGTTCCCCCTCTATACATAGCCATTAAACCCATAAAAATATTCAGGAATTCACTTTATGAGAAAGATCCTATATCCAAAATTTGAAATACATCGGATAACTGTGCATAATTTTTTTAATCTAATTTAAGGTGGGTATAGTAATCACCCGCCCTCCTTTTTAATTACCAATAGAACCCCATAACTAATCAGAAATACGTCTTATCATAATGAACCCATGTCCAAAATTCGAAGCAAATCGGACAATTCTGCATAAAAAGCCATTTATTTAATTTAAGAGGGGTTTCCTGCATCTCCCTTTTATACTTAGCCAATCCTTAAAACTATTCCGGAATTCACCTTACCAGAAAGAACCTATATTTAAAATTGAAATACATGGGATAATTCTGCATAAAAACATATTTATCTAGTTTGAGGGGGAGAATTGCTCGTTCCCCCCCTTTATAATAAGCAGAAGAACCCATAACTAATCTAAAATACGTCTTATCATAATGATCTTATGTCCAAAATTTTAAGCAAATCGGATAATTATGCCTAAAAAGCCATTAATTTAATTTAAGAAAGGTTATCCCCCGTTCCCCCTCTATACTTAACCCTTAAACTCCTAGAATCTCTTCAGGCATTTTATACTATACATAAGCCTTATCGAAAAGATCCTATATGCAAATTTGACACACGTTGGATAATTCTGCGTAAAAACCCATTCATCTAATTGAGGACGGATGGGGGGGGGGGTAATCGTCCCTTCCCAAAACTAATCAGGCAAGCGTCTTTTCAGGATGAACGTATATCCAAAAATTGAACCAAAACAGTTAATTCAGCATGAAAAACCCATTTACCTAAACTATGAGTCCCCCTCCCGATCCCCCTTTCATACTTAACCAATGAATCCCCAATATCAATAATAAATCCCCAAAACCAATCCTTGTCACTTTTTTTCCGTGTCACTTTTTTTCCTTGTCACTTTTTTTCCTTGTCACTTTTTTCCGTGTCACTTTTTTCCGCTCTTGTAGTTTATGTCACTTTTTTCCGATAACTTTTTTTCCGTTTACCTTTTTATTTATGTTTCAAAGCCTCTTAGGAGCTTTTATACGAAAAGCTAGTGAATTCTATCATCTGTTGAAGTCGTGACCATATCCGTTTCGAAATTTATGTATGCATACAATAGTTATAAAGTGTAATACTAGTTACTTCAGCATAACTCATTAGTAAATTTTTAGACCTGTAGAATAACGCTCGTGCCGAAACCCAGATAGTATAAGAAACCGGGTATTGATAATGGTTTCAGAAATTATTTTGGACGATTAATTGTTCTCATTTTTAAAATTGATTATTAACAATTACAATTATTAAATTTATTTTAAAATGACATTTGAGTTTCCTCCATAATTTCTGAATTGTACGGTACTTCTTGCTGGCATCTTTGGTTTCAATAAATGGCCACGATATCGAAAAATCTAATCTTTTTTTTATAACTTTTTTTGTTACTAACACATCATACGTAGTATAGGGTGAATCTTGCAATCGTTTTGAAAAATAAATAAATAAATAAATAAAAGACGGATTTACACGTTACAGACACTGGAGATTCCGAAAAATATATTTTTAAGGGAAAACATTGCCATCTGTCTGTCGGTAAACGAAAAAAAAAAAGACCGGAAAAAAGATATCGGAAAAAAAAAGTGACATAAACTACAAAAGCGGAAGAAAAGTGACACGGAAAAAAAGTTACCGGAAAAAAAGTGACAAGGAATTAATTTTGGGGATTGATTGGTTAAATATGAAAGGGGGATCGGTGGAAGGCACTTAATTTAGGTAAATGGGTTTTTCATGCTGAATTGACTGTTTTGGTTCAATTTTTGGATATACGTTCATACTGAAAAGACGCTTGCCTGATTAGTTTTAGGAATTGACGATTAACCTCCCCATCCGCCCTAAATTAGATAAATGGGTTTTTATGCAGAATTACCCAACGTGTGTCAAATTTGCATATAGGTTCTTTTTGATAAGGCTTATATACATTATATAATGTCTGAAGAGTTTTGGGAGTTTAATGGTTAAGTATAGAGTAACCTCTCCTAAATGAAATTAATAGCTTTTTATGCAGAATTATCCGATTTGCTTGGAATTTTGGACATAGGTTCATTATGATAAGACCTATCTCTCATTAGTTATGGGATTCTTTTGCTCATTATAAAGGGGGGGGGGAATTATGTCCATCCTCAAACTAGATAAAGCAGTTTTTATACAGAATTATCTGACGTATTTCAAATTTTAAAAATAAGTTCTTTCTGATAAGGTGAATCCAATGGCTAAGTATAAAGAAGTGTCGGGGGGATAACCGATTAAATTAAATAAATGGCTTTTTACGCAGAATTATCCGATTTGCTTCGAATTTTGGACATGGGTTCATTAAGATAAGGCGTATCTCTGATTAGTTATGGAGTTCTTTTGCTAATTAACAAGGGGGGAGGATGATTATCACCCCCCTTAAATTAGATAAGTTGTTTTTTAAGCACACTTATCCGATGTATTTTAAATTTTGGATATAGATTCTTTCTCATAAAGTGAATCCCTGAATAGTTTTAAAGAATAAATGGCTAATTATAGAGGGGAGAACGGGGGAGAACCCGCCATAAATTAAATGAATGGCTTTTTACGCAGAGTTATCCGATTTGCTTCAAATTTTGGATGTAGATTCAGTATAATAAGGCATATCCCTGATTAATTATGGGGTGCTTTCGCTAATTAAAAAGGAGGAGCGGGCGATTATCTCCCTACTTCTTAAATAAGTTATATATATATATATATATATATATATATATATATATATATTAGCGGACCCGACAGACGTTGTCCTGTCACCGACAGACGTTGTCCTGTCACCGACAGACGTTGTCCTTCTTGGCACCGACTCCAGAAAATCAAATAAATGTACGTAAATATGGTAATAAGCAAGATAAACACTACGCTCTTAATTTAATTTCTTATTACAATTATGTAAGGAAATTATTTTTCACTCTGCAGTATTTTTTGAAGTCGGTTCAATTTTTGATAGAAAAGTTTATTTTTCTCTTTTTAGTTAAAAGTTAACGATTTTCTGAAGTCGGTTAATCAAAATTATAATATAGGAAATATTATTGTAAAGCATATACGTTTGTCAGGAGTGGGGTTCGAACACGCGATCTCTTTCTTCAAGAAGCTGAGCTTAAATCTGGCGCCTTAGACCGCTCGGACATTCCGTCCGCACTCTATTCATCGAACTTATTCAACACTTTTAATTAGCGAAAAATCACTAACTATTAGTTTTTGCCTAATTACTAAAAAAGTACTGAATCAATTTCGACGAAATGTGAATCTAAACCATTCTCGAATCCACAAGAAAACACACACAAAATTTCATTAAAATCGGTCCAGTCGTTTAGGAGGAGTTCAGTGACATACACACGCACAGAAGATTTATATATATAAAGATGGTTGCATATTATAATTAACTTAATTATCACATCTATCAATTTTGCCAAATTGTACAAATCACCAATCTCATAGCCAAATTATTCATATTGACATAAATTTCATTTTAAATAATGAAAAAACAAATAAATAGAAAAAATATTGATAAAAATACAAATAAAAATCCGAAATAAAAATCACTTATGATGTTTTAAACAGGTGTATAATATGTAATGTCATTGGATGCGATATTTACGATCATCCATTATTGGCATTTAATCTTATAATTTGGCGATGTTTTTTTTTTTTTTTTTTTTTTTTTGCGCTTTACAAATGGGGAAGAATTCCATAACCTGTTTTTTTTTCCCGTCAACCATAAAATTATCGCCAAACTATAAGATTAAATGTCAATAATAGAATGTCATTAAATGATTTATTTTGTACTTTTTATTTGCATTTTTTATTAATATTCTACTAATTAATTGTTTTTTTTTCTGATTTCAAATAAAAATTATGTCGATATGTAAAATTTGGCTATTAGTATGGCGATTTATACAATTTGGCGAAACTGGTCGACGGAACCTAAATACCTAAGTATTTATAAATCTATGGTTGCATATTATAATTAACTTGATTATCCCATCTATCAATTTTACCAAATTGTAATTTGGCGATGGTTTTTTTTTTTTTTTTTTTTTTTTTTTTTTTTTTTTCGCTTTACAAATGGAAAAAAATTCCATAACCTTTTTTTTTTTTTTTTTTTTTTGCATTAAATCAATGATATTTTGATTTAATGTAAGGGTAGACATCATTAAAGGCCTTTTACAAAAAAGTCAATGACCAAATCCTAAGACCTGGAGACCAAACTGGTCGCCAGGGCGGAGTACTGAACCAATTTCGATGAAATGTGAATCTTATATATATATATATATATATATATATATATATATATATATACATATATATATATATATGTATATTGTACAACTATCTGACGTATTTCAAATTTTAAATATAGGTTCTTTCTGATAAAATGAATCCCTGAATAGTTTTAAGAGTTTAATGGGTAAGTATAGAGGGGGGGAACGGGGGATAACCCACAACTAATCAGGGATTCGCTTTATCATAATGAACGTACATCCAAAATCTGAAGCAAATCGGATAAGTCTGCGTAAAAAATTATTTAATTTAAGGGGGTTATATTCTATTCCCCTTCTATACTTAGCCATTAAATCCTTAAAAATATGCAGGGATTCACCTTATCAGAAAGAACCTACATTTAGAATTTGAAATATATCGGATAATTCTGCATAAAAAACGATATATCTAATTTAAGGCGAGATAATTGACCGTCCTCCCCTTTATTAATAAGCAAAAGAACCCCATAAGTAATCAGACATACGTATTAGCATAATGGGCTTATGTCAAAAATTCTAAGCAAATCATATAACTCTGCGTAAGAAGCTATTAATTTAATTTAAGAGAGGTTATTCCCCCGTTCCCCCTCTATGCTTAACCCTTAAGCTCTCAAATCTCTTCAGGCATTATATACTATACATATAAACCTTATCAGAAGGAAGCTATATCCAAAATTTGACACAAGTTGGCTGCATAAAAACCTATTTATCTAATTTAGGGCGGATGAGGGGGGGGGGGGGAGTAATCGTCTCTTTCCAAAACTAATCAAGCAAGCGTCTTTTCAATATGAATGTATATCCAAAAATTGTACCAAAACAGTTAATTCCGTATGAAAAACCCAATTACCTAAATTGTCTCCCCCTCCCCCCTCTATCCCTCTTTCATACTTAACCAATGAATCCCCAAAATCCATTCCTTGTCACTTTTTTTCCGGTAACTTTTTTTCCGTGTCACCTTTTTCCCACTTTTTTAGTTTATATCACTATTTTTTTTCTAGATTTCCGTCTGTCTGTGTATTTGTAAACGCTCATCTCTCGAAAAAATTGCGATAGAAACTTGAAATTTGATACGTAATTAGTATGTAGTAATATAAAAAAAGCCTATTTAATATCAGTAACCTCGATTATCCGGAACTATTTTTTTCGGGTCTCTCGAAATATTCGTTCTGATGAAACATGCATACAAATTTTCGAAATTTTTTATTTTAAGGGATGGATGTAAAAGCATAGATGTAGAAATAACTAGATTACGCACACGGGGAGAAAAGTTGATTCTCCGAGCGCGAACGATTCTTCTCCACTAGAGTGGCAAATGGCCGGCGATTCAGTGGTCAATGTATGAAAATGTGATTCTTAAAATGCATTTATATCTATATACATATACATATACATATTTTAGGCCTTCGTGAATATTGCAAAGTTTATATCTGATTTTTAACCACCAATTAGTATTTTTATCGCGAAGTTAGTTAATTTTTATGAATAAAATAAATAAGAATAATGGAATTTTTTTTAACAACTATCTTTAAATACCTTTTAACCTGGAAGCTAAACAAAACAGTATGCGCATCAAAATCAGTAATTGGCATCTTATCTGGCGTTCGTAATTATATAAATACGTAGCACCTATAGTTGTCGTTCAGTCTGTCCGTCCGTCCGCATATAACAACGCAAAAACTATCCAACCGAATCGTTTGAAATTTAAAATATATAATTATTACTTAATTTTGTAGTCATTTCAAATTTTATGAAAATCGGATGTACACTGTAAAAAAAAAAAAAAAATTCAAGAGGTTACTAAAAATTTTTTAGTAAATTTGTATTCCACAGAATTTTTTAGTAACCATTACAAACTTTTTTTTGCAAGCGAAACAAGCATTTTTTTTTTTTTTTTTTTTTTTTTTTTTTTGTATACTGAACAAAAGAATTTTTTGTATAACTAACTTTAAAATTTTTAGTATGAGCCACCAAGCAAATTTTAGTAATAGCTCCAAAATTATTTTTAATAACCATTACGTGAGCTCGAAGGGCAGGAGCTTCCTTCGAGCTGCATACAGACTTCTGGAGGGGAAGATTTTCGTCAAAACCGCAATAAATGGCAGCACCAAACATTGCTACTGCTTCGTCAGGATTTCATAATCCCTTTATTAGCGAGTACTTACACTGCATACATTCGGGGCGTATTTGGCAGTGGCCAGTATCGAACCCGGGACCTTTTAGCCTGGAGTCCGTTACTATAATCACTATGCTATCAAGGCCACACCAAGTGAGTTTTAGTAATAGCTATTAAAAATATAAAATTATTAACTCTATTCGTTGCTAACTTTTTTCTAGTAATTCTTACAGATTTTCTTGTAACCGACTAAGATTACTAAAAAATTTTTAGTAATTACAAGGATCACTAAAGTTTTTTTAGTAGATCGACACTTTTTTTTTTACAGTGTATAGTTTAATTAGAGGGACAACCAAAAGTATTCCATTACATTACGATCAATATGAAAAAAAAGTTTCAAGTATATTTTAATGATGTTAAACTCTTTCGAATATAATAGAATTGACATGAACCTATGAAATATATATATACTAAAATATACACTCTGTACAATTTGTGATGCAAAGAATATTTATCATTAAATTACAAAGCCACACAAAAGTATTCCACTACATAATTCTATACGGGGAAACATTGTTTGGGGCGTGTTTTAATTATATTAAACTATTTCACATTTTATGCATATGATATATGTCGCTAAGGTGTAATAAAAGTTACTTCCTGTATATTTACAGGAACACAAAAAAAAATGTCGACCACTATACTGTATCCGAAGTATTGTTTACTATAACAGACAGATCTGAATATTTTTAAAACTTCGTTATCGTACGAACGAACCTCATTTGTTACGCTTTACGTGCAATTTCCAACTTGTTTTTAATTTTTTTTTCTCTAAGCAAAATAGAATTTTTTTAAACGGATGTACAATTTTCGATGATTTTCTTTTCTTTTTCCAAGACGTTTATAATAAATTTTAAAGTAAAATTCTTCCCCAGTTTGCAACTTTTAACCTCCACCTTTACATTCAATGACTTTTGTTTTGTTCTTCACACAGTATTTCAAAATTTCCAGACTTTTAAAATATTTTTCGCATTTCTTTCTGCCCATGTTTCTTTCGAATGACAAATAAGTATTGTGTCAAAATTTCCTTACCCACTAAACTTAAAACATCCCTTTCCCAGCCATAGTTGTTAATCGTTCATCTCGCCCCCCCCCCCCTCCAAAAAAAAGAAAAGGTGTTATAGGGTAAATACAAAAAAAATTACTTATTTTAGCTGTGCTATCTTTTTATTTGTGTGTGTGTCAAAAAATAAATAAATAAATAAATAAAAAAGCATTAATAATGCACATTTTTTAAATTATTTTTTTAGCCAAACAAAGGTCAACAAAAGTAGACAAAGTATGAAATATTTTATCAACATTCTTAATAAATATTTGGTGTTTTTAGAATACAACATAAATGAAGTGATAAATAAATCCGTTCATTTACATTTTATAAAAAGTGTGAATGAGTGAATTAGCTAAAAAAATTATAATTTTTGTCCATTTCAATTTTAAGATATGACAAGAACGAAAAACAAAATCCAATCCTTTGAATTACTAAAAAACGCATTAAACAAAATTACAATTACGTATATCTGCTATGCATTATTAAGGTAGAATCGCAAGTTCCACTTGCTTTTCGCCACTCTAATGGATGTTGCCACCGAGCCTCAACAGAATCGAAAGGTATTGGGAGAATAACATTGAATGCTTAATCTAGTCATTCCTATATCTATGTGTAAAAGACAATAAAATAAAAAAAAAAAATTTGCATAAAAAACGAAGTCGATCGGATAATTAGTTGATGAGATATTTGTAATCCTATTTTCTACAATCTTCTAATTTTCATGAGCCTGTATTTCATTCAAATTTCAATTTATACTTATATTTTAATTGTACATGAGACGCTTAATCCGACGCGGTAAACTGTTTGTTAATATGATTATTATTTTTGGAGTTAAAAGGATGTTTCTTTTACGATATTCGTACTACTTGAGTAGTTTGGCGTTTGATATAATTTGTCGAAATGGGTTCATCAGTAATTCATTAATAGAGCATTATTATGAATTAAAAATATTTAAATATACGTTTAAATTTTACTTTGGCATTTTATAAATAGTTTACACAGATTTTATTTTCATATTTTATATCATCCATATCCATGATAGGTAAGTATTACGGTGCCCCCTCCCATCCCAACGACTAGTTTAAATTAATTATTAATAATTTTATTTATTAAATTTACTTGAAAATGATATTTGAGTTTCTTCCATGAATTCTAAATTGTACCCCACTGCTTGCTGGCGTCTTTGGTATCGATATATGGCCACGATAACGCAAAATCTAGTCTTCTTGTTTTGTTTTATTTTGCCCTGATTTACGAAGATGATTATCATCCCATCATAATAGCCAAACTATCAATACGGACCGACCACCCTCGAATTTCTAAAAAATAGAAAAGTACTTTTTTTCCCATTTCTTTTCGATACCTTGATTGGAACAGAAGGACGAAGGGTCTCCATTCTTTTTCCATCCCTCTTTTTTAAGCATGGTTCTGTGGGTAATCATGCCCTGGGGGTGCCCAGTTATCCGGTACCTCGTTATCCTTGAGCTTTCCTGGAAAAGGGAGGGCACATTTCTTTGTAATTCACTTATATTTTTGCCGTTCTAGAATTTCTTTGTGGGTCCCCTCTGCTTCGCCTTTCAATTTTATTTTTACGGCCAGTGAAGGGCAGATATTTTTTTATTTTTTGTTCAAATGGCCAGCAGGTCAGTTTGACAGAATGTAATGTATAACTGTTTCCATGCACGAAATCTAAAATAGATTTGGGAATGCAGTACAATGTGTTTAAATATACTGCTTATCTACTTTTACCTGCTTTTACCTACTTTTTTCTGCTTACCTACCTACTTTTCTTTTCTTTCTTTTTTATGTATATGAGTGTTTAATGTAAAAGGCAACCATGCAAAGGAAAAATAAATGCTAACTGAACACAGTAAAAATAAATGCTAGCTGAAGTAAATACTTTTAGAAATATGCACGGACCTATTTACAAATTTGGGGGCCCTGGGCACTAACGCTTACGGGGACCCCATTGTACCAATACTTACAAGAGGATCGATAAAAAAAAAAAAAAAAAAAAAAAAAAAAAAAAAATTGTATTATTAAAGTAACTATCATAGTTACCAAAGTAACTATCATTGACTTCAAAATATCCATCGAAAATTAAATATGATAATCAATAATTTCACAATCATGAAATTTAAATGCGAAGACTTTTTATAATAAACTGTGTGGTGCTAATTACCATTTCCTATGCATTTCCACTCTATATATCTGGAATGATAAAGTATACAACAACTAATAATAAATTTTCAACAACACCAGGTCACAATTATTTAAAATATTAGGGGCTCTACAGTCCACAAGCAATGCTCACCAACACTCAACTAATCTGACGGTTCCAGGAAAGGATGAAACAAGAATTAAAATTACAATATATTTTTAAAGTGATACAGATAAAAATAAATATTCCCTGTAATAAAGTAATAAATGGATGTTTCAGACAAAATATTACTACGTTATAAAAATACAATAGAATGGACATTGTAGAATGAAATATAAAATTTCGTCGAATATTAAAACTACATCAGATTTTGGACAATAATTGAAAAAAACTTCACCGGCATTTGGGGGAGGTCCTGATTTAATAATAATTTTTAATAATGGGGGTCCTGACTCCTGGCCCGTGTCCCGAATGCCCTCCCCTAAAATGCCCTCCCTGGCACTGAAAATATGTCATAGGCTCTTCGAGGGGTTTATTAAAATTCAAACGGTTTGTGTTCTGTCTCATTTTATATAGGTTTATTTTTACTCTCAAGCGCATCCAATTAGCAGTTTCTCTTATTGTGGAACTATATAATGTGTCGTATTGGTCGATTTTTTGATAAAGGCAGAATATGTATTTTTTTAAATACTGTCAAAATGGGAATTTTGAACCGAATTTGCCAAAAAAAGGGTCTACTGAGAAATTTTTTTTATATAAATTAAATTCTAATTAATTAAATGAAAAATAAAAACACAGATCGTCTATAAATCCCTTCCTAAACATCACGCCAGCAAGTTTCATTTTTTACTTTTAAAACTGACTGAGTCTGAAAATTTCGAGCGTGAAAAAATATTTTTGTGAATACCGCCTTAAAATACAAAACTCTCGCGTAATATTACAATGTTCTTTCCGCTACAAAGAAAAGATATATCACCTTCGGAACTTGTGTAATATATTTACTGACATTTAATTTATATATTTAAATTTTTGTTTGTGAAAAAATGATTAATACAATTAGTGCAATGGGAAGTTCCTTCAAGTAAGCGACCGCTATTCTTTGGTCGCAATTGGGTCCCAAATTATCAAAGAGCATTAAATTATCTGGACTTTACACACATATGTAATTTTAAAAAGTTGATTTTTGACAAAATTGGAGTCTATTGAACAAAAAAAGTAATTTTTATGTCCCACCCCCTTCGTTTTTTTAAATAATTTATGAGCTTCAAAAATAAAATAAAAATAATAAATAAAAATTGTACTTTACAATGGCATAAGTTACAGCAAAAATATTTTCTTTTCTTTTCTTTTTCTTTTTTCTTTTTTTTTTATGGAGGAAATTAGTCGAATAGTTCTCATTAAAAATGGTCGTCTTGTAGACTTAATTTTAACATTTATATATATATATATATACATATATATATATATATATATATATAAGAGTTTTACGATAATGTTTTGTTTACTGAGCAAAAATTATTACAGTTAATTGAAATGTTGCGTAGTCACATAGGATAACAATCTCGTCAACACTTGAGGGATGCAAAAAATGCATTAAAAAAATTATTGGACGCATAGATGTAGAACCCCCTTTAAATATATTTTTTTTTTCATTCGAAAACAAACTAAACAGATTAAAGTAAGTTTCAAAAATTTTAAATACAATTTCGAGCATATTTTTATTTAATGCACTTTTTAAACTATTTAACCTCCTCCCTAATAATTTGCACGTACACTAGAGGAAAAAAAAAAAAAAAACTGTAATTTTACAAATGTAAAGAATGTAAGTCTGTATATTTACTAACATTTTATTTGTATACACTGTACAAGAAAAGATGTAAATGCACAAAACTAATTTTTATAAAGCTACAGAAATCTGTAGCTTTAAAAACGAATCTACTAAAATTGAATCACGGAAAAAAGCGCCCCGGAAAAAAGCGCCCCGGAAAAAAGCGTCCTTCGGAAAAAAGCGTCCCCGATAAAAAGCGTCCCCGGAAAAAAGCACCCCCGGAAAAATAACGCATCTACTCTAGAAAAGTGTTTTAAATATGTACTTTTCTTACACATTTCAGAAGTAATGCAAATATATGGAAACATTTTTTTCTTTGACACCCTTAAGAGTAAGAGGGAGGGGGGGAGGAGCATTCAGAAGCTTTCTTTGAAATAAATAAGAAATTATCAAAATTACATTGGATGGCTTTAACAGATGAAACATGATCTGTTATTATCTCAAGGACACCGAAAAATTGGTGTCCTCTCTTTGTCACTGATTGACCGGGGGTGAATTTCACCGGAAGTCTCAAAGGCCGCCACGCAATTATTGTTTTTCGATTCTGAGAATATGGAGCAGTCTTGGACAAGGAATCTCGTTATAATGTTACGAGGTGTATGATGTATGGTCTTTGTTGCTGTTGATGTTTAGGGGCTGTGAATATGTAACGTTTCATTTAGGGAAAAGGGAGGGGGGGGGGGGTCTGGAGCATGATATCGTAAGGCTGCGGGAAAACAGCACTACTTTCATTTACACTAAAAGAGCAATAAATCTATCTTTGAAGAAGCAGTTTTTCCGACATGGAAACTCTTTATGATTTTTGAGGTACGAAGCTTCTTGAATTGACAAAGGAAGAGATAGTTTATCTCCCTCATCTTCAGTCGTAAAGCTGTCAACTGATTTCGAGTTCAATTTCTCTCTTGAAGTTGAAATTCAGTGCACTGAAAAAGCAATTCTACATCAAAGCGCCGACACAAAAGATCAAAAATAGCGACGCCTGACCACAAGAAGTTAGCAAGGGCGGATCTGGAGAGTTCTCAAGGTGGGGGGCGATTTTATATGCAAGGCAAAGGGGGCTCATAAAATGATAACGGAGGCAAATTAAAATAAATTCCTATTATTTTATACTAGAAGATAGCCCGTCAAAATGACGTGTTTGCATTTTTAAAGGATGATAAATTACAACTGTGGTCAATCATAGCCACTTTAGGCTGAAACAATTGTGATAAATACAGCGATTAAACTTAGAAAGGGAAAAATCTAACAAAAAAAAAAAAAAAAAAAGAAAAAAAAAAGAAAGAAAGAAAGAAAGAAAGAAAGAAAATTTCAACAGAAATCTGCATTTAAAACTATAGCAAAACTATCTGGTAGATGGGGGTGGGGATTATAATGAAATTTAAAATGCATCCGCGGTTTGCTTAAATAAAAAGTTTTAATTAAATAGTGTTTTTGAAATCGTGAAAAGATTTCAAAGTGAAGTAAAATGTAGTGACGTCATTTACAGCTCCCATTGTAAATCTGACCATTGAGAACGCTCCATTACGACTATGGAACGGTTTCATTGGTCAGAAAATAGATTGCCTTTAAAATCGGAGGTAACTTTTCACAATGTTTTTTATAGATTTGAAATTCTCAAGAGTCATTCACGGCTGTAAAGAAAAAAAATTAAAGCAACCCGAATATAAAAATTTTAACAATATTGCATTTAAAACGCACCTTCGCTTTCCTTTAATAAAAAGTTTTAATTAAATATACAATGTAAAAAATTTGACTCATTTGCTACAGCGTCACTCCACCGCTTTTACAGAAAACGGTTACTTTACTGTGTTATGGAGCATTCTCATTGGTCATAAAAGAGATATTCTATAAAAGATGTGGAATGCCGCTGCAGCAAATGAGTCAAATTTTTAACAGTGAACTTTTTGAAATCGTGGAAAGATTTCAAAGCGAAGTAAAATGTAGTGACGTCATTTACAGCTCTCACTGTAAATCTGACCAATGAGAACGCTCCATTACGACTATGAAACGTTTTCATTGGTGAATGAGTTTCTTTTTCTCGTGGATAGCTTGTCCCCGGAATTGTTATACACGGAGGGATTTTATATATATAATTTATATATTTAGAAAACATCCTTATCATTGCGACATCGACGATCACAGGTTTTGGGATAACTTTTAAAGACTCCCTCTCTCTCAGTAAAGAGAGAGTAAAGACACCAAATTTCAAAAAATCATCCCAATCTAGTGTCTTATTCTAAGGTTAACCATGTGTATTATTATCAGACTTATTTAAATATGTGACTTGTAAGGTGCGCTTTTTTCCGGTGGGCTTTTTTCCGGGGACGCTTTTTTCCGCCTACCACTAAAATTAGTTATCTTACTAAAATTTTATCTCTAACATGGATTGCAATTACAAAATATATTCTAGGCATCACAAATTTCCTAAATTTCTTAGTAACCATACACATTTTTTGATTTTCAGTGAAAATCTATATTTGTTACATGCACTTTTGCTGTTGCCGTTACATAGCAAGTTCTAGAAATCCCAGTTTACGAGAAAATTTTTAGTAACTCTACAATTTTTTTTTTTTTTTTTTTTTTTTTTTTTTTTTTTTTTTTTACAGTGTACACACACACATCATACGGGCAACATGTTTTTGCCAATCATGATTTGCACGCATCACGTACGGACATCCCTATTTCCATCCTATTTCATTATTCTAAATATATATGTTACGGTTGATTTGATTAATCGGTTATTTTTAAATAATAACCAAATGATATCTAAATAAACCGGTTAATATTATAAATTTATAAGTTGTAGTGTTTTTGACGGCCAACTATTAGAACGAGGGATATAGTCCCTAAACGGGGGGCATGCTCAAGAGGTTTTTCTAAAGGAACCTAACCCGTATTTTCGCAAGAAAATTCAAAGTTCGAAAAAAAATAGAGAAAACTTCAAACGATTAGGCTGACGGGCGCAATGGCGTTCAAACCTAGCACCTCCCGTGTACCAGTTTTGAGGGCAGAACCTCTCGGCCATTGGTTGGGCCAATAAATGTGTAATAATATATCAAATTAACCAGCTATTATTAATAATTACCAATAAAGGTTGATAAATAAAATAAATTTGAACTCGTTTAGCTTGAGATTTTTATTTTGTATGTATTTTTTTTCTTAATATCCATTGCTAAAAGTATGCATTTCTAAAGTGTATAATTTATTCTTTGAATGAATTAATTATACTGAATAAATTAGGTAAAAATTTTTAACACTGAAATCTGTTTAAAATTTTTATCGACTTCCTCCTGCAATCATAAAAATAATTATTTTAAACTGTTTAATGTTTGGCGTTTTATTTATGAGACATTTGTTTTAATTGAATATTATTCCCTATTTACAATTATTTTTGTTGTTAAATTCAACCAATTATGACAGTACACATTTTTGCAAAGGACATATTTGTAACTAAGCTTAATTAATCATATTGACCAAAATCCATCGGTATTTATTAATAATAACCGGTAAATTTATATGATATGCAACATTTGTCAACAGCGTAAAAGACGCAATTAATAATAATAATAATTGCTATTAATAATTTCCGAGTTTAACAATTAACCGTAGCATATGTAAAAAACCTGTATTACTATCCAATGTCCAATTAGAAAGCTTTTGACTTCTGAAGAAAAAAAAGGTCCAATATCAAAGATATGGGAATTTTTTTTTTATCTATCTGGCCCCGTTGTCGCCAACCGTTTAATTCCAAACGCGAAAACAGAACAAAACTATTGAATGGTGGGCTAGTTCTTTGAAAATCCGTAGATAACATTCCAATGACAGCGGCAGGCGGCAGATAGTACTACTTACTACTAAATGTTGTCAAGAACTATAAATGGGACCATAAATTTATGAATGGGCGATAGGGGTCGGAAACGACACCGGAAGTCACAGTGCGAGGGAGGTTTGTTTATGTTTATTCGGAAATGGAGATCCAGTAACAGGAATCGCACTCTGTACTCGAGTCGGACTCCCGGTGCGGCTGTTTCAAAAAGGATGAACCGCGAATTAACTTTTGACCTATTCCCTTCCATGAATGTAGTTTTTCAAAATTGCTGTTTAAAAAAGCAAACATGACTTATTATTATGTTATGAATCATTATGGCGATTTTTGTTTTTTCGAATACACAAAAGTTTTAAATAACTAATCTATTTTTTGAAAGTAGCTGCGGTCATGAAGATAGATATAGAATGAAGATAGATATACTTCTACGGTCATGAAGATAGATATACTTCTATTCTATCTTCATGGCTGCGGTTATGTTATGTCTTTGGTCATTCCCTATTCTCCGTCGTTTAAGGGTGTTCTTAAATCAAAAAGGGCAACTTGTGACATATGCTTTAATTTATTTTTGTTCGGAAATGCATGAAAATAGCAGGTGTTGTTATACAGAAACTGTCCGATTGCACTCAATTTTCAGTTTTTTTTAAAAAACACAATAGATCTTTCATAACAAGCCTTCAAAGTTGACATTTTTGAGCCCATTTCCCGACAAAAGCAGAAAATCCGGTCAAAAAGCAGGAGAAAAGCGGGTGATCACGCCATCAAAATAGCTTAGAACTGGATAGGTAATTTAATTATCATAAAATGGAAAATTAAATTCGATTCGAAATCACTTCCATAGTCAAGCATTCCAATTTTATATTTTTCTGTTAAAAAATGAATTTGTAAATGTGTTAAAACGTTTTACGCTTGTTGAGCGGAGCAGTTGAGAACACCCTTAAAACTTAGAAAAAAAAAAAATTAAGAATTGAAAAAAAAATCTATTCAGATAATCTTTATTAATAAATAATAATAATAATAATAAAAGATGTTTGCGATGGCTCGAGAAATCTATGGTACGAGGAGGCCTGAAAATTTGTATGAGGATAAGCTAAATAAAACAGGCCCGAGTTCACCCGAAGATTCAGATTTTTCATTTTTTGATGCTTAGACGAGATATTAATCAAAAACACTAAAGATATTGCGAAATGATGCATACAGTGTCCTGCATTCCAACGATTATGTTAAGTTAGTTTTATTTTTTCTGTATTTTGAAATCGCCATCGTCAGGTTTCTCGTAAACTTGCAAGAAACAGAAAAATACGAAAAATTTTGTCTCTCATTTCCGATTCCATCAGTATCATATAATCATCTAATATAGTCTTAATTTATTGGATAATAGTATTAAATACTAAAAATATTATATAATATCAGGGATATGTTTAGGAAAATTTTAGGTCCTTTAAAGGACTCTTCACAAAATAATTATCTTAAAACAGAACCCTTCACAAAATTTTTTACCCCAAACAGGACCCTTCACAAAACATTTTATCCCAAAACAGGACCCTTCACAAAATTATTTGTCTCTTAAATAGATCTTTCACAGAATTTTTTAACTTTCACATCGATTACTTAAAATTCACAAAATCTGACTAGAATTTTCACAAATATAAGAAAAAAACAAGAAAAAAAAACAATTTTACAAAAACAGGACCCTGTGAGAAAAGTCTGGACAGACCCCTGAATATGCGTATTATTCCATACGATCATTTAGGGTCGTTCAAGTATTACGTAAGCAGTGAAGGGGGGAAGGGGACTTCAGTGTCTGCTTATTTGGTGACCCTGCGGAGAAAGGAGGAGGGGTTCACGAGAATTCTTACGTAAACATTAGACAACGAAGAAACTATAGTTTAACAACAAAAATCAAAAGACCATGATTTGGATGAGCGTTCTGCAGATGTTGAGAAAAAGATATGGAATAAACAAAGATTGGAAACGAGGAACATTCTAGCCGGCCACTTCACTGAAAACATAATAATAGACAAACATTTTGGACACTAGATCAGAAATGGGAACGCCGAACACATAATACTCTTATGATTCTTATTAAAATTTTTAGGTATATGCCTAAATAAGTCAAAACTTGTATACCTTAAAGTTTTTTTTTTTTTTTTTTCGTTCATAGGCAAATAATAACGTATTAAAAACTGTATTGTATTCTATGAATTGTTCAATGCAGTAAGTAACAATACATTAAAACGATTTTGTTTTCCTTCGGTACTACATCACTGTCGGTACTACATATATATCTATTTATGAAAATTTGCTGGGTTAATAATATAAATTTAAAGTTAATTGTAATTTTTTATGGCAAACAATTTTGATGTCAGCATGTCGTAAAATTTTTCGTGTCTATAATTCGCTTATTTTTCCTTACAGGGGAGGGGGGAGGCAGGGGTACAAAATGACTAAAAATGTGCTTGGGCGGCCAATTTGAGTACAGAGCGCCTTGAAACGGAACATGCTATGTCCCTTAATAAATAACCAATTATCAAACTTTTAATTATCATTAAATTCTACAAAAGTTAGAATTTAAATTTATAGATATTTTAAAATTCTTTTATTTATTTACTTATTCATTTAGAAGTAATTTTTCCGGCAGATTTTCCTGAGATTGCAACAAAAATTTTTCGAGCTCAAAATTAATCTCTGCTTTCACCGTGTAGCATTACTTTAACTGTAAAACAACTTTTGTTGCAGATCTCAGTTTGCCAATCAATTATGCGCCAGGACAGCCGACCATTCAACTCTACCAAAACTTGCATTTTTTTTTCTCTCTCTCTGCTGGGTTTATTTTGAAAATACATATGGTGATATGAGTGCATGGCCGACGCAGACATTACGTCTACGTCACCTGAATAATAAGGTTCTATCTGTGTTTTTGAAAAAATTGACTTATCAATATAGAAAGGTTCTATTTGTATCTATGAAGGTATTTTTGCATGGAAATGATCTTATACATAATTTGCATATGATATTACAATTATATTATGACATTATTTTAATCCAGAAATGTCTTCATAGGTACAAATAGAACCTTTCTATATTGATAAGTCAATTTTTTCGAAAACACAGATAGAACCTTATTATTCTCAGGTGACGATTAGTTCGTAGAAGTGGAGTAAAAAATAGTTCACTGGAACCTATATGTCGTATAACTAGTAACCGAACAGTTAAGTTTGTCCTGTTTTCTTTCTGTTATTTTTTTTTTTTCTCTCTCTATCTCTCTGTGCGTGTTTGACCATTTGAAAGTGCTACGTAATAACAAAATCCAACAAACATTTATAAGGAACTGAATAAGCAAATATATACTTTTTTTTTTTACACAATAAAAGTGCATCCTCCGTAATACCGTAATTCTTCAATGTCGACTGAAGTCCTGCATCAAGTTAGATAACTCGATTTTACCCGGCCGTGGTTTGGATTAAATTTTTTCTTTTTTCGTGCCATCTTGGCGAGTTCACTTTCAGGTTTGGCGAGAACATTTCAGGTTTGTGTTGAACTTTGACTTTTTTGGGCTTGGGTTCGGGTTGGCTGATTTATATATATATATATATAATACCATTAAAAATAGACAAGATTCACCAATGGATTTTATCAATAAAAGAATTAAATTGAATTATAGTAAACAATATTAACCATTTGAAATTAACCATTGAATTTAATAACTTATAGTACATTGAACATGGAAGGAAAAAAGAATAATATGAATACAAATGAAATTTGTAGAACCAAAGCAGAATCTTCAGGTCCCAAATACTTTGGAACTACAAATGGAGTGTGTGGTTTCATCTTCGTATTTGCCATGAAAAAGCAAAACAATACGAATTTGGGACTACCATCACACAAAAACCAAATTATTAAACAAGGAACAAAGATATTTTACAAAAAGGAGTTGAATGTAAGTAAAAATAATAGTTTTCCATAACAAACAAAAAAGATAAAGCAGAATAGAAATATAATTGAACCGGAAAAATAATTAATAATCGATATTAACATAAAATTAAATTAATAAAATGATTAAAATTAGAATTAAGAGATAACATTCATGTTAACATATAACTTAAAATACATTATTGTTACTTTAATCAGTAACATTTATTCTGACTTTACATGGTAAAAACTCATTATCTTAATATAGGATAATAAAAATTAAAAATAATAATAATAATAATAATAATAATAATAATAATAATAATAATAATAATAATAATAGTAATAATATTAATAATAATAATAATATCAAAAATTATATCAGTAACATTAAAAATAATTTGATAATTAAAATATAGCTATTTAATTATAGATATAACTAGACAAATATCCATATATTGGTGTAAATTAATCAGTTTAAAAATTATGTTAAAATAAATAACCCACTCTCAATTTATATATATATATATATATATATATATATATATATATATATAAACATCTGAATATTTTTCAGAGGAAATAAATGTATACATATATATGAAATATTAAGAAGTCACTTCAATCATGCGAAAACTCACGCTTGCCAGTGTTATCCCTATGGGAGACATTAAAAAAATATCTAGTTTGCATTTTATTATTTTTATATGAATTTCTTTATATTGGGTAGCTGAGGTCGATCTCTACGAAGGCTATATTTTTTTTTATTATTATTATTTCAATTTTGTTTAGAAGTTTTTTTTTTTTTAAATTGGAATATTCTCAGTTGCAGAACCAATTCGGAAAGTAAAAATAACCTCATAAATAAATCTAAAAAAAAAAATTTAATTAAAATGCGCTAAAAAGATATCGAAAAATTGTTTTTCCCTGTAGGATTGCCTTTAGCGAGTGGGTGTTTTCGTGTGAGTGAAGTAGCCCCTTAATGTTTTAAAAGTGTTAATTTTTAAAGAAAAAGATAAATTGATATTAGAAATAAAATTGCTGATTACTTTCGGGTAATCACATTAAAATATAAATTAACTTATTTCACTCCGTGTTTAATTTTTTTGGATAAGAGATGCCAGATTTTTTGTCGGCTTTCAGGTTTATCTTAAGCAGGCAGAATTTCCAGGGTTGCTTGCGAGGGAAAAAATATTTTAGTTTATTAATTTAATTATTCCTAAGTAAATCGTAAAGATTTCAAATCACGCGTGTTTAAAATTTTGCGTAGAAGAAATTATTGCTTAAAGTAGCATTTTTAATTAGTTTGGGATTCGCAAGCAATGACGAATTGAGGGTTCGGCGACAGACAGCAGTTCCTTGATAAGGAAGCCATTGACCAAGGGACAACGGAAATGAATATAAGAAAATGAAAATAGCTTCAAAAAGGTGTGATTTTTGCTGATAAGGAAAATTTATACTATATTTATATGCGAATATATACGTTCATATATATATATTTATTTATATACGAACCTGGAATACTTCAAGTGATTTTTTCTTGTTAAATTTCTAGAACAGTTTTCATTTTAAGGGTGTATTCGAAAATATGATTTTCCACCTTCAACAGCTCGAAAATTTCAGATACAATTTTGGACATATTTTTAAAAGTAGAAGCATGAAACTTGCTGAGGGGATTTTTGAAGTTACGTACAAGGTGCCGTGTGATGTAATTTTTCGCTGATTTAATTAGAATTTGATTTATAGGCAATTATTTTCTCAGCGTGACCCTTTTTTTCGTTCGCAGACCTCCCACTTCGTAAAATTTGGTCCAAAACGCCGTTTTTGACATCATTTTTTGCAACATTTTCTGCATTTATCAAGGAATTGATAATCACGGCACCTTGTATAGTTTCTAAATAAGAGAATTCGAAAGTTTCGTGCATTTGAGAACAAAAATGAATCAAAAAATAAATCTGAAAAAAGGCAGTTTGGATCGAAATACACCCTTAAGGCACTTCTCGAATTTAAACTGGTTACTTTCTGACACATTTTTAATTCAATTTAGTTCGCAAACGCATGAAATTACTTAATTAGCAGGCGCTGTTGTTCCGAAATTTCGTAATCCGTTTTTCGATAAGAAAATTTCTTAGAACTATTGTTCTTGTTTATAATTACTATTGTCATTTTTATCATTGCTTTTTTACCCGTCACCATTTTAATCGTTGCCTTTTGTATTTAAGGGTGTTCTTAAATCAAAAAGGGCCACTTTGTTACATATGCTTTAATTTATTTTTGTTCGGAAATGCATGAAATTAGCAAGTGTTGTTATTCAGAAACTGTCTAATTGCATTCAATTTTCTGTTTTTTAAAAACACAATAGATTTTTCATAACAAGTCTTCAAAATTTACGTTTTTGAGCACATTTCCCGACGAAAGCAGAAAAACCGGTCGAAAAGCAGAAGAAAAACGGGTGATCACGTGATCGAAATAGCTTAGAACTGGATAGTTAATTTAACTATCATAAAATGAAAAACTAAGTTCGATTCAAAATCGCTTCCATAGTCAAACATTCCAATTTTATATTTTTCTGTTAAAAAATGAATTTGTAAATGTGTCAAAACGTTTTGCGCTTGTTGAGCGAAGCAATTGAAATATCCTTAAATTCTTATAGTTATCCAAGTTGCTTCCAACGTTGGCTAATTGTTGCCTTACAATATAAAATGTCAGTCTTGTACGATCGACCAACATAGGCCCAACTGTTAGCTGCCCAGAATCCTCAAATATGCTCCAAATTGTAGAGGTATGTGTATCTACCATTCCCCAATCATACTATTCCTAACATCACCATTCATTTCCTAGCTATTTTCTGAAATTACCATCGATGAATCAACAATTTGTGCTCAATGGGCTACTTTGTTTTGGCCTAAACATCATTTACTAATCTTTAGAATTTTGGCAACTCGCCATTATCACAGACTAAGTCTAGTACCAAATCATGGAAATGAAAATCCTCAAAATTATATACATAATGTGGTAGGCGGAAAAAAGGGCACCGGAAAAAAGCGCACGGAAAAAAGCGCACGGAAAAAAAGTACCTTTTTATAAATCACATATTTAGAAAAGTCTGATAATAATACAAATGGTTAATATTAGAATATAAACACCAGAATGAAATGATTTTTCTAAAAAATTAAACGTCCTTGCTCTGTCGGGATTGAGGTTGGGGGGGGGGGGGGAGGGAAAGTATTTAAAAGTTATATCAAAACCTTTCATTCCCTCAATGAAAAAATTTTGTAAGGTACGGAGAATTAGAATATAAACACTAAGTACGTATATGTATATACTTTTAATTCAGTCTCCCTTGTTCTTCTGTGAGGCGGAGGAGAGGGGGGGGGGGTTGTCTACAAACTCCGAATCTATATCTTGTATTTATTTCTTTAATATTATTTATAATTTGTTTATTTATAATTATAATTATGTATAATAATTTATATATTATATAGTTATTATTTTTATCATTATTTTAAAATTACATATTAATATTGTATTATATTTCATATTATATTTCTATTTATATAATATAATATATAATAATTAATAATTGATAAGTGGAATTGATAAATATTGAACTTATTTATAAATAAGTGAAAAAAAAAAAAAAACTAAAGTGGTAACAAATGTCTCATTTGTATCATTCTCGTAGGACAGAGGTTCCCAACCTAAACGCGTACCGAGAGTCCAGGACAAAATCCCCGAGGACAAAATCCCCACGTACAAAATCCCCACGGACAAAATCCCCACCGGACAAAAACTCCGCCGGACAAAACACCTTCTTTGCTGAATAAAAGCTCTATTTTGACCAAGTTTCTTTTTCAAAAAGGATCTCTAAACATTTAAAAAATGTTTTAAGCTTATTTGAAAAATGAAAGTGACAAATGGAAGTTATAAATTATGTGATAGATATTTTATATTTCTTAAATATACATGTACATTTTAAAGTGAAATAAAAGACTCTTTACACTAAATATGAAACAATTTTTAAAATTGATTATTTTCTTAATTGATACATATATTTTTAAAATTTAATTGCTTTTTAAATGTATTAAAGTCTGTCTAATGCTTCGAATTTAGTTTAAATTTTAGATCTCGTTTATACAAATATTAATATTTTTAAGATTATACTTTTTTTTTTTTTTTTTTTTTTTTTTTTTTTCAAAGATGTAATGATTGTTTTAATTTGTCCCCCTTTCATTCACCGAGGAGGGAGTATACAATCTATAACAGCCTTTCTGGATCAATTTTAGAAAATGCATATTTTTAGTAAATAATATCACCTGATGATGATTTTTAATTTATTTCGGCATTCTTGGTACTCTGCGGAGGGTGGGGGAGAGGGTGGAAAAATGTACTACTGAGTTTGCCACAGTCTTAGCAATGAAATGTTAAATGCAAAGTATCTTGTTAAATATAAAGGAAACAGGGTCCGAGTACAGCTATGACGGGATTTTGGATTGATCTCCCATGATGAATGATAGAATTTTTTGTGAATAATGTGGAAGCGGCTAATGCTAAACTTCATATGTATTATATGTATGCATAAATTATGCACCCAGTACTACTCACATTTATATGCAGAGTATCACAAAAATGGCCACATCTTCAAGAAAAATTACTAGAAGGATAATAACAAGAAAAGTGACTCATTGGTAGACACGAATATTTATTTGGAACATTTATTTTGCTTATCTATGTGCGTTTTGTAAGATGTCTAAAAGAAAATATTCCAATTTGTTCATAATTAATGTTTTTACTTTCTTTTATTTTTATATTAAAAAAGTATTGGATTCATGAAAATTTTCGAATTCCACTTTTTTACGTTTTGAGTGTCAGAGACTCCAAAAAACAGTTTTTTTTTTTTTTTTTTTTTTTTTTTTTACAAATTGTCTGTTTATGAGTCTATGGCTCTGTCTGTGACATAAGTTTTGGGGGCGCTGTATCTCAAGAATTAATGCACTGAATTTGCTAAATATTTATATTCAGGTAGTTCCTGATATAAATTGTTGCTGATTTGTTTTTGGTGTAAATTTCTCAACAAATGGCGCAGCTATACTGCATTTTTTTCCTTACAATTTACGCAACATCTATAACTCATTAGGATTTCCCCTAAACTTCAGATTCAGTAAACCCATGATATGAAATAGTTTTGTTTACATTTCTATGTGAATTGCTTAAGGCCCCTGTCCTCGCTCGAGGAAACGCTCGCGAGCTAATGCTATTCCTATGGGGAAGCATTTTTCTCTTTCGCATTTTCACATTTTTGAATAATTTTTTTTTTTTTTTTTTTTTTTTTTTTTTGCATTGGATAGCTGAGGTGCATGCCGATAGCGCACCTTTTTTACTTTTTCGATTTTGGCTGCAGATATTTTTTACAAGGTTAGTTTCACTTTTAAAACCGGTTTCGAAACTGAAAGTGCTTTTTAAAAAATATATCTGCAACCAAAATCGAAAAAGTAAAAAAGGTGCGCAATCGGCATGCACCTCAGCTATCCATAGCAAAAAAAAAAAAATATTCAAAATGCGAAAGAGTTATTAGAAAAATGCCTCCCCATAGGAATAGCATTAGCTCGCGAGCGTTTCCTCGAGCGAGGACAGGGGCCTTAACATGTGGCGCTGCTATGCCGCATTTTTCAGGATTTTTGAAATAGCTCTATTTCAAAAAGTAATGAACGGTGTTCAATAAAAATGCATATTCAGATAGTTCTTGATATACATTGAAACTAATCAGTTATTGTTATAAATCATTCAACAGGTGGCACTGTTATGTTGTATTATTTTACGATTTTTGCAACAGCTCTATCTCAATGACTAATATGCGGATTTTCATTAAACTTCAGATTTAGTAAATCCGTGGTATAAACTAGTTCTGTTTATATTTTAGTATCAAAAACCCAACAGGTGATGCTGCTATGCTGAATTTTTCCCGATTCCTTCAATAGTTCTAATCCAAGAGCTAATGCACGAATTTTTTCAACAAATTTCAGATTCAGGTTCAAATATCAGATTCAGCTTGATAAATATTATTCACTTTATGTTTTGGTATAAGTTGCCCAACAAGTGGCGCTTTTTATGTTGCATTTTTTCCAATATTGCAATTGTCTAATTCAAGAAATAATGCATGGAATTTCATGTCCTTAGAATTCTCATGATGAGCATAGTTTATTTTATTTTCGCGCATTGGTAGCGCTTTTTGAAATATTCACATTCATGAAACAGAGGTTTTGGGATTGCCACATCCGATTAGTTTTAAATCGCTATTTTAAATATTTTAATTTTTTTTAAATAAATATTATTTAAAATGCTAAATAAAAATAAAAATTAGATACTTAATCAAAAGAAAAAAATTCAATTCGACGAATGAAACTTTGATTAATAACAGTTTTAAATTACTCTTAAAAAAAAAAAAAAAAAAAAAAAAAAAAAATGCATTTTTATTTTTAAAAGAAGTTTTATGATGTGATTCTGTTTACAAATTATATCGTTAACTATCTCAAAGCATTCAAAATTCTAACTCTATAAATAAATAAAAGAAAAATGAATGTTTCCTTGATACTTTTACAGTAACATTGCGCATTGAATTACACGCATTTCCATTTGTGTCTGATCCCTTGAAACCCCGCAAATTATTAAAATAGACATAACTCTCTGAGTTTTGCAGGAATCAAGATATATTTTTTTGTTATTGTTTAAATTAAAAAATGATAAGGAAAAACTTCCTAAGGGGAAATTTTAACCAACCAGGGCCGTATAAAAATGTAATTTTTGTATTTCCCTAAATAGTCCCCCTGTGTAATTGCAACTTATTTTATCAAACTTTGCACCCTTTTCTGATTCTGCCCCACTTAGGCAATAAATAAGTAAAGAAAAAAAAAGAAACTTTGCAACTGTAAGTATTGTACCTAGGGGCAATATTTAAAGAGATAGCCCATTGTTTCGATAAATATGAGTCACCCTGTGTCTGTGCATGTGTGTTTATTTTATTGTAACTAAAGATGTGAAATTTCTTGTTCTTTTTTGTTTTTTTGTTTTTTTCTTAATTGTGGATAAGAAGCCCATTTTTTAAAATTCTCAAAAAATTCTGAGTAAAAAATAAAGAATTAAGTTGAAAAAAGATATCAGCCCATTTTGGATCGAGGAATAATAATAATGATTAAAAAAAAAAAAAAAATCATTTGAAAATGCAGTTAGATAGATCGACACACAGCTGAAAATAAAATATCCATACCTGAAAGAAAAAAAAAATCGGAATAACTGGTATTTGTTTTTTATAATTTTTCCTTCGAAACATGCATACTGATTTTGCAATAGTTTCGTAAACAGTATTAAAACCAGCTTGAATTCAAGACGCGAAAACCTTCAAATTTTCCTTAAAAAATAAATAAATAAATAAATAAAAAATAAAATAAATAAAAAAATCAGTATAATAATTATTATTATTATTTTGCTTAAAATGACATTTAAATCATGTTTCTATCTTAATTGAAAAAGGAAATATTAAATTTTATGTTTTGGTTTGTTTTCAAAATCTAGCACTTTCCAGCAAAAATTGATATGGAGCAACGAAAGTGCAATTTTCTTCATGATGGGTTTATTCATCATTTCTCGTAGATAAACCGTTATAAGTCAAGAATCGTTACAGATAAATGGTTCAAACTTGAAATATGTCTTTCTTAATTCTTTTACAGTAATTTTGATTCAACAAATAAAAAAAAAAAAAAAAATACTTTTAAAAATATGACGCTTTTTTAAGTTATATTTTTTTTCATATTTTTAATTTAAGTATTTTTAATTTTTATTTAAATTAGTATTTCCAAAAATGCTGAATGAAAATTAAAGCGTTTATATTCCTATTTATTTAAATGAAAGAAAAAGTGAAATTCTGCAAATAATATATATAACGATTTCATTTTACCCATATTTTGAATATATATATATATAATATTTATGAGAAGTTTCATCATGTGATTTTGTTTACAAATTATATAATAACAATTTTTTTAAAAAAATCGAAATTTTAACTCAATAAATAAAAAATAAAATAAAAAAAAAACTACATAGAATTAACATTAGCAAATGGGTATTTCGCGTGAATGATATGGCTTCTTATGAGCACATACAGTATATAAGTTGTATATTCGCTGTAATAGTTCTAAAGCTGCGACTATTTACTACTTATGACAATGTCAACGCAGAATTAACGAGTTATTAAAAACTCCAACACGGTGAGTTACAATTAAAAAAATAAATGAATGAAAAAGTGTGAAAATATCTATCTCTACATTTTAAAATATAAAGTAAAAATTCTATCCTAAAGATTCATGATAAATTAAAAGACAATAATGCATACAAATGCATCACATATCTTAAAGCTATTATTATTATTATATAACATAGTTGATGAAATCCTGAGGTTTCAGTTGTTCAATTTTGTGAACATCAAACTACGGGGGATTACTCTCTGAGTTATCTACTATGTTATTTATTAATGCAATTATATTTCTTTTTATGTTAAAAAAATTCTGTAAGATACGCAAAATTCTTCAGTTGGACTAATTTTACTTTTATGAAAATCTTTATCAATAAAATTATGTTTTATAAGATAGTATTACAATTCTAAATACACATGGGGATTTTGCCCGCGGGTATTTTGTCCGTGGGGATTTCGTCCGCGGGGATTATGTCCGCAACCCACCTTGGGGAGGTAAACGGAAAAAAAGTGACCGGAAAAAAGTGACAAGGAAAAAAAGTTACAGGAAAAAAAGTGACAAGGAATTGATTTTGGGGATTTATTATTGATTTTGGGGATTTATTATTGATTTTGGGGATTTATTATTGATTTTGGGGATTCATTGGTTAAGTATGAGAGGGGGGTGGGGGGGGGGGCTCATAGTTTAGGTAAATGGGTTTTCATGCTGAATTAACTGTTTTGGTTCAATTTTTGGATATACGTTCATCCTGAAAAGATGCTTGCTTGATTAGTTTTGGGAAGGGACGATTACCCGCCCCCCATCCGTCCTCAATTAGATGAATGGGTTTTTACGCAGAATTATCCAACGTGTGTCAAATTTGCATATAGGATCTTTTCGATAAGGCTTATGTATAGTATAAAATGCCTGAAGAGATTCTAGGAGTTTAAGGGTTAAGTATAGAGAGGGAAAGGGGGATAACCTTTCTTAAATTAAATTAATGGCTTTTTACGCATAATTATCCGATTTGCTTAAAATTTTGGACATAAGTTCATTATGATAAGACGTATCTTAGATTAGTTATGGGTTCTTCTGCTTATTATAAAGGGGGGGAACAAGCAATTCTCCCCCTCAAACTAGATAAATGTGTTTTTATGCAGAATTATCCCATGTATTTCAATTTTAAATATAGGTTCTTTCTGGTAAGGTGAATTCCGGAATAGTTTTAAGGATTTAATGGCTAAGTATAAAGGGGAGATGGAGGAAACCCCTCTTAAATTAAATAAATGGCTTTTTATGCAGAATTATCCGATTTGCTTCGAATTTTGGACATGGGTTCATTATGATAAGACGTATTTCTGATTAGTTATGGGGTTCTACTGGTAATTAAAAAGGAGGGCGGGTGATTACTATGCCCACCTTAAATTAGATTTAAAAAAAAAATTATGCACACTTATCCGATGTATTTCAAATTTTGGATATAGGATCTTTCTCATAAAATGAATTCCTGAATAGTTTTATGGGTTTAATGGCTATATATAGAAGGGGAACGGGGGATAAACCCCCTTAAATTAAATAAATGGCTTTTTACGCAGAATCAACTGATTTGCTTCAAATTTTGGATGTATATTCATTATAAGAAGGCGAATCTCTGATTAATTATGGGGTTCTTTTGATAACTAAATAGGGGAAGCGGGCGATTAATCCTCCACTCTTTAAATAAAAATCATTGTTTTTTTTTTTTTTTTTTTTTTTTTTTTCACAACTATTCAACGTATTTCAAATTTTGGATATAGGTTCTTCCTGATAAAGTGAATCCCTGAATAGTTTTAAGGGTTTAATGGCTAAGTATAGAGCGATGAACGGGGGATAACCCACAATTTATCAGGACTTCGCCTTATCATAATGAACGCCCAATCAAAATTTGAATCAAATCAGATAATTCTGCGTAAAAAGCCATTTATTAATTTAAGGGGAGGGGTAATCACTCGTTCTCCCAGTGTTTACTTAGCCATTAAACCTTTAAAATTATTCCGGGTTGCACTTTATGAGAAAGAACATACTATATCCAAAATGTGAAATATATCGGATAAGTGATAGACATGCTACAGGCTCAGCAAGAAAAAAGCTGAACTTTCACGGCCTCACAGACTTTTGGCGAAATTTGCGTTTTTCGCGACCAGTTGACGAAAATTGCACTTTTTCTCCCACAGCCTTTTTAATGAAGTTTGCATTTCTCCAAAATCCTTTAGCGAAATTCGCGCTTTTTCGTCAAAATTTGCGTATTTTCCGCAATCTTACGTCAAAATTTGCATATTTTCCGCGATTTTTCGTCAAAATTTGCGTATTTTCCGCGATCTTTCGTCAAAATATGCGTATTTTTCGTGATCTTTCGTCAAAATTTGTGTTTTCTGCGATCTTTTGTCAACATATGTGTACTTTCTGCGATCTTTCGTTAAAACTTCCGTATTTTCCTCGATTTTTCGTCAAAATTTGCGTATTTTCCGCGAAATTACGTCAAAATTTGCGTATTTCCTGCGATCTTTCGTCAAAGTATGCGCATTTTTCGCGATCTTTCGTCAAAATTTGCGTATTTTCCGCGATCTTTCGTTAAAATTTCCGTATTTTCCTCGATCTTTTGTCAAAATTTGCGTATTTTCCGCGATATTACGTCAAAATTTGCATATTTTCCGTGATCTTTCGTCAACATATGCATATTTTCCGCGATCCTTCGTAAAATATGCGTATTTCCCGCGATCTTTCGTCAAAATATGCGTATTTTCCGCTATTTTTCGTCAAAATTTGCCTATTTTTCGCGATTTTTCGTCAAAATTTGTGTGTTTTCTGCGATCTTTTGTCAACATACGTGTATTTTCTGCGATCTTTCCTTAAAATTTCCGTAGTTTCCTCGATCTTTCGTCAAAATTTGCGTATTTTCTGCGATCTTTCTACAAAATTGGAGCATTTTTCGCGATCTTTCGATAAAATACGATTATTTGACAAAATTAGAGTATTTTTCCGCAACCTGTTCACAAAAATCGTGTTTTCCCAGCAAATTTTTGACGAAAATCGCGTATTGTTCGTGATCATTTAACAAAAATCGTGTTTTTCCTCGCGATCCTCTGAAGAAAATAGTATTTTTTCCGCGATTGTTCGATGATTTTATAGTTTTTTTCGGTCCTTTGGAGAAATTTGTGTTGTTTCTGCAATCCTTTGAAGTAATTTTCTTAATTTAGCGCCGTTTGACTCGCGTTTTTGTTGTATTTCATCGTTACCCCCCCCCCCCTACATATAAATGTCAACAAATTCTAATGCATATTTGGATTGATCCCAGGGATAATAAAATTCGTCGCCGAAAAAGCGGAATTCCGCGTTTCCGCGGAAAAGTAGCATGTCTGAAGTGAGAATAAAAAACAATTTATCTAATTTAATGGGGGGGAGGGAATAATCACCCTCCCCAATTTTTAATTGGCAAAATAACCCCATATGTAATCAGTTATTCGCCTTATCATAATGGTTCTATAATCCAAAATTTGAAGCAAATCTGATAGTTCTGCGTAAAAAGTAATTTAATTTAAGGTGGGTTATATTCTATTCCCCTTCTATACTTAGATATTAAATCCTTAAATCTATTCAGAGATCCACCTTATTAGAAAGAACCTATATTTAAAATTTGAAATACATGGGATAATTCTGCATAAAAACCTATTTTTCTAGTTTAAGGGGGATATAATTGCTCGTCCCCCCTTTATAATAAGCAGAACTCCATAACTAATCAGAGATACGTCTTATCATAATGAACCTATGTCCAAAATTCTAAGCAAATCGGATAATTATGCGTAAAAAGTTATTAATTTAATTTTAGAAAGGTTATCCCCCGTTCCCTCTCTATACTTAACCATTAGAACTCCTAAATCTCTTCAGGCATTATATACTATATATAAGCCTTATGGAAAAGAACCTATATGCAAATTTGACACACGTTGGACAATTCTGCGTAAAAACCCATTCATCTAATTATGGGGGGGGGGGAGTAATCGTTCCTTCCCAAAACTATTCAGGCAAGCGTCTTTTCAGGATGAACGTATATCCAAAAATTGAACCAAAACAGTTAATTCAGCATGAAAAACCCATTTACCTAAACTATGAGCCCCCCTCCCCGATCCCCCTTTCATACTTAAGCAATGAATCCCCAAAATCAATAATAAATCCCAAAAATCAATTCTTCGTCATTTTTTTCCGGTAACTTTTTTTCCTTGTCACTTTTTTTTCCGCTTTTGTAGTTTATGTCACATTTTTTCCGATAACTTTTTTTCCGGTCACTTTTTTTCCTAGATTCCCTTGGGGATGCTTGCTGAAGGTACATGACAATAGAATGCGTAAGGGGGATAGTAAAATATTATCATTTTAAAATATACTCTTGTTAATGAGTATAATATTTAATATTATATATTTATACAATTATTTTTATTATGTCCTATAAGTTAATAAAATATCATAATTTTTTAAATCAATTCTTGTTAACGAAACTAACTTCTAACATTTAATTTTATTTATTTATGCATTTTCTTTAATTGATTTACTATGAGTTATTAAAATATTATCACATTTTAAATAAATTTTTGTTAATGAATATAATTTTTAATATTCAATTACATTTATTTATAAATTTATTTTTTATTTTATTTATGTTCAATTTTATATATAATTTATATGTATGCATTATTAATTCATTTTTATTATTATTATTTATTATATTGTATTAATATATTAACTATTATATATTATATGTTACATATAGATAGAAATATATAATTTAAAATTTAGTAAAATATTAATTTGCATTTTTATAATAACAATAAAATAATAATAATATAATATATAAAATCATTATCTATAGTTAAAATTATAAATGATCGAACTATAATAATATTAAAAAATAAATATAAGACATAGATTCGGAGTTTGTAGATACTCCCCCCCCCCCCCTCCGCCCCACAGAAGAACAAGGGAGACTGAATTTAAAAAAGAAACTTAAGTACTTAGTGTTTATATTCTAATTCTCCGTATTTTACAAAATTTTATTTTTGAGGTAATGAAGGTTCTGTCATTCCCGAGAAAGCAAGGACGATCAAATTTAAAAAAAACATCTCAATATAGTGTTTATATTCTAAGATTAACTATGTGTATTGTTATCAGACTTATCTAAATTTGTGATTTATAAAAAGGTGCGCTTTTTTCCGGTGCGCTTTTTTCCGGTGTGCTTTTTTCCGTGATTCGCATAATGTATGTATATATATTAAATGGTAAATCATTTAAAGTGCAGTTACTTTTTTAACATGTCTTAAAAACTATAATTAATCGAGCACCTATAAGAGTCAATAAAATATAATATTAATTGGATAAGAAATTTCAAATTCTGTACTAAAATTCCTCAAAATGTCCACGCAATTTCGGATTATTGACAGCCAGTTTTGAATCAAATAGATATACAATAATTTCTTTCAATGTAGCCAATTTTTATGCATCATTTTAAAATTATAATACATGTTTACCGACCATCAATGAGAACAAGTTAAAGATTATATTAATTAGATCGGATATGTTATAGTTTGTATGAAAATATCTAAAAATATATGAGTGCAATTTCGGGTAGAAATTGGGAACAGATGGAGGGATAGTTGATAATCTGACAAAAGCAACTTACAATCAAAGAAAAGATTAATACATTTTTTGAGTGTAGCGATTTCTTATGCACTAATAGAACCTAAAATATTAATAATTAATTGGTTGTCAGGTTTTATACAGAGATAGATACCACAAAATGTAAGCACAATTTCGGGCAAAAATTGGAAACAGGTGGAGGAATTGTTGACAACCTGACAAGTGCAGCTTACAGTCAAACGATGATAAATAACTATTTCTTTCAGAGGAGGATACCAAATCTTGTTAGAAATATTGTCAAAACCTTCTGCACTTCTTTCTTGTTTATCCCTTTAGGAAGATAAAAGACGAAAACCATCAGCGGCAAAAACAGAACTACTACAAACAACATAAAGATCTTCAGAAAATTTTTCCAACTTTCTTTGTTGGCACTTTCGTTCCTCCCTACACATTCCAGTATTCAGACCCCCCGAAGAAAATCCGTGTTCTGGTTGGTTCTCAGGGGAAAAGATTTAACTCTTTGTCCCATCGATTCCTGGAACTGAATTTTTCTAAGACGGGGGAAAGGCTTCCTTTTTACCCCTCCCCCCAACCCAAGCTATTAAGTTTTTCCACTTCCTGCTGGAAGAGGGGTCGTATTATGCTACAAGCTTAAAAAGGGGGGTTTCACTAGCTCCACAGTGGGACCTGCTTCCAAAAGGGTCAAGGTTACGAGAGAATACTCAGTGGTGTTAAAAGAAAAGAAAAATAAAGAAAAAGTCCAATTCTCGTTCAATATTTTCTTCAAATTCCGAAGAATTCAGTGTTCTATTTCTGAGGTTTTGAAAAATAATAATAATATAAAAAAAAATGTGCGACAACCCCCAAAGTAAAAAAACCTGCTTGTTTTTCTAGTGGGTCGTTCAACTTTCGGCTGTTGTTTTCAGCAGCGCTGCATTGCTTACCCCCTCTCCCCTTAGAAAATTCGTGTCTGATAAAAAAAGTAGTTGCTGGCTGTCTAGCCTTTGAAAATTCTTATTTGGGGAGGAGATTGTTGTGCTGCCAGCATCTTTCTGCTGCTATCGGTGCCCTTTTGCAGACTACTGCTTTTTCGGTGTGGACCCTGCAAAACATTTCGAAGAGTGGCACAAACATTTTTCCGAGATAGAAAGATAGCAATTTGTTTATTACGTCCTTGAAATCCGGTTTGCGGTGGGGATTAAATCACAGTAATGAAAACAGTTTATGTTACGGATGTTTATGTGTTGTAAGTTCGGAAAATTACACAGCATAGGCACTTACCACTGGGTTGCCAGTTTCGCCTCTACTTTCAATTTAAAAGTTCGAATTCACACCAGAAATTCTGATAGAATTTTTTTTTTTTTTTTTTTTTTTTTCGTAATCACGAAATTCCTGTCTTTAATTAAATGAAAACAAAACCATACAGAATTTCTGGTGTGAACGTGAAATTTGAGATTTGAAAACTTAAAAAAAAAGGCCGAATCTGGCAACCATGACTTACCAAAAGCTGTAAGGGGAGGGAGGAGTGCTTGCCTGGTCTTGCATATGGAAGTTAAGTAAATTTTCTTTGCCTGAAAAAAAAATATTTTTTTTATTGGCAATTTATTCGGTACTACTAGGTTATCCCGTCGACCAAAAAATTATCGCCAAACTATAAGATTAAATGCCAATAATGGATGACTGTGAATGTCACATTTAATAACATTAAATACGATTCATGTGTTTAAAATGTCATAAGGTGATTTTTATTTCGACTTTTTATTAATATTTTTATTAATATTCTACCAATTATTTGTTTTTTCGTTATTTAAAATAAAAATTATGTCAATATGTATAATTTGGCTATTAGTTTGGCGGTTTGTATAATTTGACGAAATTGGTCAACGGGATAACAGATTAGTACCATTTATTCTTTGCAAAAGGAATAAAATAACTAAGATTCCTGTCCCTGCTAGCAAAGACACTCACAAGCTAGTGTTATATTCCTATTGAGAGGTTATTTTCTAATAACTCGTTAGCATTTCGAGATTTTCAAACCTTTTTTTTTTTTTTTTGTTTTTTTTTTTCGTTGGATAGCTGAGGTTTTTTGGCACATCACTTCATTTTTACTTTTTCGATTTGGGTTGTAGATATTTTTTTAAATAACATTTTTATTTTAGGAATCGGTTTTTGAAGTGAAACTAATTTTATAAAAAAATCTGCAATCAAAGTCAAAAAAGTAAAAAAGGAGCGATGTGGAGAGGGCGTCAACTATCTGATGTAATAAAATAAAATAAAATAAAATAAAAATAAATAAATAAAAATACTGAAATGCAAACGAGTTATTAGAAAATAACCTCTCCATAGGAATAGTATTAACTTGCGAGTGTCTTCTCTAATAAATACTTAGAGAAAAACAGACCCTTAAATATCAAGAGAAAGAAGAACTGAAACTTTTTAAAACTCCACGTGGAAGACAATTTTTTATTAAGGGTGTTCTTAAATAAAAAAGGGCAACTTTGTGACGTATGCTTCAATTTATTTTTGTTCGGAAATGCATGAAAATAGCAGGTGTTGTTATTCAGAAACTGTCTAATTGCACTCAATTTTCTGTTTCTTTAATAAACACAATAAATCTTTCATAACAAGCCTTTAAAGTTGACGTTTTTGAGAAAATTTCCGAAGAAAGCAGAAAAACCGGTCGAAAAGATGGAGAAAAACGGGTGATCACGTGATCGAAATAGTTTATAACTGTATAAATAATTTAATTATCATAAAATGGAAAAATAAGTTCGATTCGAAAATGCTTCCACAGGCAGGCATTCCAATTTTATATTTTTCCGTTAAAAAATGAGTTTGTAAATGTGTTAAAACGTTTTCCGCTTGCTGAGCGGAGCTGTTGAGAACACCCTTAAGACGCAACATTAGGCACAGAAAAAGACCCGGATGATAATGTAAAGTCTATTGGAGCGTTCTTTTCAAATATTTCGCCCAAATTTAGATATTTTTACATAATTTTTTTTGCACAAGATAGCTAAGGACGATCCACAACCGGCCTAGTTTTTACTTTTCCAGTTTTAATTTCAGATTTTTTTTTTTTTTTTTTTTAATTACTTTAACTTTCGAAACCGGTCTAAACCGGTTCTAAAATATAAACTATCGTAATATAAAAAACACATAAGCAAAATCGAAAAAGTAAAAACTAGGCCGGTTGTGGATCGTCCTCAGCTATCTTGTGGAAAAAAAAAATCAAGTAAAAATATGATAAAAAAGTTAATTAAATCCAATAGATTTTTTAAATCATCAGATTTTAAAACATTCACCTTTTATATAAACATTTTATTATAACACCTTTCTTAAGTAAAATTAAAATTTTTATCAAGTAAAAATATTAAATTTTGAGCGAGATATTTGAAAAGAACGCTCCCATAGACTTTACATTATCATCCGGGTCTTTTTCTGTGCCTAGTGTGGGGCCTTAAGCTTTTCTTCTTACGCTAATGATTTTGAAAATAATTGTCTTCAGAAAGCAGAGAATACCCCCCCCCCCAAAAAAAAAAAAAAAAAAAGTTTGAATTTTATACTGGTAGATATGTTTTGTTTTTCTCTAATATTAACTATTTTTTAATTGTTCTTACATTTTTTTTTATGTTTACATCCTAAAAATAAAAATAAAAAATAAAAGAAAATAAATGCACGAAGAATTCTGACAAAAAATTCTAAGTCCAGTTTATTTCATGTTTATAAAAATAAATAAATAAATGAATGTCTGACTGGGCTGCAGAAACAGTTTCAAAATCTTCCCTGAATATCTTTCAGCAGGAATTCATGTGACAGAGAATCATAACTATTTGACAAGTATGGATTCATTGGCTCATAGTTTGTTCAAATTACTTTTAATTTTAGAATTTTGTATTCTTATTTTCTTTTTTTTTAAATAAAGTTGTAGTAGATTCTTAAAAGAGTGTTAAGGAACCAAATTTGAGTAAATCTGATATATTTCACAAAATTTGCAGAAGATAATGTTCATATACTTTAATATTAAAAAAAAAATCGGATAGCTTTTTTTTTTTTTCTTTCCATAAATTTATTTTGAATTATGATTTAGCATTGTTCCTCCATGATTACCCGTCAGCCACTCTTCTGATCCAAAACTCGTCTTTAAAAGCCAAATATCACTGAAAGGTTCTTTGTTTTCGCAAGAAAAAGAAAACGGCATCTGATTTGTTGATATCTGAATTTTATTTTTGTAATATCCATGAACTTACGAATAAAGCTGACTTTGTGAACCAGTGGCATAGTCATTCAAAAATTGTATAAAGCTAGCTTTAGTAGTCATTTTAAATGAAATAAGGAATTAAAATTATTAAGAATGAACAAAGTTTCGACAAAATAATTTATAATGCAAATAATTAATCATTCAAACTAAATATTAATTCACTTATTTCAATTATTTGAAATAAAATATTGCTGAATTCCATAAAGATTTGATTATTAAACTAATAGGATAACGAGTGTGTGTGTATGTGGGAAGGGGGGGGGGGGGAGAGGTTCTGATTTTAAAAAATACATAAAAATGCAGAAAATAAATATTTTTGGAATATCATTACATGTAAAATTACAAAATTAGTGTTTCTTTATAAACAAAAAGTTTTAATTTTTTTTTTCTTTTTTACAGCTTTGTTTTCTGAACTGTAAAAATAAAAGTCTTTGGACCAGTTTATGTGATTTTAAAAAATGTCTTCATTTAAATGGTGAGGATTTTAACATCACGAGTCCTACCTACGCCTCTGCAATGAACGCGCCAGAAACAAGCGAATATCAGTACTTTAATCTCCCCCCCCCCCCACCTGATTTATCTAATTTTATTTAAGAGTAAGAAGTTGTTTATTTTCTACCAGAATTGGTCACCCAAATTATCATTCTCGTTCAAGGAAAACCTTGAAAAACGTTGTACAGTACAGTCTATCTGTATCTGTCAAGACTAACGGCCGATTTCAGTACCGGCCGATGAAGTTCTTATGTGTTATGCTTAGTTCATGATGTCAGATCATGCGATCTCTTCTATATTCGAGTGAGAACACCGTCATAGGAAAAGGAAAACAGATTCGTCTAGGTGGGAAGGCCTACCAAATGGTTTTAGCCTATACGAGTCCCACCCAAGAAAAAGGAAAACAAACAAGAACGTCCTTGGTCGGCGAAAAAGTTATCCGTCTTCCTGAATTTCATTCTTGGTCGGAGAAACAATGAAAAGGTTTCTCGGCCGGTGCTAAACCCGGCCATTCCAGACCGCACTAGTTTTGAACCCGTGAACTCCGACCAAAACTCTTCATTTGATGGCCAACAAGCTAGAGACAGGGATGAAAGGGCACGCCCCTTTGTAACAAAATTTTCTTTACATTTGATGATTTTTAATTTGTTAGTAATAGATGAGTGGTCAAAAAATCTTACTGTTTTCGTTGAATAAATGTATAATAAATACATAGCATGGATATGCTATGAATTCAGGGATCTCATGTGAAAAGTCTAGTGGAAAAGAAATGTGAAGTTTTAATGAAATTATATCATTTAAATCATTAACTTCAATGATAAAAGGCGTAGTTAAACTTTTTGTTTAAAGCTTAGTTAAAGTTTTTGAAAATATGTTAAATGAAATTGAAACCTGTTAAATTTAGGTAAATTTACTCTTTTATTGTAGTCTTAAGTATCAAACATACTATTTTTCTCTACCTCGCAAATTTTTAAGGGTAAGGCGCTCCTTTATGACTTTCGTGGGATGCCTAGCAGTCAACGATCACTAGTGTTTTTTTTTTTTTTTTTTTTTTTTTTTTTTTGACGACTACAGAACAATTGAAAAAGAAAGGCCAGTTGAGAGATTTACACCTTTTCACCCGGTAAAGCATATACGCTTAAATGGATCTTTATATCCTACATTCTGTTTGAGCATGTCCGTTTTTTTTGAAAACGTGAAATCTAGCTGTCTAATTAGAATGAATTTAGTAGAATTTAACCTCGATGTCATGATAGAATTTATATTTAAAAGAGATGAAATTTATTTAAAGTGCATTTGAGGGTGAAAAAGGGTCAAAAAGAAAGAGAAAGAAAAAAAAGAGATAGAGAGATAGAGTGAGAGGGAGAAAAGAAAACAGAAAAAACATTTGTTTTATTGTTTGTTATTATAAATTGGAACTATTCCAATTAAAATAATAATTTGTTTTTGAATTACAATAAGGTGTCTTCAAATTACAGGCACAAGCAGGGAGGGAAGGGTAGAATTTGAAGAGAAAAAGGATTTTTTTTTTTTTTTAAATTTCCAAGTGACTTTATAAATCAAAGTCTATGGTGTGTGTGGAGGGGGAGGGGGAGGGTAAGGAATTTTCGCCATAGAATGTCTGTCTCCCTGTTTCTCCTACAAAGGGGAGGACGGAATTTCAAACTTTTTAAGGATTAATTTTCATCGTATCCAATAAAAGTTCGTGTAACTAATAAAAATACAAACTAAAGAAACTTTTTAAATTTCCATAATGTAATATTTTTCAACAGATATTCAAAAATAATTTTAAGAATTAAGAATACTGCAATGATTCCTAGCAACGTGAGTTGCATCGAATAAATAGCGCATTGTATTGTTTTGAAGGTATCTTCTACACTGAATTCACCCTCATTCTTTTCATAAATGTGTGTGTGTGTGTGGGGGGGGGGGGGGGGCACGTGATATATAAGGAACAAAACAGTTCTTTTTTTAAATTGTGGCATCATTTTTCTCGAGTGTTATATTCAATTTTAGTGTGAAAAATGAGGCACTTGGTTCCCTTAGTTATGATTTGGAAAAAAGGCAGATAAAAAGGATTTTAATTTCAAATCCAAAATTTATCCAGGGTAATGTAATCAGGATAGATATTAATAGAAGTTATTAATGTAATTAGCATTAATAGAGTGAAAAAACATTGATAGAATTAAAAAAATAATAATAACAAAGAAAGAAAGAAAGACGAAGAAAAACAAACAAAAAAGCCCCTGATGCAAGTCACTTTTCAATCAGAATCAATCCCCCCCCCCCCTCACACACACACTCTCCGCACAGACACACGTATTCCATTTTCCAGCTAAATTTATAAAATTACAAAAAAAAAAACAACTTTCATTTTAAAATTTTTACACTATTTTACAGTCATTTATTATCTATAATTTCATTTAAAATGTTGCATTATTTTTTCTGCCTCATGACAAAATAATTCATGATTTTTTTCTTTCGCTGTAATCTGTTTCATATAAAAATCAATTTCTGTATACATTCTTCAAGAATAAAGAATATATAGCAGTGTATATAATTCATTAAAAACAAAAAGGACAATGCATAGTTTATGAAGAGTGTTGGTGAAATGGAACAAAACTTGCAAAACAATTAATTACTCATTCATACTCAGGCAACACTCCGATTTGTGATTTTTTTTTTACTACTCTATAGTCTTCTCTCCTTTTTCTCCCGTCTGCATGCTCATTGTCTGAGAACTGGAGCTGTTAAATGCTGTCAATCAACGGACGCCATTTGCTTTGTAGTGACTGAGACACGCCCTACTTTGGGAGTTCCTCCAATATCTTTACTGTATTTGATCACGTGACTGACGTAGTAGGCTGACGCACACGTTTCGTATAGCCCGGGCAGTAGGAGATATTTTCGACTCCGAACATTTTGGCGCTGTGCTTCTAGTGCGGCGCTTGATATCGATGGTGCGAGTAGCTAGCTTTGCGTTTTAAGTACTACACAAAGAAAAGATTTTAATACTTTTATTTTTATACTGCTTTCCGTTTTATACTTATCCTGTGATGCCTGCTAGTCTTTTTAGCGAAATGGATCGAAGTCCACGATCCCTTGAAGATCAACGAGTGTTAGAATTAGCACTCGAAATGACTATGTTCGGAATGAGCAACGAAAATGACCCTCTTGTTAATCCTTACGACGGTGAACCAAGAGGTAAAAAAAGCCAAAATACGACGGAATGTGTACCCGTCCCAAGTTCGGAGCATGTAGCAGAGATAGTAGGAAGGCAAGGTAAGTTATTTTATTCTAATATCTAGATTGCTCTCTTTGTTCAGAAAGCCTAGTCCGAGTTTTCTTTGTTTGGGTTAACATCCGGTAGATGCTCTGCTCGCGCGCTGAACTGCGCTCAGCAGAGAGAGATAGTGCAATTTACTCTGATATTTTTTCACTTATTGTTAGGAAAAACATTTTTGTTCAGAATTAATAAATTTACTATGAATTAATGAATTTACAAATGGAACTCGGATAAAGCTTTAATAATGTAAGCGTCGCTTTCGATTATATATTTCAGCAGTAATTTCATGGTTAAAAATTGTCAATATTTATCTTTTATAATTACTTTTTGAAGTGCTATTTTGTTTTCTTCATTATAAAAAAGAGGAGGGGGAGAAAATAGGTTAATTAAAGTTCAAAAGAAAAATGAATTTAGCTGGGTATACTTTATTTAAATTTCTTATATAAATTATTAGGTTGTGTGTATAGCCAACTGAAGGTACACTTGATTATCTTTGAGAAAATAGTTTAGTTTAAATAGGCATTGAAATTTAATTTTATTTCCTGGAGTAATTTTTTTTTTAAATTTTAATCGCCTTCTAAATTTTTTGCGTTTAGTTTTTTTTTTTAACATAAACATATTTACAAATTTTAATTTTTGTCAAAACTTTGTTTTTGTTTGTTGTTAAATAGTGTTAAACATTAACCATAAAAATTATATTTACATTTAATAAAAATGCGGTTTATGTTCATTAATTCGAAAAGGATAGTTTAAAGAGTCCAATATTTCAGTCGCTACATTCGTTTAGTTTAGAAAAATTGCATAAACATTATTTTTTATTAAGAGTTCAAATTTCGAGGTTTTAATCCTTACATTCTATGCTGTTTTTAGTTGCTTAGATTACATAATAAGCTTCTTTAAAGTTATTTTTCAAAAAAATAAATTCTTCGCAAGTTTCTGCTGTACATTTTTCGAGTTATTTCCGTTGTTCAATCATTTGCAGAGAAAAATGGTTGCGTATACCTAAATGTAGATTTTAATTTTGTTTGGTTTCAGCGGAAATAAGCGATTAAAATAGACTTGTGATTATTTTTGTACATTATACTTAACAATTACTTCAACTAATCTAAAAGGAACGTTGAAAATTCTTTTATTTCCGTATTTAATCGCATTAGCCTTGTAACAAAATATTTCCGGAAGTATAGATCTTCCTTATTTGTTTATAGTTTCGTGACTGTTTTGAAATAAAAGGAAAAATCTCTAAAACACGAATGGCTATGCTTCATTTAAGATGAAACAGAATGCTTGTTTAGCATGTTTGTGTGGTTGTTTTGGTATTGCTTATCTTTGTGTTTAGCATTTAGGAGTATAAAATAAAATATCTGGTAAATCATTCAGGTATTAAGTCCTGGGTACAAGCTTTTTCTGCGAATCGTGTTTATTATATCTTGGAGGAATCGCTAAAATTAATCTTTCGCAAATAAAATGTGCATTTTACTTAAAATAAGGTTCATTAGCTTAAAATTGTAATTAAAATGGTTATTTTCGAAATCAAAAACCTTTAGTTAAGAGTCCGTTGCATTTTATTACATCAGTGTTATTTAATTTCGGCAAAATGCCGCAGCGATTTTTTTTGACAGCTGGTGTTTCATCTACCGAAGGAAAGGGGAGGGGATGAGGTTACGAAGAGGTAGAGTCCTCTGGACGATGCGCCCTCTAACGGAAAATTTATCTGCGATCAGCAACCGTTTTGTCGCAGTGAAGCTTGTTTTTGTTAAGTTATTGAGAATGGGAGAAATTTCAGAGCGTTTGAAAAGTGACCGTATCATTCCAATTCTGAGTAATTTTGGATGACAATACTGAATTGAATAAATATACTGTTATAAGAAATTTCGTAGGCTATGCACTACATACATAAATAGGACATTTTGTTTTTCTGGTTTTTATTTCTTTTAATTTTTTTTTTCATCATTGAAATATCGTCCATCTTTATTGTTTTTATTTTGCAGACGATCGTACTGAGTTTTTTTTTTTAAATTTCAATTGGAGAAATTACAATTTCTAGCCTTGCGATAAAAAAAATTTAACCTTCTCTTGTGTGGTTGATTGTTTACCTTAATTTTGATCTGTTCATTCTCCTTTGTGTTTGTTTCATTTCTGTTAAAAAATAGTTTCCCCGTTCGCTTTACTATGAAGTAGTTTTTTTCGCGCAAATTAAGATAGGATCAGGATTGCATTTGCGTTTGATCGTATTTTATGATTATATGCAAGTTTAATTTTGGCAATGTTTGGCGTGTCCTTTCCGTTAATGCCATATACAGGATTTTTCGCACTTTATTTTTAATTCTCATAGAAATTAACTTGTTGAAATGATATATAATCGAATTGCCCTTTATTTTGTGTAATAATTTAACTATGATTTATAAATATTTCATGACTTTTTGATTATTAGTCTAAGTGATAGCAACTTCTATCTAACTATAAAATGCGCTGAATTTTACAGAAGCATTAGCACTATTTTGATCTGCATTGTCTGACAGTTCGAAAAACAAATTAAATATGATGCTTAATATGTTCGTAACTTTCCGAGCTATAATTTAATGTTCTGTTATTGAAAAAACAAAAACTAGTTTGATAAAAATCGAAGGATTACTTGATTAAATTTTGGTGTATTGTGTAAGCACCTAGGGGACTCCTCACTCGAAACATCCGCGCCGTAATTTTAATCCTGGACAGGTTATTTTCGAGTTACTCCTTTAAAATTGAATATTAATTTTTCAATGACTTTTTGTTGCATGGAAGTCTATTTTAATATGGCTAGATTTTTTTAATGAAAGGTCTATTCAAATTTATAACTGTTTCCGAAAGTAAAAATACTTTTATTAAAAAAGGTAAAATTCTAAAACCTGTCCATAAGCCAGGTCATTACGAAGCGGGTGTTTTTTTAAAAAGGTGCGTAAAACAATAAAAATAAAATGACGTCAAAAGCCAGCATCTTTGCATGGTGATTTCATATTGGAGATTTATTCTTTGTTTTAAATATTTACTAATTGGTATCGGTATGTATTAATAAAATGAAAGATTTTAAAATGCTGTTTTCAGAATTAAAAATATTAAATTTGAATATTCGAATTGATAAGATTTTCAGCGATTTTATTCCGCTTTTCTGAATTGTAAGAAAGGTATTTGTTAAAATTTAAAGGTCTGTTTTCAGAAAACTATTTCAAAGTCAACTAGTCGTTGGGGACCACCGTAATACTTACCCATCATCGATATGTATATGAAAATAAAACATGAAAATTATTTATACAATGCAATTCATAAACAAAATTTAAATATTGTTAATATACATTGTAATGCTATATTAAAGAACTGCTGATGTACCAATTTCGACAAATTATATAAAACGCCAAACTACTCAAGTAGTACCTAACTGCGTAAAAGAAACATCCTTATAACTCCAAAAATAATTCTATTAACTAACAATTAATTGCGTCGGATTAAGCGTCTCATTTCCAATTAAAATATACCTCTGAATTGAAATTTGAATGAAATACAGGGTCATGAAAAATCGAAGAATGTGGAAAACAAGATTACAAATATCTCGGCAACTAATAATCCGATCGACTTCGTTCTATATGCAAAATGTGTGTTATTTTATTGCCTTTTACGTCCATTCCTTACAACAAAAAAAATTCGAAAATTTTTATATACCTTTCATCAGAACGAATTTTTCGAGAGTCCGAAAAAAATAGTTCCGGATAATCGAGGTTGCTGATATTAAATAGGCTTCGTCCCATTACATACTAACTACATACAAAATTTCAAGTCTATCTCAATTTGTTCGGGGATAGAGCGTTTACAGATAGACGGACGGACGGCAACTTTTTTTTTTCTAAAAATGTTTTTCGGAATCTCCACGATCTAAAACGTGTAAATCCGTCAAATTTTTTTTTTTCGATTTTCAAAACGATTGCAAGACTTACCCTATACTACGTATGATGGGTAAGTAAAAAGTTTATTTTATTTCGATGTACCAAGAAGAAATAAACATGCGTCAAAAAACTTCTTCAAAAATTCGAGCGTCTTATAAATATCCTTGATTAATGTTTTGCCTTATTAAAGGATGATTGTCTAACAGTTAATTATATTAGTGTTTTTTAATAGTTTATTTTATTTGTAGTTTTATTTTACTTAAAAAAGGATTTGGATAAATGAATGTTTTCTGCTGAGAAAAACAAAGTTTTTAGTGGAAAAAAAAAATAAATTCATAACGTTTTTCAATTTACTCTAGCACAGATACGCTGGCGATATTTTCAGTATTAATTCTTTTAAATAATTTCAGTAATTTTTCCAAAAACCCAGCAGTTTATCTGCTCCGAGCTACAATTTCCGCCATCGTTTTTTCATTCATTGCATTGTAACTACTGGGATTTCTTACTATAATAAATAAGTACAAGAATTTTTAATTTCTGTACATTTTCTAACTTCAATATTTTGTGTACATTTTTTAGACATTTTTAATAACGATTCTTTAATATTTGTTATGTTACAAATGTAATGCTTGTTCATAACCATTAGACTGTGTAAAGCATAGAGAACCAACGTTTATAAATCTATCTTCTATCTTTAAATATTTTTGCACAAAGGCTTTGTAAAAAGAGTAAATTTATAATCTGGGAGATATATTTTCTGACCTAATTACTCTCTCTCCCCCCCCCCAGAAAATCTTGTTTCCCGCTTTATTATTATTATTATTTGTTAATAAACCACCATGTTTCTTTAACCCTTTAACGTTCATTGGTTTCGCCACGAAACCACAAAATTTTAATTCCGATATGCAACACTGACACCGGTATTTTTTATCTAAAAGTAAAAATATGTGAAAAATCAGGTTTTCTTATTTAGAAATTATTTGTTCTTAAGGGTGTATTCGAAAAAACGCTCTTCCACCTTCAACAGCTCGAAATTTTCCGATACAATTTCAGACACATTTTTAAAAGTAGAAATATGAAACTTGCTGAGGGGATTCTTGAAGGGACGTATGAGGTGCCGTGTGATGTCTTTTTATGCTCAATTCATTAGAATTTGAGTTATAGACATTTACCTTCTCAGTAAGAGCCTTTTTTTCGTTCCCAAAACTCCCGCTAGGGGAAAATCAATTCGAAATGCCGTTTTTGATTGCTTTTTTTTACAATATTTTCTGCGTTTATCAAAGAGTCGACGATTACGGCACCTTGAGTACTTTTCTGAATAAGAGATTTTGAAAGTTTGGTGTATTCGAGAGAAAAAAATGAATTAAAAAATAGATCGGAAAATAAGCGGTTTTGATCGGAATACACCCTTAATTACCGGTGTCAGTCATTTATTTCGACATCTTACCAATGAAAATGCTTTGATCGTTAAAGGGTTAACTCAAACGTTTATATGAGATATTTCTGCCTAGGTTGCTTATTGGAAATACCAATTTCTTTAATCTTGCTTTAATGCAATTGCTGGCTTATTTTTAGCATTTTTATTAGCTGAGAAGTAGGTAGTTGTTACCAGGTCCACTCACAAAAAGAGACAAGTAGCTTTTAAATCGGAAACTTTAAATCAGGGGTGATTCTCGTCGGAAAATTTAAGGCATCATCTTCCGAAAATTTGAAATTGTTATCAGTTCCGCGTAGTTGCAAACTTGTACGGTTTTCCGCGCGGAAAAGATAATCGCGGATCAATATTTCGTGGAAAAACGACGATTTCGTCAATGTTTTTGTCAATGAACTTTGTCAAAAGATCGCTAAAAACGTGAATTTCCTGTGCGGATCGCGGAAAAAACGGTAATTTCACCAAATATCGCAGATAAGACTGATTTCGCCTAAAAACTGCGGAAAAAACTCCATTTTTGATAAAAGATCGCTTAAAAATATTTTGTCAAATGATCATTGGAAAAAAGGCCGATTTCATCAAAAGATCATGGAAAAAGCGCAGATTTTGTGAAAAGATCGCGTAAAAATGCAAATTTTGTCTAAAAATCGCCGGAAAAAAGATTCCATAAAACCACGGGAAAACGCAGACTTCTTCAAAAGATCGCAGAAAAGCCACCGATTTCGACAAAAGATTGTAATAAATCGCCGATTTTGCTAAAATATCCCAGATAAATCGCTGATTTCGTCTTAAGATTTCGGATACCCACCCCTCGCGGGGGCCAACTCGTTGACCCCCCCCCCCCCCCCCCCGCGCCGATTTCCGAAAAAATTTCCCTCAGAATCGCCCTTTTTTAAAATAATTTTATTAAAAGGTTATTTCAGTTGAGCTAGACCCGTTCTCTTACGCTAATTCTAAAAGATATTTAAAATGATTGAAATGCAACCGAGATTATTTTTAGCATTGGACAGCTGAGATCAATCTCTAGAAAGACAGTTTCTTATGTTTAATTTTGTTCATCAGATTTTTAATGAGAACTTTCATTTTTAGAACCCGTTTGAAAAGTGAAAGCATCATCATAAAGTAAAATCTGCAATCAAAATCTAAAAAGTAGGTCTTTTGTACATGCAGATCGATCTCAGCTACCCAGTGGGAATTAAAAAAAAAAAAAAATTAAATGCAACAGAGATGGGATTAGCAATGGGTCTTTTCGCGTGACATTAGTACTCCCCTAAAACGAAATATGTGTTTTATAACAGAATCTTGTCTTAAAGTAATAAATTCCTGCTCATAACAAGGGTTCCTAGCTACATGGAAAATGTAGAAAGCACGGGTGCAGAATATGTCCGATCCGGCGATCTAGGATCGGGGGAAATTTTGAAGAGAAATATACAATTGATTTAGATTTTAACAACGAATTTTATGATCAAATTTCACTACAAATAAAAAGATCTGTATAGCGACTTCACAAAATCGATCTCAGTCATATTAACCATATATCAGGGGTTATTCTGTTTCGAAAAGATCGCGAAAGAACCGTAAGTTTCATCAAAAGATCGCGACAAAAACCACAATTTTCGTCAAAAGATCATGAAACGAACGCAAATTTTATCAAGATCGCGAAAAAAGCTAATACTGTCAAAAAATCGCGAAAAAACTGAAATTTTGCCAAAAAAATCGCTAAATGAACGCAAATTTTGCCGAAAGATCGCGAAATGAGCGCAAATTTTGTAAGATCGTGAAATGAAAGCAAATTTTGGCAAAAGATCACATAATAATCGCAAGTCTTGTCAAAAGATCGCGAAACAACCGCGCATTTCGCTACAGGGGAAGAAATAACCGTTAATTTCGTTAAAAGACCGCAAAAAAATTCATCAAAATATCACGAAAGGAGCGCAAATTTCGTGAAACGATCGCCAAAAAATCCGCGTATTTCGTTAAAAGCAAGCGATATAACCGCTAATTTTGCCAAAAGAGAGCGAAATAACGTGAATTTCGTCAAAAGAAGAAATAAAAGCATAAATCGCCAAAAAACTGCGAAAAAATCGCAAATTTCATCAAAATATCACTAAAATTCACAAATTTTGTCTAAGGACTGCGAAAAAGACATGGTTCGTACTGTCAGTGGATTTCTCCCTATTACCCCGTACTGCTCTAACTTTTCAAAAAAATTACTGTGAGTTTCAAATTATTTTTTTAAAACTTAGAATAGCCCTGCCATATATTCGCACATAGGTTGAGAAACAATTAAAAATAGATTTCCTATATCTTACGGTAATACAGCATTTGCCTATAGCATACCGTAAAATTTTGGGAAAATTTTGATGTGGATTGGGGGAAATGTAGTGGGAGTAGAAACATTTTCTGCACCACTGGTAGAAAGTACAAGGAATTTCAAGGGAGCGAGAAGGAAAAGGAAAAAACAACACAAATATTTTCGTGGAAAAATCTGTAGAAAGAGAGTGAAAAATCACGCAAAATTCATTCACCATTTCAGGGTGTATTTAGATTTAAACTGCTTATTTTCCGGTTTATTTTTAAATTCATTTCTGCTCTCAAATACATCAAATTGTCTTATTTAGAAAGTACACAAGGTGCCGTGATTGTCAATTCTTTGATAAATGCAGAAGATATTGCAAAAAACCAATCAAAAACGGCATTTTGAACCGATTTTTCCGATGCAGGAGATCTGTGAACGAAAACAAACGTCATACTGAGAAGGTAATTGTTTATAAATCAAATTCTCATGAATTGAGCATAAAAAGACATCACACGACACCTTATACGTCTCTTCAAAAATCCCCTCAGCAAGTTTCATGTTTCAGGGTTGTTAAATACCCGGGTTTTTTCAGAAAAAACCCAACCCACTGGGTTTTTTCAGGGTTTTTGGGGTTTTATCAGGGTTTTTTCGGGTTTTATCAGGGTTTTTCGGGTTTTTTCAGGGCTTTTCGAGGTTTTTTGGGGGTTATGGGAGGTGGTTCAGAATGCTTGGGAAAAAAAAATGTACTTATTACTAAATTTAAAGCAGCTAATTGATTACAAATATATATAAATCAATGACAGTAATCAAAATTATGCTTTGCTTTTAGATAAATTGATTATTAGTAATAATTTATAAATTATTTTTTTTTTGTTATTACTAAATAATAGAATAAGCCAAGTAATTCTACATGTCTACATAATTCAATTAGGATTCTAAGCATATATGGTATTTTGTTATGTGTTTCTATTGTATAACATAGAACACTTTGCACATCAAAGTATTTTTTTAATGGGAAAAAATTTGTGTAAAAACACATGCTACAGAGATTAACTAACAATTATTTCTTTTAAAAATTGTGATGGTATAATTAGGACATTTCTTTTCTTTGGGCTGGGGGGTGATGGTTATAAATTTTATAAGTTTTGTACTGATATTAAGAAATATATTACAATACATTATATATGTAATATAAATACATTATATATGTAATTTAAAGTTGAAATTTTGAAAAAACCCACTTGGGTTTTTTCCTGGGTTTTTTCAAGTGGGTTTTTTCAGAAAAAACCCACCCGGGTTTTTTGGGCTGGGTAAAATCATAACAACCCTGTCATGTTTCTACTTTTAAAAATGTGTCTGAAATTGTATCGGAAAATTTCGAGCTGTTGAAGGTGGAAAAGCATTTTTTCGATTACACCCTTAACCAATATTTTTAGGTTGTAAAAAAAAAACTCGAACAATGCCGATTTTTTTCATGTCTTTTATCATATTTTTAATCTTTTATCAACTGTTTTTAAAACAAATTTTTGCCTGATTAGAAAAATAGTCTTTAAATAATGCTAAATTTACAATAAAAAATTATTAGTAAGAATAATTAATCATGATAGGCATAAACACGTTGCCCACATGACGTACCGGCAAATCAAGGAAATAGTTAAATGATATTGGGAAAGAAATCGTGACATTCGTTGTATGATTTTTAAAAAATCCTCGAAAATTGAAAAGTGGTCGAAAAAGGCAAATATAGCTGCAATTAATAGCGAATTGTATGATTGTTTTAAAGTTTGGTCAGAAAAATTGCCAGTCATGTTTTGCTGCTTACGGTAGTAAGGCCATATAATCATACCTAAGATCGAGAATCTTCGTAAAAAAAAAAAAAAAGAAATTTCTTCGCGCACTTGAATTTTCGTATTAAATAGTAGTTTTTACTGTAGCTTTTACGTAATAAACATATTTTAAAGTAAAATCTGTGAAAGCAGAATAGGTAAAAATACAAAAATATTGTTTGGAGATGTTTCTGTTTGTATAGATATACACGGTAATTACAGATTCTGGAAATCATGGAATCGGGGAAGTTAATAAATCTAGAAATATCAAGGAACTTAACAAAAAATACTCAAGTCATAAATTTTTCTCTATGCGAAAATATTTGTTTTCACCTTACTAACAACATTGATTAATTGCCAAACAGGCTACGTTTAAACCAATACAGTAAAACCTCCATAACGGACACTCCCGAATAGCGGACACCTCTATTTAACGGACAGTTTTCAAATCCCCACTCCCAAAACTTTAATTTTTGTATGTTTAACCTCTGAATAACGGACATTCCGAATAGCGGACAGTAATTTTGGCAAAAAAGGATAAAAAATTATTTTTTTACGAGGAAAAAAAATAAAAATCCTCTAAATTTATCAGGGCAATGTATCACAAATTTTGTAATCATAGATAAATGTGGGGATGGGTTGGAGAAAATCCCCCCCCCCCTAACATTTAATCACCTACATAGTCCCTCCCCCCCACACTCGGATGATTGAAGATTGTATGCTTTTAAGAAGCAGAAAAATACAATACACAATTATACATTTTTTTTTTTTTTTAAGAAAAAGATGATTTAATAGGATTAAAACTACTGACAGAGTTAAAACTTCACATTGGAAAACAAATTAGTGAAAGCAAAGTTTTGTAACAATTTTTTTTTTTTTTTTTTTTTTTTATTATAAAAAAGTAATAAACAAAGGATAAAGATATGCAAAAATTTTTTTCAGTTTTATTGCTTTAAAAATTATTTTAATTTCTAGTTAATCATATAATGGAGGTTTAAGGATATTTTAAAATCGACTAACGAAACATTAAGCATTCATTAGCAATTTTTCTATCTCTGAGGTTTTCCCAATAGCGGACAATTTCTGCGCTCCCAAGGTGTCCGTTATTTAGAGGTTTTACTGTAGTATTTGATAGAGAGACATAAAACCGTAATGCTGCCAAGTGATATCTGTCTGCATGAAAGCAGCTAAATTGTCCCATAAACCAAAATTTTCAAAAATTAGTTCATTCCGTTAAGGTGAAATATGTGCGTTTTTCGCGATCTTCAGATGAAATTTGTGCATTTTTCTCTATCTTTAGATGAAATTTGAGCATTTTTCGCGATCTTTTGTCTAACTTCTCGTTTTTATCGGAAGCCTTGGATGAAATTTGCATTTTTTACTGAATCTTTTGACCAAATTTGTGCTTTTTTCGCAAAACTTTGAAAAAGTTTTTTTTCCTTCCCCATACGATTTTTTGACAAAATTTCGTTTTTTCCTATATCCTATGTCGAATTTGGTGTTTCTTCAAACGATCCTTTGACGAAATTAGCAATTTTTTTTTTTTAATCTGATGCCGGGCCGTAAAAATACCGTTTGTTCTTTAATAATGAAAATCGGGGAAGTCTGATACAGGGAACTGTCATCATGTCAAGGAATGTCAATGTGAGGGAACATAATTTCTGTTTAGCCACCCTGATATAGTTATTTCTTTCGTAGGAGGCTATGCATTTGCTACCTTCAAGGCTGTTCTCAATCGCTCTGCTCAACAAGCGGTTTTTCATTATATGACAATTCGAGTTCGATTCAATCACTATTTCGATCACGTGATTACGCATTTTTCTCCTTTTGTAAAAAATCGCTTTGCTGTTTTCGTCCGGAAATGCGGTTCAACTTTGGCAGCTTGTTCTGTCGGTTCTATTGCATATTTGCTTTAAAAGTGTCCGAACAATAACGCTTGTTAGTTTCATGCATTTCCGAACAAAAGTAAAGATCGCTTCTGTTACTGAGCAGGGAATTTGAAGACTTTGATTTTCCCAATTCAATATATTGTTTTAAATTAAAGATTAATAATAAACGTGTGTATGCTGTTAGATAGCTGGGTGGAAATTGATGACAGGAAGATAAGCGCACAAAAGCCAGTATTAGGATTCCTCATAACTATATTATTCAACAATATGAATATGTACTGCGCCCGGGTTAAAGTTTCGATTTGGCGCTCCCCTTCCCCCAACATTTTCTTGTTACAGACCGAAAATGATGCTAGTAGTATAAATTTGGTGCGCCCTAAATTTTCGGGCTCACGATTCCCTCCCCCCTCTCGCGCGCGTTTCGCACAGCTCTGAGTACGATTAGATAGTTTCTTAACATCTGCTAGTTTCATGTATTTTTGAAAAAAAAATAACGTGTCATATGTCCCCAACTCAACAAAGTAACGCAAACGTGCTTTAAAAAAAATTAGTAAATTTTTATCACAACCGTATAATAAATCTATATAGATTTCATTGACTTTTATTTTTGACTTTTCTCACAATTTTTGTGATTTTCGCCATTATTATTTTTACTTACCCCCAGGGGTCAATCCAGATCAAACCAACCAATGGACAAAATTGCAAGTCTTTGGATTTTGTTATTTTTTGGCTCAGATGTTGTACAAAAATAGTAGATAAAAAATGCAAATTTGCAGATTTTTTTAACCATTTGTTTTTGAGTTATTAATTTTTGAAATTTTAAAAATTTAATGAAATTTGTATTTTTTGGTGTTCTTTAATTTGCTGTAACTTGGGAACTATTTGACCTAAAGAGTTGAAATTTAAGTCATTGTTTTCAGTTTTTTATGCTGTTTCATAGGATATATAACATGACCAAATTATTTTTTAAAAAATATTTTTTATGTAAAAAATTTATATAAAATTTTTAAAAATTCAAAATAGGAATTTTTGATTTTGTTTAAAAAAAGTATTATATTTACTACCCTTTTAGCAACTTTTGTGCCAAATTTCATGATGGAACTCTTATGGTATCATAAAGAAAAAAATTATTTTCTATATCAATGATCGGCCAATTTCTGTAAAAAAATCTCTTTATATTTTGTTAAAAAGCAAATTCACTATAAAAGGTAGTCTATTTTTGTTTCCAATGTTCATATTTCTCATTCATGCAAGTCAAATTCAATTATCAAATAAAATTTTAGTATATAATTCGCTAGGTTTTATTATTTTGTTAAATACATAACAGTAAAAATTAAAAGTAATCAAGATAATTAATACTTTAAGTAATTGACAAGCTAAATACTTTTTAATTTATTTTCTTGGAATTTAAATAGAATGTTTTTTTAATTATTCTTAATTTAATATTACTTTTAATTAAATTTTGTTTAAAAAATGAATAAATTGGTAATAAATGAGTTAACGAAAGAAAATCTCAAAGAAGTGTTCAACAATACAAATTATGCTCCTGAAGTTGAATGCTTTAACAATCACAATGAGTCACACTCAAACAATAACATGTTTGTTTTCTGCTGAAACCTGCATGCCTTTCCTACAAGGCTTTTGAAATCGCCAGTGTTCTCTAAGATCTTCTGTAGTGGTACACTATCTCAAGTCTGTTTGTTTATAACTTGAGAACTGCTGTTTGTTTATAACTTGTATTGCACAATTTAGTTTTATTTATTTATTTTTATTTTATTTTATTTTTTATTTTTACTATTATTTCATTCAGTTGAATGCGGATTTGTGTTATAAAATATTAAAAGGGAAGTGGCTTTAAACTGAAAATGGATAAAAAATGAAATAAATTTTGTTGTCATCCATTCAAAAAGCAAGAACACTAGGTCAGTAAAAATTTAAGAAATGTTACATTGTGGATGACAACATTAAAATATGGCATTGAAAAAGGCGTGAAAATCTGCACTCATCGCCGCTTACAATTAGGTAAGGAAAAGTATCCCTCAAATTGTGGAAATGACATTGATACTAATTTTTCAGACATTCCAAATGATGACAATCCAAAACCAGGTTGTAGTAAGGATGACCCTGAATTCATGGATGTGGAATCTGGTTTTGATAATTTGAATGCATCATTAACATCTATTGGAGAGTCACATATTATTAAAAGTAAATGTAAAAGTAGTAAAAGGTACTTCTTTGAAGAAATTGTGGGGTATGTTGCTTGTGCCTGTGAGAATGAGTGGTGGGTGGCATGTGTTTTCACAAAAGATCAGGTCGAAGAAGATATTAAAGTTTCTTTCCTTCATCCAAGCGGACCATCTCTGTCATTCACTTATCCTAGAAAATCAGACATTTTGACAATACCAAAATACTTCATTTTATGCAAACTACATCCAATCACTGCAACAGGCAGAACATCACAGTACCCAAAGAAATTGAACTCCACTGTGCCAAACTGAGTACGTAATTTGTTAAGAAAAAAGACTTATTTATTAAATATCTAAAATTTATTATTTGTCTTTTAATAAAACAAACTATTCTTAAAGTTTTCCAATTTTTATTTGCTTCCATGTAAGTAACACTTCGGGCTAAACTGTGCAGCATACCTTAAAGTATTTTTTATTACAGATTTACATGAACATTGATACAGAAAATATTTTTTTTCTGTATGACACCATAGGAGTTCCATCATAAAATTTGGCATAAAAGTTGCTAAAAGGGTATTAAACATAATATAATTTTTTCAAAAAAATCAAAAATTCCGATTTTGAATTTTTTAAAAATTTATATAATTTTTTTACAAAAAAAATTAAAAAATTAAGTAATTTGGTCATGTTATATATCTTATGAAACACCATAAAAAATTGAAAAAAATGATGCAAATTTTAATTCTCTAGATCAAATAGTTTGGAAGTTATAGCCGATTCAAGATTATAAAACTATACAAATTTTGTAAAATTTTTAAAATTTCAAAAATTTATAACTTTAAAACGAATTGTCGAAAAAAAATTTAACTTCACAATTTTAATCTCATAAGTAAGTACAATAAACTGGTAAAAAACCAGAACAATCTAAAACATTAACATAAAAAAATATTTTTTTATTGGTTGATTTCACATGGAATTACTCCCAGGGATACGCGCACCTCATGTTGGGAACCACTGCTCTAAAGGAAGCTAATCATAGGAAAATCATAATTTTGGAAACTTCGACTTGGTTTGACCACTAACTTTCCCTTCCTGATTTTCAGATACCTTTTTTTTTTTTTGCATTCATCCAGAACGCTATTAAAATTGCTACTCAGCATTTGCCCAGTTATCTAGATTTGCAAAATTATAAGAACTACTGGTGGCAACAATCTTGCGATTGTCGTGTTTACAACATTTTGTGAAAGTCATTCCTGAATTCATCTTACATTTTCGTATATTAGAATAGCATTTCTTGTATTTATGTTTGAATTCTAATGAAATACTTTTTATGCATAGAGAGGATTCGATGACTGTCGGACTGTAACGTAAATGGTCTTGAGAATATTTTTCAAAGCTGTTCTCAAATTCGAACTGGCTTATTTGACACATTCTGAATTGAGTTTCGTAAATGCATGAATTGGCATGTGATTTTATTAATAAACCATCTAAATCATTTTCATTTTTCTGAAAAGTTAAATCTTTACAAAAAATTGCTGATCGTTTTGTATCGAATTGGCCGACACGAATCTAACATAAATGTCATTTTTGAGCCATGATTAACATTTGAAAATCGCTCTAACCTCGCATTTCAGTGCACTACCCGGTACCAGAAATTTCATGACTACAGATGGGCAACGCAGATTTCATCTTTTTCAGATTCTTTTTCCATCGTAACTTTATTTCACTATTGTTAAACTCTCACAAAAATAGTTTTATTATTAATGCTTCGATTGTAAAATATTTTAAATTCTGCATTTAAAGATATGTATCTGTCGCAGATACTGAAAATTCTCTGCTGTTGTAGCATGTATATGTTATTGATGTTACTGTAGATCATCTTATAGTGACGATTTGGTAAATTTAAAATTTATAATTCTTACACATTCAGTGACACTATAATTTAGAGTTATGGTCTACAGGCGAAGTATAAACACGAGTTAATAAGTATTGTGTAATTGTTAAATAAGTTTCGCATTAAACGTTCATTAAAAAATCGCCAAGAAATTGGATATCTAGGCAATGGTTAAAAGATGTTTAATTAAATTGTAATGGTGTTATGATTTTGCATAATGCAATTAATATATATTGTGAGGTACCACAATACATCTTTTAAAAATTACTGGCTGCGTTGCCAGGGCCCTTACTTATATTCTTAAATGGAAGTGAAATCTGTGCTGCAAAATTAATAAGAACCTAATCTCGAACTGGATCACCGCTGTCTCCGGTATCGTACAACAGGTGTGTTTTTACAATCTCAAATATTTTAATCTTAATTCTTAATGACAACTTTCTGAAATGAAAATGGGTTTGAAACTGCATTTACCTTTTTCTCGGGATCGGCGGAAACCGAATTTCGTTAGTCTTCCTATTTTCGACTCATTCGAAATAAACAAATTGTAATTATTTAATTTATACATGTTTATTAAATGCACATAATTATATATGCGACTCAGTTGGCCTCTGATGAAAACTTATTTTTATATTCATCAACGACACAGACGGGGATTTTCTAATCATACCAATTTAATTAAATGTTAAGTATTTGTATCTTTATCTTTTATGATTTTTTTTCAAATAATCATCTGTTAAGCAGTTTCACACTAAAAAACGCTTATTTTTGCAACGTCTGCAACTTTTAATGAGCACATGAAAAATCTTCAAAATGTATCATTACTTGCATTGTTTATACTCACGGTCTTGAGTTACTACTGATAACACTGTTAAGGCTGACTAAATGTTTTCAATTACCAGAACCGATAATTATGAACTGTGAACTTTATAGCAATAAGTTGTATCATTTGGGCTGACGGTTCAAATTGATGAGTAATTCCCTAAAAAACTAGATTTTTTGAGATAGTTAGTTTCGATTAACTTTCGGTCCGGCTAAATTTCCAGCATTTTTGCGAAAGCAAGACCGAATTGTACGTCGATCTATTTTCTTTGCTTTGCTGTAATATCTTGTACTGTTAAGTGTTGTATTTGCGCTATTATGCTCTGTCTTGTTTTGTTTTTGTTTAAAATATCTAGCCTAGTAGGTTTTTTAAAGTTTGTTTATTCGTATGATTTTTTGGTGTGAGGTGGGGCGGGGTTATAATCCACATTTTTCTTTAAATCTTATTTATAGTAACTGTTATGGCACAACTAATTTCTTTTAGTGTTAATTTATCTCTAAATATTTTTGTCCTTTTTTGTGAAACGTGTAGTGTTCCGAATAATTTATATTGTCCGAAAATTTGGACATAAAGTATCGCGAATATCGTCAAATTTCTTTTTTCAATCGCACGCAGAAAAAAATCGCCAGTTTCAAAGTATCGCGAAAAACCCCGCAAGTTTCTTCAAAGGATTGCATGAAAAACGCATTTCGTCAAAGGATCGTTCTTAAAAATGCGAATTTCGTGAAGGATTGAGGAAAAAACGCAGTTATCTCGGAGAGTTTATCCCCCCATCGTTTGGGTTTTTTTTTTTTTTTTCTATTACTCAGAATCATCCCAGGTTACATCATATTTATTTATACATGTAATATAAGTGTACCTTAAATTTTACCTCCTTTATCCGTATCGTTTTTTTAAATGGTTTTTATAATGAATTTTTCCTTATTGCTATTAAGTTACCTTCATGATATCAAAATGTATCTTTTAATGAAATTGTTAAAAATTGTATTTTAAGACATGCATTTGAAATTTGTTTGCCTTACTGTTTTCATATTGTGGTTATGTTAATTTTATCTTCAATTATATATCTTCAATTCAATATCTTCAATTTAAATCTATTATTTCAAGTTGTTTGTATTGATGTAGAAGTAAGGATGAAAATAACAAGTACAATAATTATAACTTAAATTTCATCATTATGTACAATCTGTTCCTTTTGAAATCTAGTAAAAAGTTTAGCTAAAGGCAATGCCATATTCACAAAGAAAAAAAAATTCTTTTAATTTATCATAATTTATAAGAGCAATAGAAAAATATTTTATATCAAAGCAATGTATATTTTAATATAACAATATTGTGAAAATTCATTATCTAGAAATTGGTATATATAATATATAGCTTGTATATATTGTACTCCTTATATACTAGGGATGTGACATAGTACTTTAATCGAATATGGAATATTCAAATTTTAGATCGAATACAAACTCCCCCCCCCCCCAAAAAAAAAAAAAAAAAAAAAAAAAAAAAAAACAATTTTAAGGGTGTATTTCGATTCCAACTGCTTACTTTCTGATTTTTTATTTTTAAATTCATTTTTGCTCTCAGATGCATCAAACTGGTAAATTGTGTTTAGAAAGTACACAAGGTGCCGTGATTGTCAATTCTTTGATAAATGCAGAAAATATTGCAAAAAAAAGCAATCAAAAACGGCATTTTGAACAGATTTTTTCCGAAACGGGGGATCTGGGAACGAAAAAAAGGGGTCATACTGAGAAAGTATAGGGCAAAATTGGGAAATTTCATTAGCGTCCACTGGCCAGTAAGACTAGTTTTTCAAGTGGCCACTTTTTTATTTTAAAATATTGAGCAGCAAAATTTCTATAAGTATTAATTTAAAACTGAATAGCCCAAATAAATATGTTAATATGAATGTATTGAAACCTAAAAAGGTAGAATCTGATGAAATGTAAGTAAATTGTATTCTCTCCATGTAAAAAGAGTGGCCACAAGGTGGCCGGTAATAGACATTTTTTCACTGGCCACTTTTTCTCATTTACTGGCCCTGTGGCTAGTGCTAATTTTGCCCTTTATGAGAAAGTAATTGTTTATAAATCAAATTCTAATGAATTAAGCGTAAAAAGACATCACACGGCACTTTATACGTCTCTTCAAAAATCCCCTCAGCAAGTTTCATGTTTCTGCTTTTAAAAATGTCTGAAATTGTGTCGGAAAATTTTGAGGTGGAAATGCATTTTTTCGAATACACCCTTAAAATGGAAAAAGAAAATTATTTTTTTACAACACGTATTTTTTTAATAGCTTGGTGTATTTTTTTAAATATAAAAAAAATGTAATGCTAACAATAACTTTTATTACATCTAAATTATAATAGTGTAATTTTATTTATAGAAAAGTATTTTATGTATAATCCGGAATCCTCTTAAGAATAAAAAAATAAAAATGCTCAAAATTTAAAACATGCAACGGAAGTATTATCGTTACAATTAATAGCGTATTTCGTAGCGTGATCAAATACACATGCATAAAATACACATAAAATAGGACTATTATTTGGGCGGTTACTTTTTTATGCAATATACTATTAAAAATATATACATATATATCTAAAAAGAGCACATAATAAAGAGAAATAAAGCGTAGCATATTTTTTCCTTTTTAATCACTGTAATTTTGCACTTTATTAAAAAAAAAAAAAAACTTCATAAAATATTTTGCCGTTAAAATAAAGAGCAACCTCTCCGTTTCAATTTGTACACACTTGAAAGTGGAATCTTTTTTGTTATATGGAGGTACATTTGATTGTGAATGGCGTTCAAAATAAAGATTCGTCAGAAATTTTCGTTAAATATGGACTTCATTAAAAGTAAAATCGACTATATATATATATATCATCAGAAACTGACTTCCACGTACAGAGCACATACGAGACGTACCTTCAAGTACCATAAACCGTCGGATTTATAGTGTCGTTTTCTTTTATTAAATTGAATTTCCTCAATTTTTTTTTTTCTTTGAGTAAAAATTATTTTATATACGTTTTTCAAATATCGCCAACGAAAGTATTAAAGCACTTCTCTTCCCTCGCCCCCCTTCTAAATGTTCTGTAGTCATCAACAAAACAAAGACCTAGAGACATGTCAACGGCCTCTCATCGCTGACTACCGAAAGATAATGAAACATGAACTTTTTCTAAAGTTTAATTTATTACAGAGTGCCGTCCTTGAAATTTATATTGCTAATCGAAAGTAACTAGTTTTGCCAGGTGTTCTTTCGTTTTCAAGGGCTTCCCAAACCTGTCCTGCGTAACCAATGCGCAGGAATAAAAATTGTCCTTAATTTTCAGAATGCACATTAAGGAACAAATCAGGATTTATTTTGGTACATAGTTATTAGTTAATCTGCATAGAGTAGCACTTTAAAACTTGTAAAGAACGGCTGAATCAAACGTAAAATTTGTTTAGTCTATTCCGAAGAAATACCATACAAGTCTGATTGGTGTATTCGAGTATTTATTCGGTATAATAAAATCAGCTAATGCTGTTAACTGCTCTGCTTAACAAGGGAAAACGTTTTGACACATTTACAAATCAATTGATAACTTCATCTTAATAACTGATCTTTATTATATTTTGCTTTATTATTATAATTTTACATATGCGATTAAAGTTATTTTAATAATTTGCCAAACTGAGATTTATAGAAATTGTATTTTTTCTTCTTCTTAATTTTAGCTTTAAATGATTTTTGTTTGAGAGTTAAGACTGACCATTGTAAGATCATTTTTTTTTTTACTGTAGCTAATTTTGTACGTTTATTATTAATCAGTGAAACAGTTCTTTCTTAAACATTTACTTTCGTCGAAATTCGTCGGGTTCCACCTTGTAAGAATAAAATCCGTATAGCGCCTGAATTCGTGGATTAAGTTAAGTATTAACCTATCGGACAGATGAGCGCAAAAAAAAAAGGACTGATCATTTCTGAAAGCTATTTTCAACAAGCACAAATTATTTTTACACTTAGAATTTTTTTTATATTTTATATATATAGAAAAATATATAAAAATAGAAAGCCCGACTATGGAAGCGATTCCGAATCTAACTTTGTTTTCCATTTTATGATAATTAAATTACTTATCGACTTATAAGCTATTTCGATCATATGATTATAGTTACTTGCTAGTTTTATCCATTGCCGAGCAAAAATAAGTTGTCCTTTTTGATTTAAGGCCTAGTAACTTTAACTATATCTTAAATTAAAATGTATTGTAGCTTTTCAAATTAATAATTAAGTTACACTTTAATTTTTATTAATTGATCATCGTATTTCATTTGCATTATATAAAAATATAATTTAATAAAATCCTTGCGTTTATTTTGCTAAAAATACTTTTCATAACGCCTATGCTTGGCCTCGTTTTAATGGTGTCCGCTATTTGGGGCTCTATGGAATTATAGTTTACAGAAGCGCAAAAGTTCCGGAAACTTTCTCATTTTACGCGTATTACCTCTATTTTACGATCCCAGATTAAAACACGTTAGATAACAAATATAAATGATAAATCTTATCGAACGATCTATCAACTACTAGAAATAGAAAAGCTTATCAAAGTCTGCTGGCGAATTGTAAAATTTATTTGAATGTTCATCACTTTATCTTTTTGTAAACTAAGGATTGAAAATTAGTATACAAACAGAAGCGATCGGAATTTACGATGTTATCACAAATAAATCATTAGAAAGTGGATTATTTTATTTGCGCTTTTTTTTAAGTGCTTTTGAGATCTGAAGAATGATTCATGAAAGCGATATACAGAGAAATCTAAGCGAGGAAATTAATAGCAAGTATGACATTAATGCAATTTAAAATGGATTTGCAGCTGTTAACGACAGCATTCGACTTGTAAAGAAAAAAAAGCTAACCTTTTAAAGGGCTGTGTATTTTTATTAAACTATTTAATTTCAATGCCCCGAAGACACCAGAGTATATATATTTGTCGTTTATTATGTATGCAACATTGTTACTTTCAAATTATGCGTAAATTCCGGTCTCATTTGTACACTTCAGTGTTTTAGCAGTTGAAGTGCTTTGCTCCTGGAAATGGTTTTGCAGATTAAAACTTATATGTGTAGAATGCTTTTCCTAATGCAGTAGAACTTCGTTAATCCAAACTAAATTGGGACCGGTGCCCGTTCGAATAACCCGAAATTCCGATGAAAAAAAAAAAATTAAATGAATATTAATGTAGAGATGCACCGGATATCCGGCTCCTGCCGGATATACTGCTTATTTGGCACTCGAACCGCATATTCGTTCCGGCCGAATATTTTAATATCCGGTTGCCGGATAGTAAAACATTTTTTAAATTCTGTTTTTTATATTTAAAAACAAATGTAAAACTAATTTGCTCTTGCATACCTTATCTTATTAAAAAGCAATGTTAACAAAAATAAATACTTGTATATTTTCACAATTATGAAATTATAATGTTTATATGTAAATGAAGATATATTTAAAGTATGACAATATTTTGTCATAACCTATAACAGCAATTGTAAAAACAAAACTAGAATATGTACTTCAACTTCACATTTTTTATTTCTCTTAAAAATTGTTCTTAAATTTCAGTAATGAAGTAATTTTACACCTCTCAAAAGTTTTATTGTAATTTTCACCAGTCAAAATTTAACTGCAGTGTTCAACAGTTCTGTCATAACTGTAATTGTAAAACCAAAACTAGAATATCAACTATAATTTCAACTTTGTTTTGCTTTTTTTTTTTTTTTTTTTTTTTTGTAATGAAGTAGTAGACTTTTATAGTTCTTCTCAAGTGTTTTGTTAATAACTTTATTATTAATTTGAATTATTAATATCAACAAAAGAGAAAGGTATAAATATCTAATCTAAAAGTTTTATGAAGTTGCTGTTAATATGTCAAAAATCCGAGTCTGAAATGTGTACAATGGGGCCATCTCATAAGTGCTAAAGTATTGAGGATTAAAAACTATGTAGAAAAATAAAGTTTCCAACAAACTAAAGAGTTTATTTATGAATATTCATACTCCAGATTCAAAGTGTGTTTCTTTAGAAAATCAAGAACAAAATGGTGCTGATAATAAAGAAACCATTCAATTTTTGCTGGAACATCAATTGCACAAGTTAAGCAGTCAACAATAGAAAAAAATGTGGTAAAAACAAAACAAAAAAAAATCATTAAATATACAAATTGCATTTTTAAATAAAACCTATTTTAGTAAAAATTTCCAAAACAATTGAACTACGCCTTGTTATATAAGTCACCCACTCATGTTAAAATTGCAAGTGATATTTTAAATAAAGTTCATTCTGAAACTTGCTCTACAATGCAAAAAGAGCTTAATAGGAAAACTGTAATGCTCACTCGGAGTAAAGAGGAGTGACATACATAACTATCCCATTTTTGTTAATTATGTGTCAACTAGGGATGGGACGAATATTCGGCCACTATTCGGTATTCGGCCCTTTTGCCGAATATTCGGTTGGCCGAATATTGAAGGCTTGTTGACCGAATACTTCGGCCGAATACCTGTAGCCGAATATTTAGAGATATCTTGCCGAATATTGCTAAAATCTCGCCGAATAGTGAAAGATATCTTGCCAAATAAATTTCGGATTTAAAGAATTTCATTCTTGAAATTTTTTTTCCTCTAATCCAAATTGGCTACTTCATTTATGAAGTCATTCTCACTCTTACTTACAAAATATAGAGTTATTCAGATACTAAAAAATATTTCTGTAAATGTATATAAAAAAACTTTCTGTATTTCCTATAAAAGTAAGTGATATTCTAGAAAATGCTGCCCAAGTTGGAGATTTAATTGTACGGGAAATGAAATCTTTAGAGAATGATATATTACAATTCAAAATATAAAAATACTGCCTTATTCTAAAATGCTCGAATATTTTTTAATGTCTGTAAATTCCATGCACATATAAAAAAGGCTCTTATGAAATTTATAACTTATTTTCTATAAAGTAAGAAATGAAAAAATTTATTCACTAGGTGTGTTAATGAAGATTCATTTTCAAAATTAAATTAAATATATCACCATTCCAACTACAACGGTACATCTGAAAGCAGAACTGGTATCAAACTCGATACACATTAGATGACATAACTTGCTTTATGAAGATGGTTTTATACAGTAGACTCCCTCAAATCCACACAGCTTGGGACCAGAGGTTTTGCGGATTTCTGGTCACTGCTTTGTTTACATTTTTAAAAAAGTAATCTGAATGTAAATGAAATCAAAAGTATAAATGACTGTTTACAATATGCTAAAATATTAAAATGAGTAATAAATTAAAATAATAAATTAGATAGTTTTTTAAATGATAAAAATACTAAAAGCAAAGGTCAAATTAATAATCTATTCATTATAGAGATGAAATGTGTTTTTCCTAAATTATTCAATGAAACTTGCCTCATAAAGGTATATTACTAATTCACATCAAAATCAAACAATAACGAAACTTTATTTCAGGTTTAGCCAGACTTAATAACTAAAAAAGCTTGATTAATACATTAATATATTTGGTAAGATTGTGATTACCAATGATATCAGAAATATCTTTATTTTTTCAGAAATAAAATATTCTTTATCTAAAACACGTGAATTCAATATCCTTAACAAAAATTACAAATTAAAAAATATATGGAATTGATATTAAAACTAAAAAAGTCAAATTTTGCACCTACATCTGAACTGAATGTTTCATTGTTTACATCTGTAAAATATGTGCGGATTTTAGAGAGTTGTGGATTTTAGGAGTGCGGATTTGAGGGAGTCTACTGTATTTTAATATAAATTCTAAATACTCAACAAAATAATTTTTTCATTCTATAGTTTTCACTTTTAAATAATTATTTGCATAGTTACTGACTTAAATATGTAATATTATTATGCATATATTTTTAATTTAATCTTCCTTCCTTCATGTTGTTATCAATTTCTGTTTATCCTTTTAATGCTTGTTGAATAAGTGGAATATTGAAGTTGAATATTGTATGTGCCGATTCAAATATCAAAGATTTTGTCAACATATGCATTCTACTTTAAGCATAACCTTTTGCTTTAACGTAATTTGTAATTTAAAGCTAGGCATCTGATTTCAGAACAGTCTCATTCTTACAAATTTGCTTATCACTAGGGACACAAACTCTAAATGATCAAATTTACTTCATTAAAGGTTATTTCAGAAAATATGTCCTTGTGAGTTCTGAGAGAGAGAGAGAGAGATTAAGAATATTATTGATTTTGGATACGAGAAGTATAAATTGATAGTAAAAGTGAAGTACATTCTTCATATTTTAATGGAAATATTTTCCCATCTTGACTTACTGAAAATCAATTTGATGTACATTAGAATAAAGGATATAATGCAATTTCATAATTTTTTTGTGTTAAAATAAGTTTTTCAAATTTAAAAATACATTTAAAAGTATTTAAGAGTAATAATTATTAAGTTGCTCCTATTTTTTAAATTATATATAATAAAAATTTATTTTCTTTATTGGAAAAAAATTTTACTATTCGGCCAGCCGAATATTCGGTATTCGGCCTAAAATTTGGCCGAATATTCGGTATTCGGCTATTCGGCCAAATCACTATTCGTCCCATCCCTAGTGTCAACAGGGTAAAAATATTTTTTTCTGTTAGTTAATCGATACAATGCATCTATAAAAACATCAAGATACTACCTAAATCTGGTGATAGAGACTAAAGAAAGGGTAGAAAAAAAATATGCATGTAAAGTTAGAAGTTTTATAAGTAATATTGAAAAGGCAAAATATTATTACATTTCAATATTTAATTATTACTATGTTTTTAAGTAACTTTGACTTAATAAGTGAATTGAAATCTATTAATACTTGCATAATATAAAATTACAATAATTTTTTTTTCTTTAAACAAGCATAAAATTGAAATATTATTAAAATTAAAAATGAGAAATTATTCGGCCGGATACCGGATATTCGGTAAAATTTTGTGCCGGATATCCGTTATTCGGTATCCGGCAAAAATCCACATTCGGTGCATCTCTATATTAATGTACAGTAAACATCCTATCCGACGTATTAAGGTCCGGCATGCTAGATAATTCTGCACGACTTTCAGGAAAAAAGTAATGCTCCAAAACTTGATGGTATTAAATTGATGTTTTGCAATGGAACTTCAGAATGAGGAATTGGGTAACAACCCATTACAAATGGTTCGAAATCGCGAATCTACAATCAGCTTGGTTTTACCACGACGATCAAGGGGGACATTTTTGTAGATAATTTTTGAAATTGAATTGAATATTTTTTGCATTTTTAAAAAGAATTTTCTAGCTAATAGGTATATCAGATATTTTAAATATTATTCTACGAAAAGGTCTAACACGAACTTTTATTTTATATTCGTATATATGTATGTTGTACTTGAAACTTTGAGTATGCTGTTATTCTATTTAAGCTGTTTAAAGAATTAAAAGCAGGCTTGACTTATTTTTTAATTCTGACTTCTCGTTTTTTCCGACATTCATCCAGTAATCATAAAATTTCATAAGTTAAATTTTTCAAATATAATTTTCGAAAATAAAATCGCTTCGAATTGACCCGAATTTTGTATTACCGGACTTCTGTTTACATTTTAAACTCTTTGACGCTACCCGATTTTTTTTTTTTTTCTTTTGTCAAGATATTTTCCAGATACAAGGAATAAGACATAATATGCATTGCATGTCATGTATGTGTAATAAAGATTCTCTACATTGGGTCATAAAATTTCGATGGTTTGCTGATCCGGAATTAAGACATTCCCTTTCCTGCGATTTTTTCGGATGCAGTTTCGGACTAATTTTTAAACGTAAAAACTTGATAGAATATTTACCATCTGTTATTGAAGATATTTGGTATGAAACACGAAAATATTAAAAATTCACTAATCCAAACATTTCGGACTAATTAAAGTTGCGAATTTTGACGAACGAAAACCAGTTTTGTCAATCGTTCGCGGAAAAAAAAATCTCTAAATTATCGTAAAAAACCCCCTCTAATTTAATTGTAAGGGCCGCGAAAAAAACACTTATCGAAACCCCCTCCCCCCCCCCCCAAAAAACCGCGGATTCCGACAAAAGGCCGCGCGAAAAACGCAAAATTTGTCCAAAATTCATGCAAAAAAACGCAAAATTTGTCCAAAATTCATGCAAAAAAACGCAGAATTCATCCAAAGATCGTGCATAAAACGCGAATTCGTCCATAAATCGTTGGGGGGAGGGGGGAAACGTGAATTCTGTACATGTTAAGATAATTTAACATGTAATTTTATTGAACGTTATATTAATTTGCAAAATAATTTTACTCGATATTTATATGCACAAAGTTTTCCATTTTATACAAGTCTGTTGGTTACATAGTTCTGCATACATTCTTGGTACATACATCTGCCAATCTGCTGGGCAAAAATGTCAAAGTGGTCTGTTTGGATTTGAAAATAGTATTAAACCCTTTAAACAAGTAAATCTGTGGCATTTTCCCACACATTATAAAGCCAGCAGCATATAGAGGTTACTCTTTTTTAATGTTAAGTTTAAATTATTCAAATGTTATAATTAAATAATGATTAAATTAAAACTAATGGAAATTTTTTATTTTGTGTAGTCTTTTTAAATTTTGTAAATTTCAACAGTATGTCAGCTAAATAACCTGGAAAAATCAGGTAAACTTGAAATTTGTCAAAAAGTGAAAGAAAATTTAATTTTTATAGGAAAAGAAAATCGAAAATAAATTCTTAACTAAATATTTGAAATGGTAGTGACAGGAAATAAAATTCCAATTTTCTTGCATTCTTCCTTGCAATTCTGATTCAATACTGGCTTCACAGTTTTGCAGGATCGATTAGATGATTGCCTGTTTACTTTGTTTGCTAGATGCATACTTGTTAGCTTAAATTATTGAATATGTACAATCTTTAGACTTGCAAGACCAGGTATTGCTTACAAATTTTTTGAAACTAAAATTTGTCAAAGTAATCTATTTAACTCTCATAATGTGATACTAAGTTATCTTTTATAATTTGTAAAATTTATCAAATTATTTCCTTTTTTTCCCCAAAAGAAAACAGTTATTTCTATAATGTGATGTTAAGATTGCACTGAAATTTTAAAATTTTTATTTCAACATAAAGAAAAGTAGTTATAAAAGTAAAATTTAGTAATTCACTCATTTAAGAATTTTTTTATATATATGTAAAGCATCTCATAAATTTATACCTGAATTATTCACTGGAAAAGTGAGGTATTTATAGCTGTAGTTGACTCAACAACCTATTATTAAATACTAGCAATCAAAAATTCCTTTAAATTTATTTAATAAAAAGCATTTTGTCAAATTACAAATCGACAAGTGTTACTAAACATTTTTATAAACTATTAATTTCTTTGCAGCTTATTTGTCAGTTTCTAATTTTTTTCTCTTTAATTTTGCAGGCTGCAAAATAAAAGCTTTGAGGGCGAAGACAAATACTTACATAAAAACTCCTGTCAGAGGGGAAGAACCTGTGTTTGTGGTTACAGGAAGGAAAGAAGATGTGAATGCTGCAAAACGCGAAATTCTCTCTGCTGCTGACCACTTCAGTCAAATTAGGGCTCAGAGAAAAAACAATTTAAATGGGACCCTTATACCAGGCCCCAACTCTAACATTCCAGGCCAGACGACAATCCAAGTCAGAGTTCCATATCGTGTTGTGGGACTGGTAGTGGGACCTAAAGGTGCAACAATCAAGAGAATACAGCAGCAGACCAACACATACATAGTAACACCAAGTCGAGATAAAGAACCAATTTTTGAAGTAACTGGACTTCCTGAAAATGTTGAGAGTGCAAGGAAAGAAATTGAAGCTCACATTGCCATGAGAACTGGTGGATCTGTTGATGCTCTCGACGACGAGTATAATGCTAATCTAGAGCCTCTAACGAATAACTTGAATGCCATAAACAGCTTAAACAGCTCCTTTTTTAAAAATGATCTGAGCAGTAATTTCATCTGCCCATACTCTCGTGATAGCAATAATGTTTTGGATCTCCATACACAGGAAAATGGTTTTAGTTTTCCACTAAGTAGCAGGAAGCAAAATGACATATTTTCAAATAACCTCTTTTCAAATTTTTCCAATGGCTTTGGCTTTTACGATCCGGATGATACTACTTCTATAGTGCCATCAACTTCTCCCCCTGCTACCACTCCATTCGAAACACCTGTTGGCCCTCACAGTGCTTCGTCGTGGCCAGATTTCGGATCCACAAACACAGATAGCAGTGCTGTATCACTTTTCACTGGCTCAAGATCAATAAGTGACAGCAGCATTGGCTTATCTGATTTGTCTCAGCGGAGCAACAGTATCAGTGGCACCCTCACAGATCTTGTTGTAGGCGATCATCCTCCAGCTCGCAGGATCCACAGTGACCCTCTGACTCCAGAAATTGGCGATATTCTTAACTTGGGCAGTCTGAGTTTAGGGAACACGCTCACTTTTCCTTCTTTGGGGAGCAGTCTAACGAGTAGCACTGCTCCGGCCAGCTTGACTTTTCCTGCCGCTGCTACCAAATGCACAACTAGCTCTTCTAGCAGTCCTGTCGAATCTCTGGCTCCCGGCAAGAAGCCACTCAAGAAGGAATGTGTTGTCTGCTATGAGAGTCCTATAGTGGCAGCTCTCGTTCCCTGTGGCCATAATTTGTTCTGTTTAGAATGTGCCAATCGCATCTGTGAAGGAGAAGAGGCAGCGGAGTGTCCAGTCTGTCGCCAGACACCAACACAAGCCATACGCATCTATAACTAATGACCTTATCTTTGGCAGCTTCAGAATATATCAAGATCTGGTAAAATCAGACATTACCAGAGCCAGTTTTTTGCATTCTCATCTTTTTTTAAAAGAAATTTGTTTTTATATATATATAACTTTATGTGTGAGTATGTGTCTCCATACCCATAGTCACTATACCAATACCCATCATTTAATTCCATTACATCCATTCGCAAATGAGTGGTGTTAACTTAGACGTAAGAGCTGCATATTTTGCTGCATCACAATCTTGAATTATATAAACAAAAAAAACGGAGTATTATAGTAATTATAAAGATTATATTCTTTGATGTCTAATTTGTATTTAAAAACTATGAAAAATGAAGCTACTTATTCAGGTGTATATTCCACATATGAAACTTTTTAAACTATGTAGTTTTAATTGTGTCATGTGAATGTAATATTTGCACATAATTTGGTTGCCATTTGAAATGAATATCTTAGAGTACCCGGAGCTTCTGTTTCGGGAATATTTTATCTTTGAGAATTTTATAGTCAGTTATCACCCCCTCCTTGTGGCTGCATACGTAAGTCTTGTGATTTGTGACATTTTTAACTTAATGTGCAGCCAAGGAAACATTGCACAAAAAAGATTTAGTAAATGCTATTTTTAATATTGTTTAGTATTCCTATTTTATTAATATATTTGTGGTTTCTGTATATGTAGAAAGATGTTTTAATTATTGCAATGTTTATTTTAGAGCCAAAAGCGGCTGTTGTATTTGACTGCGACCTTATATTTGTCTATTTTTCTGTAGTAAATTTTAGTGCAACGCAAAAATGTTAAAAGTTATATTTTGATTGTAGTCTTCCAGACGTTTTATTTCTTGATGTTGCGTTTTTGCATATTTTTCTTTTTTGTTATGAGAAATTTAAATTTTTTCACTTATATTTTAAATAATTTGTTATGTTACTTTGCGTAGCTTTAACTATTCTTGAAAGAAATATTATAAGAGTATATATATATTATAAAAAAAGGAAGTATCAGTGCTTTGTGATTATTGTTATAAATGCCGTGTTGTATCCCTGTGCCGCAATAAATATATGTAGACAAATTTTTAGGAGCTTTTTTTCTAGAGCTCCTCCATTATATGCAATTTCTAACTTACAAACATGAATCTGCATAACTTGGTGCATTTATGGAAAAGATAGGCAATGTGTTTCTGTGGTTTGAATTTTCGCTGTCGATGGCATATAATCGTGCTTGCAAATAAGAATCGAATAGACCAGTGTGTTAGCGCAAGTAAGTTGGAAAGGCACTCCCAAGTTTGTAACTGCTCACAATTTTACAATATCAGTATTGCTACTATTTGTAAACAGTGCTAATCTAATGTTGCCTTAATCAGGGACATGCTCTGTGTATATGCCATTAGTTGTCTAGCTGTATGATTTATTTTCCTTGTATATTAGTCTTGATGTAGAATGCTTCTGATTTTAATGTGTTTTTAATGTTAAATATAGCAAGGATGTGCGAGTGTCAAAACAGAAGTCGTTTTCAGAGTGCATTTACTTTATCCAATTTTTAACATATACAGAGTTAATCAAAATTATGTATAAAAGGAAATTTATGATTGGAAAGAAACAAGTTTCTTTTGGAGACTAAAATTTAGGACCTTCTGTAACTAAAAAAAAAAAAATGGTACAAAGGGCCAGCACTTTTGTATGAAATATGCATTTGACAGGGTAATTAATTTTGTAATTTTTCTACTGTATTGTCTTTTTAATACATTTAAATTATTTATTGACGATATTTTGTTGAATAATTTTTACTCTTGCCAAATAGTAATTTATTTTTTCTGTGATTAATTATATGGCCTGTTGTGCCATTTTTGTTTTTTTACCGAAGGTCGTTCTATGTGTTGTTGATTCTTTAATATCACCATTAAAAATGATTATTGGAGATACAATATTTTACTGAAAAATTGATGCCAAACTGAGATTATAAATTGGCTGTTGACAATTCTATAGAAGGATTTAACTTATGGCTTTGTAAATAGTAGCTCATATATTAATTATGTATAAAATACAGTATTTAAGTATGTGCTGTGATAAATGCATCTTATGAAAGTTTATTTTTGTTTGTTCCTCTATTTGTATTTATAGATGAGACTCTATTTCTGTTTTATAGAATGCAGTTTTTTATTGGTTAGTTTTATTTAAATGCTTAATTCTTTTGTGTTATGTATTATTAATTTTATTACAGAAATCCTTAAGAAATGTTGATTGTATCTTTATGTAAAAGGCATTCTATTACGCAGAAAAAAATTATAGATATTATATATGCCAACATATAAAAGAAAAAAAAAGCATATGTAAATTTATTGAATGGGAGCAATTGTAAAATACAGATGTTAAAATTATTTAATTTGAAGATAAATTTAATCAGATAAATTTATATATTGTACCTGAGTTTTATGATAGAAAGTTATTCTCTGGAGCTTATTGAATTTTTAGATATCATAAAATATAATGGTTGTGTATAGCAAATATACTGACAAGCAATTTGAGGTGCTGCAGATTTTTTAATCCCTTCGACATATTGTATAAATACTAAAAATGAATGTTGTTCTTTTTATATTATGCTTTTGCCACTCGCACATCGCCATTTTAAAAATGTGTTGCATAATACAAACCATCTACAAAGTAAATTTTTATCTGTATGAATGTTACTATGTATTCCGAAAGATCTGAAGTTTTTACGGCGGGAAAGTCCCAGGCATCTGCAACCAGCACTTATTTTGCATGTTTTTAATGCAATGTACATTGCGATGGTGTATCAAGATTAAAATTTCTAAGGCTTCTTCATTCTCCATTCTTTTGGGGAGTTCATTCTCTTCCCTTGCAAATAGGGAAGATGTTGAAGAATGCAATTGAATAATTTTTAGTGGATGATTAACATATCAGTTATATAAAAACTAAAAAAAAAAAAAAAAAGATTTGCCAAATGTTGCTGATTTGGAATGTACTGCCCTAGAGCTTAACTCACTAAAGTTATTTTAACATAATTAGATCAGCTTGCAAAATCAAATATGGGGCTTTCAATATTAATGCATTGTGTACATACAATGCATAACACAATAATTCTAAATAAAACAACATGGCTGGTTAAAATACATAAAATTCACCAGAATTTTTAAACTTGAGACTGCCAGGAACTTAGGTCAGATACAATTCAATGTATCTGATTATTTTTACTTAACAGAATCTGAGCTACAGATGTGATGGTTGCTGATGTTCACAATGCCTTCCCTGCTTATTCTATTTGAAGAAAAAAACAATAAAATAATAAATAAATAACAAAAAAAAAAATAAGTGTTTATTTGGCGCGACTCTCTTCTGCTCAAAAGTGTTCATACATACTGAGAGGGTTGTAATATGTTTCTGTACTAACTGGTTTGTAGTGTGTCAGAATCAACAACATCCACATGTTTTTTCATTACGTACCAAGGTTCCATGCTCTTGAAAAATAATTAATTCCCTGCATATATATTTTATTATTCAAGTTTTTAAATATATTGTGAACAAATCTATTTTGGATTTCCTCGAATCAACGCTGCTTCACCCACGAGCTTGCTCGCGAATGAAGTGTGCATGCGTGTGTGATTTATGTACTTAAATGTTACATTTTATTTTCTCTTTCATACTTGCTACTGGTTTTATGTTCATGGGATATTTTTGCATTCACCAGCCATCCACCAATCATTTGAGATTTCGGAACTGAAAAAATAAAAATGGTGGCATCTTAATTATTTATATTACAGCCACTGTTTCATATAAGTAATTAGATGGTTAATGAATCCAAAAAAGTTCCATATTTTTAACATTTCAAAGTGTTTCAATAGTAATAAAAGTTCAATGAAAGGTTTATAATGTAAGATGTGGTTTGGTTCACGTTATTTAGTTATTTGGGATATATTTTATATAAATATATATATATATTTTGCCAAAGAGTATACAGTGTTTTGAGTAAAATCCAATATGACCATTTATATATAGTAATATGCCAGTTTTTATGAATTGTATTTCAATATCTTAAAACTCTTTCAATTAAAAATACTAAATATTTTAAGATGTCTTAATTAGTATTTTTGCACTTTAAACTAGACATACCACATTTTAGCAATAACAAGCCTAAGAACGGAAACAGCATTGTTACAAAACTAGTTTATAAAATAAAATGTATCATTAATATCAATAAATACTTTATTCCTATATGACATGATCTGACAGTTGTCTGTGTTAGTTTCTTTTTATGTCACAGACGGTCAAATTAGCAACTAAGCAGAATTCATTAAGAGAGACTACTTCATTCAAATGGAAAGACCCTTCCACTAATACTGGTCTTATGGAAATTTATAAAGATATCTCGATTGCATTTTAATATTTTTAACTTTTTTTTTTTTTTTCTTACTAGTCTTTCAGTGGATAGTTGGGATCGATCTGTATGCAGGTCGTTTTTTGATTTTGTTTACAAATATTTTTTTATGAGGATGCTTTCATTTTCGGAATCGTTTTGGAAAGCGAATGCTTCCCCATTAAAAATAAAAATCCGCAACCAAAATAGAAAATTAAAAAAATGGCCTGCATTCAGATCAGTCTCTGCTATTCAGCGCAAAATAAGATATTGAAAATACAACAGAGATATAAAATTTCTTCCATAAGATTAGCATTAACGAACGGGTCTTTACATTTGACTGAATAGCCCTTTAAGGAGCAATCCTATTTGTTAAGCATCATTTGAGCTATAGAGGTCATCTTATCACCTTCTTAAACATTACATTTCTGGTCAAAAATCTGTTTCTCCATTTCTGCCACACAAAAGGCAAGTCTTGGTCAGATTAATTTATCTAACATGATTGCTGTGAAATTCAAGACTTCTTGTTCAAGTAATAAACTTTTCTCGCATCCATGGATGCACAAAAAAAGAAGTTAGTATTATGTGAAATCCAAATGTCGGTTGATGATTTTCTGTTAATTTTCTAATTTATCCTTACGCATACATGTTTATCGTTGATTCATGAAATTTAGGATATAATAAGGTAGTACCTTGAAGTATGCCTGCCTCCACCTGCTAAAAACGAAAGGTTGTACCCTTATGGGCCATGACATTCCTTAACCTATGTTGCTTTTTGCGAATTAGCAACTGGAATAAAACATGCAAAGAAGGAAGTATCATGCTTCAAACAATTTTCACGGTCGTCACAAAAAAAGGCCATTTATTAAGGGAATAAAAATACGAAAATTAGTTAACCACTCGGAAAAAAGCTCATATTTCGTCAATTAATCTCTGAGGGGGATCATCCTTTATGCTATCAAAACCACATAAAAATTGGTATTATAAAAATAATGCATATTACATTTGACTCAATTTTATTCCTGATGGTCTTTACGGTGTTGGCAGCTATACTAAAAGGTATTTTGGTCTTTCCCAAGATTGGCTGGAGGAGTTTCTTCATTACGTTCATTCTTTATTCGTACCGTGCATAGAGGTCTGCACGGGCCGAAATTTCCAGGCCCCGGCCCGGTTCGAGTGAATTTCTACAGAACATTGATCTTTACTCTTACGGAAGAGTTCCGACCAAAAAACTTAGTCTTATCAGTCGTCCGTTTCTTATCAGATGTAAATGTTTAATATATTTTTTTTTCTCTTGCATTGTTGCATTCATTTCGCATGGATAAACAGTTTAAAAGAAATTTGCAGTTTTCAGTTTAAAAGAAAATTCCGTCGTAATCATTTTTTTATTTAATTCTATTTTAAAAGCCTTGTAATCTACGTTTCTTTAAAAGGAATAAATTCTTCTATAATATACGTAATACAATATGCAATAGTAGTATAGTATATAATGCAATGTACTTGTATAATATATCTTGAATAATTGTAGAATAATGACGACTTAAAAATGCATGCCTTTTTTACAAAAATTTTTGGACCAAGCCAAATGTTACTGATTAATGAACAGTCGAGAAAAAGATTTTGATGTAGGAAGATTCAACTGGAACTGATTATTTTGGACTGTGAAGACTAAGAAGAATGAAATCAATCTCGGCTTTGTACGGAAAAAAATTAAGGCCCGGCCCGAAAAGGTTAGTGACTAGGCTCGGGCCGAGGCCCGGCCCGGCCCTTGCAGACCTCTAGCCGTGCATAACAGAAAATCGTCTGCCGACAGATTTACTCAACACAAATTTACTCAAGAATATTCACATTCAGAATGTGTCTCCAAAAATCTAGAACATTTTACAATAAATAACATTTTATTAGTCGAAAAGGATTATAAAAAAAATTCTTGTTTTATCGTAATACAGTACAAAATATTTGTTATGATCATTGCAAGATAAAAATTGTATCTGCACGACTTCAGAGAAAAACCAGGCTTTCTTAGTTTTCAACCGACCGACGTCGTCGCGTCGCACTCGCCACCGCAGATTTTTCTGATTTATTTTAACACATTTATTTTAAAGTTATAAACTTGATAGGTCTGATTACTGAAGCGATTTGCGGTCGAATGACGTTAATCATTTTTTTTTTTTTTTTTTTTTTTTTTTATTAACAACTCGAGTTATAAGCTTTTAAGGCCCCTTAACAACCAGTTTTTCTATTTATTTCCTATTATAATTTATACTTTCTATTTTTGTTTTTTTTTGTGCTGTGATATTTTTTAAAAGCATTGTCAAGAAGAATTTTCAACCTAATTTCTGGACACGGCAGCACAGGAGGGCTGGGGGGCATTCTTTAGACAATTTCATAATTCAATTCCTTTATTGGAAAAGAAAAACAGCAGATTACAAATCGCTTCAGTAATCATGCAAAGAGTGTAAATCTCAAGTTGGAATTACTTCAATAAAGTATAGATAGGATTATGTACGAAGATCGCCAGCTTTAAGGATGTTCTTAACTGATCCGCCGAACAAGCTCAAAACGTTTTGACACATTTACAAATTCATTTTTTAATAGAAAGTTATAAAATTGGAATGCCTGACTATAGAAGCCATTTTGAATTGAACTTATTTTTTCATTTTATGATAATTAAATTACCTACAGAGTTATAAGCTATTTCGATAACATGATCACCCGTTTTTCTCCTGCTTTTCGACCGGTTTTTCTGCTTTCGTGGGGGAATGTGCTCAAAAGTGTCAACTTTGAAGGCTTGATATGAAAAATCTATTGTTTAAAAAAAAAAAAAAAAGGAATTAGTGCAATTAGACAGTTTCTGAATAATAACACCTGCCAGTTTCATGAAATTCCGAGCAAAAATAAAGTGTGTCACAAAGTTGCCCTTTTTGATTTTCTCAACTACTTCGCTCAACAAGCACAAAACGTTCTGACACATTTTCAAATTCATTTTTTAACGGAAAGATATAAAATTAGAATGCCTGACTATGGAAGCGATTTCGAATCGAACTTAATTTTATGATAATTAAATTGCCTATCGAGTAATAAACTATTTCGATGAGGTGATGACGCGTTTTTCCATCTTTATAAGTCTGGTTTTTCTCTTTTTGTCGGGAAATGCAGTTCAAAGACGGCTTGTGCTAAACGATCTTGATCTATTACCTTTGCAAAAAAAAAAGAGTGAGATTAGATAGTTTCTGAACAACACCTGCTAGTTTCATGCATTTCCGAACAAAAAATAATTAAAATTTATACCACAAAGTTGTCCTTTTTGATTTAAAAACACCTGTAAGGGCAGATGGATCACATATTTTTAGAATTGTATTTTCTTATGCTTTGGTACACTTATAAAAAATTCTACTTTAGGTAAACAATTGAAAGTTTCCAAAATTGTGTAACTAACTTGTTTATTTAAAAATATCGAACATTTTAGGTCCGAGTAAAGTTTTTTTAAAAATAAAGGTTGATTGGTTGTGTTTATGACGGCCATTTACCAACACGGGGAATATAGTCCCTAAGGAGGGGGGTTGCCCTCCTTGAGGATCTTTCTAAGGGAACCTTTTCTTTTTTAATGGGAATCAGTGTTAAGGGTGTTCTCAACTACTCCGTTGAACAAGCACAAAACGTTTTGACCTATTTTCAAATTCATTTTTTAACGGAAAAATATAAAATTGGAATGCCTGACTATTGAAGCGATTTTGAATCGAACATATTTTTCCATTTTTATTTTATTATAATTATTTGTGCAGTTCTAAGCTATTTCGATCACGTGATCCCCCGTTTTTCTGCTTTCGTCGTTAAATGTGCTCAAAAACGTAAACTTTAGGGGCTTGTTATGAAAAAACTTTAAAAAAAAAAGTGCACTTAGACAGTTTCTAAATAACACCTGCATCTAACTGGCAAATTCTCATATTTAGAAAGTACAGAAGGTGCCGTGATGGTCGATTCTTTGATAAATGCTGAAAATGTTGCAGAAAATACAATCAAAAATGGAATTTTGAACCGTTTTATCCGAAGCAGGAGACTTGCGAACGAGAAAAAGGGCCCTACTGAGGAAGGTAATTGTTCATAAATTAAATTCTAATGTGCATGGAGCGTAAAATAACATCACACGGCACTTTGTACGTCTCTTCCAAAATCCCTTCAGCAATTTTCATGTTTCTAGTTTTAAAAATGCACCTGAAATTGTATCTGAAAATTTCGAGCTGTTGAAGGTGGAAAAGTATTTTTTCGGACTACTCGAAATTTTATGACAGTTTGACTAGTTTTTATAAGTAAAAATGTGAAACTTTCTGATGTGATTTTTGAAGAAATTCGAGACTGAGTTGATTCAGTGTTTTTTACTTTTTGTTCAATGTATTAATTTACGCGCTAAACAATAACCATTCGAATTGGAGTGAAAACGTCGGGGATCGGAATCGGGCCCCTGACCTCGATCGAGGAAACTTTCGCGATCTAATGCTATTCCTATGGGGAAGCATTTTTCTAATAACTTTCGCATTGGATAGCTGAGGTGCATGCCGACAGCGCACCTTTTTTACTTTTTCGATTTTGGTTGCAGATATATTTTTTAAAAAGCACTTTCATTTTCGAAACCGGTTTTGAAAGTGAAACTAACCATGTAAAAAATATCTGCAACCAAAATCGAAAAAGTAAAAAAGGTGCGCTGTCGGCATGCACCTCAGCTATCCAATGCGAAAGAGTTATTAGAAAAATGCTTCCCCATAGGAATATCATTAGCTCGCGAGCGTTTCCTCGAGCGAGGACATGGGCATTAAGGTTGTTCTCAACTGCTCTGCATAACAACCGTAACAGTTAACACATTTACAATTTTATTTTTGAAAGGAAAGATATAAAATTAGAAGGCCTGACTATGGAAGCGATTTCGAATCGGACTGTTTTTGATTTTTTATCAATCAACTACCCATAAAGTTATAAGCGATTTTGATCATGCAACAGACATGTTTTTAACGTGCATTAAGTGGTTATTCTTACTTTATATCTGAAATATCTATTGCGGTTGCAGATAAAAAAAGGGGGGGGGGTATGAGTGTGGTTTTAATAACACCTTTAAATTAAAATGGGCAACTTTATGACATAAGTTTTAGTTTGTTCGCAAAATGCATGAAACTAATCACCCTCATTTTTCTGTCTTTTAATGCAATAGATTTTTTTAGAACAAGCCGTCAATGTTTGCGTTTTGAGCCGCATTTTCCGACGAGTCTTATAAAGAAAGAAAAAAGTGATCGAAATCGTTTCTAGTTCGAGAGATAGTTCCATTGCCATAAAATGGAAAACAAAGATTCGAAATCTCTTCCATAATAGGAACTTTCTGTTAAAAAATTAATTTCTAAATGCCTCAAAATGTTTTGCGATACTTTTAACTTATTGATTAAAAAAAAAAAAAATCGAAAACTTAGATTTCAAATTACTACAATAATAGAGGTTTGCACAAACGGAAATTTCCAGCCCCAGCCTGATTTGAGAACAGGGGAATCCCGCTCTGTTTCAGTTTTCTATTTCAAAAATTTATACGAATGCTCCAAGTAAACATACTAATACAAATAAAACTCGCATCGTTTTATTTAGACAAAAAAGTGTTAGTAGTGGTGACGTGCGTGGAAAAATGCTTTTGCTACCCTTCCATTGAACTATCTTCATTCTTTGCCAGGAAGTGCAGAGCGTGCGTTGACACGAAGTCTCATTCGGGACGTTCTCACTACAATTGGCAGCACTGAACAGATGGTTTTTCACCTCGTCTGCGATTTGGCTGGCATTCAGTTTAGCTTCGTATTCCGTGATTAATTACACAGTACAGAGTTTTCTGTTTGTTCTAGGTAAACACACGAGCAAGTTACACATTTCTAGTTTTCTTTTCTTTGGAATCGAGAGCAACTTTCTCGAATCCAAAGGGGTAACTTTATGACACAGTTTTAGGTGCGTAATTATGTAAATCATAGATGGCAACATCTTTTAATTATTCCGGAGTCTGATCCCAGATGCACGTGTTTTCTACCAGAAAATTTATTTCAGGGTATTCGAAAAAATAATTTACACTCAACAGCTCGAAATTTTCTGATATAGAATTTTCAAACTCATTTTTAAAGGTAAAGACATGAAACTTGCAGAGGAGATTTATAAGATTCCGTGTGATGTCATTTTTCGTTCACTTCATTCGAACTGGATATATTAAACAAATATTTTCTCGGTATGACACCTTTTACGTTCGTAGATCTCCCGCTTCAGAAAATGCGGGTCGAAATGCTGTTTTTGACAGCACTTTTATGCAATATTTTCTACATTTATCAAAAAATCGACAATCACGGCACATTTTCTAGTTTCTAAATAAATGAATTTGACAGTATGATGCATTTCAGAGCAAAAATGAATTTGAAAATAAATCTGAAAATAAGCAGTTTGGATTGGAATGTCCTGTCCCTGTCCGCGAAGACACTCGCGAGCTAATGCTACTCCTATGGCGACTTTATTCAATTTCAAAAGAAAGTGAAAGTAACCTTATAGAAAGTACCTGCGATCAAAATCGAAAAAGGAGTCAAGGAGCGATCTTGAGAGGAATCTCAGCTATCTAATGAAAAGAAAAAAAAAAAAAAAAAAAAAAAAAAAAACATTTAAAAATGGTCAAAATGCGAAAAAGTTATTAGAAAAATGCCTCCCCATAGGAATAGCATTAGCCCCCGAGTGTCTTCGCGGACAGGGACAAGACCCTTACCAAAAATTTCAAAAAGAAATCGAAAATGCACTGCCTAGCTGTAAGAGATATTTCCTTGTACATTTTTCCCAGTTGGAATGTGGAAATTTTGGATCAGACTTCGGGAAGAGATGTTGTCATCTATGTATAAATATCTAGCACCTATATTTATCCTTCAGTCCGTCCGACTGTCTGTTCGCATGTAACAGAGTAAAAATTACCCAACCGAATTATTTGAAATTCAAAATATATAGTTCTTGCATTATTTTATCGAGTCAATTCAAATTTTATGAAAATAGGATGTATAGTTTAATTACAGAGACTATCAAAAGTATTCCGTTTCATTACGGTCAATGGGAAGAAATAATTTCAAGCTCTTTTTAATGATATCGGACTCCTCCGAACATAATAAAATTGATTTGAATCTATGAAGTAAGTACTAAAATATATATTCTGTATAATCTGTAGTACAAATAATATTTGTTACAATTTACAAGGGCACACAAAAGTATTCAAATACATAATAGTATAGGGGGGAATATTGTTTGGGCTGGGGGGTTAATTATATTACACTTTCACATTTTATGAAATAGATATATATTGCTGAGGTTTACAAGTTACTTCCTGTATAATGTAAGCAGATAATATTTACTAAGACACCCAAAAGATCTCGGCTACTATACTGTATACTATTACACCAAGACCGGAGTTTTTTAAAACCTTCGTTATAGTACGAACGCACAACATATGCTACGTTTGACGTGCAATTTTCGATTGTTGAATTAATTTTAGTTCGAAACACATTAAATTGACAGGTGTCATTAAAACAAATAGTTAAAGTTTTAAAATAAAATTTAAAATATGATCTATAACGTTGTGCTCTGTTGCTCAACAGTAAGTATATGTTACTGTATATATATATATATATATATATATATATATATTTATATACCAGTAAGTATATATTTACGCAATATCGCGTGACATGTGACAAGAGGGGTATGATGAAGGGTGTCAAAAAATATTGAAAAAAATGTGCGACGTCATTTCTGGAAGGTCCGTAAGAGCACCTAAAAATTTCATGGCGTCTTCAAATAACACTGAATTCACAAATGTCGTAGAAAAATGAACAATTTGGATTGGTGTCGTTCAACTATTTGTAAGCTATAAAGGGGGAGGGGGTGCCCAGTGTCTGCTTATTTTTACTGACAAGAGGCAGGGGGAGTTACAAGAAAGCTTACGTAAGCATTAGACAGCGAAGCAACTATATTTTAACAACAAAAGGCAAAAGAGCATGATTTGCATGAGCAGCATTCTGCGGATATTGAACGACTTGAGAAAAAATATATGGAGTAAACAAGGACTGGAAACGGGGAACATTCCAGTCCACCACTACATTGAAAGCGTGGTAATATATTATTCAGAAATATGGATTCAAAGATCTTGGACACCAGACTACAAATGTGAACATCAAACACATAATATTCCTGTCAGTCGTGTTAAAATTTTTAGTTACGTGCCTAAATAAGTTAGAGCCTGTTCCATTTCTTAAAGTTATTATTTTTGCTTTTTGTTCAGTGAAATAAATGATAATATATCAAACTAGTAGTTGGGGGGACCCACCGTAATACTTACCCATCATGGATATGCATAATATACTATATGAAAATTAAACATATGCAAGCTATTTAGAAAATGCATTCCAATTCCAAAACAAAATTTTAACGTATATTTAAACATTATTAATATTAATATTTAAACATTATTAATATAATATACATAGAATTTCTGTATTGATGAATTTCTGGTGAACCAATTTCGACAAATTATTTAAAACGCCAAACTACCCAAGTAGTATCGAATTGCGTAAAAGAAACATCTTTATAACTCCAAAAATAATAATGCCATCAACTGACAGTTTACTGCGTCAGATTAAGCGTCGCATTTCCAATTAAAATATAGGGTAGATGTGCCAGTAATGGACCCCCTTAAGGAATTTCTCTAAAAAATAATTTTTTATTAATAGTTATAATTATTGTATTCCAATTTTTTTTCATATTATATTAATCTTTCAACAATATTTAACTAATCCCATAGTTACATTTCCCAATAGAAATAAAAATTTAATTTTAAATAATAGAAATATGTCTTAACACCCAAAAGCCCAGTAATGGACCACCTATGTTCCAGTAATGGGTCACCCTACAAAAAATAACAGATAATTGTTTTTAGGTGCGTTCCTAATTATGTAAATACGTAGCACCTATTGTTGTGGTTCAGTCCGTCCGTCTGTCTGTCTGTCTGTCCATCTGTCTGTCTGTCTGCCCGCATATAACAACGCAAAATCTATCCAACCGAATCGTTTGAAATTTGAAATACATAATTATTGCATAATTTTGTCGAGTCATTTCAAATTTTATGAAAATCAGATGAATAGATCAATTACAGGGAAAATCAAAAGGATTCCGTTACATTACGGTCAATAGGGAAAAAAGTTTAAAATGCATTTTAATCATTTGAAATTTAAAACATATAATTACTACATAATTTTGTCGAGTTATTTCAGATCTCATGGTAATCAGATGCATAGATCAATTACAGGGACTATCAAAAGTATTTCGTTACATTACAGTCAATGGGGAAAAAAGATGCAAATGCATTTTAATGGTATTACACTCATTCGAACATAATAAAATTGACATCAACTTATGACGTATATATATACTAAAATATAAATTCTGTACAATCTGAGATGCAAAGAATATTTATTAAATTACAGGGCCACACAAAAGTATTCCACTACATAATGCTATACAGGGAAACATTGTTTGGGACATGTTTTAATTATATTAAACTGTGCCGCATTTTATGAATATGATATACGTTGCTGAAGTGTAATGAAAATTACTTCCTGTATGTTTATAGGAACACAAAGAGTTCAACCACTGTACTGTATTCGAAGTATTGTCTACTATATCAGGAAGATCTGTATATTTTTAAAACTTCGTTATCGTACGAACGCACTTCATTTGCTACGCTTCACGTGCAATTTCCAACTTGTTTCAATTGTATTTTGCTCCAGAACTTAATGAAAGCATACTAATAAAACAAAATATTAAAACTTAATTTAGAAATTCATTACATTAAAAGATTTATAATGAAAAAACATAAAATATTTAAATTTAAGTTATGAATTTATTATAATCAAGGATTTATAATGTGGATATAAAACAAAATATTAATGATATTATTAACTGTTTATTATTAACTGTTTATTATTAACTAACATTAAAGGAAGATATAAAACAAAATATTTAAATTTAAAGGATTTATAAGATAAAGACAATGTTTTACTGAAATCAAGTTTAGATAAAATAAGGCATTAAAAAAAAAGTTTCCAATCTTCATTCATATCATTATCTAAATGATGTGCTGTGCAACTATGAAATATAAATAACAGATCTTCAATTTTATCATTCCTTTCCGATAGTCCAAACTATTCAATATGGAATTTTAGAATGCATTTAAAATGATAAATGTTCTTGCTCTCTTGCAGTATCCAACCATTTTCAGATAATCATATAGCCCATCAATTTGGCACAGATTTATTCTACAATTTCACTTCAGAGATGCTTATATGGATATTTTATCACAAATGGAACAATCTCATTATTTGCTGAAAAACATCCCCCATAACAGTGATGTGTTCTTTTTCGTTATTTGGTACTACATAATACACATCTTTAACTGATTTTGGTCCCAAAATTTTCCTTGTTTTAAGAGCACAAAAGAAACTTTGTTTTAACTTTATTGAAAATTCTCTCTGTATGCTTTAGAATTCGGAAGAAAATATTAATCATATCTTCTTCCAAATATGATTTTACATTCCTGAACCAACTTAAAACAACCTCTTTTGTAACGGCACATCTAGATTTTGTGAAATGTTCTGCTTGTTTTTTGTACTAATTTTGGATGACTTTTTAAAAACAACTATTTATAAAGAAATTGCCTTTATTAAACTCTAACAAGTAAAATTTAAGTATTAAATTTGATTATTTTGCTTTTCAGTTAAATCAAAATATTTTATCTCTACTGAAATTACACTTTTTGTATTGGTCATTTGGGTGGTCCATTACTGGAAAATCACGAAATAAGCAATCCAGTAATGGACCACCCCTCCTAAAATCTTAAAAATAAATAAAATTTTGTAAATGGCCATTGGTATATTAAATTCAATGTTTTAAATTGCTAACCAAACAAAAACATTCAATTTTTACGGGAAAAAAAAAAAAAAAAAAAGATATAAACTAAGAAGGTAAAGCCAGCTCTTAGAATGTTCATTAAGATTTTCAATGAAAAACAGAAAAACTGTGAAACTTTATTTTCTGCTTCCTAATTGTTGTGACGAAAAGTGTAAAAAATTAATCCAGCTCATGAAACATGCAAGGTGGAGTTCAGAAAAAAATAATAAAAGCTTAACTACCATTTATTATTTTTTTATAAACCAAAAATTGCAAGGTGGCCCATTACTGGCACATCTACCCTATATTTGAATTGAAAGTTGAATGAAATACTGGCTCATGAAAAATCGAAGAATGTGGAAAACAGAATTACTAATATCTCGGCAAATGATAACCCAATCGACTTCGTTCTTTACGCAAAAAAATCGAAATTTTTTATATATTTTTTATTAGAACGAATTTTTCGAGAGTCCGAAAAAAATAGTTCCGGATAATCGAGGTTACTGATATTCAATAGGCTTCGTCCCATTCTTACATACTAAGTACATACAAAATTTCAAGTCTCTATCTCAATTTGTTCGAGAGAAAGTGCGTTTACAGACAGACAAAAGGCATTTTTTTTTCTTCTAAAAATATGTTTTTCGGACGTGTAAATCCGTCATTTTTTTTTTTTTTTTTTTTTTTTTTCGATTTTCAAAACGATTGCAAAACTTACCCTATACTACGTCTTATGGGTAAGTAAAATCATTTTGTTTTCTATGAATTGTTTAATGCAATGAAAACTAGTCGTTGGAGGCCTACGTAATACTTACCCATCAGGGATATGCATAGCATAATATATGAAAATATAACATATGTAAACAATTTATAAAATGCATTACAATTCCAAAAATAAAATATAAACGTATATTTAAGTATTTTTAACACATAATCATGCTCTATTAATGAATTTCTGATGAACCAATTTCGATAAATTGTATGAAACGCCAAACTATTCAAGTATCACTGAATTACGTAAAAGAAACATCCTTATATCTCCAAAAATAATAATCATATTCACTAACGATTTCTTGCATCGAATTAAGTATCTCATTTCCAATTAAAAGATATCTTTGAATTGAAATTTGAATGAAATACAGGGTCATGAAAAATCAAAGAATGTGGAAATTAGGATTAGAAATATCTCAACAACTAATAATCCGATTGACTTCGTTTTTTATACAAAATTTGTGTTATTTTATTGCCTTTTATGTCCACTTCTTAAAATAAAAGAATTCGAAAATTTTTATGTACCTTTCATCAGAACAAATTTTTGAGAGTCCGAAAAAAATAGTTCCGGATAATCGAGGTTACTGCTATTAAATAGGCTTCGTCCCATTCTTACATACTAAGCACATACAAAATTTTAAGTCTCTATCTCAATTTGTTCGGGAGATAGAGCAGTTAGACAGACGGACGGACGGAAATTTTTTTTTTTCTAAAGATATGTTTTTCGAAATCTCCAGTGTCCGAAACGTGTAAATCCGTCAATTTTTTTTTTTTTTTTTTTCGATTTTCAAAACGTTTGCAAGACTTACCCTATACTACGTATGATGGGTAAGTAATAGTACATTAAATCAATTTTGCTTTACTCCGATACCCACAACATGTGTGAGTAAAATTGATAGATTAATAATGTAATTTATCGCTAACCAACATTTCTTATGGGAAACAGTGTTAATGTTAGAATATCTTGAAATCTTACGTAAGCAAAGTGGGGGGAGGGGGGGGGTCTAGCATTTGCTTATTTTCCCTTATAATTGGGAAAGGAGATACAAAATGACTAAAAATATGCTTACGTAATACTTCAGAGGCCATATTTGAAAAAAATTCATGCTGTTCAGAAGATAACGAATTTAAACTAGAAAATACGAACGCGTTCTTCGCTAGAAGGTTAGTTTAGTTTGAGGTAACATGCGTTCATCACTTTCTGGTAACAATGTAAAACATTGCCACACCCTTTGGTGCGCTTCAATATAAATGGTCATTTACCTCGTGCATTTTTACCTGGAGATCGCCAAGTGTTCACCTTCTCTTTAAATTTAACAGAGGTACTCGTCTGGCATGCTAATGAAGCTGACGTGAGATATTCTGTAGGTAGTTTTTGTTATAGGTTAAATTTTAGTTATATAATTGAATCACGGTTATTAAATTGAGTGCCGACATTTCCAAGCATTCTTCAAGTGCGGTTCTTTCTTTTTTTTTTTCCTTTCTTTTTTTACTTACCTATCATATGTAGTATAGGGTAAGTCTTGCAATCGTTTTGAAAATCGACATTTTTTTGACGGATTTACATGTTTCAGACACTGAAGATTCCAAAAAACTTATTTTTAGAAAAAAAAATTGCCTCCGTCCGTCTGTGTGTCTGTCTGTTTATACATGTGTCTGTAAACTCTCTATCTCACGAACAAATTGAAATAGAGATTGAAATTTGGTGTGTGCTTAGTATGTAAGAATGAGAAGAAGCCTATTTAACATCAGTAACGTCGATTATCCGAAACTGTTTTTTTCGGGCTCTCGAAATATTCGTTCTGATGAAATGCATATAAAAAAAAAAAAAAATCGAATTTTTTTGTTTTAAGAAAAGGACGTAAAAGATAATAAAATAATACAAATTTTGCATAAAGAACGAAGTCGATCGCATAATTAGTTGCCGAGATATTTGTAATCCTGTTTTCCACTCTTCGATTTTTCATGACCCTGCATTTCATTCAACTTTCAATTCAAAGATTTATTTTAACTGGAAATGAGGCGCTTAATCCGATACAGTAAAGTATTAGTTAATATAATTATTATTTTGGGAGTTATAAGGATGTTTCTTTTACGCGATTTGATCCTACTGGAGTAGTTTGGCGTTGTATATAATTTGTTGAAATTAATTCATTAACAATTCCTTAATAGAACATTATTATTAATTTTTGTTTACAAAATACGGTCTTAAGCAGCACCCCAAACCCCTCCTCCCTCCTGTATTATTTAGAATACTTAGCTTTTAATTTTTCAAACACCCTTAAGGGTGTTCTTAAATCAAAAAGGGCAACTTTGTGACAAATGCTTTAATTTATTTTTGTTCGGAAATGTATGAAAATTGCAGGTGTTGTTACTCAGAAACTGTCTAATTGCACTCAATTTTCTATTTTTTAAAAAACGCAATAGATCTTTCATAATAAGCCTTCAAAGTTGACGTTTTTGAGCACATTTCCCGACGAAAGCAGAAAAATCGGTAGAAAAGCAGGAGAAAAAAGGTGATCACGTGATTGGAATAGCTTAGAACTGGACAGGTAATTTAACTATCATAAAATGGGAAAATAAGTTCGATTCGAAATCGCTCCGATACTCATGCCTTCTAATTTTTTACATTTCTGTTAAAAATGAATTTATAAATGCGTCAAAACGTTTTGCCCTTGTTGAGCGGAGCAGTTGAGAACACCCTTAAGGGTGTTCTTAAATCAAAAAGGGCAACTTTGTGACACATGCATTAATTTATTCTTGTTCGGAACTGCATGAAAATAGCAGGTGTTGTTATTCAGAAACTCTCTAATTGCACTCATTCTTTTGTTTTTTAAAAAACACAATAGAGTTTTCATAACAAGCCTTCAAAGTTGACACTTTTGAGCATATTCCCCGACGAAAGCAGAAAAATTGGTCGAAAAGGAGGAGAAAAACGGGTGATTGCGTCATCGAAATAGCTTATAACTCGATAAATAATTTAATTATCATAAAATGGAAAAATAAGTTCAATACGAAATCGCTTTCATAGTCAGGCATTAAAATTTTATAACTTTCTGTAAAAAAATGAATTTGTAAATGTGTCAAAACGTTTTTCGCTTGTAGTGCGGATCAGTTAAGAACACCCTTAACAAATCCTTGAATATTCAAACATTTACTTTGTTAACCCTTAACTACTGTTAGCGGTCTCGCAGACCGCTGAGTTTTTCAAGTGTTGAAGTTTAGCTCGTAATTTTTAGTTTGACTATAGATACTGGTCCAATTTTGTTTCGTTTGGAGACCTATGACCTTTGGGTGTTCTTAACTGCTCCGCTCAACAAGCGAAAAACGTTTTGACACATTTACAAATTCATTTTTTATCAGAAATATACAAAATTTTGCTGCCTGACTATGAAAGCGATTTCGAATTGAACTTATTTTTCCATTTTATGATAACTAAATTACTTATCGAGTTATAAGCTATTTCGATGACGCAATCACCCGTTTTTCTCCTCCTTTTCGACCGGTTTTTCTGCTTTCGTCGGGAAATATGCTCAAAAGTGTCAACTTTTACGGCTTGTTATGAAAAATCTATTGTGTTTTTTAAAAAACAAAAGAATGAGTGCAATTACACGGAAAGAAGTGTTTTGTTGAAACAACTAAATTTTTGTTACTATTGCCCCTACAAAATATTTTGGTTGCAATGACCAAATTATGGTTGGATTAAACAAATAATTTTGTTAATTCAACAAAATTTTGTTGAATTAACAAAAATCAAGGTCAGTTCAACAAAAAAATTTTGTGGGGGCAATAGTAATCAAAATTTAGTTGTTTCAACAAAACAGTTCTTTCCGTGTAGATAGTTTCTGAATAACAACACTTGCTATTTTCATGCATTTCCGAACAAAAATAAATTAATGCATGTGTCACAAAGTTGCCCTTTTTGATTTAAGAACACCCTTACTATCTCTAGAGACTTTTTAAGAGCTAAATTTTATTTATAATTGTCCTGTATATAAAGTTTAATACAAAAATTGTATTCTGAGAGTTAATTTAACATTTTACTCATCTTTAGATTAATCGGTCTGACAGACCGCTCACAGTTAGTTATGCGACAATGTTTGTCACAGCAGTTATTGTACTAATGTGTGATTATGTAATATTTTCTTGTAATAAATAAATCATCTCGGAATCATCCTATCATTAGATGATAACAAAAAAATCTTTTAATTTCAGTTAATGTGATAGGAGGACATAATACAAGAACACAACGCATAATTATTAGGCATATTGTGAAAGGGAAACATCAACAGGGAATGATGCCCTGTTCTTCGTACTAAATCAAATACAGATGTTTTCAAATCAAACAAAAGCTGGACAGGATTTAAAGAAACTGAACCATTCTGTTACGGATTATACGGATTACATGCCATGCCGTCCTAATTTTGTGAATTTAAAATAATCGTTACATACACTTTTTAAATATATACATATATATAAATATATAAGAAGATATATGTAAGTAAAATACATATATTTTCTTTATATATCTCAAAGGGACAGCTCAGATTTCACTTTTAAGGGTGTATTTCGATTCAAACTGCTTATTTTCAGATTTATTTTTAAATTCATTTTTGCTCTCATATGCATCAAACTGGCAAATTGTCTTATTTAGAAAGTACATAAGGTGCCGTGAATTGTCAATTCTTTGATAAATGCAAAAAATATTGTAAAAAAAGCAATCAAAAACGGCATTTTGAACGATTTTCCCCAAGCGGGAGATCTGGGAACGCAAAAAAGGGTCATACTGAGAAGATAATTGTTTATAAATCAAATTCTAATGAATTGAGCGTAAAATGACATCACACGGCACCTTATGCGTCTTTTCAAAAATCCCCTCAGCAAGTTTCATGTATCTACTTTAAAAAATGTGTCTGAAAATGCATCTGAAAATTTCGAGCTGTTGAAGGTAGAAAGTCTTTTTTTCGAATACATCCTTAAGGGTGTTCTTAACTGCTCCGCTCAACAAGCGCAAAACATTTTGACACATTTACAAATTCATTTTCTAATAGAAATATATAAAATTGGAATGCCTGACTATGGAAGCGATTTCGATTCGAACTTATTTTTCCATTTTATGATAGTTAAATTACCTATCTAGTTCTAAACTATTCCGATAACATGATCACCCGTTTTTCTCCTGCTTTTCGACCGGTTTTTCTGCTTTCTTCGGGAAATATGCTCAAAAGTGTCAACTTTGAAGGCTTGTTAGGAAAAATCTATTGTGTTTAAAAAAAATAAAAAAAAACAGAAGAATGAGTGCAATTAGACAGTTTCTGAACAACAACACGTGCTATTTTCATGCATTTCCGAACAAAAATAAATTAAACCATGTGTCACAAAGTTGCCCTTTTTGATTTAAGGGTGTTCTTAACTGCTCCGCTCAACAAGCACAAAACGTTTTGACACATTTACAAATTCAATTTTTAACAGAAAAATATAAAATCGGAATACCAGACTATGGAAGCGATTTCGAATCGAACCTTTTTTTCCATTTTATGATAATTGAATTACCTATCCAGTTCTAAGCTATTTCGATCACATGATCACCTGTTTTTCTCCTGCTTTTCGACCGGTTTTTCTGCTTTCGTTGGGAAATGTGCTCAAAAGTGTCAACTTTGAAGGCTTGTTATGAAAAATGTATTGTGTTTTTAAAAAAACGAAAAAATGAGTGCAATTAGACAGTTTCTGAATAATAACACCTGCTATTTTCATACATTTCCGAACAAAAATAAATTAAAGCATGTGTCACAAAGTTGCCCTTTTTGATTTAAGAACACCCTTAAGAACACTTTTAACTGATTAAAATTGTGAAAGGTTTAGTTTAGAACTAGAAACATTTTGTAAAAGGTCTATTTTTAAGGGTGTATTTCGAAAAAAAATGCTTTTCCACCCTCAGCAGCTCGAAATTTTCCGATACAATTTCAGACTCATTTTTAAAAATAGAAACATGAAACTTGCTGAGGTGATTTTTGAAGAGATGTATAAGATGCCATGTTACTTCATTTTCGCTTAATTCATTAGAATTTGATTCATGAACAATTATATTCTCAGCATGACCCCCTTTTTTCCCCCCAGATATCCCACTTCAGAAAATTCGGTTCAAAAGACAAACTTTGACGGTATTTTTTGTAATATTTTCCGCATTTATGAAAAATTTGACAGACACGGCACCTTATATAGTTTTTAAATATGAGAATTTACCAGTTTGATGCGCTTGAGAGAAAAAGTGAATCTAAAAATAAAACAGAAAATAAGCAGTTTAAGGTGGAATACAGCCTTAAGGGTGATCTTAAATCAAAAAGGGCCACTCTGTGAATTATGCTTTAATTTATTTTTGTTCGGAAATGCATGAAAATAGCAGGTGTCGTTACTCAGAGACTGTCTAATTGCACTCATTTTTTTGTTTTTTTTTAAACACACAATAGATCTTTCATAACAAGCCTTCAAAGCTGACATTTTTGAGCACATTTCCCGACGAAAGCAGAAAAACCGGTCGAAAAGCAGAAGAAAAACGGGTGATCATGTGATCGAAATAGCTTAGAACTGGATAGGTAATTTAACTATCATAAAATGGAAAATTCAGTTTGATTTCAAATCGCTTCCATAGTCAGGCATTCCAATTTTATATCTTTCTGTTAAAAAATGATTTTGTAAATGTGTCAAAACGTTTGAGCGGAGCAGTTGAGAAGACAAAGAATTTTGTGAAGGGTCTTTTTTAACGTGAAAAGGGTGTGTTAACGTGTGAAGTTGTTTTGAAATGAAAATTTTTGTGAACGGTTCCTTTTTAGGTGCGTTCGTAACTATGTAAATACGTAGCACCTATAGTTGTCGTTCAGTCCGTCCGCCAGTCTGTCCGCATATAACAACGCAAAAACTACTTAACCGAATCGTTTGAAATTTAAAATACATAATTATTACATAATTTTGTCGAGTCATTTCAAATTTTATGAAAATCGGATGCATAGATCAATTACAGGGACAATCAAAGGTATTCCGTTACATTACGGTCAATGGGGAAAAAGTTTCAAATGCATTTTAATCGTTTGAAATTTAAAATGTATAATTATTGCATAATTTTGCTGAGTCATTTCAAATTTTATGAAAATTGGATGCATAGATCAATTACAGGGACAATCAAAAGTATTCCTTTATATTACGGTCAATGATGAAAGAAGTTTCAAATGCATTTTAATGGTGCGCATTCGAACATTATAAAATTAACATGAACCTATGAAGTATATATATATATATATATATATATATATGTACCAAAATATACATTCTGTACAATCTGTGATGCAAAGAATATTTATTATTAAATTAGAGGGTCACACAAAAGTTTTCCACTACATAATGCTATACGGAGAAACACTGTTTGAGGCATATGTTTTAATGATATTAAACTATTTCACATTTTATGAATATGATATACATTGCTGAGCTGTAATAAAGTTACTTTCTGTATATTTACAGGAACACAAAAAAGATTTCGACCACTATAGTGTATCCGAAGTACTGTCTACTATGACAGCAAGATCTTAATATTTTTAAAACTTCGTTATCGTACGAACGCACCTCATTTTGCTACGCTTCACGTGCAATTTACAACTTGTTTTAAGATGAAATATTTTGTGAAGGGTTCTTTAAAGGATCAAGTTTCTTCCTAAACAAATCCTTGAATATACAAACGTTTACTTTGTGATTCTACTAATGTGTGATTATGTAATATTCTCTTGTAATAAATAAATCATCTCGGAATAATACTATCATTAGATGGTAATAAAAAATCTTTTAGTTTCAGGTAATGTGGTAGTAAGACATGATACAAGAACACAACGAATAATTACTAGGCATACTGTGAAAAGGAAACAAACAGGGAATGCCCTGTTCTTCGTACTAAATCAAATACAGATGTTTTCAAATCAAACAAAAGCTGCACAGGATTTAAAGAAACTGAACCATTCTGTTACGGATTATACGCTATGTCGTTATCGTGCATTTATACGTGTAAGGTCGTCGTCTGATTTTAATCAATTTTATTAATCGTAATCACATGCCTTATTAGGCATATTAGCTTATGTGTTTATGTACCAATGTGTTGTTTCTAAATGGATTGTGCAAGAAAACCTGCTAAGATGGAATCGTAAGATACTAAGAAAAGTGTCTGTTGCAGATAAAATTTAAACTTGCAAATCAATTTTATATTGTAGCCAAGTATAATTACGTTTATTTTCTATTTTAGGCTGTTTTTAACTGCTCTGCTCAAGAAGCAGAAAATATTTTGACGCATTTTTAACAGAATGATATAAAATTGAAAAGCCTGATGATAGAAGCGATTTGGAATTTAACTGAATTTTCCATTGTTTGATCAATAAATTACCTACTGAATTACAAGTTTTTTGGTGGCATCATGTCCTTAAATCACCGCCAGCCGCAATAACAGCTATATGCTTTTGAAACCAATGTAGGCAATAATTAGATGCATGTTACATTTGCATTGACTTAGAAATGACTGCCCTCAGTTCCGCAACTGTGTTATGTAAATGCCTATTAGAGTTCCTCTCAACCACTCAACGTACTTAAGGGTGTATTCGAAAAAATGATTTGCCACCTTCAATAGCTCGAAATTTTCAGATACAATTTTGGACACATTTTTAAAAGTAGAAGCATGAAACTTGCTGAGGGGATTTTTGAAGTGACGTACAAGGTGCCGTGTGATGTAATTTTTCGCTGATTTAATTAGAATTTGATTTATAAGCAATTATTTTCTCAGCGTGACCCTTTTTTTCGTTCGCAGACCTCCCGCTTCGGAAAATTTGGTCCAAAACACCGTTTTTGACAGCATTTTTTGCAACATTTTCTGCATTTATCAAGGAATTGATAATCACGGCACCTTGTATAGTTTCTTAATAAGGTAATTCGAAAGTTTGGTGCATTTGAGAGTAAAAATGAATCTAAAATAAATCTGAAAAAAGACAGTTTGATTCGGAATACAGCCTTAAGAGTGTTTTTAAGGGTGTTCTTAACTGCTCCGCTCAACAAGCGAAAAACATTTTGATACATTTAGAAAGTCATTTTTTAACAGAAATACATAAAATTGGAATGTCTGACTATGGAAGCGATTTCGAATTGAATCTATTTTTCCATTTTATGAAAATTAAATTACCTATCGAGTTATAAGCTATTTCGATATTTTGATCACCCGTTTTTCCTTGCTTTCCGACCGGTTTTTATGTGCTCAAAAGTGTCAACTTTGAAAGCTTTTTATGAAAGTTCTATTGTGTTTTTTAAAAAATTAAACCTTGAGTGCAATTAAGCAGTTTCTGAATAATAACACTTGCTATTTTCATGCATTTCCGAACAAAAATAAATTAAAACATGTGTCACAAAGTTGCCCTTTTTGATTTAAGGGTGTTCTCAACTGATCCCAATAAGCGAAAAGCATTTTCACACATTTACAAATTTATTTTTTATCAGAAAGTTATGAAATTGTAATGCCTGACTGTGAAAGCGATTTCGAATTGAACTTATTTTTCCATTTTATTATAATTAAATTACTTATTGAGTTATAAGCTATTTCGATGACGCAATCACCCGTTTTTCTCCTCCTTTTCGACCGGTTTTTCTGCTTTCGTCGGGAAATATGCTCAAAAGTGTCAACTTTGAAGGCTTGTTATGAAAAATCTACTGTGTTTTTTAAAAAACAAAAGAATGAGTGCAATTAGACAGTTTCTGAATAACAACACCTGCTATTTTCATGCATTTCCGAACAAAAATAAATTAATGCATGTGTCACAAAGTTGCCCTTTTTGATTTAAGAACACCCTTAAGAACACCCTTAAATCAAAAAGAGCAACTTTGTGACACATGCTTTAATTTATTTTTGTTCGGAAATACATGAAAACAGTAGGTGTTATTATTCAGAAACTGTGTAGATGCACTCAATTTTCTGTTTTTTTTAAAACACAATAGATTTTTCATAACTAGCCTTCAAAATTGACACTTTTGAGCACATTTCCCGTCGAGAGCAGAAAAACCGGTCGAAAAGCTGGAGAAAAACGGGTGATCGCGTAATCAAAAAAGTTTATAACTCGATAGGTAATTTAATTATCATAAAATGGAAAAATAAGTTCGATTCAAAATCGCTTCCATAGTCAGGCATTCCAATTTTATATCTTTCCGTTAAAAATGAGTTTGTAAATGTGTCAAAACGTTTTTCGCTTGTTGAGCGGAGCAGTTTAGAACACCTTTAATAAACCACATACATAATAGTTAAAAGTCCTTTGGGTTTAATACCTGGGAAGCTAGGGGGCAATAATTTGAGGATGACATATTCATGATAGTTTTGAGAGAGCCATTATTGGGTTGGAGCCTCTTTGGGAATTTTATATAGCCACCGATCTTTTTCGCGGTTCACTTCCTGGACCTGGACAAAGTTTATCTCATCTGAGAACTTCTGGTAGCATTTCTAGCTCCTCTTCATGTTTGAACATGTTAAAGTGCTAGTACACGAGGGGTCAAAGCCGCTTCAAACTCTAGCCGTCTCCATGTTATCCTATGGCTCCAGGGGTGTCGCTCGGTAAGCGGGCGTTTCTCTTGTGTCGGAGCATTTTTGACGCTCGTGAGTAACAGCCAATAAAATGCTTGGAAATCCGGATTGTGGAAAAAGCTTTTCTCGAATAGCCGATGAAATACTTCGAAAAATAAAAAACGCAGGCGATTGCAATTTTTTTTTCGTTTTGATCTCAAGGCGATTGCAATTTTTACGTGCAATAGCACTTTTAGAGAGATGTTTGGGTTTGGTCAGGCGGTTATGCCCTAGCTGTCTTGGACAAGAACTGTTCTTTCCTCACCACAGAGGATCTTTGACGAAGGTCCTCGCGAATTGCATATCGGAGGGTGACCATATCAACTGCGGCTCCCTAGCGAGTGCTCTCATCGACTTCCTTGGATTTTCATCGAAACGAAAATGTAATTTCATCGTCTTCACCAACAATGTCACCCCCCATGAAACGGTTTGCACATCAAACGTGGCAGCCTTCAGTCCGCTCCTTATTTTAAAGACGAATGACCGAATGATCAGTTTCAAGGATGCAGCAGTCTTTAAATCGGAGTGATCTTTAGTGGTGAGACAATTACGGCATGCCTCGTTATTTCTTCAGTGAATCTACAGGTTCTGACATCTTTACTTTACATTTAACAAAAATGGATTTGTAGCCATGAAGTGCAGAGTGATATTCCGCCTATAATGTATGTTCTCATACACTTGCCACATGCTGTATTTTCTATATCAGTATTTCAAAAACTGTTTCTAATCCAGACAACTTGTATACTCTGAGAACTCTCTGAGGGACTTTTTATGCTTTTTGTTATTTTCATATTTTAAACTATAAATTTGCTTGAATTATTTATTTATTTATTTAAAGGTGGGGGAGAGCCACATGAGCAGACCTATAGGACCACCACTGCTCAACTGATCACAGTTTGAGAAATGCTCTTCAATTGGATAAAATGTACTACTTAGTGATATTAAATAAAAGCACAGTATAAACTCGTCTTTTCCTATTTTTATGTCTACATTTCATTTATTTTTAAGGGTATGTCCCAAAAAATCATGTAAGGAGGAAAAAAACAGACAATTGATAGATTATTTTATAATAATTTTTAACACGATTATTCAATCGGTAAATGAATTATAACAGATGTAAATTTTTCAAGTTGGTAAAAAAGGCCGAGCCACGATTCGAACCAGGGATGTATTGGCTAAAGCCGCCAATGCTCTTCCAACTGAGCCATCCCAAATGAATAGTCAAGAACTATTTCAACCAACTAATCTTTATGATCAGTTGGAATACCATTGGCGGCTTCAGCCAATGCATCCCTGGTTCGGACCATGGCCCGGACTTTTTTATCCACTTGGAAAATTTACATCTGTTATGACTGATCATGGTTATTAAAGATGGAGTGCTACGCTAAAAAATAAGAAAGCGTTTACACTGGTTAATTACTCCATGAGTTATTTCGTAGCCGTGTAATTTCCCGTTTTGGTAATCAGAATTGTACGTCGAGGTCATGCGATTTAACGTCGTTGGAGTTTTTGATTTGAAGTTTAAGGTTTATGCCTACAAGCCCACGACCACACACGCCTCAAAGGAGGAAACTGATCACTGGATCAACAAAATTTATCAATATTTATGCAAAACGATCATGGAAAATTTCAACAAAGAAATGTGTATGTAAAAGGTCTTTTACTCGATATGCTATTCCATACACAACATAACATTATTAGTGTTTACTTTATAAATTAATACGAAATTTTTAATTATAAACCTATGTTTTCGATATAAAATACTTATTACGAGTATTTTGGAACACTCTTTGCCAATATTTTATATTTTTGGGCTGTTCCCTCACTAGTCTCTAGGTATGGTTCGCTCCTGTTAGTTGCCATGATAAAAAGTCGATGATGTGACAGCTTAGCTACGGGATCCTCAGATCTGCTCTGAACCACTTGATGGTATTGAGTTTGGTTGTATTGTAGCTTGCGGAGTCGGTGTATGTAACACAGCTTTCGATATCCAATATTGGACGCTCATACTTAGCAAAAAAAATATTGCCTGACAAAAGGTATCGAGATGCTTTGCTGAAATTTTTGTTGTATCACAATTTTCAGGTTTTGGATTTTTTTTTTTTCCCACCCTTTTTTGGGCTAAATTGTCACAATGTCTGTCACGTCCACTTCAAATCCAATCCCCGAATCAAGTTTATTTCCTACTTTTCTATTTTTAATAGCCCTCTGTCTACTTTATTTTCGAACTGAAGCAAAATCCACGGTTACTTTTATCGTATAAAGATTAGCACAGGGTAATTTAAGATTTTCTCCCCTTCAGATTGGTTTCAAAAGGAGCAACTTTATGACATAAGTTTTAATTAATTTTTGTTAGGCAACGTATGAAATTGGCAGATGTTGTTATTCAGAAACTATGTAATCGAAAGACGCTCGCCGTTTTTTTTTTTTTTTTTTTTTTTTTTTTTTTCGCAATACAGCTTTCAGAAAATATTGTCGAAGTTGACTTTTTGAACGGAATTTCCGGTGGAAAGCAGAAATAGCAGTCAGCGAAATGAGTAAAAGGATTTCTAATGTGATCAAGATCGCTTATTACTCGATAGGTAATTTATTTATCAAAAAATATAAAAATCATTTCGATTCCGAATCGCTTCCATAATCAGGTCTGCCAATTTTACAGCTTTGCGATTAACCCGGGAGAACTCGCTATGAGAAATTCTCTCACGGGGACAAATTTTTTTCTTTTACTTTACAGTCACTCAATATCAAATTTTTTGTTTGGCCTAGTATTTTTATTCAAAAATGAGGTAAAGTAATCGAAATCACACTTTGAATTTTTATTAAAATGAAAAATAGTTTTAAAAATAGTCTTAAAAGATGAAGAAAGAAAATCTCATGCGCGAGTCCTCGCGGGTTAAAAATGTGTCCGTTATTGCGTCTGAACGTTTCGCACTTTTGAGCACTGAACTTAAGGACAGCCTTAAATCTTTAAATTTCATCTAATTGAAATATCTGGAAACTACTGTGACATAAATACTTTGCTTGAATAGAAAAAAAACAACCTACATTTGATATGTCGATACAAATTAGACAGCAGCGTAAACACGCCATTCACTTTAGGAAGAAGATTTTCACTGTGACTATAGTTTTATGTGAGTAATCAACCAATGATGGGCAACTTAACAACTGGATCACATGTGATGCTTTGAAGAAGTTGGGCAAAATTTTATATATACGAGATACATTTCAAGTACAAATAAAGTGATAATGCAAGAACCCCCTGCATGAACTAGATACTTTTGTTACGCATGTACAATAATTAATTTGTATTTTAAATGTTGAGATTTGTTCCATCTATTGTCGGCTGTCAGAGCATCATTGATCATGAATGTGACAAGCAGTAAATTTTTATTCGATATTGAAACTTAGTCGGAGGCGCTTTATAGGTCGCAATTTTATGCGTTTAGACAATGTGCGATTCCGATTGCCCTGATATGAATAAAAAGAATTTTTAGTTGAATCATAAGTTCAAAAACAGTTTCTGGATTTTTTATTCTAGTCAGCCAGCTTCTTTTTCAGATCCTGTTATTGAAAAGAAAGAATCTAGGAAAAAAAGTGACCGGAAAAAAAGTTATCGGAAAAAAAGTGACCTAAATTACAAAAGCGGAAAAAAAGTGACACGGAAAAAAAGTGACAAGGAAAAAAAGTGACACGGAAAAAAGGGACACGGAAAAAAAGTGACAAGGATTGATTTTGGGGAATTATTATTGATTTTGGGGATTCATTGGTTAAGTATGAAAAGGGGATTGGGGGGGGGGCTCATAATTTAGGTAAATGGGTTTTTCATGCTGAATTAACTGTTTTGGTTCAATTTTTGGATATACGTACATACTGAAAAGACGCTTGCCTGATTAATTTTGGGAAGGGACGATTACCCCCCCCCCATCCGTTCTCAGTTAGATGAATGGGTTTTTATGCAGAATTATCCAACGTGTGTCAAATTTGAATATACAGGGCCTGACTAAGGCAAGGGCATGCGAGGCAATTGCCCCGGGCCCCCGGTTTGAGGGGGGGCCCCCAAGAAGAGAAAAGTTTATTGTTACAAGAGGGTCAAATGATATAAAATAGCAAAATATTACCAAAATTCTTTTTTTTCAATTTTAAGGGGTCTTTTTTCTCCTACCCCCTTTGCTTCCCTGCCCCCTTTGCTTCCACGTTCCCTTAAAGTAATAGTTACATCATAAAAAAATTAATAGTTAAAATTATTTATCATCTGTTATTATGTATAAAGATGTGAAATATAAATACTGAAATCAGTACTTGGTACAAAATTTATGCATACATACAATAGGTTTGAATTTTAATTTTAGTCACTTGAGTATAATTCACAAACATTTTTAAGATAGAAGGGGGCCACTCTAATAATGTTTGCCCCAGGGCCCCCCACTGTCTAAGTCGGGCCCTGTGAATATAGGTTCTTTTCGATAAGGCTTATATATAGTATATAATGCATGAAGAGTTTTAATGGTTATATATAGAGGGAGAACGGGGGATAACCTTTCTTAAATTAAATTAATAACTTTTTACGCATAATTATCCGATTTGCTTAGAATTTTGGACATAGATTCATTATGATAAGACGTATCTCTGATTAGTTATGGGGTTCTTCTGCTTATTATAAAGGGTGGGGGGCGAGCAATTATCTCTCCCTTAAACTAGATAAATAGGTTTTTATGCAGAATTACCCCATGTATTTCAAGTTTTAAATATAGGTTCTTACTGATAAGGTGGATCTCTGAATAGTTTTAAGGATTTGATATCTAAATATTGAAGGGGAATAGAATATAACCTACCTTAAATTAAATTACTTTTTACGCAGAATTATAGGATTTGCTACAAATTTTGGATTATAGATTCATTATGATAAGGCGTATCCCTGATTACATATGGGGTTATTTTTCTAATTAAAAATTAAGGCGGGTGATTTTCCGATCCCCTTAAATTATATAAATTGTTTTTTATGTTCACTTATCCGATATAGTTCATATTTTGGATATATGTTTTTTCTCATAAAGTTAGTCCCAGAATAATTTTAAGGGTTTAATGGCTAAGTATACTGTCAGGTTCTGAGACCACCTCTGCTAAAGATTGGAATTTCCGTTATTTTTCTATCTTAATTTCTATTATATTATACCGGCTGTGTACTAGAATTTTCAAGGTGGCATTCTTTCTTTGTTGAAGGGAGAATTGACAGGTATTCCTCTACAGGTGGTGAGTGAGAAAGAGGAGATTGCGGAGAGGCGTGTTCATCCGTCAGTGAGGTATGTGGATGATGAGCTGACAAGCAACATGTCACTAATCAAGAAAGGAATGTGGAATGTGTCCAATGGATAAGCCCCAAAAGGGGTTGACATTGGGGAAACACCGTGATTTGAGAAGAGCAAGTCTTATCTCAGATTAGTTCAGTTCGTATCTGGGTTCATACCTAGAGAGTAGTGTATGACAGAGGTCCTGATAGGGTGTGCTCTGTGTTGTAGAGCGGAGGCAGTGCGTATCTGGAGAGCAAGGGACACAGACGTCCTGGTGTTTAGTGCTCTGGGCCGAGAAGTGCAGGCCGAGTATCCATGTGTTGGGAGATTCGAAAGTGATCTCCGATAAAGTTAATCTAACGTGCATTGAGTGTGAGGTGGAAGGTGTAATTCGAATAGTACACAGCCAACCTTTACTGTATTTAATTTAATGTTGAACCGGATCACCTATATCCGAGTTGTAATTGTATATAATGGTAAATAGCGTATTTAGTGTGTACATATATTCTAAATAAACTGTTAATTCAGTTAATTGACATCGTCAGTGTTCATTTACACAATCCTCACAGTGGGTGACCGATATCACCTAGTAATATCGGTGGTGGCAGCTATAACTACCACGGACTTTCTTCAAAGTTGTGCGGGCTGAGAGGAACGTCCGACATATACAGTGGGGGAACGGAGGATAACCCCCCTTAAATTAATAAATGGCTTTTTACGCAGAATTATCTTATTTGATTCAAACTTTGAATGTGCGTTCATTATGATAAGGCGAACTCCTGATTATTTGTGGGTTATCCCCCGTTCATCCCTCTATACTTAGCCATTAAACCCTTAAAACTATTTAGGGATTCACTTTATCAGGTAAAATCTATATCCAAAAGTTGAAATACGTTGGATAATTGTGAAAAAAAAATCTTATTTAAAGAGTGGGGGATTAATCGCCCGCTTTCCCTTATTTAATTAGCAAAAGAACCCCATAATTAATCAGAGATACGCCTTCTTATAATGAATATGCATCGAAAATTTGAAGATAATCGGATAATTCTGCGCAAAAAGCCATTTATTTAATTTAAGGGTGTTTTTCAATTCAAACTGCCTATTTTCCGATTTATTTTTAACTTCATTTTTACTCTCATATGCATCAAACTGGCAAATTGTCTTATTTAGAAAGTACACAAGGTGCCGTAATTGTCAATTCTTTGATAAATGCAGAAAATATTGCGAAAAAAGCAATCGAAAACGGCATTTTGAACAGATTTTCCCCTTGCGGGAGATCTGTGAACGAAAAAAAAGGGTCATACTGAGAAGATAATTGTTTATAAATCAAATTCTAATGAATTGAGCGTAAAAATACAGCACATGGCACCTTGTACATCTCTTCAAAAATATCCTCAGCAAGTTTCATGTTTCTACTTTTGAAAATGTGTCTGAAATTGTATCGGAAAATTTCGAGCTGTTGAATGTGGAAAAGCGTTTTTTTGAATACACCCTTAAGGGGGTTTATCCTCCGTTCTCCCTCTATACATAGCCATTAAACCCTTAAAACTATTCAGGAATTTACTTTATGAGAAAGATCCTACATCCAAAATTTGAAATAAATCGGATAAGTGTGCATAATTTTTTTTTAAATCTAATTTAAGGCCGGGGGGTAGTAATCACCCGCCCCCTTTTTAATTAGCAAAAGAACCCCATAAATAATCAGAAATACGTCTTATCATAACTAACCCATGTCCAAAATTCGAAGCAAATCGGATAATTATCCGTAAAAAGCCATTAATTTAAAAAAGGTTATCCACCGTTTCCTTTCTATACTTAACCATTAAACTCCTAAAACTCTTCAGGCTCTTTATACTATATATAAGCCTTATCGAAAAGAACCTATATGCAAATTTGTCACAAGTTGGATAATTCTGCATGAAAACCCTTCATCTAATTGAGGACGGATGGGGGGGGGGGGGTGAGTAATCGTCCCTTCCCAAAACTAATAAGGCAAGCGTCTTTTCAGTATGAACGTATATCCAAAAATTGAACCAAAATAGTTAATGCAGCATGAAAAACCCATTTACCTAAATTATGAGCCCCCCCCCCGATCCCCCTTTCATACTTAACCAATGAATCCCCAAAATCAATAATAAATCCCCAAAAACAATCCTTGTCACTTTTTTTCCGTGTCCCTTTTTTTCCGTGTCACTTTTTTTCCTTGTCACTTTTTTTCCGTGTCACTTTTTTTCCGCTTTTGTAGTTTAGGTCACTTTTTTTCCGATAACTTTTTTTCCGGTCACTTTTTTTCCGTTTACCGAAAAGAAAAAAAAAAGTCTTGATGGAACAAAGGATTCCACAAAACGATTTTCCAGAGGAAACAAAAACTAAAATCGTCTGCTGAATTGCGCAACAATCAGTGGCATTGATCCCAAACACATACTTGCACGTGGTCTGCCATTCTATTGTTCATAAAAGGGTGCGGAAAAACGGGTCAGATCTGCTGGCATATGAAGGTCAAAACCTTTCGGAACTGGTCAAGCACCGCGCTTTCTTCTCTTTTCCACGGCCAAGGACGAATAGGTCACGGTGAAAGTTAAGATATTGTCCGTGAATATTATGTTAAAAAATAAACTAAGATATTTTTTCTAAACTTTATCGCGTCTATTAATCGGTTAGAATCAAAGGCGGAGAGTATCACGTTTATGATATTTACCTGTAAAAATTAGAGTTTGTTTAAAGAATTTTTCGCATCGTCTTTAAATGTTTTTTATTGTCTCTTTATTTGTGTAAGCATTGGCTGGTGATCATTGATGAAGTGAACAAAGTTCAGGGTCATCATTCTTAATATTATGAAATACGAGAAAGGCCATACTTTATTGTAAACATCTGCAAATTATTTTTTGTAACAATGTTGGTAAAAAAAAAAGAGAGAACACTGTTAACAACTAATACTTTAGTTCTCGTTTTAGAGAGATACTATTAGTGAAGCTGTCTGAGTAATGGAAATAAAAACTTTTGTAGATATGATTAAGAACATCTTGTTTTTCAGCGTCTTGAATTGCAAGATTGATTTTTGTTTTTTGTTTTGGACACTATGTACACAGCGTCCTACTTAAATAAAGCCACCATAATTTTGTATCGTAATTCGACAGGAAATAAAACCATGTGAACGGAAGAAATATATTAAGAAAGACTATATAGAAAAGCATACTTACAAGGAATAACACATACCCTGTTCCATTTGGTCAGGAAAAAAAAAGTGAATGTATAAAAAAAGAGGGAGAAAAAAGTGTCTCGCCAAAATAAAGCCACTACTGTTAATAGCTAATATATCTGCCTGCCATGCGTATATATGACTTGATATATATATGATGTGGCATACTATTTACTAATACCTGAAAGACATTAGCATCAACATTAACCCAGGCCTCAATGATGGCGGCTTTCAGTTCTGCCACAGACTTGAAATACCTACCATAGGCATTTAAAGCTCTACTGAGGTTACCCCACACATTTTCGTAAGGATTTAGATGACGGTACAGGGCAGGTCATTCAATGACATGTCCTTAATTATCCAAAAATAATTCCTCAGAAGATTTTGCTGAAATTATGAGGCCGTTTTGCGACTGGAAAATCCAATTTAGACCACCAATTCTCTCTTCAGTTGGCAAGAAATAGGTTTCTGGCGATTCTTGATAATTGGTAGCCAAGATGCAGTCAGAGGAAAGAGCCAAGTTAAGTTTATCACCATAGTCGAAGCTTTCAAGCACCATTAATAAGCCTCCACAACCCCGTGCTGAGCCTGCACATGTTGAAATCATCCGCAAGCAACGCAGAGTCGATAGAGCCAAATGTCATCAAACCTGGAAGAGCCAAGGGCATTTTGTTTTATTCCCAGAGGAGAAAAAAAAAATAGTTTGGGTGGCTCAGACTGCCTTGAATTGCATGAAATGAAGAAACGGGAGGAAATTATCTCCAAAAGACAGCACGATAGATAGGGCTCGACTAAAGCTATGGGGGAGGCCCCGGGGCAAACATAATTCTGGAGGCCCCCTTCTGTCTATCGATAGAGCATTTAGGATTGATGGGCTGTTACTGGTACTGGGACTTCACTTCGTTTCAGGTGTCAAAGATACTCCGACACAAGAGAATCGCTTGCTTTTCGAGCAATTTCCCTTTCCCTGAAGCCATAGGATAACATTGAGACGCCTGGAATTTGAAGTGACTTTGACTTTTCGTGCAATAGCACTTTTACTAAAACACATTAACTTGGCCACTTGACGACAATGACAAACGCTTGCCAAGACATCTTGACGACTAGATTTTGTCCAAAATCATTTTAACAAATAAAGTCAAACTCAGTTAAAAATATCATGAAAATCACCTCTATTTTTAAAGGCTATTTATTTTCTGACCAATGAGAACCCCGAATAAATGCTTATGAAGCATTATCGTTGGTCAGAAAATATAGCCTTTAAAAACAGCGGCAATTTTTCATGATATTTTTAACAGTGTACCATCTATGTCACAGCTCCTCTCTCTAGGTTCTCCCAATAAGGTAGTTTCTGCAGAACTATCTGAACCTGCTAGTCAGATGCATTTCTGATCAGAAATAAATTAAAACTTGCGTCACATTGTTGCCCTCTTTGATTTAAGATTACCCTTAAATGAGAGAGAGAGAGAAAAAAAATGTTTTCTATAATAGTCCAAGAGCCGACCGCACAAAACCATAAGTCATCGAGCACAAGAAAAAATCCTTTATTGTATGGAAGAGTAGTAATAGAGGAATCTAATGATCCATGTCTACCGGAAGCGAAGTGGAGCACAAGCCAAAAATTAATACCAATAGTGGTGCACTCGTAGGGTTAGCATTGTGTTTTCTTTTACTCAGTTTTCCATGCTTTCACACATTTGATTGTACGACAAACGCAATGTTAAACCTACGAGTCAACCACTAGTGGTATCAATTTTTGGTTTATGCACCACTTCGCTTCCGGCAGACATGGATCATTAGATTCCCCTATGACTACACTTCCATACGATAAAGATTTTTTTCTTGTGCTCGATGTCTTAGGGTTTTGTGCGGTCGGCTCTTGGACTATTAGAATTGTTTAAAAAAACATTGTTTCTTGAATTTGGCGCATTTTAATTTGTGTCTAATCCTTTAAAACCTGAAGAATTATTTAAATGGCTATAACTCTGTAAGTTTTGCAGGTATGAAGATGCAATTTTTTGTATTTAATTCAGGACTGAATAAAGGAAATTTTTCTAATTGGAATTTTTGCTTTACGGGGGCCGTATAAAAATTTAATTTTCGTATTTTTTCAAATAGACCCCCCATGAAGTTGCAATTTATTTCATCATATTTTGCACATTTTTTATGAAACTTTGCAATTGGAAGAATGGGTCTAGGGTCAATATTTCAAGAAATAGCAATGTGTTTCGATCTTTATGAATTAACCTGTATAATGCAACATATAGTATGCAAAGATTTAAATTTGCCAAGTAAAGCATACTTCAGTTAAGGCTTCGGTCCCTGTAAACGAAGACACTCACGAGCTAATGCTATTTCTATGGAGAGGCATTTTTCTAATAACTCTTTCGCATTTTGACATTTTTGATTTTTTTTTTTTTTTTTTTTTTTTTTTTTGCATTGCATGATCTTTTTCCAGATCGCTCTTTGATTATTTTTTCGATTTTGGTTGCAGATATTTTTTATAAAGTTAGTTTCTCTTTCAGAACTGGTTCAGAAAGTGAAAGTAACCTTATAAAAAATATCTGCGACCAAAATCGAAAAAGTAATCAAGGAGCGATCGTGAGAGGGACCTCCGAAGGGTGTTCTAAAATCAAAAAGGGCAACTTTGTGACATATGCTTTAATTTATTTCTATTCAGAAATGCATGAAAATGGTAGGTGTTGTTATGCAGAAACTCTGTCTTATTGCACTCAATTTTCTGTTTTTTTTTTTTTTTTTTTTTTTTTTTTTTAACACAATAGATCTTTTATAACAAACCTTCAAAGTTGACGTTTTTGAGCACATTTCCCGACGAAGCAGGAAAACCGGTCGAAAAGCAGGAGAAAAACGGGTGATCACGCGATCGAAATAGCTTAGAACTGGATAGGCAAATTAATTATCATAAAATGGAAAACTAAGTTCGATTCGAAATCGCTTCCATAGTCAGGCATTCCAATTTTATATCGCTCCGTTAAAAAATGAATTTTTAAATGTGTCAAAACGTTTTGCGCTTGTTGAGCGAATCAGTTGAGAACAAACACCCTTGCGAAAGAGGTATTAGAAAAATGCCTCCTCATAGGAAACGCATTAGCTCGCGAGCATCTTCGCGGGTAGGGACAGGGGCCTTAAGAGCTTCCTAGTGCAATTACCGTCAATTTACTGGAAAATTATTAGAATCCCATTGTGTAGCTCTGTATATGATGTATTGAATTTATACACACCACATAATATGCAAAAAGTATTTAAGGTTGTTCTCAACTGATCTATTCAACAAACACAAAACGTTTTGAGACATTTAGAAATTCAATTTTTTGCCGAAAGATGTAAATTTGGAAAGACTGACTGTGGAAGCAATTTCAAATCGAATGTTGTACTCCATGTTATGATAATTAAATTACCTATCGAGTTATAAGCGATTTCAATCATGTGATCATGTGTTTTTTCTATCTTTGTAAGACTGGTATTTTTGCTGTCGGGAAATTCGGTTGAAAAGGTGAACTTTGACTGCTTGTTCTGAAAGATCTATTGCGTTTGCAAAAATACAGAAAAATGAATGCGATTAGATAGTTTCTGCACAATAAAAAAATCTGCTAGCTTCATGCATTTCCCAACAAAAATAAATTAAAACTTATGTCACAAAGCTTCCCTTTTTGACGTAAGAACATCCTTAAGGTTGTTCTCAAGCTCACTGATTAACAAGTGCGAAACTGCCTGATACAATGGTGAACACATTTGTAGAGGTAAAGGTGTAAAAATGATGGATGCTGCATATCCCATTTTCAATAACGAGTATTCCATGGTAAATATCAATAACATATATCAATCACATGGGATTATAAGTATATTTACAGCAGTTGGAGCATGGATAGCCAGCTATAGATGAACAGTTTAACCGAATTCATATATATATATATATTTAAATACCTTGGAAAGTTTAAAAGAATGATAATTATATGTATTTAAAATAAGTGTATATTTAAACTGATTGAGTAATTTTTTTTAATTGCCATATTTTAAAATTAAATCGTTGAGCAAGTATTTATTTTAAGGATGTTCTCAAATGTTTCTCTCAAAAAAGTGCAAAACTTTTTAACACATTTACAAATTTACTTTTTTAAGGTTGAGATGAAAATTGGAAGGCATGGATATGAAAATGGTTTAGCATCGAACTGTGTTTTCCGTATTTTTGATAAACAAATTACCTCTCGAGTTATAAGCATTTTTGATTACGTGATAAAGGAAATGTCACTCTTCTTTGAGTGGTTATTTTTCTTTCGCTTGGAAAATTGGTTCAAAACACCCACTTTAACAATATTCTCTTAAAAACCTATTACTTAAAAAAAAAAGTTTGATTAGATGGTTTCTGAACAAAAATACTTGCTAGTTTCGTGCTTTTCTCACAAAAATAAATTACAACTTACAGTGTCTCACATAAGTGATGGGACACTTGTGCTTTACAAAAGGAAACTAATCAAATAAATTAAAAAAACATGTACACGTTTTTTGTGGGTGTGTTTCATACTTAAATTTAGTAAAGATTATTACATAACATACATTTTATTAAAATATTAATTTAATAAAAATATAAATGTTTAGAACGGAGCAAAAAATAGCTCACATTAGTGATGGGACACCATTATATATGCAACAAAAATCGTCTGAAATAAGCAATAAAAATATTTTTGGGGGTTTTATTTTTACTTAAAAGCAATTGGCAATAATTTATAAAATCGTCTGCAGTATTTCTCTCCAGTTTGTTTTGGAATTTTTGTGTTTTTTAGCTCTGTGTAGCCATGAATGTTAAACAAAAAGAAACTTCGCCTGAAATTCGAAAATTAGTTATTAATTTGCATATTGAACGTGGAAAATCTATTAGAAAAACTGCTGAAACAGTTAACTTGAGTCGTTCAACAGTTTTCAATATCATTAAACGATATAAAAAGAATCATATGATTCAGGATAAAAGAAGACCTTGCCGACCATCAAAGCTATCCAATGGAATAAAGCTAATTATCGTTCGAAATGTAAAAAAAAATCCAAGAAATAGTGCTTCAAAAGTTGCTGCTGATTTACAAGCATTATACGGAATAATTGTTAATCCTGAGACTATTGGGAGGGTAATTCGATCTGCTGGATAGCACGGTAGAGTAGCCAGGAAAAAATTCTTCGTAAGTGAAAAGAATAGAAAACTCAGACTAGCTTTCTCAAAATCCAACATAAATAAGAATTCTGATTACTGGAATAAAGTTATATTTGCTGATGAGAGTAAATTTAATATATTTGGTTCTATATTTGGTGTGGAGAAAACCCAGGGAAGAATTTCGCAAACAGAACTTGGTACCAACAATAAAACATAGTGGAGGAGGAGTTATGGTATGGGGGTGTATGTCGTCCGCTGGAGTTGGTAATCTTGTTTTTATTGACAGTATAATGGATCAGTACAAGTATATTGATATTTTAAAGCAAAATTTGAAATCTTCAGCACGAAAATTTAACCTTCATAACGATTTTAAATTCTACCAGGACAATGACCCGAAGCACACTGCTCTGAACGTTAGACTCTGGCTGCTATATAACTGTCCTGAAATAATAAAAACACCACCACAATCTCCAGACTTAAATCCATAAAGAATATTTGGCAAGAATTGGAATCAAGAATTCGCAAACACACCATTTCTTCAAAACAACTAAAATCGGTGCTTCAAGAAGAATGGGGTAAAATCACTCCAGAAATCACAAAAAAAATTAGTCGAATCTATCCCAAAAAGATTAAATCATGTTTTAAAAGAAAAAGGAAATCCAACAAAATATTAAAACCTTTTAAAAAGTAAAATTTTTGGATAAATATTTGATGGAAATGTAACTGTCCCATCACTTATGTGAGCCACTTTTTGCTCCGTTCTGAACAACTGTATTTTTACTAAATTAATATTTTAATATTTTGACAAAATGTATGTTATGTAATAATTGTTACTAACTTTAAATATGAAACACATCCCAAAATTTTTTGCACATGTTTGTTTATTTATTTTATTGCAGTTTCTTTTTATAAAGCACAAGTGTCCCATCACTTTTGTGAGACACTGTATATCATAAAGTTGCCCTTTTGGATTTGAGAACACTCTCAAGCTTTAAATTACTGTCCCGGTGGAAGACGTTAATGAAATTCAAAGGAGGCAAAATGATATGTGTGTAAGATAAAAGGGAAAATGAGACATGTTGAATGTATGCTGCATGATTTTCCTTTGTATTTTCTACTATAACAACGTTTAAAATGGAAGACAGCTCAAAGATGCCGAGTTGCCTGCTTTAAAAGCAATTTCAGCCAAGATATTTCCCTGAAAACATTTTGAATTTACTGATAAAACGATAACACAGTTTGATAAATAACATTATGGCTTAACATGCTGGCATGTTACCAACATCTTATAATTTATGATTGTACTGTACCATTAGTTGTGGAAATATTTCTTATTTTCTTGAAGAATTCACCCTTCTCCAATGAAGGGCAAAAAAAATATCGTCTGCTTAAAAAAAAAAAAAGAAAGAAAGAAAGAAAGAAAGAAAAAGAAAAAAAATTAAACAGATTGAATCGATTTTTATGGAGAATCGAACATAATGCTACAGCAGAGATTATTTTTAGTAACTACTATCGAAGAATAACCTGCACAACAAAGAAAAGAAGAAAAATCCATTTTTTAATCTTTGTAATACTCTTGTTTATTTTCCCGGTGTGCAATCTAATTTTGATCGTTCGGGAGAAATGCGGACTGTTAAAAATGAGAAATTTCGTGAATCATATTAAGATATTATTAAATCATACAACCTTCTGTATTTTAATAAAATTCTGAGCGAAATCTGATGCATAAATAATGTAGGATGGATGGAATAATAGCAATTTTGCTTGCGCAAAAGAGGATACTTTCGCTTGTCGAGATATTCTTTAATCTTTGAATAAGCAGAGAATATTTTATTCAGAGATGCTGCTTTAATATTCATTCAGCTTCTAATTTTAATTATCTTCGAAATATTATATTTTTGCGAAAGCTTTCTGTAAACATAAAGCTTACAGTGAGTTTCATATTTAATGTGTTGCAATCATGAAAATTTCAATGGAAACGATGTTGTTCTTTCCTATTGCACTTTTCAGAACGCCAACTGTAAACAAAATGAAATTATTTTTAAAGAGCTGTTGTTTTTCAAAAAATCTTTAATTCTATAAAAATGTAAAATATATTAATATACATTTTCACATTTTTCTGTTTTAGACGAGTTTAGAAATTTGCAAAAGAGACGATTTATAGTGCTCCGAAATTCCGCATATAAACTTTGTAAAGGGGTAAAAAAAAAAAATTTCTAATTAAACACAAGGGTTGCTATTTATGTTTCTGGCTTTGGCAGCAGGAAGTGTTACTTGGCGACTGCAGACGATTTTATTTGAAAGTTTGATTGATATTATTAACAATAAATTCTTCAGAACAATTTGCCAGTAGCTTGATTTACAGTAAAGTGAAAAATTCATCTTTTGCAAAAAATGGAACTGATTTGTGAATATTTTCGTGCGATTTTTTTTATTCGAAGTGGATTGTGAAAACAAGAATTTTTCCATAATTTAATTTTTTTATACAGCGATAAAGCATCATCCTACAGAGCTGTAAAAAACTGATATAACGAATTCAGTCGTGGTTGCTGTTCATTCCAGAATGCATTCCGTGAAAATCGTCCTAAATCAGCTGTTGTGCCAGAAAATATGAATGCTGTGCGTAAACTGATAAAGCAAGATCGTCATGTGACATGCAGTGAAATTGAAGGCTCTTTGTATATTAGTATGACGAACATCAATAAGATATTACATGAGTATTTGGAAGTAAAAGAAAACTGTTCGAATTGGATCTGGCATAATTTGACAAACGCTCAAAAGAAGTCTCGTGTTGATTGGTGCAAGGGAATGTTGAAAAAAATTCGTTCAAAGTTCATCAAAGACTGTGTATAACATCTAAACAGATGGTATAATATCTATTACACCATGGATCTATGCATATGAGCCTGAAACTAAACATCAATCATATGTATGTGTCTTCCAAAATGAGCGAAATCCAACGAAAATTGTTCCAAGAAGAAGTACATCGAAGCAAATTTTTGCCTATTTCTTTGGCATTACCGATTACATGGCCGACCCATAGAGGAGCAAAATCCCGAAAAGCTGGCTAAAATATGAAGAAGTTAATCAAAGTGCACGAAGCTTCGTGTACATGTGTATTTTAGGATGCTGATTACGATTCTAAAATTAAAATTCAAAAAAAGAAAAAAAAGAAAAAAAAAGAAAAGAAAAGTTGTATTTAATATGGCGGACATCGTATATAAGTGCTTTTGAAGATATTAATTACGATTGAAAATTTAAAGTTAAAAACAAACAAAATGGCTGATCTAATATGGCTGTTTAAAAGTTAAAACCAATTAGATTTTCATAAAATGTAAAATTTTGAAGCTAAAAATTACAAAGAATTTTCAACGAACTAAGACATTTTTAATAAAGAAGTAAACAATGACGTTTTATTTATGAAGTATGATTAAATAAATTAAATTAAAATGGAATTATATTATGAAAATTAAAATATAACAATGTTTTGTTTTTATAATATGAAAATAAAACGGAAGGATGTTCTAAAGTTCATCTTCTGAATCATCTGTAGTATCATGTAGGAGAATATCAGAAGAGGAGATACAGAAATAGTTTACAGAACTTTGAGGTATTAGAAGTTTTTTTTTTTTTGCCTCTAGAGACAATGATTTTAATTTTTTCTTTGGCAATTTTCGTAAGCTTGATATGAAGAGGTCTGATAATATCAAAAGTAGTAAAAACACATCTTCCATTGTTTTATCCCTGCTGCATTTTCGAGAGAAATCTTCTCGATATTTTTTGATCAATTTGTTGCACGGTTCTTGTGCGTCTTCAGACATTTGTCCTACTGGTAAAAATGAGCAAGCTGTAATTTCCTTTCCATGTATAAGTTGTTTGTGAACTGAAGTTGGCATGTAGTACCAAGGATACAGTTCAACAAATTTACGTGCTGTTTGTAAACACTACTCCTCGAACTTGATCAAGCGAATGTTATGGCCACAAAAAATTACTTGTAATATGACGTTGAATATTTTAATCAAGTCTTCATTTATTCTCGTTATAGAGGCAGAAATAGTTGTGTTTTCAAAAATCTACGAGCTATATTGCCGTCATTTGTGCTAACAAAACCGGGCTTTGGTTTGTCGACGAGAAGTCCTAATTATAAACGAAATTCTTTTTGTTTTTTTTGTTTAGCTGTTTCAGTTTTCTTCTTCTCGCCTGGAGTACGGACTTGCTATTTCTTTATTTTCAATTTGTATGAAAGATCCAAACAGCATTCAAAACATCTTATGTAGACATGTAATATGGAGATCCCGAGTTGCAAATGATCTTCATTTACTTGCAATTTGACAATGTCATCAAGATCAAGGTTGTTAATTTTTTTCAATTTGCATGGCATAGGTAGCAGCGTTGCGTTGACATATTACTGGTAATGGCATTACAAACTTTACCACCAATCATTCTTAAGGCTAGTTTATAATTAACGACTATTTCTTTTGAATGAATGACTGTTTTGAAAGGAATGAATCTTACTCTCTTGATTTTTAATATAATCAATTTCATTGAGAGCAACTTCCCTATTTTCATGCAAAAATTGGATTCTTATGGGCCTACAATATCGAGGAGAAGATGGTCTCTGATTTTTCCAGACAACGATTTCTTCATCATTTGCAACACTTACAAGTTGTAGAGGCACGATGGAAGTGAAGAAGATATTTATGTCTGATTTGCTACCATCATCACTAAATTTCTATTTGAACATCCCCACTTGCAAATCAGACTAAAATTGATAACTTTCTCGAAAGTCAGATTCTTAATAACTTCCGATTGCATGAATAATGTACACTCAGTCGTATGATTTACCAAAGACTGCAATTTCATTTCAGCAACACCTTCGATTATCGTTATGTCTGATTTAAGGAGATAGTACTTTTGCTTAGCATGTTGCACGACTTTATACGATGGATAAAGTTAACAATAATTTTTTAAGCTTAGACGTCGTAGCCTTCGGTAATGATTTTTTGATAATTTATGCTCGATCAAAAAGGAAAGATCAGAATCGCCTGAAAATGTATTTTCTGGGACAAATGATGGAGATCTGTTATACATCTGAGGTGTTAATTGGCTCCTTATTGTCACATCCTTCACATCATTTGCATCATTTAGTTGTCTGGAAGCACGAAGACTTGTTTGTGTGGCAAAGCGAAACTCCTCGATATTTGATTGTGATCGCAATAGTCCAAAGGCGACCGCACAAAACCCTAAGTCATCTAGCACAAGAAAAAATCCTTTATTTTATGGAAGAATAGTAACAGAGGAATTTAATGATCCATGTCTGCCGTAACCGAAGTGATGCATAAGCCAAAAATTATTACCACCAGTGGTATTGATTGACTAGTAGTAATGATTTTTTTAAAGGAATCTGAAGATTTTTGTGCCCCAAACTCGTTTAAAGTAAACAGTATTGATACATTTGACAATACGAAAATAATGATAATATCTATCTGTATCACCAAAGCAAATTTATTTAAAACAAGGTAGAACCCGTCAAATTTTGACGAAAGAAAATGTTTAAGAAGGAAGTCTTTTATTAACTTATAATAAACCTACAAAATTAGTTATAGTAAAAAATGCAATTTATATTGGTACATAACTCTTAAATAAACGATATTTATCGTCAAATTATCAAAATACTATTTCTATAAAACTCAGTTATAGAAATTGTTAAAATTAAACTTTAATGGTACACTGTTAAAAAAATTCTGAAATTCACGAACATTTTTTCCTGAATTTCGCAGGAAAAGTCCCTTTTGATTAAAAAGAGCATTTTCCGTTACAAATCACAAAATTGCATCACATTTCCTGAAAATAACGAAACGGATGGAAATAGAAACAAAAGACGGAGACACTCCGTTGACCACTCCATGGCCGAGTGGTCAAGGCACCACACCGCTAATCGCCCGCGAGCGCAGATTGTGGGTTCGGGTCCCACTGGCGCGTGAAAACATATAAAATGCCCTTTAAAGTGCATTCTTTCTGTTTATTTTTCTCTTATTAAAAAATCTTTTAATCAATTAGCCAATAAATAAATAAATAAATAGTGTACGAAAATTTCAAAAAATTGCCTATACTTTTTTTTTCGGTAAAAAAATTGTTAATAAAAACTTTTTTTCATTCATTTATTGAAAAAAAAAACAAGTTTTAAACAGTGATTTCTTTTTTTTTAATTTAAACTATTTAAAAAATTAAAATTGATTTTAAAAAATAATAAGTATTATGCATCAGTCTAAAATAAAATAAAATAAACCATTTACAAATATTCTACGGAATATTTTTGAAAGGAAATCTTTAAAAAGCACAACAAATTGTCCCACTAACTCATAAAAGACATACTTTGTACACTCTAGCATCAGCAGCTTTGGCTCAGTTCATAAGGATTTGTTTAGCAATCTAAAGGTCCCGGGTTCGATCCTCAGGACGGCATGAACTAAATTACACAAAATAATAATTTAGTAAAATAACATAACAGCTTAAAATCACTCGGTAATTTCGAACTCTTTGACGATTCATTAATTTTAAAAACTATATTAAATTATTATTATTAAAAATCAAACTTTGTAACGGAAAGTTACCGATTCTTCAAACAGAGTTTTCTCTTCTTGAATTTCCCACAACGGAAAATCTACTAACGGAACGGTAAAAGTTCGGCTACATTGCTGCCGGTAGTTTCACTGTGAATTTACAGATTTATTTTTAACAGTGTAGATGTAAGCAGTAAAAAATAATAAAGATATGTTATTATGATAAAGTTATTACTTAAGGTTCTTATGCTAGTATTCTAAAATGATAAAATGCTAAATTTATTCAACTTTGATTCAACCATAGAAATTTTTCCCCCGTGAAATCTAAACCCGCCATTATTTTCACTATTTCAAAATTTACAAATGTACATTTCACATCTGTATTTACGTTTAAAAAAAATTGGCATTTTAATTTGATAATTTTGATTCAAAATTTGAAGTCTCAATGCTATTAGCTGACATGGATATTAAACTGTTGATATTCTTTTACGTGTAAATCAAATTTTGTAAATGAAGTCAAAATTCTGCGGGTTTTATAATAGAAGATATTTAAATTTCTATTTTTTTCCTTTTAATGAGAAAATGGGAACATAAAGATACAGCACTCAATTTTTTGCATTTTTTCCTTTGCTTTAAAAAGAAATGGAGTACTCCTGTTGCCACGATTAGAAAAGAGGTATTAAAGCTACAAAAAAATTAATGTTTCAAAAACAAATTAAGATACAGCTTTCAAACAAATTTCATTTAAAAGAGCATTTTTTTTCCAACACAATGGTGTAAAAATTGAGAATGTGCGACATTAAGAAGTTTAAAAACTTTTAGTAGCGAAAATTGCAATACCGAAATTCATTTAAAATTTGAAAGTGTTGCCATTCGCAAAATGACGTATGCGTTACGCACAGATACGTTTGGCCTTTATAATATAGATATCTAGAATGATTGAAAAAAAAATCATTCACCTTATTATTATTTTTTAAAATTTAGGATTATACAAGAAAAAAAAAATAAGAATAATCCTACAGTCATTTACTTTTCACTTTTGTTGAAAAATGGATACAAAAGCGTTCTTAAATAGCTGCAACTACCAAGAATATTCTATTTTTCATTTCTTTTATTATCGCAGACGATTACTTCTCGCTTTTTTTTTTAAAGCTTAGTTACAATTCTATCGCTTTTGGACAATGAATTTTCTATGTGTGATACACCAAAAAACAAAATATAACCTTAAAGAAAAAGACCGAACGTAATAATCTTTATTTATTTATTTAATTTCTCTTTCGAATATAAACTAGTCATTGTTAAAATCGATAAGAAGATTTGGGATTAAAAAAAGAAAAGTGAGATTGTCAGTTCGTTGTCTTGTATATTCTTTTTCTCCTTGAAGAAAAAGCAAATGCTCTTTGCCAAGGACTCCCGTCCACCTTGGACTTGATCTCAAATCACGATGCACGATTCGTTCGATTTTCTACAGGAAGCCGCTGCATAGCTTATTAACTCCGTAACAAATGTAAATGAAGGGGGGAAAAAAAGTAAAGACGAGAAAATATCTCTTTTCATAAACATGCTTTAACAGCAAATTTTCTGACGGGTTTTTATGACTTCGGTGCTTTTAGATCAGTTTGTTATGCGATTTAACGAAATGCAAATGTGCCTTGATGACTTTTTAGAAAAAAGTTCTTTTGTTAAAAACCACGTGACTGACTCAAGACGGCTAAAAAGAACAGAAAGTTTTAAGAATATGAATAAATAGTCTCTATTTCTCTCTTGTTTTTTTGTTAGGTGCATTATGCTGCCATTGTTAAAGTAACTCGAAATACAAAAGAGATTATACTTTGCCTAAAAATTTTGAGCTCTTTCTTCGGAGTGGAAAGAAAAGTTATTACTGTGATATTTTTAAAAATTTATTTTTTGAAAATATGCGCTTAAAAATTCATTACTTTAGAGACAAAGCAGCTATAGTCAGTCTGTTTTTATTTCGTCTCGTAACAGTTCGTTTGTTTTAGAAACATGAAAATTTTAACTAAAGACAGATATTAGGAAAATGTACATACTGCATCTAAAAAAAAAAATACTTCAATTTTGACTCACAATTTCACAATAAGAGACGATGTATGAGAATAAAAGTGCAACTAGGCAATTTAAAATTTAATGAAAGAAATTGCAATAAACTTGAACACTTTGGCGCATACTACATGATAAATGTTGTTATTAACTATTTGGAAAAAAAAAAATAGTTGTTGTTCTCGTTAGAGAAATGGGAAATCTAAAGTATATGTGAATCTTTTAAGGGTGTTCTTAACTGCTTCGCTCAACAAGCACAAAACGTTTTGACATATTTACAAATTCAATTTTTAACAGAAAAATATAAAATTGGAATACCAGACTATGGAAGCGATTTCGAATCGAACCTTTTTTCCATTTTATGATAATTGAATTACCTATCCAGTTCTAAGCTATTTCTATCACATGATCACCTGTTTTTCTCCTGCTTTTCGACCGGTTTTTCTGCTTTTGTCGGGAAATGTGCTCAAAAGTGTCAAATTTGAAGACTTGTTATGAAAAATGTATTGTGTTTTTAAAAAAAAACGAAAAAATGAGTGCAATTAGACAGTTTCTGAATAATAACACCTGCTATTTTCATGCATTTCCGAACAAAAATAAAGCATGTGTCACAAAGTTGCCTTTTTGATTTAAGAACAAACTTAATTGGTTGAATTCCGCAACTTATTTAATTTATTCGCTTCCTGATTGGTCCAAGTGTACAAAAGTGGAATACTTCTGTTTTTTATTTTATTCGTTTCTGATTGGTCCAAGTTTAATGTCCAAAAGCTGAGTACTTCTGTTGTCACGATGGCAAAAAGAGTAATAAAAACTTAAAAAGAAAATAATAATTTAAAAACAAATTGTGATTGAGATTTCAAGCAAATTTCATTAAAAAGTGCATTTTTTTCCTCTCTACGCGACGGTGTAAAAATTTAAAGTATGCGATATTCAGAAGTTGAAAAATTTGCAGTTCCAAAAATTGTAAAGCTGAAATTTCATTTAAAATTTGTTTGTGATGGGTCTAGGAATATTAATCCATTTTGTACGTTATATGAAACGTTCAACAGTCAGTCTGATTAACTCCATTAAATAAAAATGCACATTTTAAACAGTTAGTGTTATCTATTTTAATCTACTGGGTTTTTTTTCTATGATTGGTCTAGGAATATTAATGTTTAATGCACGGCGTACGTAATATGTGACTCGTTATAATCATCCTAAAAATGATGCTTAAAATTTGAGTCTTTGAATAGATTTTTTTTCCCAATAGTCGTCATAATTTTTTACATTACAATTTTTTTTTTTTTTTTTTTTTTTTTTTTTTGTAATTTTATCTTAAATCATTTTTTAATGAATTTTTTAATTAAATTTAATTTTAGATTTAACATAATTTTATTAAATTTTTTAAAAAAGTTTAAAAAATATTGAAATTTGAGCAACATATCGCTTAAAATTTTTTCATAGGATTAGTAATAGCGAACGGATTTTTTCGCAAGACTGAAGTAGCCTTTTATTTCTCTTATGCCTTATATTCTCCAGAAATTTATGATTTGACTTTTACCTTATGATGAATGAACAAAGATATTAAAAGTTATGTCGAAGTTTTACACTGAGAAAGCATAGATTGATTGATCCAGCAAATCATCAAATAAATAATAACAACTGTTAAGGCTGTTCTCAAACCTAAAGATACAACTTATGGGTATATTCCAATCCAAACTCCTTATTTTATGATTTATTTTTAAATTGATTTTTGCTCACAAACACATCACACGGGCAAATTCTCTTATTTAGAAACTACATGGAGTGCCGTGCTTGTCTTCTTGTCAAAGTTGGCGTTTTGCACCGAAATTTCCGATTCCAAATCGCTTTTATAGTCAGGTCTGCTGATTTTGCGTCTTTATGTTTAAAAATGTTTTCTTCATTCTGTCAGAATGTTTCGCGCTTGATAAGCAGTAAAATTGAGAACAGCTTTAATATATTTATTAATTTATTTTTTATAAAGGACAGGAATAGGAGCAAAATGTTTAATCTATCTATAAAGAGAGATAAACACAGAATAAATAGCGATATTAACATTTTTTTTGTAAAGAAATTAACAATTATTTTGTCGTATTTTATGAGGTATCGTAAATTTTCCATTAGAGGCAAATAATTTTCAATTCTACCTATCATCACTTTTTCAAAACAAAAATCTTTTATATACATTTTGAGTTAATTTGCAAGAGAAATATACTACGGAATATATATATATATATATATATATATATATATATATATATATATATATATATATATATATATATATATATATATATATATATATATATATATATATATATATATATATATATATATATATATATATATATATTTAAAATATTTTGTAAATAGAATAAAAAAGAAAAAAAAAAGTCGCCTGTAATTGAAATTTTACGATACTCCCACGTATATGATAATTTTTTTTTATTTTTTTTTTATTTTTTTTATTTATTTTTTTTTTTTTTTATAAGGGATAGGAAATATATATGATATATTTAATTCGACAAGAATAGGACCATAATATATAAATGTTTGATCCATATATAAAAATAAAAATAAAATGTTCATTTTTTTAATAACAACATCTCAAAGCTCTCCGATTTTTTCAGAAGAAGATTTTAATTACGCCACTGGTACATAACATTTCAATTCCAAACATTACAGAAGCTTTGATGTAGGATTTTTCAAAACAACAATTTATTAATAAACAGCACCATTGAAGCAATGGCGGATCAATAAATCCCAATAAAACAAAGGCGATATAAATCACTGAACTTAACAGTCCCCAAGAGAATGTCAATCACAACCCACAAGTGACGTCGGGATTAATGGTATTTTTAGCCGTTTCCCGTGACTCCACCTATGTTTAGAAATCTCGTGTGGAAATTGATTCATTTTCATGAACGGGATATAACTTTTTCTTTATAATAAACTAGCTGTATAGCATAGCAACATGATGTAGTGTTGCATTTGCATTGAATGATACCTTTTAATAAGTTAAATGTAATTGTATTCTACGTATATTTCAAAAATGTTTATAATATTTGCTGTTGATTTTGGGTTAACTGCTGTTGATTTAATCTCCCATTGCTCCATATTCTAGTTGAGGTAGCTATGGAATACACTTTTAATGAAATCATTTTTTAATATAATAGTTGTATAGAGAAAGCAAGCTAAAAATCATTTAATCAATTTATACAAGCAAAATAAGACAAAGATAATATATTCATATGATTTTATAGCAGACGATAATCTTGGCACAGAACATGTTTCATTTATTTTTTTTATTTGAAATTATTATGAGAAAACGGCAATAAAAAATCATTGTAATCCAATATTTATCCCCTTTTTATAGAGCAATGGAATAATTTAGTTGCCACCATTACAGAAATGTTATTAAAAATTAAAATAAATAAATAAATAAATGAAATAATAATAAAAATATCACAAAAATTATTCAAGTTTTAACATCCTAAAACCATTTTTGATATTCTCGGATAAATGAGGATAACTGTAATAGATACATCTGAAAACAAAATCTGTTTACACTGCAATCCTTCTTTTATCAGAACATTTCATGGTTCTAGTGAAGATAATACAAATGCATTAAAATCTGCCAAGACAAAATCGCAAAAGATAGTTTTAGATAAATTTCCGCCTTTTACTTTTATAATGAAAGTTGTAAATATAAATATTCTTTTTTTGATAAAAATTTCTCTTCATGGTTGTTCTCAAACTGGCCGCTTTTTGACACATTTCAGGATTCTTAGAATAAATACATAATAAGTGAACGCAACTGCAGGCGTTATTATTAAAAATGTATGAAGTTGAATAACGTTTTCACTTTTCTGATAAAGGTAACACTTTTTTCAAGAACTGCTGTAACAGATTTTCTGATGAAACAGACCGGGTAAAGAAGGTCAGAACATGGAGAGAAATAACAAACTCTTTGTATATATATATATATTTTTTCTTATTTTTTTAATCTTTTAAGGCTCCACACTAGTCACTGAAAAAAACCCGGATGATAATGTTAAGTCTATGGGAATTTTATTTTAAATATATCGCTCAAATTTTAATATTTTTACATTTTTTTTTTTTTTTTTTTTTTTTTTGCTGAGAACTATCTACAACGGGATAGTTTTGCTTTTTCGATTTTGGTTTCAGATTTTTTACCGGTTTGAACCGGTTGTGAAATTAAAGCTATCCTAATAAAAAATATATATAACCAAAATCGAAAACCCCGGTTATAGGCCCGGCAGGCCAATTTTCACCAAAAACCAATAGGCACTAATTTATGTTAAGGTTTAACTGAATATAAAATTTTATTAAATTTCGAGCATTAGTTCTTGAGATAGAGCGCCCACAAATTTTTTGTCACATACAGACAGACAGACGGCCAGACTCACAGACAGACATTTTCTAAAAATAGTCAAAACGTCTTCAGAACCTTCTAAAACGTATAAATCCGTCGAAAACCGGAAGTCGAAAATTTTCATGAATCCAATATTTTCTTGTAAAGATAGAAGAAAGTAATAATCTCCATATAGCGAAATATATATCTCCATTTAACGAATTTTTTTTTCAAAAATGTTCTTTCATACGTTCAGAAAACGCTTCAAATAATTTGTAGAATAACTTGTTTTCGTTGATTTCTGGTTTATATTTCATAGCTAAATTACTCTACCTTTTTCCTTATGTCCAAAAAAAAAAAAAAAAAAAAAAAAGGCATTCAACCCTTTCCCCCCCCCCCTTTCTTAAGAAAAACATCCCTTTTGCATGACCACACTTGACTTTGTTTTTAGCCAAGATGAGCTTGTGTTCTTGGAGAAGTTTGAAACATATGCTTACTATTGGAACGATTTGCAATTATCACAAAGCATCCTAAAAGATAAAACTATTCCATTGTCGTCTTGAAATGCTGTTCGTTTCTTGGTTTGGATAGTACGGCAGGAATAAGGAAGGGATAAGGGGCAATTGCAGAAAAGGTCGTTTTTTCAGCAAGTTTTCATCTACCTAAATTATCTCTCATTAATTTTAGAGTTTAGAGTGGATGTTTCTCATGGGCGTAATCTGGCGAGGGCGAGGGAGGGCATTTGCCCCCCTAGTTTTTCAAGAGCAGGGGCAAGACTCACGTTTTGCCCCTCCAGTTTTTTGCATTATTCTGTGGTTAAGAACCAATTTTAAATTTTGATTTCTCTAATTTTATAGTGAATAGATTTTCTCTTCTTTTTTATTTAACCAGATATGTGAAGCTATTGAGTACAAACTAGAATAAATGCTAGATAATTCCAAAAAACACAGCAATAACATCTTTACGTTCATATCAGTAACTTCCGACATGTATCTTAGCAAACTTTTTGATGGCACATTCTATGTTCAATAAAAAATATTTCTCCTGCTCTTTTTTCCCATCTAGAATTGCTAAATCTATTTCATTTTAGAGTTGTTTCTATGGGGTGGATATCTTGTCTATGATTATTGTCATTTTCTAACCTCATGATTTTATGAATATACCTGGTTATATAGTCTTCTATTTCAAGGTATCAGTCACACACTAGTAATACACAGTGACCATAGAAATCACTGGGGATAGCCATTAGAAACAGAAATATAAAGAACATGTTTACACTGCAATCCTTCTTTTATCAGAACATTTCATGGTTCTAGTGAAGATAATACAAATGCATTAAAATCTGCCAAGACAAAATCGCAAAAGATAGTTTTAGATAAATTTCCGCCTTTTACTTTTATAATGAAAGTTGTAAATATAAATATTCTTTTTTTGATAAAAATTTCTCTTCATGGTTGTTCTCAAACTGGCCGCTTTTTGACACATTTCAGGATTCTTAGAATAAATACATAATAAGTGAACGCAACTGCAGGCGTTATTATTAAAAATGTATGAAGTTGAATAACGTTTTCACTTTTCTGATAAAGGTAACACTTTTTTCAAGAACTGCTGTAACAGATTTTCTGATGAAACAGACCGGGTAAAGAAGGTCAGAACATGGAGAGAAATAACAAACTCTTTGTATATATATATATATTTTTTCTTATTTTTTTAATCTTTTAAGGCTCCACACTAGTCACTGAAAAAAACCCGGATGATAATGTTAAGTCTATGGGAATTTTATTTTAAATATATCGCTCAAATTTTAATATTTTTACATTTTTTTTTTTTTTGCTGAGAACTATCTACAACGGGATAGTTTTGCTTTTTCGATTTTGGTTTCAGATTTTTTACCGGTTTGAACCGGTTGTGAAATTAAAGCTATCCTAATAAAAAATATATATAACCAAAATCGAAAACCCCGGTTATAGCTAGTTCTAAGCTATCCAATGCAGGAAAAAAATACATGTAAAAATATTAAAATTTGATCGAGATAGTTGAAAAAAGTCCATTTTAGATAGTCAGTTCTTCCAGATTCATACTATAACGGAGTTTTAAAAATATTCTGATCTTGATGTAATAGTATACTTATGGAGTGAGTACTTTTAAGTGACCTATAAATGAATAACAAATACTCTTTGCATCACAGATTGTTACAGAATGCATATTTTAGTATATGTTTTATGGATGCATATCAATTTTATTATGTTCAAAAGAGTGTAACATCTTTAAAATACGCATGAAACTATTTTTTTTTCCCATTGACCGTAACGTAAGGGAATACCTTTGATTGTCCCTGTAATTAAACTATACATCCAATTTTCGTAAAATATGAAATCACGCGACAAAATTATGCAACAATTATATATTTTAGATTTCAAACGATTCGGTTGGGTAGCTTTTGCTCTGTTATATGCCGATGGACGGACTGAACGACAACTATAGGTGCTACGTATTTACATAATTACGAACGCACCTAAAAAGGATACTGAAACATATAACTGTCACTATATGGAAAAATTCTATAAAAAAATAACTAAATTAATTAATAAATCAATTAAATTAAGTTAAACCATACACAGTGATTAAAACATTTGAAATTCAGTCAAATAAAAATATATAATCTGAACTTTAAAATGTTCAAGTTTACTTAAAAGGCGATTAAAATAATCAAATATATATATGTTAATAGTTAGTTATACTTAAAAACATCTTAGTACTTTCAAGTCTTTAATCAGGCTCTTCCTCAGAGAATATATATAGAAGAATTTATATATTTTAAAAAATAAAATTAACTATAAACATGTCTATTTGATTATTTTAATCGTCTTTTATGTAAACTTGAACATTTCAAAGTTTAGATTATATATTTTGTGTTAAAAACAAGGCGAAAATTTCATTCCGTCACATTTTTATATTTATCAGTCAAATAAGCTTTCATCAATTCTATTTTTTCTTTTTGCACTGTTAGTTTTTATACTTTTGCAGCATTTTCTCACGTACAACCAGCTCTTGAATCCTGATACTCCTCAAACAACACTCCTTTTCTCCACACTCTCGTTTTAACTGTAAAACTAGTTTTTCTGCATGGAGACTTCTGATGCGGGAAAAAGTTCGACTTTTGAAATACAGTGTTAGCGAAAAATAAGTTACTCTCCTCAGAGGCCGATCGAATGCATTCTATGCTTCGAATCAGTCCATATTTAAGGCTGTTCTTAACTGCTATGCTCAACACGCGCAAAGTAGTTTGATACATTTACAAATTCATTTTTTGACGGAAAAATGTAAAATTGATAAGAGGTCATTCCATTATAATTACGTTACATTTATAACAATTTACTGCAGTAATTTTAGTAACATAACACTAAAAAACATTCAAATGTAAAATTAACATGATTTGTCAACGAAACCTATCTAAGGGTCAATTTGGATAAAAATTACCTAAAAATGAAAGAGAAAATTACACTATATATGATACAGGGCTCGAAAAATCTACATGCCCGACATCAGTGTTGTTAGACGGCGACTTTTTAAAAATTCAGATTGGCACCACTTCTTTGGATTGGTAAAATTACGTTTCGTTTAATGACATATTAATCAAGAGGAATTTTATCCTTTAATAAAAGTGGTGCCAATCAAATTTTTAAAAAGTCGCCGTCTAACAACACTGATGTCGGGCATGTAGATTTTTCGAGCCCTGATATGATAACTTGTATTCCTTTTTCAGTAGTGGCAGTTACCATAGAAAATTAAAATACCAAAATTCAAGAAATAACATTAAAATTAGGTAATTTTTATCTATATTGGGTTTTGAATAAATTTAATCAGCAAAACATGTGAAATTTAGATTTTGAGTAATTTGTGTGTGTGTTACTAAAATTACTGAAAATATTTCAAAATGTAACGTAAGTTACCATGGAATGACCCTAAATTTGACTATGAAAGCTATTTTGAATCTGACTTTGTTTTCCATTTTATGATGATTAAATTACCTGTCGAGTTATAAGCTATCTTGATCACGTGATCAACCGTGTTTCTCCCTTTCTAAGACTGTTTTTTCTGCTTTCGTTAGGAAATGCGGTTCAAGACGCTAACTTTGACGGCTTTTTAGATCCATTACGTTTGAAAAAGAAAAAAAAAAAAAAAAAAAAAAAAAAAAAAAGGTGCGTGTAATTAGATAATTTCTGAACAACAACACCTTCCAGTTTCATGCATTTCCGAATGAAAATAAATTAAAACTTATGTCACAAAGTTGCCCTTTTTGATCTAAGAACACCCTAAAATAACCTTTTTCTAAGATATTAATTTTATTTTTCCAAACACATGAATAGTGCATTTTCTTTTATAATTTTATTTGAGTTTAAAGCTGTACTCAAAGCCAAAGAAGCTACTTTCTGACCATTTTTTAATTCTTTTTTGTTTGTAAATGCTTGAAATTAGCAGATGTTTTTATTAAAAAACTATGTAATTAAAAGAAGCCCCCATTTTAAGTGCGTTCGTAATTATGTAAATACGTCGCACCTACAGTTCTCGTTCAGTCCGTCCGCCTATCTGTCTGTCCATATACCCGCATATAACAGAGCAAAAACTACTCAACCGAATTATTTGAAATTTAAAATGTATAAGTGTTCCTTAATTTTGTCGAGTCATTTCAAATTTTATGAAAATCGAATGAATAGTTTAATTACAGGGGCAATCAAAATCATTCCATTACACTACGGCCAATGGGGAAAATTTTTTTAAGTGCCTTTTAATGATGTTACACTCTTTCTAACATAATAAAATTGAAATGCATATGTGAAGCATTTACAAAAATATAAATTATGTAAAATCTGCGATGCAAAGAATATTTGTTATTAATTTATAAGGCCAGGCAAAAATATTCCATTACATAATTTTAAAGCATTGTTTGCGGCGCGTTTTATTTACGTTAAAGCATTTCACATTTTATGAAATAACTATACGTTGCTACGTTTACTACAAGTTAACTCCTGTATAATAGAACGCAGATAGTATTTACATGGATGCGCAAAAGATTTCGGCTATTATACTGCATCCTAACTACTGTAATACTACTGAAAATTAATTGAGAAATTGATTAATATCTTAAATATACTGTAATACTATTACACCAAGACCCGAATATTTTTAAAACGTTTTTATAGTACGAACGCACCTCATTTTCTACGCTTGACGTGGATTTTTCAACTTGTTTTGATTAAAACAGGAGATTTTTTAGAAAATATTATCAAACACGGTGTTTCCAACCGATTTTGCTACATACTTTATTTTAAATATCAAGCATGACACTGTAAATAAGAATAATATATAAAAATTTCAAAGCAATCTGACCATATTTACGCGAATTAGAGCACGTACGAACAGACAGACAAACTGAATTCATAAACGTTTTTCAACTATGTTGGAATATGTTGAAAATGATTTTGGGGGGGATCTAATTCTCTAAACTTCATTTCTCCGAAACATTTTGGAAAGAATTATTTTTGGATCCATTTTGACTTAGTTTTATCAGAAAAAAAAAAAAAAAAAAAAAATCTGTTTTAAAAAAGTCACGTATTTATTCCCCCCCCTAAAATACGCATTTTTTTTCGCATGAAAGATATAGAATCAAAAGAATCGATGTTGCAACTATTTTAAATCTTAAAAAGATTATTTTTTAAAAATTTCTACTGGAATTTATTTGTGGAACAACTCTTCTAGAATGCTTTTTGAACTTTATCATTGTAAATATAAGCTCACATGTTTTATATTTTTACTACAAAAAGAAATAAAGTAAGCATTATATAAAACAACCCTATCAAATTTTATTTCGGGCTAAATTTTTACTGAACATTATGGCTGCTCTCAAATTCAAATAAGTTATTTTCAGAATAATTCTTAAAACATACATATATATACTATAGGTATATATATTGTATATATATACCTATAGAATTGGCAGTTACTTTTAATCCGAAGCTGCGTAGTCAAACTGTTTTGTTTTTGTTTTTCGATAAAGATAAATGATATTTTAGAAAATAGTGTCGTTTGAATTTTGCACCAAATTTAAAGACGTGATAGCGCCGGAAAGAAAAATTCCTGTCGTTCTGAGACAAAAATTGCATAGGTTGTAATTCATCTATTGAAACAAAATTACTTCAGTAGCCATGTCTTAGAGCGTCTTGATTTTACGATAAAAATGAGTTAGATAATCTATCAGAAAATGTCGATTGTTTTTATTTATTTATTTATTTATTTTTTTAAGTAAGAGCATCTGGTTGTTTTCAACTGTTCTACTCAACAAGCTCAAAACGTTTTTACACATTTCCGTAAAAATAATTACGTAAGGGGTATGCAATTAAGTAAAGGTATAAAATTGGAAGGCCTAATTATGGAAGTGATTTGGAATCGAACTGTGTTTTCCTTTTTAGCACTTTCCAACAAAGTTGAAAAGTGCTTATGCATTCGGTTTGTCTGGCCGTCTGGCCGTCTGGCCGCGCTCTAACTCCCGTAAATATACTCGGATTGCTATGAAATTTTTATATGTTATTGAGGTTTACCCTAGCACGAACCCTATTGAAAATGAAGTATCTACCATGATTAGTTTATCTACAGAGAGAATCAAAAGTTTCCCATTACATTACGGTCTATGGGGAAAAATCGTTAATATACTCGGATTGCCATGAAATTTTAGGACATTATTGAAGTTTACCCTAGAACGAACTCTACTGAAAATGAAGTATCTACCATGATTAGTTTATCTACAGAGATATTCAAAAGTTTCTCATTACATTACGGCCTATGGGGAAAAATCGTTAATATACTCTGATTGCCATGAAATTTTAGGACGTTATTGACGTTTACCCTAACACGAACCCTATTGAAAATGAAGTTTCTATTATGATAAGTTTATCTACAGGGCGAATCAAAAGTTTTCCATTACATTATGGCCCATGGGGAAAAATCGTTAATATACTCGGATTGCCATGAACTTTTAGGACGTTATTGACGTTTACCCTAGCACAAGTCCTATCGAAAATGAAGTTTCTACCATGATTAGTTTATCTACAGGGCGAATCAAAAGTTTCCTGTTACATTACGGCCTATGGGGAAAAATCGTTTCAAAAGAATTTTAAAGGAATGTTATACCCTGTCAAAGGTATTAAAATATGCATTCTATAAAATATAAGGTGAAAATGTAGCTATTATTCATTTACAGGGCCACACAAAAGAATTCCATTAGATAATGGCAAAAGGGGGAATTGTGTGTGACATATTTTAAATATATTGAGCTTTTTCATGTATAATAAAATTGATATGTGTCACTGAAGCTTAATATAAATTATACGCTACTGTCTTGCATAATATGAAGTACATAGCATTTACAGGGCCACACAAAAATTTCAAATAGTATATTCTTTCCGAAGTACCGTATATGTGTCCGATGATGGCGGATGGAGGGATATGCATTTTGATTATGATATTCGCGTTTGTATTTCGCTAAATATATGCACATTATATGGTGTGTATAAATGTTATAGTTGATATACAGGGCTACCCAAAAGAGCTCACCAACGTTACTGAATATGAGCGTAAATTATTTAAATGTGGTTCTTAAATAAGCTATGCATTTTTACGTTGAGCTGCATTCAATTTACTGAGAAATGTTTGCAGAATATAGATAAAGGGATATACAGGGCCACGCAAAGAACTCGGTACATGGACGCCTATGAATGATAATTTATGAGAATGTGATTTCAGTTGTTTTAAACGTGTTTTAGTTTACAATAAATTTTAGCCTAATGCTGACATGTAATAAAGGTAGAATGTAAACTACAGGGCTGAACAAAAGTATTCAAGTATGTTTCCATCTAATAGTATGAATTGCTGAAAAAGAAATTTCAAGCTACTAGGTATTTTCTTGCTGAGCTAAATTTTCGCATTATATGAACTGACATATGAAATACAGGGCTGTTCTAATGTACTGGAATACATATTTGGGTATATTTGGCTATACACTATTATTTCCCTAAATAACAAAGTTTTGTTAAAGTTTTCATTAAGTGTTGGAAAGTGCTTCATAATCTATGCTTAACGCATGATTTTTCTTACTTGTTGTGATTATCTATTGAGCTGTAAGTGATTTTTATCACGTGATAAACACGTTTTTCACGTCAGTTTGAGTGGGTATTCTTCTTTCGCCCAGAAGTTCGGTTCAAAACGCCCACTTTAACACCATTTTCTGAAAAATCTGTTGCGTTTGAAAAAAGTAAAGAAAATAAATAAATTAAAATGGAAGAAATAGTGTGATTAGATAGTTTCTGAACATCAATACCTACTAGTTTCATGCATTTCCGAACAAAAATAAATTAAAAGTTATGTTATAAAATTACTCTTTTGGTTCAGTTACGCGAAACTTTCTGACATCTTTCTAACTCATTTTAAGACATAAAAGCGACAGAGCTGACTATTGAAGCAATTTGGAATTGAAGTGAGTTTTCCAGTTTTTGATAAACAAATTAGTCGTTGAGTTAAAAGCGATTTTGGTTCATTTGAGGACAGTTTTTTTTTTTTCCTGTCTTATAATGTTTCGATCGGAAATTCTGCTCAAAATGCCCGCTTTGAGAGTATTTTCTGGAAGATCTTCTACCTTTACTCCAAAAAGAAACTATCTCCCTTTCAAATTTTATTTCGGTCTACTTTTATATTTCCTGAACACAATGACTATCCTCAAATCCAAATAAGTTATTTTCGGAAATTCTTAAAACATTTTTCCCCGCATACATATGGAATTGGCAGTTAGTTTTAATCAGAAACTGTGTAGTCAAACTGTTTTATTTTACGTTTAAAGGTAGATGATATTTTAGAAAATACTGTCGTTTAGATTTTGCACCAAATTTAAAAACGTGACAGCGCCGGAAAGAAAAATTAATGTCGTTCGAAGACAAAAATCGCATAGGTTGTATTTCATTTATTGAAACAAAATCCCTTCAATAATCATGTCTATAATAGCGTGTTGCTTTTACGATGAAAATGAGTTACAGACAATCTATCAAAAAATTTTGTGTTGCCTTTTAAAAAAAAAAAAATAAGAACATCCGGTTGTTTTAAACTGTTCTGCTCAACAAACGCAAAACGTTTTTACACATTTACGTAAAAATAATTACTTAAGGGGTATGTAAAAAATATAGGGTCAGAAGAGGGTAATTCTGACCACTTTTACCTTTTCAATTTTTTTTATACTTTTTTCTATTTGTAAAGCGGTGTTTTTGGTATACAGGAAGTCACTTTGGCCCTTTAACCCCTTCGCGATGGCAGTTTTTTTACGGAATTTTTAATGTTTTGTCACCGGTTTTTAAAAACAGAAATTTGTGCATTATTAAATCGAGAAATTGCTTTGATTAACTGAGGCAAATTTTGCAGTATAATTTTATTGGTGAGGATAAAGAAGGATTCTTAGGCCTTTTTGCGGCATGTATATGTGTCGCTCGTCCCCAAAGGGTTAAGAACAACTCTTAAAATTTGTAATTTTCATGTTCACCCTTTTTATTAAGTTAAATGGATGATTATAATTACCCATCAAAAACTCTCAATCATAAAAGTTCGGGGTAATTAAGACCCCTAGTGGAGAAATTATGACTACATTTCTTCTCTATATATTTGCCTACACGCGTTTGTTTGGGGCAATTAAGACCATTAGAACACCAAACTGACAGACCGGTTTGTCAAAACTTTTTGTAGACTTTGTTCAATTTACCATTTGGATCTTAAAAATGCTCCAGACAAGTAATAAAGATGATCTAAAAGGAAAAAATGCATTATGAGGTTATTATAAAGTGTGAAACAAAATTTTACCATACACAGTTTTCTCCATTATGGTGGTAGTCACAATTACCCCCTGGTTATAATTATCTCTAACGACAATAATACATTAATAGAGCAATTACATACTGAAGTTTTAAGATTATTTTGTTATCCGTATGTTATCCTAAGTTGCCCTTTTTGATTTAAGTACACCCTTAACACACTCTTTGACGACATTTGCAAGAGAAACATACTTCGAATAAACTTAAAAAATACTGATTAGAATAGAATATAAAAATAGTCGCCTGTAGCAGCGTATGTATATATTATAACACCTCCAGTCGGCGTTGAGTGGTAGCGGGACGAATTATAGCGGCAAGAAGCTGGAATTATATTTCACTAATATTTATTGATTTAGTACAAGGAAATATGAGTCCGGTTATAACAATTTTAAATTTGTGGGTTTGATACACTAGATAGAAAAATTCGTAGGAGTCCTTTTTAAAATGGCTTTACCGCCACTCGTCAGAATCTAAATCCTTATCCAGAGGTGCGCTTCACAAGTTCCTTTACTTGGGCACTGACGGCCCACTGTTTCCGCTCCCGAGAGTCAGACTCGCGTCTCAACTCTCTAGCACCCGATAGGTAAGTTTCCTTCCGTAGCATCTCTTTGCTCTTTTATCTCAACTTCCCTCATCCATCATCCTCCTGACTACACGCCTCCTCGCTGCTTGCACCGGCGGTTGACTTTACTGGGGAGAGATCTTTCGCCGACTGATGAAATCATAGCCAAAGCGGTTTCTCACGCCACTTCAAAGGCTCATCACATGGGGGATTCTAAGACAGCGTAACGACCATATGCATTAGCTAGAAAGTTTCCTTTAAGTGGTCTTTAGAATCGGCTGACTTTCTAATGTCCATTTCGATGATGGAGAGAGATGTATCCCTCTGTTTGAGGATTCCGATGGTTTAGCCGACGTGGGGAAGGGGGGGGGGGTATTTTTAAAAGTGTGGGAACTAGATTCCTCACAATATATATAGAAATCCTTTTAAGGTTTATCCTGATTTCTAATCAGAAATTAATCGCAATTAATGTGTCTATTTAGCATTACTCTTGGTAAAGAGCTAAATACCACATTTCCAATTCCTCTGTTTGATTTAGTTAGTTATTTAATGAGTTATTCCATATTTTGATGTTGAATTGTAGTATAGTCTAATGGCTCTCTCTCTCTATATACACTATATTGCCATTGATTATGGGACACTTGCGATTTTAGACATTTTACTAAATATCTAGAAAAATACATAAGGAATCATCTCGAAACTCTTAGTGTATAAATATAATAGTATACGTCATACATCTCCGTGAAGATTTTTTACCAAAACTCCATAGGGGACCGTCAACAAATTAAAAAAGAATGAATATCTTTTGAATAACCCTGTCAAAACTAATGTAGCAAAAGCGCTCAAACTCTAGATTATGATTGAATGCCTTATTGTAATACACTGTGTCCATATTTATGCAAATAGCATGCATACTCGCAGAGTAATTAAGGTTTTTATAAAAATTGCCCCAAATTTTTCTAAGTTTTTCCCTTATAATTTTCAGAGTTCTTAATATAAAATAATATTTTTTTCAGAAAATATGACAAACAACATTGCACACAGTACCCTGTAATCAGAATTAAAAAATAATAAAAATTGTATGAAAAATGAGTAGGTTTACTAAATAATTTTTTACTGCGCATGCGTCAAAGATATCAAAATTTCATTTGCATATTATGTTAGCTAAATGTATAGAGCAACTTTTGTAAAAGTCTCAAAATTATAGCTTGAAAATTCTGAAAGTAATCGTCTATAGACAAAAGGACAAAATCTGTTGTTTCCAAAATAAAGCAAAAAAATGAGGGATTTTATCCAAAAGTAGTCGTAACATCCCGTATTGTGTATTCTATATTGACACTAATCAATGAATATATGGATACAACCCCTCTTGTTTTTGCTTCATTTTGAGAATAACGGATTTTCAACTTATTCAATTGACGATTATTTTCAGAATTTCCAAGTTATGATTTTGTGACTTTCACAAAAGTTGCTCTATACATTTAGCTAACATAATATGCAAATGAAATTTTGATATCGTTGACGCATGCGCAGTAAAAAATTATTTAGTAAACCAACTCATTTTGTATACAATTTTCATTATTTTTAAATTCTGATTACAAGGTACTGTGTGCAATATTTTTTGTCATATTTTCTGAAAAAAATATTATTTTATATTAAGAACTCTGAAAATTATAAGGAAAAAACTTGGAAAAATTTGGTATCATTTTTATAAAAACCTTAATTACTCCGCGAGTATGCATGCTATTTGCATAAAAATGGACACAGTGTATTACAATAAGGCATTCAATCATAATCTAGAGTTTGAGCGCTTTTGCTACATTAGTTTTGACAGGGTTATTCAAAAGATATTCATTCTTTTTTAATTTGTTGACGGTCCCCTATGGAGTTTCGGTAAAAAATCTTCACGGAGATGTATGACGTATACTATTATATTTATACACTAAGAGTTTCGAGATGATTCCTCATGTATTTTTCTAGATATTTAGTAAAATGTCTAAAATCGCAAGTGTCCCATAATCAATGGCAATATAGTGTATATATATGTATCTGTATATATATAAAGCCAAGGATTTTTTAAAGAAAATGATGCCAAAATAAGCAATCTAAGTCGATTTTAGAACTAAAGATGTAGTTTATTTGTAAGAAAACTAGAAACGCTTATTCGATTCCAAAATACTTGCATAGCGATGCCTATAAATCTCATGCTTTTATCTATAAACAGGACTTCGTGAATATGAGAAGATTTCCCAAAGATACGCGTTGTTAGGTAGCGATTTATTTATTATTTTCTTCTTTAAGTATATCTTGAATATTTATGTTTCAAAAGCGTTAATGAATGCACAATTAAACTTGTTTTGTAAACATAATGTGTTTCTACCAAAGAATAAATAATGCATTAATAGTGCATTAATAGTGCAATCACATACTAAAGTTTTAAGATTATTTCTTTTATCCATTTCCCGTATCTATTTTTATCTGGATTTCTACATGGGGACGCCTTTTTTTTCTTTGCATATCAGTAACTGAAAGCAAGAGAAAGAATGATGAAAATCAATTTTTGGAAATTTAAATCCAAATCCCATTCTACAGAAAATTTTGGAAAATAATTATATTTGAACAATACTTTTCTTTACCCATTTTGACTTATGTTTGCCGAAAGAAAACCTATTTCAAAGGATTTTACGTATTACACTAAAAATACCTGAAATCGATAGCAACGTATTTTGATTCGCTCGAATGATATGGAAAAAAATCAATATAGCATCAATTTTAGTTCTTAGAAAGTTTGTTTTTATAGAAATCAGAAGAGATTCTATTTGTAGAAATAACTCTTTTAGAATGTTTTTTATAGTTTAAAAAAGCTGTATGCATAGGCCGTGGTTTCAGAATATTTTTGGCAAAAATACTCGTATAATGCTAACATCATTCTAAAATAAAAAGTCTGGGCTATTCTCAACAACTCTGTCCAAACAAACGCAAAATGTTTTTAAAGATTTACAAATTCATTTTTTAACGGAAATATATTAAGTTGAAAAGCCTGACAGTAGAAGCGATTTTGATTCGAACTTTGTTTTCCATTATTTATTTCCATTTTTATGAATAAATGCAAATAGTATTTCAATTACCCAATTTTTGAATAATAATACCTTCTAATTTCATGTGTTTCCGAACAAAAGTAAAATTAAAAAATGTGTCGATGAGGATTTTGAATCCAAAGGATCAACTTTATGGCATAAATTTTAATTTCTTTTTGTTCGGAAACGCATGGAATTGGCAGGTATTGTTATTTAGAAACTATGTAATCCAAAGACGTTTCTCTTTATTTATTTATCTATTATTTTTTGTCCAATAGATCGCAATAGAACTTTCAGATAATATTGTCAAAGTAAAAGTTTTTAACAGAATTCCGGTCGAAAGCACATAAACTAGCCAACGAAACGAGAAAAATGACGTATCACGGGTCATAATTGCTTATAACGCGATAGGTAATTTATCAAAAACTGGAAAAATCATTTCGATTCCAAATTGCTTCCATACAAATCTGCCAATTTTATACCTTTGAGTTTAAACGTCTGTTATTATGTCATTTTCGCATTTGTTAAATGGAACTTAGGAAAAAGAAATAGTAAATCAATAAAAATTAAAAATCTTCCATATTCATTTTCCAAATTTCTTTGTCTTTTATTTTTCTCTCCCCCCCCCCCCCCCCACCTTTCTCTCATTTTTTTCGCCTATCTTTCAATTTTTTAAATTGAAATGCCTTTTTTTCTTTACATATCGGTAACCGAAAACAAGGAAGAAAACAAGTTTTGAAAAATCTAAAGTGCAAGTCTTATCTATCTGGAAATTTTAAAATATAATTATACTTGAACATTCTGTCTACATCCATGTTAACTTATGTTTGTCAATAGAAAATCTATTTCAAAGAATTTCAAATCTTACTCCAAATGTAGCTTAAGTCGTAGCAAGGTATTTTGATTCGCTTGAAAAATACAGAAAACTAAATTGATAATATGGAAACAGTTTTAAATCTTAAAAAGTTTGCTCTCGAAGAATTCGAAGGCATTCTAACTTGTAGAACTCTTCTAAAATGTTTTCGGCACTTTAAAGATGAAAGTATAAGCCGTGCTTTTAGATTTTTTTTTTTTTTTTTTTCCGTATAATATAAGATGAGAATGAGTATCAATCGTGTTAATTTTGTTAGTATAGAACTATATATCTTGTTGAAATACACCGAAAAATATATTGATAATGCATACAAGTACATTATATGAGTTGACACAAAGTTAATTTTGACCAAGCTTTGCTCGGTCACCCCTGGTAGTGTGATATAATTACAGTAAAACGAACAACACTATTCGATTTCAAAATATTTGTGGAGCCATGTTCATAAACTTCATATTTTTATGGATAAAAACGACTACGAAAATATGTCAGAAAAATGTCGTATTAAAAATATTTCCTTTAACTTTATTATTATTATTATTATTATTATTATTATTATTATTATTATTATTATTATTATTATTATTATTATTATTATTATTATTATTATTATTACTTTTTTGCTTCCATGGCCAGGTCTTCCAATTTTATATCTTTCCGTTAAAAAATGAATTTGCAAATGTGTCAAAACGTTTTAAACTTATTGACCAGAGTCTGCCATAGGCGAGTATTTTGATACTTAAAACGATAAAAATAAAACTTAAGTCGTACACTTCTCGCAATTACTGGTGAAATACATGCTGAGGATTAAAATTTGCTAAAAATAGTGCGAACTCTTTGAAATAGAATAAAAAATATTGTGTGCCACACGTTTTAAAATTTTTTAAGAGAATGACCCATAGCAATCTGTCCTAAAAGAACATAAAAAATTATCAGAAAAAAAAAAAAAAAAAAAAAAAAAAAACTGTTGCTAGGCAGGTAAGCTTCCACAAAAATCTTCTTGAAGGCGGTGATGTATATAGGGGCACTTGCTGAGGAGAAGGAAAGGGGGTCTTCCATCTGTTGTAAAATTTTCGAGGTTTTCTGAAAGAAGGAATAGGTATCTTTTTCTCTATTTAATAAAGATATCAGTAACGCATAGCGCGCCAAACTGGTTTTTCCGTCCGAAAAATGTCATTGGAATTTATGCTCCCGTGTCGAATGTTGTCTATGTACATCCGAAACTTGATAGTAGATACAGAAATTTGCCAAAAAAAGGAAAAAATGATAATGGCCATCCCCTTTTTTTCGTGGAAGGGGGTGGGGATTAAACGAAAAAAATGTATAATTTCAAAGTGCTATAAAAATAGTAATAATTATTAACTATAGTCGAGTCTCTCTATAACGAAACTCTCTCCAACGAATTTCTCAATTTAACGAGTTTTTTTTAGGAACGGTCAATTTTTTTATGATTACATTAAAAACGAGACAATTGATCCAAATCCAACTCTCTGACAATGAAACTAGTATAAAGTAAACTAGTTGGATGTGTCAATCCCAAAACTTTCTTCTATCTCATAAGTACATTTTTATATTTAAAAAAAAAAGTGGTGACCCCAAAGTTACCCACTATCGAATTTCCTCGAACATTTGACCTAGCCTAATGAGATTCTGGTATCCGAAAAGCCTAAAACGCAAAATTTAATTAATATTCTGAGAAAATGAGCTTAGTAGTGCCTCATGTTGGGTAATTTATATTAAAACCTAATAAGCATCTATTTATGTCAAGACCTATCAGAATCTGAAATTTGATGGAATTTCGTCCATTAGTTCTTGAGATATAGTTATAACAAAAAATTTGCAAAACGTAACACAGCAACACCATCTTGGACAATTTATGCCAAAACGTAAAAAAGCGTCTAATTATGTTATGGTGTAAAAGAATCTGAAGTTTGATGAAATTCTGTGCATTAGTTCTTGAGGTATAGCTAGTTAAAAAAAAAAACCGTGTAAAATATACCACAGCAGCACCATCAGTTGAAGGATTAATAACAAAATGTAATCATCGTGTAATTGTGTTATATGTCATTTTGTAACAAAATCTGAAGTTTGATGAAATTCTGGTGCGTTGGTTGTTGAGATATAGCTATCGCAAAAATCGTGCAAAATGTAGCATAGCAGCGCCACCTATAGGGCAGTTCACACCAAAACCTTATCAGCGGCTATGTATTTCAAGGTATCGCGGAATCTGAAGTTTGGTGAAATTCTGTGCATTAATTCTTGAGATATAGCTATCATGAAAATCATGAAAAACGTGGCATAGCAGCGCCATCTACTGGCCAATTTACACCAAAACTTAATCAGTGTCTATGTATATCAAGGGGTCACAGAATCTGAAGTTTGGTGAAATTCTGTGCATTAGTTCTTGAGATATAGCAATCTTGAAAATCATGAAAAATGTAGTATAGCAGCGCCACCTGCAGGCCAATTTTCACCAAAAACCAATAGGCACTAATTTATGTTAAGGTTTAACTGAATATAAAATTTTATTAAATTTCGAGCATTAGTTCTTGAGATAGAGCGCCCACAAATTTTTTGTCACATACAGACAGACAGACGGCCAGACTCACAGACAGACATTTTCTAAAAATAGTCAAAACGTCTTCAGAACCTTCTAAAACGTATAAATCCGTCGAAAACCGGAAGTCGAAAATTTTCATGAATCCAATATTTTCTTGTAAAGATAGAAGAAAGTAATAATCTCCATATAGCGAAATATATATCTCCATTTAACGAATTTTTTTTTCAAAAATGTTCTTTCATACGTTCAGAAAACGCTTCAAATAATTTGTAGAATAACTTGTTTTCGTTGATTTCTGGTTTATATTTCATAGCTAAATTACTCTACCTTTTTCCTTATGTCCAAAAAAAAAAAAAAAAAAAAAAAAGGCATTCAACCCCTTCCCCCCCCCCCCTTTCTTAAGAAAAACATCCCTTTTGCATGACCACACTTGACTTTGTTTTTAGCCAAGATGAGCTTGTGTTCTTGGAGAAGTTTGAAACATATGCTTACTATTGGAACGATTTGCAATTATCACAAAGCATCCTAAAAGATAAAACTATTCCATTGTCGTCTTGAAATGCTGTTCGTTTCTTGGTTTGGATAGTACGGCAGGAATAAGGAAGGGATAAGGGGCAATTGCAGAAAAGGTCGTTTTTTCAGCAAGTTTTCATCTACCTAAATTATCTCTCATTAATTTTAGAGTTTAGAGTGGATGTTTCTCATGGGCGTAATCTGGCGAGGGCGAGGGAGGGCATTTGCCCCCCTAGTTTTTCAAGAGCAGGGGCAAGACTCACGTTTTGCCCCTCCAGTTTTTTGCATTATTCTGTGGTTAAGAACCAATTTTAAATTTTGATTTCTCTAATTTTATAGTGAATAGATTTTCTCTTCTTTTTTATTTAACCAGATATGTGAAGCTATTGAGTACAAACTAGAATAAATGCTAGATAATTCCAAAAAACACAGCAATAACATCTTTACGTTCATATCAGTAACTTCCGACATGTATCTTAGCAAACTTTTTGATGGCACATTCTATGTTCAATAAAAAATATTTCTCCTGCTCTTTTTTCCCATCTAGAATTGCTAAATCTATTTCATTTTAGAGTTGTTTCTATGGGGTGGATATCTTGTCTATGATTATTGTCATTTTCTAACCTCATGATTTTATGAATATACCTGGTTATATAGTCTTCTATTTCAAGGTATCAGTCACACACTAGTAATACACAGTGACCATAGAAATCACTGGGGATAGCCATTAGAAACAGAAATATAAAGAACATGTTCCGTTCATAAAACTAATCCCTTTTAATAACTTTTTATGTATTGAGCGGAAATTTAGAATTAAGTAGCCATATAGTTAGTTTAAAGGGAAATAGAAAAATCTGCTATCATATTCAGTTTTTCAATGTTCGTTTCAATTTGGTCATTTTAAAAATCATAAATCTAAAAACATATCTATAATAATAAAATAAATTTCCGCTATATATGCGGCGGGGTGGCTAGAAAAATTTATCGCATGTACAAGTCTGAAAATTTAAATGAAGATAGTCCAAAGCCTCTCCTGATGTACCTAAGAATCAGAATTTTATATTTCTGATAAGTAGTTGAGAGGTTGTTAATTAAAAATTAGAAAAAACTTTCATCAAAATCTCATTTTTTGCCTTACCACCACTTGTTTATGCACAAAAACCGATTTTATTGTTCGGACGCTCTGAAAAAATTGGTAAAGTGCTAGAATAAAAAAATATTCATTCTCAAGGAATAAAAAGTGCTCGAAATTTTCCAAAAATGAAATAGTCCTTTAAGTTTAAATTAGCTAGCTTTATCAATCGGATACAACAACAAATCACAAAAATCCATGTGATTTTTTTTCCGAATTTTCTGAAAATTAAAAGCACTGAGTGGCGAAAATTTGAAAAAAAAAAAAAAACGAAAAGAAAAGAAAAGAAAAGAAATGGCCACCAGACCCAAACTTAGACATACAAAAGCTTCATGGTAATCTTAAATTTCGACAAATGGTCACCAAAAAAATATCAATTTTGTTAATTATTCGCATAAAAAATCGATAATTTCGGCAAAGTGAAAAAACACGAATTTCGTAAAAAAATTGCGGAAAATGCAAATCTGAATAAAAAGTCTCAGAAAAAGCTCGTATTTCATCAAAGAATAGAAAAACAACGAAAATATCTTCAAAGGATCCGGGAAAAAACGCGATTTTCATTGAAGAGTCGTAAAAAACGAGAAATTTGTCAAAAAATCGCAAAAAAGTGAATTTTTTCAAAGGACTGCGAAAAAAAAGTGGAAATTCGTGAAATGATTGCTCAAGGAAAGGTGAATTTCATTAAAGAATCGCAGAAATAAATGCGAATTTCGATAAAGCACACATTGCAGAAGAAGCGCAGATTTCTGTGAAAGGATCGCGGCAAAAATGTGAATTTACCCAAGAAGCTTAGAAAAAACGATAATTACGTCAAATGATCGAGAAAACATAAACGAATTTCGTCAAAAAGTTGCAAAAAAAAAAAAAAAAAGCGCAATTTTTGAAAAAAATTGCAAAAAAGTGAATTTTGAAAAAAAAAATCAACAGAAATGTGCAAATTTTGTCAAAACATCGTAAAAATCCGCAAATTTTGTCAAAAGATCGTGAAAAAAAAAAAAAAACGCAAATTTTGTTGAATATCGCAACGCAATTAGAATCTTGACAAACTATAGTAGAAAAACACGAATTTTGATAAATTATTGTGGAAAAATGTGAATTTGATCAAACAATTGTAAAAATAACGGAAATTAGGTTGAATATTGTTAAATAATGCAAATCTTCTTTGTCAAAGGATTGCGAAAAAAACACTAATTTCGTCAAAAAAAATCGAGAAAAAAACACAAACTTTGTCAAAATAATCACAGTAAAACGTGAATTTTATCAAAGAAGCACAAAAATTGCCAAAAAATAGCAAAAAATGCAAATTGTATCACAGAATCGCGAAAAAACGCAAATTTAGTAACAGGATCTCGAATAAAACGCAAATTTTTCTTAAAAATCGCGAAACAGCGTCAAATGATCGCAGGAAAAACACGTATTTTATCATGAAATTGCGGTAAAAACGCAAATTTTGTTTAAGAATCGCAGAAAAAATACACACTTTGTTAAAGAATCGCAGAAAAAAATCCAAATTTCTGACAAAAGATCACGCAAAAGCGCAAATTTCTGTCAAAGGATCACTGTGAAAAAATACAAATTCTGCTAAGAGATCACGAAAAAACACTAATTTCGTCAAAGAATCGCGGAAAAAGGAACGAATCTCGTCAAAGTATGGCTTAAAAATACAAATTCTGTGGATGGTAGCGAAAAAAAAGATCAACTTCGTCCAAAAGTCGCGGAAAAAACGCATAATTAGCATCGGGAAAACAATTTTCTCTCTATCCTCTGTGCTGTAACCTTTGAGAATATTTGTTTTGAATTTCAGAATTTTTTGTTTTAATATTGAAAATCATACTTGCGAATTTCGTCAATTATACTTTGAAAAAATTGTGATTTTTTTTTTCAATTTATCACGGGAAGACAATATTTCCCAGGGTTCTATGAATCAGGAAAATTTGGAAGTTTAGACAAAAAAAAAAAAAAAAAAAAAAAAAAAAAAGGAAAAGTCAAGGAATTTTTGATGGCCTACTTTCGATCAGAATATCCATTATCATAGTAGATGAGAAAGTCCGGTTCCAGCCGGACTATGTAGAAAAAATGCTATGCTGATCTCAGTCCCACACGAGTCTGTTAAAAAAAACTCCCAATGTAACTGTCCGATGTCAATCTCTACACTGAACATGTTACATTTCTACATTGATGTTGTCAAATTAGCATCGGTTCGTGACTCACATTTATAATTATTCGCAGAAAAGTTATATTCATTGAAAATGGCTCATATTTTATCCCCTTTGTTTAAAGTTTTATATTTAGCCAGTAAATCCGTTCATTTTTTTCTGCCAGCCTGGCCGGTTAAAAAAAATGGCCCTATTCTACAGGGCCAGGCCCGAACATTGAGTAAAAAACGCATGGTATTTTCCAAGGTTCATTCACAAAAACAGACTGTTATTGGCTCGGTTAACAGAAACCTTGATTAATCGAAGCTCGGTTAATGAATGTGCTACAATAATCGTTATTGTTACTATTGTGTGCTGTCTATCCTGCATATAGTAATTTTAAAAAATACGGACAATTTATCCCATAAATATGTGTGCGCAGTACTCTTTAAAAGAATCTTTATTTTATGTTAAGTAAAATCAATTTTTTTTTTTTTTTTTTTTTTTTTTTTTTTTGTAGAAGTTGAGTCAGGTCAGATTGGGCCGGATTTGGCCTGTTTTCATTTATTTCTGTACGGGCCTTGCACGTGCGAACTTTTGCACGGAGCGAACTTTTGTGCGAATTTTTACACGGAGTCGGGCCAAAATAAATTTCTTTCGCGCCGTCCTGGTCCTGAATTCTGAATTTCCAGCCCGTGAAGATATCTACAAAGCTTTAATTTATTCATTATTATTATTATTATTATTTTGCTTGCACTTTTTTCCGGTTGAACAGTGTATCAAACATAAGAGTTGTGCATTCAATATTTTAAAATATGTCTTTAAAGACATGAAATGAGTAATTTCGGATTTTTCTTTATTTTTTCGTATATGTTTGAAATTTTTTTCAATTATCAAAAATTTTAAAAATTTAACTGTATGTGTGTGCGCGCGATGATTGGAAAGGGGGGGGGGTATAGTTTTATAGGTAAAAATACTTCGAGACTTTTGCCCCCCTAGTCTTAGAGCCCAAGTTACGCATATGATGTTTCTTGTCTGTGCGCCTCGAAGCATCTTTTGCTGTGAAGGATCCTTAAAATGAAGAATTGTTACTAAATGTCATCTACAGCTCATATTCAAAATATTAGAATAATTACCTTTTTTTTAGAAATTGAAAATATCGTTTGGTAATTTAATGTCTTTTAATGAAAATATGCAAACGATATTTTTATTAAGAACTTATTGTTGATTAAACTTACTTGTTATCTTAAATTTAATATCATTTTTGAAAAGATTAATTGCAAAAAAAATTATTTTGAAAAGTCAAAATATTAGAATATTTATTCAAGTGGTTCAAAATATTAGAATATTTCACATTAATTCTCCTTTAATTATTACCAATTCTTAACTGGTGGCATCATTGATTAAATTCAAACTATTTTATTTAAAATCAGTATTCTTTTTTGCAGTTTGTTTCTTTTTCGTCTTAAAATGGGCCGTGTTAATGATATTCCTGAATCTACTAAACTTCGTATGGTTGATTTGTATCGGCACGGTAAAAATCAATGTTTTATAGCGAATTATTTACATTCTTCGCAATCGAGCGTTAGTAAAATACTAACACAATATTCAAAAATTGGAAAATTTCAAAATAATCGCCGAAATGGTGGCCGAAAACCAAAAACATCTGCTAGAGATGACAGGAAACTGAAGCGTATAGTTAAGAAAAACCGTTTTAAAAGTGTGCGATTCTTGCACCGAAAATGGAAAGAAGAAGGAGGTGAAGTTTCTACATCGACAACATTAAGACGTCTCCATAAATTTAAATTTGAATCTCGTCAACCGAAAACAAAACTTCTCATGACTGCAAGACAAAAGCGTATAAGATTGAATTGGTGTAAATCAAGACGTTTATGGAGCAATGAAGATTGGAAAAATATATTATTTAGTGATGAAAGTATGTTTTGTGTTTCATATGGTAATCAAGGTATTCGAGTTTGGAGAATGAAGCAAGAAGCATTTGATAAAGAATGCCTTAAACGTTCCGTAAAATTTGCTGCTAGTGTCATGGTTTGGGGTTGTATGAGTACAGAAGGACCTGGAAAGTTATGCATCGTCTACGAAAAGGTTAACTCTCTGATATATCAAGAAATTTTAGAATATTACATGATTCCATCATCAGAAGATTTATTTGAAGATGATTTCATCTTTCAACAAGATTTAGCGTCCCCGCATACCTCGGTGTCAACTAAGAATTGGTTCCGCCAACGCAACATTAAGGTACTTCCTTGGCCACCAAATTCACCAGATCTTAATCCCATCGAAAACTTATGGTGTATAATGAAGAAAAAACTTCAAGAAAATCCTCCTTCAAGTAAAACTGAGTTAGTGGCACGTATAAAGTCTATTTGGGCTAATATTGATAGAAATGTTTGTAAACACCTTGTATATAGTATGCAAGATCGATTGTACGCTGTTATGAAAGCTAAAGGGGATGCTACAAAATATTAACTACCATTTACTTCATATTCATAAGGTAATATTGTTGCGTAAAATAAAATATTCTAATATTTTGAACCAATCTAAATTTTATTCTAATATTCTGGTGTGTTTAAGGAAGCTGTATACCTAATTTATTGTGCTGTATTTCATATTTTATAAATGTTAAAATCTTATCTAAACATTCCAGATTTAATTTATAAGAAATTTAATTGCATTTACTTAGTATAAAAAATAAATAAATGACAAATAATTTTCTCTTATTACTTTTTCTCAATTATTCTAATATTCTGAATATGAGCTGTATGCTGGTGTTATCGTCGGTAAACGGAAAAAAAGTGACCGGAAAAAAAGTTATCGGAAAAAAAGTGACCTAAACTACAAAAGCGGAAAAAAAGTGACACGGAAAAAAAGTGACATGGAAAAAAAGTGACAAGGAAAAAAAGGGACACGGAAAAAAAGTGACAAGGATTGGTTTTGGGGATTTATTATTGATTTTGGGAATTCATTGGTTAAGTATGAAAGGGGGATCGGGGGGGGGGGCTCATAATTTAGGTAAATGGGTTTTTCATGCTGAATTAACTGTTTTGGTTCAATTTTTGGATATACGTTCATACTGAAAAGACGCTTGCCTGATTAGTTTTGGAAAGGGACGATTACCCCCCCCCCCCCATCCGTCCTCAATTAGATGAATGGGTTTTTATGCAGAATTATCCAACTTGTGTCAAATTTTCATCTAGGTTCTTTTCGATAGGGCTTATATATAGTATAAAATGCCTGAAGAGTTTTAGGAGTTTAAGGGTTAAGTATAGAAGGGGAACGGGAGATAACCTTTCTTAAATTAAATTAATGGCTTTTTACGGATAATTATCCGATTTGCTTCGAATTTTGGACATGGGTTCATTAAGACGTATAAGACGATAAGACGTATCTCTGATTAGTTATGGGAATTAGTTTCTCCCCTTTATAACAAGCTGTTATAAAGGGGGGACGAGCAATTATCTCTCCCTCAAACTAGATAAATAGATTTTTATGCAGAATCATCTGATGCATTTCAATTTTTAAACATAGGTTCTTTCTGATAAGGTGAATTCCAGAATAGTTTTAAGGATTTAATGGCTAAGTATAAAGGGAAGATGGGGGAAACCCCTCTTAAATTAAATAAATGGCTTTTTATGCAGAATTATCCGATTTGCTTCGAATTTTGGACATGGGTTAATTATGATAAGACGTATATCTGATTAGTTATGGGGTTCTTTTGCTAATTAAAAAAAGGGGGGCGGGTGATTACTACCCCCGGCCTTAAATTAGATTTTAAAAAAATTCCGATTTATTCCGAATTATTTCAAATTTTGGATGTAGGATCTTTCTCATAAAGTAAATTCCTGAATAGTTTTAAGAGTTTGATGGCTATGTATAGAAGGAGATGGCTTTTTTGCGCAGAATCAAACGATTTGCTTCAAATTTTGGATGTATATTCATTATAAGAAGGCGTATCTCTGATTAATTATGGGGTCATATTTGCTAATTAAATAGGGGAAGCGGGCGATTAATCCTCCACTCTTTAAATAAGATTTTTTTTTACAATTATCCAACGTATTTCAAATTTTGGATATAGGTTTTACCTGATAAAGTAAATCCCTGAATAGTTTTAAGGGTTTAATGGCTAAGTATAGAGGGATGAACGGGGAATATCCCACAATTAATCAGGAGTTCGCCTTATCATAATGAACACACATTCAAAATTTGAATCAAATAAGATAATTCTGCGTAAAAAGCCATTTATTAATTTAAGGGGGGTTATCCTCCGTTCTCCCACAGTATACTTATCCATTAAATCCTTAAAATTATTCTGGGATTCACTTTATGTGAAAAAACATAGTATATCCAAATATGAAATATATCGGATAAGTGAACATAAAAAACAATTTATATAATTTAAGGGGGGGGGGGGATAATTACCCGCCTTAATTTTTAATTAGGAAAATAACCCCATATGTAATCAGGGATACATCTTATCATAATGAATCTATAATCCAAAATTTGTAGCAAATCCTATAATTCTGCGTAAAAAGTAATTTAATTTAAGGTAGGTTATATTTTATTCCCCTTCAATACTTAGATATCAAATCCTTAAAACTATTCAGGGATCCACCTTATCAGTAAGAACCTACGTTTAAAATTTGAAATACATGGGATAATTCTGCATAAAAACCTATTTATGTAGTTTAAGGGGGAGATAACTGCTCGCCCCCCCCCCCTTTATAATAAGCAGAAGAACCCCATAACTATTCAGAGATACGTCTTATCATAATGAACCTATGTCCAAAATTCTAAGCAAATCGGATAATTATGCGTAAAAAGTTATTAATTTAATTTAAGAAAGGTTATCCCCCGTTCTCCCTCTATATATAACCATTAAAACTCTTAAATCTCTTCATGCATTATATACTGTATATAAGCCTTATCGAAAAGAACCTATATTCACAGGGCCCGACTTAGACAGTGGGTGGCCCTGGGGCAAACATTATTAGAGTGGCCCCTTCTATCTTAAAAATGTTTGTGAATTATACTCAAGTGACTAAAATTAAAATTCAAACCTATTGTATGTATGCATAAATTTCGTACCAAGTACTGATTTCAGTATTTATATTTCACATCTTTATACATAATAACAGAAGATAAATAATTTTAACTATTAATTTTTTTGTGATGTAACTATTACTTTAAGGGAACGTGGGGCAGGGAAGCAAAGGGGTAGGAGAAAAAAAGACCCATTAAAATTTAAAAAAAAGAATTTTGGTAATAATTTGCTATTTTATATCATTTGGCCCTCTTTTAACAAGAAACTTTTCTCTCCTTGGGGGGGGGGCTTCAAACCGGGAGGCCCGGGGCAACTGCCCCGCATGCCCCTGCCTTAGTCAGGCCCTGTATATTCAAATTTGACACACGTTGGGTAATTCTGCATAAAAACCCATTCATCTAATTGAGGACGGATTGGGGGGGGGGGGTAATCGTCCCTTCCCAAAACTAATCAGGCAAGCGTCTTTTCAGAATGAGCGTATATCCAAAAATTGAACCAAAACAGTTAATTCAGCATGAAAAACCCATTTACCTAAATTATGAGCCCCCCCCCCCCGATCCCCCTTTCATACTTAACCAATGAATCCCCAAAATCAATAATAATTCCCCAAAATCAATCCTTGTCACTTTTTTTCCGTGTCCCTTTTTTTCCTTGTCACATTTTTTCCGTGTCACTTTTTTTCCGTGTCACTTTTTTTCCGCTTTTGTAGTTTAGGTCACTTTTTTTCCGATAACTTTTTTTCCGGTCACTTTTTTTCCTAGATTCGTTATCGTCTACTGCATCTGCAGAAAATTGTTTCTACGATAAGCATAACTCTCTCTGATAAAGTAATAATTTTGAAAATAATCAATAAGACAATCGAAAAAAAAAAAGTGGCAAAAATGTTTGAAATTATGGAAAAATTCCGTTAAAAATTTCAAAAACTTAATTAAACACCTCAAAAATAATTCTGTTTCAAAATTTAAACATTAAATGAAAATTTTTTTTGCCGTTCTCTATTGAACGAATTTTTCTATATAACGAATTTTTTGACTGAACGATGGATTTCGTTAAATAGAGACTTGACTGAATTAGTATTATCTCAGTAATTGCAGCAGCCTTTTTTAATTACGCAGTTTTATTGAAATTATTTGATAAAATTTATTTTATTAAGAAATCTTAATTTTGTTATGGTATATAAGCCGCAAAACCTGGTTTACTCAGAATTACTATTTTATACTAACAGTGTGTTTATTAGAATATAAACTAGCCGGATTTTGCTCATCTAAACGCTTCCATATTATCAATTATTTTATCAGTTTTTTCCAAGTTTATGTGAAAAACACAATTTTTACCCACCGTCCTAAAAAGGGCATCCAAACCAAATTATATAAGTAAGAAATATTATGCACTACGTGTTTTATATGTTTCGAAGAGAATGACTCATTACAATCTGTCCTAAAACAACAGAAAGGCGATCAGAAAAAAGAAACTGTTGCTAGGCAGGTAAGCTCCTATAAAAATCTTCATGAAAGCGATGGTGTGGATAGAGGCATTTGCTGAGGAGAGGGAAAAGGGTCTTCCATCTATTGTAAAATTTCCTAGAACTTCTGAAAGAAGGAGCAGGTAAGAAGAATGAAAAATCAGACACCTGTGCTTTGGGGGGAGACCTGTGACTACGCCGATAAAAGCTCGGCGATCACTAGCTTTCACCTGCGTAGAAAGAAAAGGGAGATGGTGGGAAGATTTTTCGGAAAAGAAAAGAAAAAAAAGCTACTCCATAAAATGGATCTCGGCTGAAGATGAATTCAGAGCAAGATTGATCAACGATGCATAAACCATAGCAAAAGATTGCTTTAAATTTCAAAACTTTTCTGGGTTTTTTGTAAATGATAGAAAGTTAATGAAAATTTCCTTTTTAAGCTAATTTTATTTTGTATATGCATAATAAACTCATGTTTTTTCATATAAATTGATATTATTTTATAAAATTCATCAAGGGTGATCTTAAATAAAAAAGGGCAATTTTGTGACATAAGTTTAAATTTATTTTTGTTCGGATAAGCATAAAACTAGCAGGTTTTATGCTAACAAAAGATTTTTCATAACAAACCGTCAAAGTTGGCGTTTTGAACTTCTTTTCCCAACGAATGCGGAAAAACCAGTCTTACAATGGGAGAAAAACGCGTGATCACCGGATCGAAATTGTTTATAACTCGATAGGTAATTTAATGATCCTAAAATGCAAAACAAAGTTCGATTCGAAATCTCTTCCATAGTCAGGCCTTCCAATTTTATACCTTTCTGTTAAAAAAGAAATTCGTAAATGTGTAAACGTTTTACGCTTGTTGAGCAGAGCAATTGCGAACAGCCTTAATCTTGGCTGAAGATGAATTCAGTGCAAGATTGGTAACTGATGCATAAACCATAGTAAAAGATAGCTTTAAATTTCACATTTAAAAACTTTTCGGGGATATTTGTAAAAGACAGAAAGTTGGTAAACGGAAAAAAAGTGACCGGAAAAAAAGTTATCGGAAAAAAAGTGACCTAAACTACAAAAGCGGAAAAAAGTGACACGGAAAAAAGTGACAAGGAAAAAAAGTGACATGGGAAAAAAGTGACACGGAAAAAAAGTGACAAGGATTGGTTTTGGGGATTTATTATTGAATTTTGGGGATTCATTGGTTAAGTAAGAAAGGGGTATGGGGGGGGGGAGGCTCATAATTTAGGTAAATGGGTTTTTCATGCTGAATTAACTATTTTGGTTCAATTTTTGGATATACGTTCATACTGAAAAGACGCTTGCCTGATTAGTTTTGGGAAGGGGCGATTCCCCCCCCCCCCATCCGTCCTCAATTAGATGAATGGGTTTTTATGCAGAATTATCCAACTTGTGTCAAATTTGCATATAGGATCTTTTCGATAAGGCTTATATATAGCATAAAGTGCCTGAAGAGTTTTAGGAGTTTAATGGTTAAGTATAGAAGGGGAACGGGGGATAACCTTTCTTAAATTAATGGCTTTTTACGGATAATTATCCGATTTGCTTCGAATTTTGGACATGGGTTAATTATGATAAGACGTATTTCTGATTATTTATGGGGTTCTTTTGCTAATTAAACAGGGGGCGGGTGATTACTACCCCCGGCCTTAAATTAGATTTAAAAAAAATTATGCACACTTATCCGATTTATTTCAAATTTTGGATGTAGGATCTTTCTCATAAAGTAAATTCCTGAATAGTTTTAAGGGTTTAATGGCTATGTATAGAAGGAGAACGGGGGATAAACCCCCTTAAGGGTGTATTAAAAAAAAACGCTTTTCCACCTTCAACAGCTCGAAATTTTCCGATACAATTTCAGACATTTTCAAAAGTAGAAACATGAAACTTGCTGAGGATATTTTTGAAGAGATGTACAAGGTGCCATGTGCTGTATTTTTACGCTCAATTCATTAGAATTTGATTTATAAACAGTTTTCTTCTCAGTATGACCCTTTTTTTTCGTTCACAGATGTCCCGCCAGGGGAAAATCTGTTCAAAATGCCGTTTTTGATTGCTTTTTTCGCAATATTTTCTGCATTTATCAAAGAATTGACAATTACGGCACCTTGTGTACTTTCTAAATAAGACAATTTGCCAGTTTGATGCATATGAGAGTAAAAATGAAGTTAAAAATAAATCGGAAAATAGGCAGTTTGAATCGAAATACACCCTTAAATTAAATAAATGGCTTTTTGCGCAGAATTATCCGATTTGCTTCAAATTTTCGATGTATATTCATTGTAAGAAGACGTATCTCTGATTAATTATGGGGTTCTTTTGCTAATTAAATAAGGGAAAGCGGGCGATTAATCCCCCACTCTTTAAATAAGATTTTTTTTTCACAATTATCCAAAGTATTTCAACTTTTGGATATAGGTTTTACCTGATAAAGTGAATCCCTGAATAGTTTTAAGGGATTAATGGCTAAGTATAGAGGGATGAACGGGGGATAACCCACAAATAATCAGGAGTTCGCCTTATCATAATGAACGCACATTCAAAGTTTGAATCAAATAAGATAATTCTGCGTAAAAAGCCATTTATTAATTTAAGGGGGGTTATCCTCCGTTCCCCCACTGTATATGTCGGACGTTCCTCTCAGCCCGCATAACTTTGAAGAAAGTCCGTGGTAGTTATAGCTGCCACCACCGATATTACTAGGTGATATCGGTCACCCACTGTGAGGATTGTGTAAATGAACACTGACGCTGTCAATTAACTGAATTAACAGTTTATTTCGAATATATAAATACTTTTATAAATACATCCAAAGTACACACTAAATATGCTATTTACCATTATATACAATTACAACTCGGATATAGGTGATCCGGTTCAACATTAAATTAAATAAAGTAAAGGTTGGCTGTGTACTATTCGAATTACACCTTCCACCTCACACTCAATGCACGTTAGATTAACTTTATAGGAGATCACTTTCGAATCTCCCAACACATGGATACTCGGCCTGCACTTCTCGGCCCAGAGCACTAAACACCAGGACGTCTGTGTCCCTTGCTCTCCAGATACGCACTGCCTCCGCTCTACAACGCAGAGCACACCCTATCAGGACCTCTGTCCTACACTACTCTCTAGGTATGAATCCAGATACGAACTGAACTAATCTGAGATAAGACTTGCTCTTCTCAAATCACGGTGTTTCCCCAATGTCAACCCCCTTTGGGGCTTATCCATTGGACACATTCCACATTCATTTCTTGATTAGTGACATGTTACTTGTCAGCTCATCAATCACATACCTCACTGACGGATGAACACGCCTCTCCGCAATCTAGTCTTTCTCACTCACCACCTGTAGAGGATTACCTGTCAATCCTCCCTTCAACAAAGAAAGAATGTCACCTTGAAAATTCTAGATCTCAGCCGGTATAATATAAAAGAGATTAAGATAGAAAAATAACGGAAATTCCAATCTTTAGCAGAGGTGGTCTCAGAACGTGACAGTATACTTAGCCATTAAACCCTTAAAATTATTCTGGGACTAACTTTGTGAGAAAAAACATATATCCAAAATATGAAATATATCGGATAAGTGAACATAAAAACAATTTATATAATTTAAGGGGATCGGAAAATCACCCGCCTTAATTTTTAATTAGAAAAATAACCCCATATGTAATCAGGGATACGCCTTATCATAATGAATCTATAATCCAAAATTTGTAGCAAATCCTATAATTCTGCGTAAAAAGTAATTTAATTTAAGGTAGGTTATATTCTATTCCCTTTCAATACTTAGATATCAAATCCTTAAAACTATTCAGGGATCCACCTTATCAGTAAGAACCTATATTTAAAATTTGAAATACATTTGGTAATTCTGCATAAAAACCTATTTATCTAGTTTAAGGGGGAGATAATTGCTCGCCCCCACCCTTTATAATAAGCAGAAGAAACCCATAACTAATCAGAGATACGTCTTATCATAATGAATCTATGTCCAAAATTCTAAGCAAATCGGATAATTATGCGTAAAAAGTTATTAATTTAATTTAAGAAAGGATATCCCCCGTTCTCCCTCTATATATAACCATTAAAACTCTTCATGCATTATATACTATATATAAGCCTTATCGAAAAGAACCTATATTCACAGGGCCCGACTTTGACAGTAGGGGGGGGGGCTGGGGCAAACATTATTAGAGTGGCCCCCTTCTATCTTAAAAATGTTTGTGAATTATACTCAAGTGACTAAAATTAAAATTCAGACCTATTGTATGTATGCATAAATTTTGTACCAAGTACTGATTTCAGTATTTGTATTTCACATCTTTATACATAATAACAGATGATAAATAATTTTAACTATTAATTTAATTATGATGTAACTATTACTTTAAGGGAACGTGGTGCAGGGAAGCAAAGGGGGTAGGAGAAAAAAGACCCCTTAAAATCGAAAAAAAAGAATTTTGGTAATATTTTGCTATTTTATATCATTTGGCCCTCTTTTAACAATAAACTTTTCTCTCCTTGGGGGCCCCACTCAAACCGGGGGCCCGGGGCAATTGCCCCGCATGCCCCTGCCTTAGTCAGGCCCTGTATATTCAAATTTGACACACGTTGGATAATTCTGCATAAAAACCCATTCATCTAATTGAGGACGGATGGGGGGGGGGGGTAATCGTCCCTTCCCAAAACTAATCAGGCAAGCGTCTTTTCAGTATGAACGTATATCCAAAAATTGAACCAAAACAGTTAATTCAGCATGAAAAACCCATTTACCTAAATTATGAGCCCCCCCCCCCCCATACCCCTTTCATACTTAACCAATGAATCCCCAAAATCAATAATAATTCCCCAAAATCAATCCTTGTCACTTTTTTTCCGTGTCCCTTTTTTTCCGTGTCACTTTTTTCCTTGTCACTTTTTTTCCGCTTTTGTAATTTAGGTCACATTTTTTCCGATAACTTTTTTTCCGGTCACTTTTTTTCCTAGATTCCAGAAAGTTATTGAATTTTTTGTTTTCAATATAGTATTATTCCGTATTTGCTTAATAAACTATAGGTGCAGATTCACGGTCGCCAGTCTCCACGGGACGACTAAATTTTTTGACTTGGTATCTAAGTCGCCGTCTTCTGGCGAATTTTGCGATTATTCTCGCGATTATTTGACAAAAATTGCGTTTTTACGCAATCTTCTGATGAGAATACTACGAGACCCTCAGACAAAAATGATGTGTTTTTTAGCGATCCTCTTTCAAAAATCGCGTTTTTCTGCGATCATTAGCGATGCTTTGACAAAAGTCGCGGCGTTTTTTGCGATTCTTTGATAGAAATAGTTTTTCTACTGCGATCTTTTAACGAAATTTGTGTTGTTTCTTAATTTTTTTTAGACATACATTAACCCCTAAGCGACGGGAGCTTTTTACGAAATTTTAAATGTTTTGTCACCGGTTTTTAAAAACAGAAATTTGTGCCTTATTAAATCAAGAAAGTGCTCTGATTAACTAAAGAAAATTTTACAGTAAAAATTTTCTGTTTGGGATAAAAAACGATTCTTAAGCCTTTTTGCGGCACTTATACGTGTCGTTCGTCCCCAAGGGGTTAAGCTCTGGTGGCGACTGGATTATTTGAGTTTAGGAGCCACTTGATTTCTTATTAATATAGGGAATCTGCACCTATATAATAAACTGATGATTTTCATATAAATTGATAGATACATTTATATCGTAACTTTAAAAAATACATTAATTTATACAAAGTGTACACCTCTCTCACAAAAGAAAAAAAAATCTGTTGAAACGTATTTATTTCAGCATGTTAAATTGATGCATGCAGTTGCGAATCCAAGGGGTAGGTCAAGACGGTCATGACATCCCCCCCCTCTTGAAAGAAGAAAATTTATAAAGATCGTTTTAAGGGTGTTCTCAACATCTTTGCTTAATAAGCGCAAAACATTTTCACACATTTACAAGTTCATTTTTCAACGTAAGGATATAAAATTGCAAAACCTGACCATGGAAGCGATTTGGAATCTAACGTAGTTTTCCATTTTTTGATCAATAATTTACCTATTGATTTATAAGCATTTTCGATCTGCAGAAATGATGGCATGCGAAGCAAAGAAATCAGGTTTATTGTCGCTACGCGGCAATCAGGCGGTCGTCCGCCCCGATACCAGGTATCTAACCCGTTAAGCTGACAAGGAAGGTCTCCATTGGGGGCATGCTCAGAATTTTTTGAAAAAAAAATACGAATTAAACTACCCATGTAGGTAATAAAAGATCAGTGAAAATTAGCGGCGGAATTACATTATTAGATATGTAAAAAAAATAAAATAGTTTGGAATAATTGGCGTGAAAAGCTGAAAGCGACGCGGGATTTGGCAAGCAGTGCATTTCCTCGCCAAAAGCAGACGAATTTAACGAATCTGAAAATTGATTTTAATTGACTTCACTGTTAAAAATCTGCAGCATTTACTGCAACGTCACTCCACTACTATTATAGAATATCTCTCTTCTGACCAATGAGAATGCTCCATAGCACGGTGAATTGACCGTGTCATACACTGTTAAAAATCTGCTGCATTTTGTTGCAATGCACTCCACCGCTTATATATAATATCTCTATTCCAACCAATAAGAAAGCTCCATTTCACGGCCAAGTAACCGTTTTCTATACAAGCAAGGGAGTGCGTTGCAACAAAATGCAGCAGATTTTTAACAGTGTATTTTTCAATTTGGAACAATTTTAATCAATTTAAAATGTGTTTTAAATGATAAAATATGTTAATTTCATTTTGTTATAAGTACATATAAACGTATATGACAAAATTACACTTAAAGTAAAGTAAAAACGCAAAACTAAAATTACTTAAACTAAACTTATTTAAAGACGTAGAAAGTTTTTTCTTTAAAAAGTATTCGAAGCGTAAAAGCGTATTTTTTCAAAATTTCGTTTTTTCGCCTGTCTTTCTGTCTGTTTAAAGTTCTAACTGTTCTTCTGACTGTTTAAAGCGCAAAACTTTTTGACACATTTACAAATTCAGTTTTTAACAAAAATATATAAAATTGAAACGCCTGAATATGGAAGCGATTTCGAATCGAACTTTGTTTTCCATTTTATGATAATTAAATTCTTTCTATCGAGTTATAAGAGATTTCGAATACATGATCACGTGTTTTTCTTCCTTTTGGAAGACTGATTTTTCTACTCTCGTCTGGGAATGCGATTCAAAACGCCAACTTTGATGGCTTGTACTGAAAAGCTAATTGCATTTAGGGAAAAAAATAAAAAAAAATAAGTGCAATTAGATAATTTTTGAGCAACAACACCCGAGGGTTTCTTGCATTTCCCAACAAAAGTAAATTAAATCTTATATTACGAAGTTGTCCTTTTTGATTTAAGAACGCCCCTAAGTCCAAAGTCAGTAATTTCCGATACATTCATGAAATAAATTTTCTTTTCAGATGCAAGCCATTTATAATACAAGTGAACATTAGTGAATATATTCAGAACAAATGTGATTGATCAACATTTTCCATTTTTCGATACAGGCAAAGAGTCAGTTTGGATTTGAGTACACTCTTAAGCTGAATATCAAACGAAAAATAAATAAATAAATAATAGATTATTATTTTCTTATATGATCCTCCTCCTATATTTTTATCTCCCTCCTCACCCTCCCCCCAGAAAAAATCTAAAAGCACATACACGTAAGTTTTAAAGTACAAAAAATGTTAGAAACTAGTTATTCTATACTTAAAATCTCAGGTGGAAAGCTTTAGAAACAAACTTTTGAAGAACTAAAACCATTGCTATATAGATTTCTTTTTCCGTATCTTTCAAACGAATCAAAATATATAGCTATTGATTTCAGGTATTTTTGAAGAAAATCCTTTGAAATGCGTTTTTTTCCCTACAAACATAAGTCAAAATGGGTAAGGAAAGAATTGTTCAAACATAATCATTTTCCAAAATTTTCAGAGAGACGGGGTTTTAGATTTTGGATTCCACAAAATTGATTTTCATCATTTTCTTTCCTGCTTTCGGTTACTGATATGCAAAGGAAAAAAAAAAAAAAAAAAAAAAAAAAAAAAAAAAAAAAAGGCGTTTCAATTTGGAAATTTACAGAAAAAAGAAATGCGGAAGATAAATACAAAATAAACTCAAATTTTTATTAAAATATATTTTTTTTTCATAATTAACTCTCTCTTTTTTTTTTTTCGATTATTTCAATCACCTTTTAAGTAAACCTGAACATTTTAAAGTTCATATTATATATATTGTGTTAAAAACAAAGTGAAAATTTCGTTACGTCACATGTTTTTATTTTATGTAAATTATTTCATTTTAAATTAAGTCCTCTGAATTAGCTTTCTTTTTTTCATTTCGCCTAAATGCAGATTATCTCCAGGAATCTTCTTCTTCTGCCCTCCTCAAGTGATTATGAAGCTATTTGCATAGGCATAGATCTGTAAAACATAGAAAAAACAAAATCACGGACTATGAAGCACTTTTTTTTAACTTTAGAAAAATAAAAATTTAAAACAGAGACGTAAAACTCGAGTACTGGGCTGTGGTGGAAAATTGCCAGAACATTATTCAGAACTAGAATAAAATAACTAATAAATTACAGCCTTAATAAGTTATCTTAATTAACATGACCCCCCCCCCCCCAAAAAAAAAAAAAAAAAAAAAAAAAAAACGAAATTGAAAGGGAAAGGACGTTTGAATTGCTAATAATACATATTTTTAAAAGTTAATTTAAATATATCATATTGCATTACATTTGTATGTCATTTAAGACAAGTGTAAATTGTGTAAAAAAATATATTTGCCCTATAGATAAATACATTAATTCGTGCAAACTTTAAAAATCTATAATAAAAGAAGTAATGCTCGGAAAAAATTTCATTTGCGTGACTATGATCAGACGGATTTTGGACTTTTTCCCCATGTATAACAAAAAATGATTTCAAAAATCACCGATAGAGGGCGGTCACATACCATATTGGGACTTTTTATGCAAATCAGACAGAAACAATAGATAATGAAACAAATCACAATAATATTATATTGTGCATTTATTATAAGATAGTAAAAGATGCTCAGCATGCTAAACTTTCACGGTGCAATATTTGTGGATTTACCATTCTTATAGAAATGTTTAACCACTAGCGCGCTCGGGGATGCCGGCGTTCTGCGCGGGTTAATTGGTAGGGTCCTCGGACAATGGAAGCCCTATTCTAAATTTTCTCTCAGCTCGGAACTGATTTGGGGTTAAAGCTTCTGCGAGTGATTGATTTAGGCTTTTTATCGCTCGATTGGCTAAATGAATTTATTATTTATCAAGAAAATAAGGGCCGTATTTCTACGCATTTTTTCAGTGAAGAAAATAAGCACCGTATTACGCGCTTTTCAGTGATGTTTCAGTTGTACTTTTTTTCTCCTAATAAATATTTTATCTTTAATAACGGAGAAATTTACTGAACCAAAATAAATCTATAAAAAATATTTAAGACAATTTTTAATTAAATTTTTTTTTGTTTAAATCTTGGAATTGCATGATATACAAATATATGCAGCAAGTAAAATATTTATCGATTATCATGTTATTAAAATTAAATATTAGTTTTTTATTTTAAAAATTTAACTCTCCAGAAATTTACAATACATATGTTTATTTGCAATTGATAAGAGTGTAAAAATAAGACAAATAATTTTAAAAACTTTTTAAAAATTATTTACGTTTTTGAGAAAAATATGTCAGCATCTGATTTACATAACGCATATATATTTCGCTATACTGCAAGGGGCTAGCTATAATGGATTTTACCAGTTTAAATAACATGTGAGGCAAGATTAAAGAGAGATAGTTTGTACTATGCTTGTTACCATTTTGATGCCTAATTACATTATTTAAAAAAAAAAATCAAAGTGCTCCGATAAAAAACACTTAAAATGTGGAAAGCAAATAAGAGTTTATCTTATAATGACATATTCTTTATTAGTGTAAGAATTTAATAAGAAATGAATAGAAATCCTGATTTCCTAAATAAAAATTGGACACACCCTTTAATAAAGTTAGATACTACTTTACAAATAATATTAAACTTTAATTGAATCTTGCTTTAAAATAAAGATGAAAATTTAGTTAATTTCAATCAGATATTAAAGAAGTAATATTAAATAAATAAACTATCTTTCCACTAAATTTATCAAGTTTTGCGCAAAAAATAAATACTTCTGAAAAACATTTTTTCAAAGAAAGGGGAGAATAGTCTTTTTTTTTTTTTTTTTTGTGTGTGTGTGTGTGTGTGTGTTAATGGCCTAGATTACTGTCATGGGCTCATGTAGAGATCTGCTCGACCCGAGGCCCGTTCCCGGCCCGATACGACTACATGAGGTAAACCTTTTAAACTGGTCAGGACAACCCGATTGACAAAACAAATGGGACGGGCCTTCAAAAAAATTAAGCGGGCCGTTTGGAACTGTTATAAAAATTCAGACAAAGCCGGTGAAATACAAACTATTTTAAATGGATATGGCTTTCTGGAAAATAAATTTAAATATTTTGCACAACCCGATGCGTGTTTGACATACATCAATTAAAACATATAAGAAGTACAGCCGTTATAAAAATGTAAACAAAGCTGATGAAATACAAACCATTTTAAATGGATATGACTTTCTGGAAAATAAATATAAATATACCGCACAATCCGATGCGTGTTTGACATACATCAATTAAAAAATATAAAAAGTACAACCATTATAAAAATGTAAACAAAGCCGATGAAATACGAACATTTTAAGGCTACAGTGGACTCTCAAAACTAATTTTTTTAATTTTCAATGATTTTTTTTTTTTTAATTTCTGGAAAGAATCATAATATATATATATATATATGTCTCTTATTTCACATTAAAAATATATATATATATATATATTCAATAGTTTTTGAGATACAGATTTTTCTTTTTTAAATTAACAAAAAATGGCAATATTAAAAATGCTCCATACGAAATTCTTTATGCCCAATTTTTCTGATTTTTTGATTAAAATGCTCTCTATGTATGTGTTAACAAATGTTACTAAGCATTTTTACCATCTTACTTCTAAAACATTTAAAAAAAATGATTTTAACTTAATCCTTTTGTATTTTCCGTTAAAAAATCATTAGAAATTTCATGTAACTGAAATTTAAAAAATTTACATGCGTCTAAAAAATTATTTCTAGTAACATTTGTTAACACATACATAAAGAGCATTTTAAACAAAAAATCAGAAAAATTGGGCATAAAGAATTTCGCATGGAACATTTTGAAATCATGAAAACGACGAAAATATTCATTCTGAGAAAAACAGGTTTTAGTAACTATTACAATGGTTATAATTGATTAATATTTTCTTACTGACACAGTTTCAGCTATTAAGGGACATAATATCATTTCTAGCTTATATGTAAGTGTTTTGTGTTTTTATGGTAAATTCACATAAAATATGCGTCTTCGACAGTAATTCATGCAAAGGACGTGAAGTATCTGAATTTAAAAAAAAATCTTCTCAAAAGTAACATTTTGTATTTTCTAATGAATTTTTTCAAATTTTACTGGAAATATTCATGGTATAAATACCTCTTATTGTACAAATTTTTGTTAAATATACTAAATATTTCTAATATTTTAAATATATTAATATTTTTTAATTTACACTAAAAAGATTGGGGATAAAAAGCAATTCCTCTAAATACATTATAAACAAACGCTTAAAGAAACAGTTAAAAGTTACAATTAAAGTATTGTTTTGCGAAATCACAAAATTAATAATTTCAGTGCAAAATAACATTTTGTTTATAAAACTAAAAACTAGGCTAAATTTTACGGATGTGAATCGGCGAAAAAGTAAACAAAGGGGCGTGGCACAATCAGCTGATTGGACAAAAATGCTTCTAACTCTAGTAAAAATTGAAAAATTCTTTTTGTTTTCAATAACAGGTAGTTCATAGTATTCCATTTTTCAGTGGTTTATTTTTTTTCTTTTAATAAATAAACTATTTGTCGAGATATAAGCGATTCTTGTCACATGACAACAGGTTTTTCTCTTTTCCGTTACTAAAGTGTCCGGAAACATTAGAAAGAAATGTTTTCAAAAGTCTGTTTTTATTATACAGCTTCAAAAGTTTTGATGTTTTTAAACTTTTGTTTTCTTTTATTCTAAACTGCATTAACTACATTAATTATTTTAATGAGTGTTAATTTGAATTCTTAAAGTCTAAGTATTTAAGTGATTAATAATGTTGCTATTGTGCATGTTCTATTTTTCGAACGCACGGTAATATAAAATATACTGTCATATTTTATATATAAATGCAGTATCGTTCTATATTTAAAAAAATAACTAAACGCTGTCATCGCTTATAACATTTTTTTTTTCTAAACTGTTGATCTTTTTTGTTAACATTAGGAAAACTGTCATGTACAATAATATGAAAATTGATCGTATTATAGAGAAATGATTGGAAAACATGCTGATGTAGATGTTTTTTAAACCGAATAATTATTTAAAGATATATTTAATGCTAAAGTTCAAATTATTAAACGAGTTTTTATACATCTAAAGCATTTTTAGATCATCTTATACATTAGAGCTGCATTTATTTCTTTATTTTGACTCATGTTTTGAGGATTTATTTCTTTTTTAAATTTAAATTTCAGCATTTCGAAAGATATTTTTTAGATATTTTAGAAAAAAGTATTATTTTAACTTGTTACTAACTGCATAAACAGCGCAAGGAATAAGATTTCTTTCAAATTAAAAATTTATTTAAACATGGCTATTATAAAACGAAAAAACTTTCATTTTAAAATTAAATTATTGCATATTAAAAGGTGGAAAACACTGAAAATTAAAATATAAAAAACTACATTGAAAAGAGTTTTTTTTTAAGTAAAAGAAAGAATTCAGCAATATTCATTAAAAGTCGCAAATAAATGAGAGCTACGTCAAATTTAAAGTTTCAAATTAATTATATTGTCAAACAGTTAAAATTTTTAAAAAAAATGTATTTACACGCACGCGAGAGGTTTATTTCATATTTTGAAAAAATCAATTTAGCTATTGTTGTTAATTCTAAGACAGCGCAAATAATATTTTCTTTCCAACGATAAACATAATTTTGTGTGAATATTATGAAAAGAAAGAAAAATTTGCTGAAAATTACATCAGATTTAAAACGTAGCATTCAAAATCACTTATTTAAAATAATTTCCTTATAGCATTGTTTAAAAATACAGAGAAGGAAGATTGTGTTAATTAAATACATTTTATATTCGCTGATTTTGAAAATCTTTAACAATCTTAATTAATCAAACAGAAAATAGCAATTAATAGCAGCTGATTCGTCTTTGTACTCTCCTCAAAAATAAATAAATAAATAAATAAACACTAGTTTACTTTGTAATCGCATTTTTTTTATTATTATTATAATTACATTTTCCACAAACTTTACAAATCCGATAAAATTAATTCATTTTTAGAGTCGGTACAGGGTTGACGAATGTAGCTCGTAGGGGGTATTGAAATATTCTTAATTATATGTCGAGGAAAATCTGAATTTTTTATAGAAATTGAGTCAGGACGGGCCTGGTCTTGAAATTCTGTCCCTAGCTAACCTCTAGTTTCGGTTTTAGTTTTCAAAATAAGGAATCTGATAATTAGGGTAGAAAAGGAGCATCGTCAATTAAGTTAAAGAAAACTTTAAGAGCAGTCTTAATACGACGCTACGCTTCAATTTTCATGCAAGCTGCAAACTTGACAATCAAGATTTAATTTTTCATTGGAACAATAGGTATGAGATACCAGAAATTTTGAGGGGAAAGAGAAATTTTTGAATGTTACTTTAAACTTTCTGTTTAGCGATTTTCATGTATAACGAAATAAAAAGTGTGTTTGGTACTTTAAAAAACAATAAAAATATGCCACATTATTTTTGTGTACAGAATTTTTTTTAAATTTACTCTTATAACAATGGTTTAAATTTAAAATTGCTGTCTAGAGGCACAGCCAGAAATAGGCTCTCTGCCATGTCCTGTATATACTATATGATGCTAATAAAGGTCTTTTTGAACCCTTTTCAATTTATGACCTATTACAACTCCATCCCATAACTTTCCTCTGTGATTATCCATGTCATTTGCATAATAAAAAAACAGCCAAAACAATATTGAGGTATTTCATATATTCATTAGTGGAGTAAACAAAGAGATTTCAGCTTTAAAATACATTCCAGAAAATTTAAAAACTGATAAGATGTACAGAAAACCTTTGTGTGTATAAGTAAAAGTATGATGTGTGAAAATCAAAGCAGTGGAAAGCATAAGTATGTTTCAATGAACGAAATTGTTCATTTTATGAGTAAATATGATTCAAAGCATCTCTCAGATGATGGTACTGGCAGCGCCACTGATTGATCCAAGATGTAATATAAATGAAAATGAAAAACGATTAATTGTATAAATGTAAAGCGATTCCGTAAGTTATACTGAATACAAAGGTCCTAAGAATGTGTGTTTGTATACTTCGTGCATTGAATTTTCCAAATCAAGTTTTGATACATATTGGTGCAATATTTCATAGATTAGACTTTAACTTACTAAAGGGAATAATTATTTTGTATATCCATAAATACTTATTTTTACTTATTTTTTGGATAATTTTTAATCTTCTGGAAAATGTTTTTTTTTTCTTTTTTTATTGCTTGTTTTATTTTCTCTCAGGGTTGTTCTCAAGTTTTCTCCTCAACAAACGAGAAAGTTTCTGAGATATTGTCTAATTTATTTTTAAACATAAAGTCGCAAAGTTGATATTCATGACTAGAGTCCTGCAACGAGTAAACCTGGACTAAAACACAATGTAATCGACCGATGCCAATATCTAATATATCCAAATTGATTTTTTTTTTTTTTTTTTTTTTTTGTATTGATGTCAAATTAGCTTATTCTCTTGAGGCACATTTATAATATATCGGTTTTCAAGTATACTGCTTAATAAGCGCAAAATTTCCGACACATTTATTAACTCAGTTTTGAATGTAAAGGAAGAAAATTGTGAAAGCTGGCTATGGAAGCGATATCTGATGGAATAATATAAAATGGAAAACGTCTGTCAATTAACCCTTTATCTACCGATGGTACTTATAACATAAGTACCATTAAAATAAGTCATTATAAAATTCTTTTAATACGTAAGTTAGTTGTAATACTATTTAGAATGAGTTACATATGCATTACTTTATCTTGTTCCAAAAGCACTATTGGTTACGCAAAACAAAATATTTTTAAATAATGATTTATTTTGTCTTTGCATCTTTTCAGCTTTCTTGGCGCTGAGGGAGTAGATGGGGATTTTTCAATGCGGAAATATTTCGATATTTATATTATAAGAACATAATATTTGTACATTTTATTATTTTAAAAAATACTAAGAAAATAATTAGAAATAAAGATTTGAGTGGGGTTATAAAAAATTGCACAAAATCCCTGTAAATTCCAATTTAATTAATCCTTCTAAATCCTAAAATCCTTCAAATATTTATTAAATGATTATATAAATCTCTTAATTTAGTTTAAACAATTTGCATAATATGCTTTAGAATGTAAAATTTTCTTGAATTCATAATGCGTAGATAAAGAGTTAAAAATATTTTTGTATAACATTTGCTTGTTTCCATATGTTTCCGAACAAAAATGAATTTAAACTTGTGTTGTAATGATAGTTGCTCTTTTGGACTTGAGAGGAGTCTTATATTTCGCTTATGGTAAAATCGTATCCATTGAAAATTATTCATAGGTTATCAACTTCGTTTAAATTTTTATATCGGATCAGCATTTAAAACTCTGTTCTGCGATTTTGTTGCGAAAGTTGGCGAAAATTGTACACCCCCTCGCCAAAAAATGTGGTTTTAAGTAACAGGCGAAAACGCATATTTTCCCATATCTGTCGATCAAAAAATAAACATTTAAGAACACCCTTAAATCAAAAAAGGGCAACTTTGTGACACATGCTTTAATTTATTTTTGTTCGGAAATGCATGAAACTAGCAAGTGTTGTTATTCAGAAACTGTCTAATGACACTCAGTTTTCTGATTTTTTTTTTTTTTTTTTTTTTTTTTTTTTTTTTTTTTTTAACACAATAGATTTTTCATAACAAGCCTTCAAAGTTGACATTTTTGAGCCCATTTCCCGACAAAAGCAGAAAATCCGGTCGAAAAGCAGGAGAAAAGCGGGTGATCACGCCATCAAAATAGCTTAGAACTATATCCCTTTAAGACCCGAAACATTTTCATCATTAAATATTAAATTCCTCTATTTATTAATTCTATACTAACCCTAATGACTCCTAAAAAAATAATTTAAAAAAATTTCTTCACCCCCTAGAGCGTGAAAAGTACCCGCACGAACGTGCGGGTTGGGCTTTTTCTGTGAAAGCCACACCTGCACGATTGTGCGGGTTAGGCTTTTCCTGTGACATCATTACTTATTACATGTTAAGATATATACATTTTCTGGCTCTAAATGGATAGAAGAGAGAAATTGAAACAAAAACTTTTTTACAAATATGGTAATTATTGATGTATTATTTTTTATTTTATGGACTGGTTACTTTTTTACAATGGAAATCTTTAAAACATGTTTTTGTTTTTGACATACACAAATAAACGTTGCATTTTTCACAACGTGGTTTTGAACTTTTTTCGCAGTTTTCAAACCTGCACTTGCGAGGCCTTGAAATGTCATCAACACATGGGAAATGGTTGCCTCTAAAGCCTAAAAAAGAAGAAAAAATAATAATATTGGAGATGTACTTATCGACTTAAAAATAATAATATTTTAATTTATTAAAAAATGTTTGTCATATTTTTAAAGCTTTTATTTATTATATCGATTTAATTTCTTCTATAAGTCTATAACTTTTTTTATTACAATTTAAGAAATGAAAAACATACCTGCAGTTGCATGAAATCTGAAGTTCCAGGATGAAGTACAGAAATGAACTTTTTAACAGTCCGCTTGTATTCCTTTTTTTTCTTTTTTCATTCTTTTAGTATTTTCCGAAATTGCCTTGGAGGTAGAATTTTGGGAGATGAATTCAGGAAACTTTAAGGAGGAAGAATGATCCAAAATTGTATTTTTTTCTTTATCGAGCTCATCTGAACTTGACTGTCCTTCTAATAAATCTGCTTGAAATGTTTTGTCCGTAATGTCGTCATCATCCGAGAGATCACTAAATTCAGAATCTGATTTATTCATCAAATGAAATATTTCTTTTTGGGTGAAAATTCTTTTCCGTTTAGACATCTGAAAAAGTATTTTATTTTGGTTTATTAAAAGTTAACAAAGTACTGCATAAAAAATTAGAAAAAGTATTTGAAATTTTTATTAATTAAAAAGAAAAAAGTAAAAATTAATTTAAAAAAAAGGGGGGGGGGTATCTATGACAACACCCAAGAAAATAGTATAGCATTAATTATGTAACAGCATACTTCGTTTTATTTTGGCTGTCATCAAAATTGTTGAAACAGAAAACAAAATGAACATTGAAAAACACTTACATTTACAGTAGCACTGACTAACGTAACGCCCAAGTTGCACGATCGTGCGGGTGACGAAATCTTGAGTCCTAAGAGCAAAATAAATAGTGTATAATTAATGTTTTTTATTATATTACACTTATTTAGACATTAAAGCAAAAGTTTTTATCTAAGCAATTAAAAATATATTGATAATTACCTTTTTACGACAGATAAAGTGATGAGCTATATCCGTTGTACTTGTAAACAAAGCTAAACATGCCGCCTGAATGTAAAACATGGACTACTACCGCAATCTGTTTATAAAAAAAGATACTTTACTCTTTCAGCTAACCAGAACAATCGTTCGATTTGGGTTTATATTACATACGACTGTTTCAGAAGCAAAAATTTAAATGAATGTCTAACCCGCACGATCATGCGAGCTGGGTCTTAAAGGGATATAGGTAATTTAATTATCATAAAATGGAAAAATACGTTCAATTCAAAATTGCTTCCATAGTCAGACATTCCAATTTCATATCTTTCTGTTAAAAAATGAATTTGTAAATGTGTCAAAACGTTTTGCGCTTGTTGAGCGGAGCAGTTAAGAACACCCTTAAGATAATTATTTTCTTGAAAACTTATGGTATGAATTGCATGAAAATTTGTTTTTAGGCTAATTGAAGTGTATTGAAGAGAATTTATATGTACTGTTAAAATTGCTTCTTGCTATTGAAAAAGAAAAAAGTAAGGGTTCATTTTAAAATGTAGATGGCCTCCAAAGCAAATTTTATGTATACCATTTAAAAGTAGGCTTTATTTCCAATCGTTCGGTACAAGTAACATTCTTCTACAATAATTTATTGAAAGGAAGGTGCTTACTTTTTTTTTTTTTTTTTTTTTTCGCTATTGTACATTGGAGTTCAGAGTAATTTTATGAGTGACAGTGTATGTACTCAGGGACTGATTTACAAATTTCGGGGCCCTGTGCACAAATGCTTACGGGGGCCCCCTTACACCGATATTTACAAGGAAATGAGTAAACAATAAATAAAAGGAAAAAGATAGGTACTTGCTAAAATATTCATTAAAAATTAAGTGTAATAATTATTAATTTACTTTTAAATAATTATTTTACAATTACGAATTTAAATGAGTAAATATTTTATAATAAATTGTGTGGTGTTGTTTATATTTTCCTATACAAGTTTATATATCTGGAATGATAAAGTATGCAAAAATTAATGATACATTTTTGAGAACCCAAAATAATTATTTAACATGTTAGAGGGCCTTATTGCTTGTTAGCAATCAACTCTCGAATAATCTGACGATAGCAGGAAAGAAAATTAAATAAGAATTAAAATTACAATGTATTTTTAAAGTAACAAAGATAAAATATACACTATAATAAAATAAATATAACTCGATGTTTAAGACAAAATATACAACGTTATATAAATATAATACGAACACAACAGAATGTAGAATGAAATATATAATTCAATTAGATATTAAAACTACATTAGATGTTGAGCAATAATAGAAAAACCTTCAACAGCATTTGGGGGCCCTAAGTCCGTGCCCCGAATGCCCTGCCGTAAAACAGGCACTGTATGTACTGTCGGCTACAGCTACATTCAGAATTTTGCGATATCAAACTCATCATTGTTTGCACGCGAATGATGACCATTTCCATTATTTGCCGTATTACTTTGTATTTGACAATTTTCCTAGAAAATAAGTTGAAAATACCGTTCTAACGAAACATTAATGATATTGAATTGAAATAAATAGAAAAGTTCTATTTTCGTTATACACATGTAAAATTGCTCAGAAGTCCAATTTGTTTAACTGTTCACTCTAAAAATTAACTTTTTCTCACTCATATTTAGACGGCAAAATAAATATTTCAATCCGAACATGCAGCATGAAGTGTTTACATGCATATCTAGTGAACCCCCTCCCCTTCATTGAAAGCCGCGTCTGAATAAAGACTACCCTACCTACATAAAAAAAGAAAGAAAGAAAAAGTGGAAAGGAACCACAGGGTAGCCGAAAAAATACACATAAATTCATCTCCGACAGTTTTATATCGTGCCCCTACCTGCGCACTGGGTTGCGGACATAATCCCCGCGGACAAAATCCCCACGGACAAAATACCCGCGGACAAAATCCCCACTGGACAAAATACCCACGGACAAAATCCCCATGTGTATTTAGAATTGTAATACTATCTTATAAAACATAATTTTATTTATAAAGATTTTAATAAAAGTAAAATTAGTCCAAATGAAGAATTTTGCGTATCTTACAGAATTTTTTTAACATAAAAAGAAATATAATTGCATTAATAAATAACATAGTAGATAACTCAGAGAGTAATCCCCGTTGTTTGATGGTAACAAAACTGAGCAACTGAAACCTCAGGATTTAATCAACTATGTTATATAATGATAAAAATAGCTTTAAGATATATGATGCATTTGTATGCATTATTGTCTTTTAATTTATCATGAATCTTTAGGATAGAATTTTTACTTTATATTTTAAAATGTGGAGATAGATATTTTCACACTTTTTCATTCATTTATTGTTTTAATTGTAACTCACCGTGTTGGAGTTTTTAATAACTCGTTAATTCTGCGTTGACATTGTCATAAGTAGTAAATAGTCGCAGCTTTAGAGCTATTACAGCGAATATACACCTTATATACTGTATGTGCTCATAAGAAGCCATATCATTCACGCGAAATACCCATTTGCTAATGTTAATTCTATGTAGATTTTTTATTTTTTAATTTCTATGAAGATTTTTTTAATTTTATTTTTTATTTATTGAGTTAAAATTTCGATTTTTAAAAAAAAAATTTAATTATATAATTTGTAAACAAAATCACATGATGAAACTTCTCATAAATATTATATATATATTCAAAATATGGGTAAAATGAAATCGTTATATATATTATTTGCAGAATTTCACTTTTTCTTTCACTCAAATAAATAGGAATATAAACGCTTTAATCAATCTTTGCTGGAAAGTGCTAGATTTTGAAAACAAACCAAAACATAAAATTTAATATTTCCTTTTCCAATTATGATTGAAACATGATTTAAATGTCATTTTAAGCAAAATAATAATAATAATAATAATAAATATTATTATTATATTGTTTATTTTATTTATTTTATTTTATTTTATTATTATTTTTTTTTTTAAAGGAAAGTTTGAAGGTTTTCGCGTCTTGAATTCAAGCTGGTTTTAATACTGTTTACGAAACTATTGCAAAATCAGTATTCATGATTCGAAGGGAAAATTATAAAAAAAAAAATTACTAGTTATTCCGATTTTTTTTCCCTTTCAGGTATGGATATTTTATTTTCAGCTGTGTGTCGATCTATCTAACTGCATTTTCAAATGATTTTTTTTTTTTTTATCATTATTATTATTCCTCGATCCAAAATGGGCTGATATCTTTTTTCAACTTAATTCTTTATTTTTTACTCAGAATTTTTTGAGAATTTTAAAAAAATGGGCTTCTTATCCACAATTTAAAAAAAAAAAAAAAAAAAAAAAAAAAAAAAAAAAAAAAAAAACCCAAGAAATTTCACATCTTTAGTTACAATAAAATAAACACAGATGCACAGACACAGGGTGACTCATATTTATCGAAACAATAGGCTATCTCTTTAAATATTGCCCCTAGGTACAATACTTACAGTTGCAAAGTTTCTTTTTTTTTTTCTTACTTATTTATTGCCTAAATGGGTAAGAATCAGAAAAGGGTGCAAAGTTTGATAAAATAAGTTGCAATTACACAGGGTGACTATTTAGGGAAATACAAAAATTAAATTTTTATACGGCCCTGGTTGGTTAATATTTCCCCTTAGAAAGTTTTTCCTTATCATTTTTTAATTTAAACAACAACAAAAATCTTGATTCCTGCAAAACTCAGAGAGTTATGTCTATTTTAATAATTTGCAGGGTTTCAAGGGATCAGACACAAATGGAAATGCGTATCATTCAATGCGCAATGTTACTGTAAAAGTATCAAGGAAATATTCATTTTTCATTTATTTATTTATAGAGTTAGAATTTTGAATGCTTTGAGATGGTTAACCATATAATTTGTATACAGAATCCCATCATAAAACTTCTTTTAAAAATAAAAATACATTTTTTTTTAAAGAGTAATTCAAAACTGTTATTAATCAAAGTTTCATTCGTCGAATTGAATTTTTTTCTTTTGATTAAGTATCTTATTTTTTATTTTGATTTAGCATTTTAAATAATATTTATTTTTAAAAAAATAAAATATTTAAAATAGCAATTTAAAACTAATCGGATGTGGCAATCCCAAAACTTCTGTCTCATGCATGTGAATATTTCAAAAAGCGCTACCAATGCGCGAAAATAAAATAACAAACTATGCTCATCATGCGAATTCTAAGGACATGAAATTCCATGCATTATTTCTTGAATTAGACAATTGCAATATTGGAAAAAATGCAACATAAAAAGCGCCACTTGTTGGGCAACTTATACCAAAACATAAAGTGCAATAATATTTATCAAGCTGAATCTGATATTTGAACCTGAATCTGAAATTTGTTGAAAAAATTCATGCATTAGCTCTTGGATTAGAACTATTGAAGGAATCGGGAAAAATTCAGCATAGCAACATCACCTGTTGGGTTATTGATGCTAAAATATAAACAGAACTAGTCCATACTACGGATTTACTAAATCTGAAGTTTAATGAAAATCCGCATATTAGTCATTGAGATAGAGCTCGTGCAAAAATCGTAAAATAATACAACATAACAGTGCCACCTGTTGAATGATTTACAACAATAACTGATTAGTTTCAATGTACATCAAGAACTATCTGAATATGCATTTTTATTGAACTCCGTGAATTACTTTTTGAAATAGAGTTATTTCAAAAATCCTGAAAAATGCAGCATAGCAGTGCCACATGTTAAGCAATTCACATAGAAATGTAAACAAAACTATTTCATATCATGGGTTTACTGAATCTGAAGTTTAGGGAAATCCGTGCCTAAGGATTAGGGGAAATCCTAATGAGATATAGATGTTGCGTAAATTGTAAGGAAAAAAATGCAGTATAGCTGCGCCATTTGTTGAGAAATTTACACCAAAAACAAATCAGCAACAATTTATATCAGGAACTACCTGAATATAAATGTTTAGCAAATTCAGTGCATTAATTCTTGAGATACAGCGCCCCCAAAACTTATGTCACAGACAGAGCCATATACTCATAAACAGACATTTTGAAAAAAAAAAAAAAAAAAAAAAAAAAAAAAAAAAAGAAAGAAAAACCTGTTTTTTGGTATCTCTGACACTTAAAACGTAAAAAACTGGAATTCGAAAATTTTCATGAATCCAATGTTTTTTTCATATAAAAATAAAAGAAAGTAAAAACATTAATTATGAACAAATTGGAATATTTTCTTTTAGACATCTTACAAAACGCACATAGATAAGCAAAATAAATGTTGCAAATAAATATTCGCATCTACCAATGAATCACTTTTCTTATTATTATCCTTCTAATAATTTTTCTTGAAGATGTGGCTATTTTTGTGATACTCTGCATATAAATGTGAGTAGTACTGGGTGCATAATTTATGCATACATATAAAACATATGAAGTTTAGCATTAGCCACTTCCACATTATTCACAAAAAATTCTATCATTCATCATGGGAGATCAATCCAAAATATTCATTGCCCCCCCCCTTTCCCCCGTCATAGCTGTACTCGGACCCTGTTTCTTTTATATTTAACAAGATACTTTGCATTTAACATTTCATTGCTAAGACTGTGGCAAACTCAGTAGTGCATTTTTCCACCCTCTCCCCCACCCTCCGCAGAGTACCAAGAATGCCGAAATAAATTAAAAATCATCATCAGGTGATATTATTTAATAAAAATATTCATTTTCTAAAATTGATCCGGAAAGGCTGTTATAGATTGTATACTCCCTCCTCGGTGAATGAAAGGGGGACAAATTAAAACAATCATTACATCTTTGAAGAAAAAAAAAAAAAAAAAAAAAAAAAAAAACGTGAATCTTAAAAATATTAATATTTGTATAAATGAGATCTAAAATTTAAACTAAATTCGAAGCATTAGACAGACTTTAATATATTTAAAAAGCAATTAAATTTAAAAAAATATATGTATCAATTAAGAAAATAATCAATTTTAAAAATTGTTTCATATTTAGTGTAAATAGTCTTTTATTTCAGACTTTAAAATGTACATGTATATTTAAGAAATATAAAATATCTATCACATAACTTATAACTCCCATTTGTCACTTTCATTTTTCAAATAAGCTTAAAACATTTTTTAAATGTTTAGAGATCCTTTTTGAAAAAGAAACTTGGTCAAAATAGAGCTTTTATTCAGCAAAGAGGGTGTTTTGTCCGGTGGAGTTTTTGTCCGGTGGGGATTTTGTCCGGTGGTGATTTTGTCCGCGGGGATTTTGTCCGTGGGGATTTTGTCCGCGGGGATTTTGTCCTGGACTCCTGCGCACTTGTTTTCCATGCCCTTCAGTTAAAAAACGGATTTACCTACGGCGATACGCATACAATGCCAATGCACAATCAAGAATTTGTATAGCTATAGCTTTACGTCTACAGCGTGGATATTTCTTGTAAGGAGGGGGATCTTAAATTCTTTTATCATTTTGATATGAATGAGTGATGGAATTAGTGTGCAAATAATGCCTGTTTATTTTTTCCCCCTACTTTGTACCACTGTCAAGATCATTTAGTTTTATTTTTTAAGGATGTTCTTAAGGGTGTTCTTAGGGCAACTTTGTGACATATGCTTTAATTTATTTTTGTTCGGAAATGCATGAAAATAGCAGGTGTTGTTATTCAGAAACTGTCTAATTGCACTCATTTAGTCAGGCATTCCAATCTTATAACTTTCTGTCAAAAAATGAATTTGTAAATGTGTCAAAATGTTTTGCGCTTGTTGAGCGGAACACCCTTAAATTCTTGCTCAACAAAGGCGAAACGTTCTGACACAATGACAGACACATTTTTAAACGTAAAGGTGTATTTGATAAAATAATTTTCCACTCTCAACAGTTCGAAATTTTTTGATGCATTTTCAGACACATTTTTAAAAGTAGAAACATGAAACTTGCTGAGGTGATTTTTCAAGAGATGTATAAGATGCTGTATGATTTCATTTTTCACTCATTTTATTATAATTTGATTTATAAACAATTATTTTCTCAGTAGGACCCTTTTTTTCATTGCAAATTCTCCCGCTTCAGAAAATTCGGGTCAAAATGTCCCCTTTGACAGCATTTTATTGCAATATTTTCTGCATTTATCAAAAAATCGATAAGCACGGCACATTGCGTAATTTCTAAATAAGTGAATTTGCTAGTTTGATGTGTTTGAGAATAAAAATGAATTTAAAAATAAATCGGAAAATAAGCAATTTGGATTAGAATACACCCGTAATAGTCCCAGAGCCGACAGCACAAAAACCTAAGGTATCAAGAACAACAACAACAACAAAATCCTTTATTTTATGGATAATCTTATAAAATTTAGAAGTCCCTTAGTTTGGGAATACTGTCTTATGTTATTATCAGTTTGTAGTGTTTCGATGATATACTCCTTCCCAATGACGCAGTGATTAAAATTGTTTATATTTGTAACTTTTGTGAAAAATCTTATTTTAGTTCACCAGGATTTGTCTAGTCTGCTATATTTCATAACCAATAACTATGCCATCACTCACTGCAGTGAATCACGGAAAAAAGCGTCCTGGAAAAAAGCGTCCCCGGAAAAAAGCGTCCCCGGAAAAAAGCGCACCGGAAAAAAGCGTCCCTTTTTACAAATCACATATTTAAATAAGTCTGATAATAGTACACATGGTTAATCTTAGAATATAAACACTAGAATGAGACGGTTTTATGAAATTTAAGTCTTTGCTCTATCGGGACTCAGATGTGCGGGGGGTTGGGGGGGGGAGCTTTAAAAGTTATCTCAAAACCTGTCATTGCTTTAATGAAAAAAAATTGTAAGGTATGAAGAACTAGATAATAAACTTTAGGTACATAAATGATTTTTTTAAATTCAGTCTCCCTTGTTCTCCTGTGGAGTGCAGCGGGGGGGAGGGGAGAGGGTATCTAAAAACTTTGAAATGTATCTCTTATATTTATTTTTTTAATATTATTTATAATTTGATTATTTTTATTATAAAATTACATATTAATATTTTATTATCTTTTATATTACATTTATATATTTATATTTATATAATATATAACATAATATATAATAATAAATATATTAATATAATATAATAATAATACAGAATAAAAAATTTATAATAAATAAGTAATAAATTAATAATACATAAACATAAATTAAATATGAAATTAAAAATAAATGTAATTAAATATTAGAAATTATACTTATTAACAAAAGTTTATTTAAAAATGTTAATATTTTATTAACTCATAGTAAATCAATAAAAATAAATGTATCAATAAATAAAATTAAATATTAAAAATCTAGTTTCATCAACAAGAATTAATTTTAAAAATGATAATATTTTATTAACTTATAGGACATAATAAAAATAAGTGTATAAATATATAAAATTAAATATTAAAAAATCTACACATTAACAAGAATTTATTTAAAAAATGATATTTTATCACCCGCCATTACTGATACTATCGTCATATACCTCCAGCAATCTCGCTACGTATCCCCAAGGGTACGCGTATTAAAGGTTGGGAACCGCTGTCCTACGAGAATGATATAAATGCGACATTTGTTGCCACTTTAGTTTTTATCATTTATTTATCCACAAGTTCAATATTTATCAATTCCTTGTCACTTTTTTCTGATCAGTTTTCGCGCTCTTGTTTTTCCAGTCACTTTTTTCCCTAAATTCTAAAAAACATTCCGAAAAAATGTTATCGTCTAAAGCAGTGATAGATTTGGAGTTTGCAGGCTCACCCCCTCCCCCCCCCCCACCTCCACAGAAGAACAAGGGTGGCTGAATGAAAAAAATATATATGAGTTGATATTACTATGAGTTAATAAAATATTATAATTTTTAATAAATTTTTGTTAATGAGTATAATATTTAATAATATTTATTTGTACATTTTTTTATTTTTTTATTTAATTTTATATTTAATTTATAATTATGTATTATTTATTTATTATCAATTATTTATTATTATTATTATTATTATTATTATTATTATTATTATTATTATTATTATTATTATTATTATTAATCTATTAATTATATTATTAATTATTTACAATTAATATATTATATTAATATATTAATAATTAATATGTATTATATAAGTATAAATATATAATATTAATATGTAATTTGATAATAATAATAAAAATAATAATCATATAATATATAAATTAATTATGTATAATTTAAATTATAAATAATCAAATTATAAATAATATAAAAAAAATAATGTAAGAGTAAATTCAGAGTTTGTAGACAATCGCCCTCTCCCCCCCCCCCCCCCAACCACCACCACAGAAAACAAGGGAGACTGAATTTAAAAAAATCATTTAAGTACCTAGTGTTTATTATCTTATTTTTCGTATCCTACATTTTTTTTTTTTCATTGCGGTAATAACAGGTTTTGAGATAACTTTTAAAGCCCCCCATCTTATTTTTCGTATCCTACATTTTTTTTTTCATTGAGGCAATAACAGGTTTTGAGATAACTTTTAAAGCCCCCCCCCCTTCCCCCACCTTCGCCCATCTCAGTCCCGAGAGAGCAAGGATGCTCAAATAAAACCGTCTCACTCTAGTGTTTATATTCTAAGATTAACCATGTGTACTATTATCAGACTTATTTAAATATGTGATTTATAAAAAGGGACGCTTTTTTCCGGTGCGCTTTTTTCCAGGGACGCTTTTTTCCAGGGACGCTTTTTTTCGGGGACGCTTTTTTCCGTGCGCTTTTTTCCGCCTACCGCAGTAATGATGATGTAGAGTCAATCATTTCCATTAAACTCAAGATCTTTCTCATAAACAAAAGCTTTATTCGAAAATTTTCGACGCCCACTTTTACCGTCTAATTCAATCATATTTATTTGTTTTTTAGGCTATCAAACGTGGCAACAACCTACCGAGGTTAATGCCGCGCATGGGGCCTATGAAATATTTTCTTCTTTCTTCAAGGTTACAACGCTACTAAATCCGATTCGAAATATATTCGCAGACGGCAATTAAAACCGGACCTGTTTTAACGTTATAGGCCTTCACTCCCCCTGGATAGATTTTCTTTTGTTGTAGAGGGGGAAACTTGTTTATTCCTTTGTACTTCTTTAGCTCTTTAAAATATTATATGGACAGCATCAACGTGTGCAGGTTTTTTCGCCCCCTCCAGCTGCGGCTCAATATTCTTTTTCAAGGTAAAACAGAAAAAGAAAAGAATGCAGTAAATTGGAAGATCCTTTTTCTCTTCTCTACATTTGGGGAGAAAAGTTTTCTGAGAAAATTGGGGTGGTCGCTGGTGGCCGAAAGCTGTTCTTGATGGACAGTGCAGGACTTCACGTAAAGAAGAGATCTATTTTTGGAAAATCATGCATCTTCAAGGATTTTCTTTAGAAAAAAAAAAAAAAAAGAAAATTACTGGAGGGGCGGAAGGTCTTTATCAGTTTCCCAGAAATACATTTGAAAGGACTTTAGGTGAAATGCAGAGAGGAGATGTGCATGTGGAAGAGAAAAATAGCCTTGTTCACAGAGGAAGGCGTTTTGATTTGGAAGTAAATTATAAACGCCATTGTTAGAATGATAGTGTTGGAAGAATGCGAGCCTACTTAGCTCATATGTCAAGTTGGGATTTAAAAAGGGGTATGTATGAAGAGTAAGGGAAAGAAAGATCCTGGAGGGAAGGGGGGGAATCTCGAAAATATAAATTTTCATTCCTGCAGGGCCAGAGCCAGTCTTTTTTTTTTTTTTTTTCCTCACCCGGGGCAAACGTAGATTTTAGCGCCCCCACCCCTCTTCTTAATTTCGGCCTGGATCTATAAATATATAAAATATACAAGGGGCTACTTCAGCTATGTGATAAGACCCGCAGGCTGATGGTAATCCTATGAAAGAAATTTGTAAACACATCTCGATCGCATTTCAGTATTTTTAAATGATTTCTTTTGTATTGGATAGCAGAAATCAATCTGTGCAAAGAATTTTTTTTAAAAGTTTATTTTATTTTATTTTTATTTATTTTTTTATAAAGATGTTTTTAATATCGAAACCGGTCTCGAAAGTAAAAGCATTCTCTTGAAAAAAAAAAAAAAAAAAAAAAAAAATTGGAAGCAAAATCGATAAAGTAAAAAACAGCAGATGTACAGATCAATCTCAACTATTTCATTAAATAATAAATAAATAAATAAATAAAATATTCAAGTGCAAAAGATATATCTTTAAAATTTTCTTTCACCATTTTTCCGTGTGCATTCAAATCAGTATGTACTCCCCAGTGTACTCAAATAAACCAAACGGTAAACGGAAAAAAAAGTGACCGGAAAAAAAGTTATCGGAAAAAAGTGACCTAAACTACAAAAGCGGAAAAAAAGTGACACGGAAAAAAGTGACAAGGAAAAAAAGTGACACGGAAAAAAAGGGACACGGATAAAAAGTGACAAGGATTGATTTTGGGGAATTATTATTGATTTTGGGGATTCATTGGTTAAGTTTGAAAGGGGGATGGGGGGGGGAGGCTCATAATTTAGGTAAATGGGTTTTTCATGCTGAATTAACTGTTTTGGTTCAATTTTTGGATATACGTTCATACTGAAAAGACGCTTGCCTGATTAGTTTTGGGAAGGGACGATTACCCCCCCCCCATCCGTCCTCAATTAGATGAATGGGTTTTTATGCAGAATTATCCAACTTGTGTCAAATTTGCATATAGGTTCTTTTCGATAAGGCTTATATATAGTATAAAGTGCCTGAAGAGTTTTAGGAGTTTAATGGTTAAGTATAGAAGGGGAACGGGGGATAACCTTTCTTAAATTAATGGCTTTTTACCGATAATTATCCGATTTGCTTCGAATTTTGGACATGGGTTAATTATGATAAGACGTATTTCTGATTATTTATGGGGTTCTTTTGCTAATTAAAAAGGGGGCGGGTGATTACTACCCCCGGCCTTAAATTAGATTAAAAAAAATATGCACACTTATCCGATTTATTTCAAATTTTGGATGTAGGATCTTTCTCATAAAGTAATTCCTGAATAGTTTTAAGAGTTTAATGGCTATGTATAGAGGGAGAACGGGGGAAAACCCCCTTAAGGGTGTATTCAAAAGAACGCTTTTCCACCTTCAACAGCTCGAAATTTTCCGATACAATTTCAGACACATTTTCAAAAGTAGAAACATGAAACTTGCTGAGGATATTTTTGAAGAGATGTACGAGGTGCCATGTGCTGTATTTTTACGCTCAATTCATTAGAATTTGATTTATAAACAATTATCTTCTCAGTATGACCCTTTTTTTCGTTCACAGATCTCCCGCCAGGGGAAAATCTGTTCAAAATGCCATTTTTGATTGCTTTTTTCGCAATATTTTCTGCATTTATCAAAGAATTGACAATTACGGCACCTTGTGTACTTTCTAAATAAGACAATTTCCCAGTTTGATGCATATGAGAGTAAAAATGAAGTTAAAAATAAATCGGAAAAAGGCAGTTTGAATCGAAATACACCCTTAAATTAAATAAATGGCTTTTTGCGCAGAATTATCCGATTTGCTTCAAATTTTCGATGTATATTCATTATAAGAAGGCGTATCTCTGATTAATTATGGGGTTCTTTTGCTAATTAAATAAGGGAAAGCGGGCGATTAATCCCCCACTCTTTAAATAAGATTTTTTTCTCCACAATTATCCAACGTATTTCAACTTTTGGATATAGGTTTTACCTGATAAAGTGAATCCCTGAATAGTTTTAAGGGTTTAATGGCTAAGTATAGAGGGATGAACGGGGGATAACCCACAAATAATCAGGAGTTCGCCTTATCATAATGAACGCACATTCAAAGTTTGAATCAAATAAGATAATTCTGCGTAAAAAGCCATTTATTAATTTAAGGGGGATTATCCTCCGTTCACCCACTGTATATGTCGGACGTTCCTCTCAGCCCGCACAACTTTGAAGAAAGTCCGTGGTAGTTATAGCTGCCACCACCGATATTACTAGGTGATATCGGTCACCCACTGTGAGGATTGTGTAAATGAACATTGACGCTGTCAATTAACTGAATTAACAGTTTATTTAGAATATATGTATACACTAAATACGCTATTTACCATTATATACAATTACAACTCGGATATATGTGATCCGGTTCAACATTAAATTAAATGCAGTAAAGGTTGGCTGTGTACTATTCGAATTACACCTTCCACCTCACACTCAATGCACGTTAGATTAACTTTATCGGAGATCACTTTCGAATCTCCCAACACATGGATACTCGGCCTGCACTTCTCGGCCCAGAGCACTAAACACCAGGACGTCTGTGTCCCTTGCTCTCCAGATACGCACTGCCTCCGCTCTACAACGCAGAGCACACCCTATCAGGACCTCTGTCCAACACTACTCTCTAGGTATGAACCCAGATACGAACTGAACTAATCTGAGATAAGACTTGCTCTTCTCAAATCATGGTGTTTCCCCAATGTCAACCCCCTTTGGGGCTTATCCATTGGACACATTCCACATTCCTTTCTTGATTAGTGACATGCTACTTGTCAGCTCATCATCCACATACCTCACTGACGGATGAACACGCCTCTCCGCAATCTCCTCTTTCTCACTCACCACCTGTAGAGGATTACCTGTCAATTCTCCCTTCAACAAAGAAAGAATGTCACCTTGAAAATTCTAGTACATAGCCGGTATAATATAAAAGAGATTAAGTTAGAGAAATAACGGAAATTCCAATCTTTAGAAGAGGTGGTCTCAGAACCTGACAGTATACTTAGCTATTAAACCCTTAAAATTATTCTGGGACTAATTTTATGAGAAAAAACATATATCCAAAATATGAAATATATCGGATAAGTGAACATAAAAAACAATTTATATAATTTAAGGGGATCGGAAAATCACCCGCCTTAATTTTTAATTAGAAAAATAACCCCATATGTAATCAGGGATACGCCTTATCATAATGAATCTATAATCCAAAATTGTAGCAAATCCTATAATTCTGCGTAAAAAGTAATTTAATTTAAGGTAGGTTATATTCTATTCCCCTTCAATACTTAGATATCAAATCCTTAAAACTATTCAGGGATCCACCTTATCAGTAAGAACCTATATTTAAAATTTGAAATACATGGAGTAATTCTGCATAAAAACCTATTTATCTAGTTTAAGGGGGAGATAATTGCTCGTCCCCCACCCTTTATAATAAGCAGAAGAACCCCATAACTAATCAGAGATACGTCTTATCATAATGAATCTATGTCCAAAATTCTAAGCAAATCGGATAATTATGCGTAAAAAGTTATTAATTTAATTTAAGAAAGGTTATCCCCCGTTCTCCCTCTATATATAACCATTAAAACTCTTCATGTATTATATGCTATATATAAGCCTTATCGAAAAGAACCTATATTCACAGGGCCCGACTTAGACAGTGGGGGGCCCTGGGGCAAACATTATTAGAGTGGCCCCCTTCTATCTTAAAAATGTTTGTGAATTATACTCAAGTGACTAAAATTAAAATTCAAACCTATTGTATGTATGCATAAATTTTGTACCAAGTACTGATTTCAGTATTTATATTTCACATCTTTATACATAATAACAGATGATAAATAATTTTAACTATTAATTTTCTTATGATGTAACTATTACTTTAAGGGAACGTGGGGCAGGGAAGCAAAGGGGGTAGGAGAAAAAAGACCCCTTAAAATTGAAAAAAAAAAAAAGAATTTTGGTAATATTTTGCTATTTTATATCATTTGGCCCTCTTTTAACAATAAACTTTTCTCTTCTTGGGGACCCCCTCAAACCGGGGGCCCGGGGCAATTGCCCCGCATGCCCCTGCCTTAGTCAGGCCCTGTATATTCAAATTTGACACACGTTGGATAATTCTGCATAAAAACCCATTCATCTATCTGAGGACGGATGGGGGGGGGGTAATCGTCCCTTCCCAAAACTAATCAGGCAAGCGTCTTTTCAGTATGAACGTATATCCAAAAATTGAACCAAAACAGTTAATTCAGCATGAAAAACCCATTTACCTAAATTATGAGCCTCCCCCCCCATCCCCCTTTCAAATTTAACCAATGAATCCCCAAAATCAATAATAATTCCCCAAAATCAATCCTTGTCACTTTTTTTCCGTGTCCCTTTTTTTCCGTGTCACTTTTTTTCCTTGTCACTTTTTTTCCGTGTCACTTTTTTCCGCTTTTGTAATTTAGGTCACTTTTTTTCCGATAACTTTTTTTCCGGTCACTTTTTTTCCTAGATTCAAACCAAACTGCCTATTTTTTGAGTCATTAGGGTTTCGCTTTCTATAATATACTACTTGAATCTAGGAAAAAAAGTGACCGGAAAAAAGTTATCGAAAAAAAGTGACATAAACTACAAAAGCGGAAAAAAAGTGACGCGGAAAAAAAGTGACAAGGAAAAAAAGTGACAAAGAATTGATTTTGGGGATTCATTGCTTAAGTATGAAAAGGGGATCGGGGAGAAGGGCTCATAATTTAGGTAAATGGGTTTTTCATGCTAAATTAACTGTTTTGGTTAAATTTTTGGATATACGTTCATCCTGAAAAGACGCTTGCCTGATTAGTTTTGGGAAGGGACGATTACCCCCCCCCCCCCATCCGTCCTCAATTAGATGAATGGGTTTTTACGCAGAATTATCCAACGTGTGTCAAATTTGCATATAGGATCTTTTCGATAAGGCTTATGTATAATATAAAATGCCTGAAGAGATTCTAGGAGTTTAACGGTTAAGTATAGAGGGGGAACGGATGATAACCTTTCTTAAATTAAATTAATGGCTTTTTACGCATAATTATCCGATTTGCTTAGAATTTTGGACTTAGGTTCATTATGATAAGACGTATCTCTGATTAGTTATGGGGTTCTTCTGCTTATTATAAAGGGGGGCGAGCAATTATATCCCCCTTAAACTAGAAAAATAGGTTTGTATGCAGAATTATCTTATGTATTTCAAATTTTAAATATAGGTTCTTTCTGATAAGGTGGATCTCTGAATAGTTTAAGGATTTAATATCTAAGTACAGAAGGGGAATAGAATATGACCCACCTTAAATTAAATTACTTTTTACGCAGAATTATCAGATTTGCTTCAAATTTTGGATTATAGAACCATTATGATAAGGCGTATCCCTGATTACATATGGGGTTATTTTGCCAATTAAAAATTGGGGCGGGTGATTATCCCCCCCCCCTTAAATTAGATAAATTGTTTTTTATGCTCACTTATCCGATATATTTCATATTTTGGATATATGTTCTTTCTCATAAAGTGAATCCCGGAATAATTTTAAAGGTTTAATGGCTAAGTAAACACTGGGGGAACGGATGATACCCCCCAACCCTTAAATTAATAAATGGCTTTTTACGCAGAATTATCTGATTTGATTCAAATTTTGATTGGGCGTTCATTATGATAAGGCGAAGTCCTGATTAATTGTGGGTTATCCCCCGTTCATCGCTCTATACTTAGCCATTAAACCCTTAAAGCTATTCAGGGATTCACTTTATCAGGAAGAACCTATATCCAAAATTTGAAATACGTTGAATAGTTGTGAAAGAAAAAAAACATTTTATTTAAAGAGTGGAGGATTAATCGCCCGCTTCCCCTATTTAATTAGCAAAAGAATCCCATAATTAATCAGAGATTCGCCTTCTTATAATGAATATACATCCAAAATTTGAAGAAAATCGGATGATTCTGCGTAAAAAGCCATTTATTTAATTTAAGGGGGTTTATCCCCCGTTCCCCCTCTATCCATAGCCATTAAACCCATAAAACTATTCAGGAATTCACTTTATGAGAAAGATCCTATATCCAAAATTTGAAATACATCGGATAAGTGTGCATAATTTTTTTAAATCTAATTTAAGGTGGGTATAGTAATCACCCGCCCTCCTTTTTAATTACCAATAGAACCCCAATCTAATCAGAAATACGTCTTATCATAATGAACCCATGTCCAAAATTCGAAGCAAATCGGATAATTCTCCATAAAAAGCCATTTATTTAATTTAAGAGGGGTTTCCTCCATCTCCCCTTTATACTTAGCCATTAAATCCTTAAAACTATTCCGGAATTCACCTTACCAGAAAGAACCTATATTTAAAATTGAAATACATGGGATAATTCTGCATAAAAACATATTTATCTAGTTTGAGGGGGAGAATTGCTCGTCCCCCCCCTTTATAATAAGCAGAAGAACCTGTAACTAATCTAAGATTACGCCTTATCATAATGAACTTATGTCCAAAATTTTAAGCAAATCGGATAATTATGCGTAAAAAGCCATTAATTTAATTTAAGAAAGGTTATCCCCCGTTCCCCCTCTATACTTAACCCTTAAACTCCTAGAATCTCTTCAGGCATTTTATACTATACATAAGCCTTATCGAAAAGATCCTATATGCAAATTTGACACACGTTGGATAATTCTGCGTAAAAACCCATTCATCTAATTGAGGACGGATGGGGGGGGGGGGTAATCGTCCCTTCCCAAAACTAATCAGGCAAGCGTCTTTTCAGGATGAACGTATATCCAAAAATTGAACCAAAACAGTTAATTCAGCATGAAAAACCCATTTACCTAAACTATGAGCCCTCCTCCCCGATCCCCCATTCATACTTAACCAATGAATCCCCAAAATCTATACATATAATAAAACAGTAGGACCCGGTGTGTCTGTACATTGAAGATAATTGACAAAAATGGAGTCAGGGCGATAAAAGAAAACCAATGAAACACAAAAAAAATTTTTTTGAATTTTTTGTCTGTCTGTCTGTCTGTCTGTCTGTTTGTTCGAGGTTATCTTCGTAACTACTGAATGGATTTTTATGCGGTTTTCACTAATGAAGAATGCACACTCCCGGGCAGTGTATAGGCTTTGTTTCATCAAAATCGGACAACAGACAAAAAAGTAACAAAAAGAAACAAAAGAAACTATTAGGTGCGCTGCTCACGTTTTTTAGTACATAACGTTTTTTAGTACATATAAAATCCAATAGATGTCACTGTGCGATTTTAAAACGCGCTATCGTTATGTTTTCGCCAGTCTACTTAAGTATGAGAAAGTTTCAAGCTGGCTGTCGTTCCATGTGGTTTAGTCGGTAGAACGTCAGTGCGCCATACTGATGGCCCGGGTTCGATTCCCAGCATGGAATTTTTTTTCACTATGTTGGCATTAACGCCTATAAGCAATTAAAAGAATTTGAAATATTGTATTCAAGGCGAATTTTCTCTCTGGGAAAATTTCCTTGCATTAATATGTCAGTGTAATTTTTTTTTCGATTTAATTTTTTTTTTCGAAACTTTGTTTTTCTTAAAAAATTACAGTAAATATTTGATATTTCCCAACGTTTTTTGAATGATCGACTTGCTTTTTTTTTTTTTTAATGTATGTCTGAACCTTATCTAACTACTTCTTCAAGATTTCTTTAGATAAACCGACCAGCGTAGCGGGCGAAGGCCGCTAGTGTTACAATAAAGTGAAGGCTAGGTTACATTTATATTATATTTAATTTACGGTAAGTTACTGTTAAGTCAAAGTTTTACAGGCAGGTTATGGTTACGGTACAAAAGTTTACGGGTAGGAATTTATCCATAGAGTGAACATTACGCATGATTTGATTAAAAATAACACTTACTTTTGTTAAATGGCTCTGAAATTATAATACTACATACCAACATTTTAGCTACCAGCGAGTATCGATTTCATTCATGGTATAGTCGGATTTAAGAGTGATATAATTAGTTTGAAATTCAAAATATTTCACTTGGGATTTCTATGTGAAAAAAAATAATTAGTTACATGACTTAACAGTGATTTTTGATAAATATCAACACTCTAACACAAAAATCACGCAGTCGTTGGATACATATTCCCTCCCGCGTTTCTCATCGCTCATTTTGAGTATTTTTAGAGCTTAACATTACATGTTTTTTAAACAGATTTTTCACACAGTCAGTGGCCACATATTTCAGACAATGCATTTCTGCATGTTTCGAGTTAATGATAAAATCATACAAATTCCAAGTTCGTTTAATATTGTTAATACGCACCCGGGCAACGCCGGGTGGGTCAGCTAGTCAATAATAAATTTCCAAAATCAATTTCTTGTCACTTTTTTCCGGTAACTTTTTTTCCGCGTCACTTTTTTTCGCGTCACTTTTTTCCGTGTCACTTTTTTCCGCTTTTGTAGTTTATGTCACTTTTTTTCCGATAACTTTTTTTCCGGTCACTTTTTTTCAGTTTACCATACTACTTTACTTAATATACTTTATAGTCGTTTCTGTCCTCTATTTGTCTGTTCGTCACAGAGTTCGTACACAAAAATTGTATAAGTCAGATACTTCAAATTTTGTGTACTTACAGCTGAATACCTCATTTTACATGAAAAAACATAAAATTTTGAAAAGTTTATTGTTTTAATTAATTTTTTTTTCTATCTCATCCATGCATTTTTACGATGTAAATTTTAATAGCGAATGGGTATTTTAATTTGACTGAAATAGCCTCTTAAGATGGATTTAATAAAAAGAAATTTCATATTTTGGGCTAGTTTAAGGGTTTTAGAGTTTTATTTATCTGACATTCATAATATTTTTTGAATTCCATTTTCTTTTTATTTTAAAACACTTTTGCGATTAATTAATGATTATTAATTTAATCAAGGCGATTCTGAAATCCTTTACTCAACAAATTTCTGACACCTTTTCTAACACATTTTAAGACATGAAACTGACAGGGCTGACTACTGAAGCGATATGTCTTTGGATCGCATACTTTCCGAATAAGAGCACCTGCCAATTTCATGCATTTATTAACAGAAATGAATTTAAAAATGTTTGGATTTGCCAACAGCCCGAAACATTCTGATACATTTTCTGATTCACTTTTAAATGCAAAACCCTATCGTAACGCGTGATGTAAACGATTCCATAGTCAGGGCTTTCAGTTTTTTTATATTTTTCCGTTAAAAATGAATTTGTAAATGTGTCAAAACGTTTTGCGCTTCTTGAGCGGAGCAGTTGAGATAAAATTTAAACACTTGAACGCAAATAAATAAATAAATAAATAAAATAAAATAAATAAATACGTAAATAAACAAAACTGAAAAAAAAAAAATCGCAAACGAGAGGTACACAGGAAGGGGGCGGGGATGTAACCCTGGCGAAAAATTATCAGTTTCTCTTTATCTCTTTAGTCTTTAATTATTTTCTGCTACGGTAGAGTGAAATTTATCTTTTTAAAAAATTAATCATAAACGAACAAAATTTTAGTGAAATAAATTTCGAAATGCAGGAAAGTACAATGTCCTCCCCCTCCCCCGGCCTCCCACCTTCCTTAAGGCTGTTCTTAAATCAAAAAGGGCCACTTTGTGACACAGGCTTTAATTTATTTTTGTTCGGAAATGCATGAAAATAGCAGGGGTTGTTATTCAGAAACTGTCTAATTGCACTCAATTTTCTGTTTTTTTAAAAACACAATAGATATTTCATAACAAGCCTTCAAAGTTGACGTTTTTGAGCCCATTTCCCGACGAAAGGAGAAAAACCGGTCGAAAAGCAGGAGAAAAACGGGTGATCGCGTGATCGAAATAGCTTAGAACTGGATAAATAATTTAACTATCATAAAATGGAAAGCTAAGTTCGATTCAAAATCGCTTCCATAATCAGGCATTCCAATTTTATATCTTTCTGTTAAAAAATGAATTTGTAAATGTATCAAAACGTTTTGAGCCTGTTGAGCGGAGTAGTTGAGAACAAACACCCTTAAGGGTGTATTCGAAAAAACGCTTTTCCACCTTCAACAGCTCGAAATTTTCCGATTCAATTTCAGGCACATTTTTAAAAGTAGAAACATAAAACTTGCTGAGGGGATTCTTGAAGGGACGTATGAGGTGCCGTGTGATGTCTTTTTGAGCTCAATTCATTAGAATTTGAGTTATAAACAATTACCTTATCAGCATGACCCTTTTTTTCGTTCCAAGATATCCCGCTTCGGAAAAATCGGTTTGAAAGGCCGTTTTTGATTGCTTTTTTTGCAATATTTTCTGCATTTATCAAAGAATCGACAATTACGGCGCCTTGTGTACTTTCCAAATAAGAGATTTTGAAAGTTTGGTGTATTTGAGAGCAAAAATGAATTCAAAAATAAATCGGAAAATAAGCAGGCACCATCGATCACCAAAATTTTCTGTAACAGAATTTAAGATTTATTCCTGCATAAGCCAGTAATTATATTTCCCATTTGTTTGCGTTCGATCTTCTCTTCAGTCGCGAGTTGCATGTATCTGATCCTGCGTCGGCTGATGAATCAATACACGTGAGTGGGAGCTCCCGTAAAATGAGTATTTTGGATTTCCCACATGACAATATGCAGTTATTAAATACGGAGACTATTTCTGATAGTTCTATTATGGTTTAAGAGAATAAATAAATATTTATAAATATTCTAACTATATCCACAGTTTTGTCAGATAAAAAATAATTTCTGAGAAACAACGGGACCAAGTGCTTGTTTTGGAATATTTTGTTGACAATAAAAATACAGGGTGTCCCATAAGGTGTTCTCCACTACTCTACTCAACAAGCGCAAAACGTTTTCACACATTCAGTGCCAGATTTAAGGCAGGGCATTCGGAGCACGGCCCGGGGGCCTCTGAAAATCAGAGCCTCTTGATTTTCAGAGGTCCCCCAATTGCTGCTGAAAGTTTTTCAATTATTGTCCTAAATTTTATGTAGTTTTAATAGCCCATGAAATTTTACATTTCATTCTACATTCTATTATATTTATATTGTATTTTTATAAAGTATATTTTATCTGAAACATCCATTTAATACTTTATTATAGTGAATATTTTCTTTTATCCTTATCACTTAAAAATATATTGTATTACTAATTCTTGTTTAATTCAGTTCCTGTTCTCTACATAACATATCATTTTGGGACTGGTGAGCGCAATTTGCAGGCTGTAGAGACCCTTAATATTTTAAATAATTGCTGCTTGGAGCTGTCGAAAATTTATTATTAGTGTGATGAATTTCATTCCCACGCTTCCAAAATTACCCCCCACGTCGGGAATACTCGGAGAATTCTCAAAAGGAGAAATACATCTTTCTCCACTCTCAAAGTAGACATAAGAAAGTCAGCCGCATTCCATAGAGCACTTAAAGTGAACTCTTCGACTAATGCATATGGCCGTTCCGCCGATTTTAGACCCCACGAAGATGGACCTTTGAAGTGTTGAGAGAGACCGCTATGGCGATGATTTCCACAAGTAGGAGAAAGATATTTCTCCCGAAAAGGCGACTGCTGTGCAAGAGCGAAAGAGGCGGGTCATCCCGAGGGATGATGGATGAGGGAAAACGGGATAAATAGAGCGAGGAGATGCTCTAAGAGACTGGTTCTGTTCGGATGCTGAGCGTGGAGACGGAGGAGTTGGCTCCTCGGACACAGAGAGAGTAGTGACCGGTGTCTTACTCTAGGAAACGAGTTAGTAGGCAGCTAATACCTATGGTAAAGGACTTGTGAAGAACAACTCCGGATAAACTTTTATTATATTAACGAGTGGCGGTAAAGCTATTTCAAACGGTGTACAAACAATCTTTCAATCTGTTGTGGAGAACCCATCTTTTATTTTGTTATAAGTGGAATAGATTTCCTTGTAATGAACTAAATAAATTCTAGTGAAATCTGATCCAGCCTCTTGCCGCTATTTTTCGACCCGCTACCACACAACGCCGACTGGAGGTCTTATATTAGTTATTGGTATTGCATACTTTATGATTCCAGATATATAGACTTGCATGCGAAAAGATAAATAGCACCACAGTTTATTATAATACATCTACTCATTTAAATTCCATAATTGTGAAATAATTATTTAAAAGTAAGTTATCATATTTAATTTTTTAATGGACATTTTAAAGTCAACAAATGTTATTTTACTAATACCTTTTTCATTGTGTTTAGTCAACCTCTCTGTAAATATCGGTGTAAGGGGGGGGGGGCTTAAGCACTGTGTCCTGGGCCCCCAGATTTATTAATCGGTCCCTGCACACATTTACAAATTCATTTTTTTAACGGAAAGACATAAGCTTGGAAAGCCTGACTATGGTAACGATTTTGCCATGTTTTCCATTTTATGATGCCGTATTTTCCTGCATTAGCCGGCATGCCGCAAAATTCGAGATAGACCAGATTTTTTCTATATTAATCCCTGCTCTTCCCTGGCATATAAGAAAAAGCGAGGGTCTTCGAAAACGGAAAGGAATGAATGAGGCTTATTAGTTGTATTTAGTAGCATAATGGCTGTATTAAATTAAAAATGTAATCTTTAAATTATTATTATTATTATTATTATTATTATTATTATTATTATTATTATTATTATTATTATTATTATTATTGTTATTATTTTTGCTGTTAAAATCATATAAATATTTCGTTATTTATCAACTGACACTACCATTTATTTAGTGTACTTAGACAGCAAAATAAAAAATAATCTAAAAAATTACACATTAATTCAGTATAGCAATAATTTAAAATAAATAGTTTCGCGCAAAGAGGCTGCTAAACTTCCTTTTAACAGAGCCAAACGTACATTTTAAACATATTACATATTTTACACCCAAAATGGTATTTGTTTACATCAGTCGATTGCTGGAGGTTTATTACACTAAATATTGGGGCGTTTCCTTACACTACTTTTGGTGACAACTTAGTTGCCACCATTTTTGGTGTAAAGTTACACGAATATTTTGTACAGTGTAGCAAAACCTCATATTTTACGGAATGCCTGTTAAAGTTGATTTTTTCCGGTACACTGGTGTACAGAGCCGGATTAAGCACTTATGGGGCCCTGGGCTACTGGGAATTTTGGGCCCCTCCTTACGCTATTGGAAATCTTGAGCCTCCTACCACGATACTGAATATCACCCCCTCCTCAAATACACACACACACACGTTTGTTTTGTTTTTTTAATCCTAAAATACAAATATTAGATATTGAATATGCATAATGTTAATCAATTTTTTTTATCTTTAATGGTGTTCTTAAATTCGCCTTTTTTCCACAACCTTTTGACAAAATTTGCGCTTTTCCTGTGATCTTTTTCCGAAATTCGCGTTTTTTCTGCGATTCTCTGTCAAAATTCGTGTTTTTTCAGCGATCTTTTGACGAAATTCGCGTTTTTTCAAGCGATCCTCTGTAGAAATTTACATTTTTTCCGCGTCTGTTTGACAAAATTCGCCCTTTTTCGCGATCTCTTTAAGAAACTCGTACTTTTTTGCCATCCTTTGATGAAATATGGATTTTTTTGCGGATTTTTGTCAAAATTCGAGTTTTATCGAAAATCTTTTGACGAAATTCGCGCTTTTTCGCTGTTCTTTGTCAAAATTCGCGTTTTTTCGGTTGCGCCACTTTAAGTAAATTGGCTCTTTTGACTAGATTTGCGCTTTTCTCGCAAACTTTTAATGAAATCGCGCTTTTTCTGCCACCTTTTGACAAAATTTGCGCTTTCTTTTCGCAGTCCTTTATCAAAATTTTTTGGCGATCCTTTGTCGAAATTCGTGTTTTTTAGCGGTTTTTTGTCAAAATTCGCTCTTTTTCACGATCTTTTGACTAAATTTGCGCCTTTTCCCGCGAACTTTTCAAGAAATCCTCACTTTTTCTGCCCCACTTTGACAAAATTCACTTTTTTTCGCGATTCTTTCTTATAGTTTGCGTTTTTTTGGCGAATCTTTGACGAAATTCGCGATTTTTAGAGGTTTTTTGTCAAAATGCAAGATTTTTCACGATCCTTTGACAAAATTCGCTTTTTTCCGTGATATTTTGACTAAATTTGCGCTTTTCCCCGATGCTTTGCCAAATTTCGCTCTTTTTCCGCAAACTGTTGACTAAATTTGCGCTTTTTCTGCGATCTTTTAAACAGGGCCGTAGCAAGGTGTTTTGAGGCCCCCCCCAAGAAACAAATTTTGGGCCCCCTTCTCCCCACTTTAAACTGAGTTTTTTGAGAAATATTTAAAGTTTCATTATTATAATTTGAAACTCATATTGAAGTTTCTATATGAGTTTCAAATTATAATAATGTAATGAACAAATTTAATAGTTAGCATGAGTATTTTAAATCATTATTAAAATTATTATAAATTTCATAACTTTGCGAAAATACGAAATACATATGCATTGCTTAAAGATCAATTAATAACGTTAAAATAAAATTTGTCTAAAACAATTTTACAAATAAGCACATGATGCTAAGATTTTATTACAAAGTATAGGAATTAAATAGATTATATAAACACATAATTCCAGCAGTTTGCTATTTAAAGGGCTATTTCAGTTACGCGAAAAGACCCATTCGCTAATGCATGGAAGAATGGAATAGAATACTATGTAGGCATGGGATTCGTCCACGGATTTGCGATTTTCCTGATTTTTTGTCATTTTCCGCTTTTTTTATTTTTCATATCTTGAAAGGATTGCAGAAATAACACGACTTTCGTCAAAAGATCGCGAAAAAAGCGTGGTCTTCATAAAAAAATCGCGGAATAAAAAACGATTTTCGTCAAAAATCCCCCAAAAACGCTATTTTTGTCAAAATATAGCAAAGAAAACGTTATTATCGTCAAAAGGTAGCGAAAAAATTCTACTTTTATCAAAATAACGCTAGAAAAACGCGATTTTCGTGCAAAAAATCTTGAAAAAACACGATTTTCGGCATAAGATCGTAAGAAAAACAAGATTTTCCTCAAAAGATCGCAATAAAAACAAGATTTTCGCCAAAAAATAGCGAAAAAAAAGAGATTTCCGCTAAAAATTGCCGAGGAAAACGCATTTTTCGTCAAAAAATCGCGAGAAAACGCGGTTTTCGCCAAAAGATCAAGAAAAAAATGCTATCTTCATAAAAAAAAAAAATCGCGGAATAAAAAACGAATTTCGTCGAAAGATTCCGCAATAAATGCAATTTTCGTCAAAAGATCGCGAAAAAACACTATTTTCGTCAAAAGGTCGCGAAAAAATGCTATTTTACGAAATACGAAATAAATACGAAAACAGCGAGAGAAACGCGGTTTTCGTCAAAATAACGCCAGAATAAATATAGTTTAAAAAAAAAAGCACGCTTTTTAAGTATATCAAACTAAAAAGTGAAAAATAATTCGTACTATAAGCTGAAAACGAAAATAGATGAAAAATACTATATTACTATAAAATCATTGTTATTATAAAAATCAATTAATAAGCAATAAATAAAATTATCGTGGAAAAAAAACGTGGGGTGCTCCATCTACCATGCTCCATCTATCAGTTCTTAAGAAGCACCCCACGCGTTTTTTCCACGATAATTTTATTTATTGCTTATTAATTGATTTCTATAATAACAATGATTTTATTGTAGTATAGTATTTTTCATCTATTTTCGTTTTCAGCTTATTGTATGAATTATTTTTCACCTTTTAGTTTGATATACTTAAAAAGCGTGTTTTTTAGTTTTTTTAAACTATATTTATTTTTTACTTTTTAGTTTGATTACTTTAAAAGCGTGGTTTTTAGTTTTTTTAAACTATATTTATATTTAATACAAAAACCAAATTAATCGGTTGGAGAGTTTCAGAGTAATTGGTGAACATACATAGAAAAAAAATACATACGCGTCGAATTGATAACTTCCTCTTCCTTTTCTGAAGCCGGTTAAAAATAAAAATTGTAATACGGAATTTTTTTTTTAATTTTATATAGATGTAAATAATGTCAGGAGTGGGGTTCGAACCCACAATCTCTTTCGAAAAACAGAGCTTCAATCCGGTGCCTTAGACCGCTCGGCCATGCTGTCTACACTCCATTCAGTGAACGTATTCAACACTTTTAATTAGCGAAAAATCACTAATTTTATTAGTTTTTGCCTAATTACTAAAAAAGTACTGAACCAATTTCGATGAAACTGAAGTGGTGCCAATTCGAGAGTATCGTCTTTCATTTAACACCATAACCAAGTTAATCGGTTGCATGGTTTCGGAGTAATCGGTGAACATACATAAAATAAGGAGAGTTACAAACTCACAAACATACAGGTGAAGTTAATAAAAGCGGGGTAAAAACGCGAGTATCATAAAAAAAATCTCGAGAAAAACGCGATTTTCATCATAAGACCGCGAGGAAAACATTACTTTCGTCAAAAGATCGCAATAAATATACTATTTTCGTCAAAAGGTCGCGAAAAAAATGCTTTTTTTATCAAAATACCGCGAGAGAAACGCGGTTTTCGTCAAAATAACGCTAGAAAAGCGCGATTTTCATTTAAAAAAATCTCGAGAAAAACGCGATTTTCATCATAAGACCGCAAGGAAAACACTACTTTCGTCAAAAAATCGCATTAAAAATACGATTTTCGTCAAAAGATCTCGAGAAAACCGCGATTTTCCGCATAAGATCGAGAGGAAAACCGCGATTTTCGTCAAAAGATAGCAATAAAAACACGATTTTCATTAAAAGATCTCGAAAAGAACGCAATTTTCCTCAAAAAAGATCGCAAAAAAACGCGATTTTCCTCAAAAAGATCGCGAAAAAAATGCGAATTTTCATCAAAAGGATTGCAATTATAACGTGATTTTCGTCAAAAGATCGCGGAAAAATGCAAGTTCCGTCAAACGATTGCAGAAAAAATGCAAATCTCGTCAAAGAATCGCGGAAAATTTTTTCCAATAGTAATGTTTTCAACAACTTTTTTTCGCAGCTGAGTGGCAAATTGAAACATTAATTTGACATGTTTGAATAACTAATGTTTTAAGTGAAAATATGTTAAAATTTAAATTGGACAACTAGATGTGTAAAAAATTGCATCAGAAGTAAGAACTTAAAATAGAAACTTTTATTTAATAATTGCTTATAATATTTACATAAATGGATTCACTTCGACCATATCTCACTCCCAAATAAAAAGTCAATAATATAAAACAGGATTCAAACAAAAATACTGACAATTTTGTTGCGAATAAAGTAACCTTCTTAATTGTCTATACGTGCGCTATAAAAATAATTTCTCAGTTTCCGCTTCACGCGCTTTTTTTATAACTTTTTGGACAGATTAGTATTGTGCAGTTAATGTGAAGAATGACCTATCTCCTAAGAACATAATATTCAGATGTTTCAAAAGAAAACACCCTTTTGTCGCTAGCAACTCTATATACAAAAACTCATGGCCAAAAAGAGAGGGGCAAAAATTGAGTAAGAAAATAAGGATTTCCAGTTTCTTCATTTTTGAAATCTAAACAAGGTTTTTGATAAAAACAGAGCCCAGTTAAGGATATGGGGCCCCCGGAGTAAACATCATTCTGTAGCCCTCCCCTCCCCCCCTTCTAGCTGTCTGTAGATTTTTTTGTGAATAATGCAGAAGTGGCAAGTACAAAAAAATAAATAAATAAATAAATAAAAATAAATAAATAAATAAATAAATAAAAATAAATAATAATAATAATAATAATAATAATAATAATAATAATAATAATAATAATAATAATAATAAAACATATTGTATGCAGGCATAAATTTTGGTACTCGATAGGGCTCACATCTATATATTAGAGATACCAAAAATTTGGCCACAACTTTAATTAAGAATATTAATTTGATAATTATAGAAAAAATTATAAATTGGTTGACACAAATATTTCTTTGCAAATTTTTACTTTGCTTACCTACGTACATTACAAGATGTCTAAAAAAGAAGGCTAAAAATTGGTCATAATTGATGATTTTAACTTACCAAGTTAGGAGGAAACATTAATAAAAAATTTCTTTAAAAAGCTATACGATACTATGTTGTTATAATTAAGGCCTGACTAAGTAAGGCCCATGCAGGGCAACTGCATCGGACGTCGGGTCTCCGGATTGAGGCCCCCCCCCCCACCCCAAGGGCAAAAAGAATTTTTTTGTTATGGATAATTAATAAAAAAGGCCAAAAGTCACAAAAATTCTTTATTTATCTGTTTATTTTAATCTTTATGGGGCTCTTTTCTCATCTCCTTTGCTTTCGAACCTCATGCTCCCCCCTTCTCCCCTCAATGTAACAGTTACATCACAAGTGTATTTACATTTTAATGGTTCACATTTATCCTTATATTTCCATAATCGAAGAAAAAATGTATTCAATAGTTTCTTAACGTTATCTCTTTTGTGCTATTCTGTATACAAATGCGAATAGTACTTGGTACGAAATTTACATATACAGACAATTAGTATAAAGTTTAGTTTTAGACACTTTGTTTTATTCAAGAAAAAAATCAAAAAGGTAGAAAGGGGGCCTCCCTGAATTACGTTTACCCCAGGGCCCCTCACAATCTAAGTCGGGCCCTTGGACCCTGGTTGTAATAAAATTTTAATCATTTGTTTTCTAATGATATAGTTCGTTTTCTGCGTATTTGGAGGGAATACTGGAAACAGAGAGGAAAAGGGGAACCACACTCCCTTTCTAAATCTTTGAAAACTTATGAATTTTGACCACTTTTGGCACATTTTAAGCATTTGGCATCCTTTAATGGAAATCCTAAATATTGGGGACCCCTTTAAAAAGAGGCACTAGAGGGAACTGCCCCGCATGCCCCTGGATAAGAAAATTTCGATTTGAAAAAGTAAAAACATTATTTAAAAGAAGTATTTTCTTAAATTTTCACTACAAATAAACTTCGGTAAAAAGGTCGATAGAATCGATTAGGGGCCCCCTGTCTTCGTCGGCCCCCCCCAAATGGGGGGTATGGGGGGCGGTCGCTACGGCCCTGCTTTTAAAGAAAATCGCGTTTTTCCTTAGCGATGAAATTCGCGTTTTTTTACAATTCTTTGTCAAAATCGCGATTTTTTGGTCATCCTTTGACGAAATTCGTATTTTTTCCGCGACCTTTTGAAGAAATTAACGCTTTTTCCACGGCCTTTTGAAGAAAATTGCGTTTTTCCGCGATCTTGATTAAATTCGTTCTTTTTCGTCGAAATTCGCACTTTTTTACGCGACCCTTTTCGTTTCGTTTTCATCGCCACTTTTGTTAAACCTGGAAATTTTCAGAGATACAGACAGCAATGACGTCAAATGGCAATTCAAATTAAGTTGCAAAAAAAAAAAAAAAAAAAAAAAAAAAAAAAATAACGGCAATTTCGCGCAGGTCTTACACTTCTCTAATTGTTTTAAACGAAACTTTGGTACAACTTAAGCCTCTGCTGAGGGCCCCTGGCTGGTTGGGGCCCGGGGCTGCAGCCCTCTTAGCCCCCCCCCCCCCCTTTAATCCGGCGATGCTGGTGTAAATCGATTTTTTCCGGCAATCCAGCTAATGCGGGGGAATACGGTAAATTAAATTAGTGATCGAGTTATAAGCGTATCGATCACGTGATTATGCGCTTTTCTCCCTTTGACATACTGGTTTTATTGTTTTCGTGGGGGAATGCAGTTCAAAACGAAAACTTTGACGGTTTGTCCTAAAAAATCTATTTGAAAATAAATAAATAAAACCAGAAAAATGAGCGCGATTCAGTAGTTTCCGAACAACAATACCCAGGATTTGATTATCCAAAAGCCATTAGAAGCACGAGCTTCCTCTCTAAAATTACAGAGGGCCTCCAAAATGGCTGTGAAATGAGTCTTCTAATTCCCATTTTCATTTTTTATAGTATTTTTAAAAAAAATTACGAGGAGAAAGTTTACCTGATGCATAAAAAATCCCACATACTGCTTCAGAAAGCTTATTTATCTGGGAAATATTAAGGAGACGGCGACGTTATTTTATTTTATTTATTTATTTTTTTTCATCATAGCAATATGAAATTTTGTGCATATAATTTAACCAAAAGCAGATAGAACACCTTCAAAAATAAATAAATAAATAAATAAATAAATAAATAAATAAAATAAAAGAATAAAAAAATTAAATAAATAAAGTAAAAAAAAAATTAAAAAAATCCAATTGTATTAAAATTTAATTTTTTTTTTTTTAAATTTTAGAACGAAATTTTAAAATGCTCCTCGTGTTTTAATTTTTGAGATTTTTTTTGCTTTTGCATTTTTATCACTTAAAATCTTATTATAAAGAAATTTGTGTAAGATTATTTAATCTCTTGAATAGTTAATATTTTACAGATTTTTTTTTCTAAATTCCACATCGATTTTCATCAAAATTTTGCCTTTTAATAAGTGAAAAATCATATTTGACTATCTTAATAAAGACGAATTTTAAAAAACTAACACAATTTCTTTTCAAACAATATCAGGATACTTCCTTATCAATTTCATAAATATTGATCAAAAAATTATGTCGCAAAAAGTATTTCAAAAATCTAAAAACACTGAAAAATTAGTTTTGAGAAAAACAGATTTAAAGTATATAAATACACTAACATTTATTGTTTATTTCTTAAAACCTTCATAAATGATATTTTAATAAGAAAAAACTGTTTTGGTACTATTTTACCATAGAAATAGACCTTTTTTGCGACGATTTTGCTCAAATAAAGGTCCACTGTCCCCTTAATGTAATCAATAGGATGTTCATTCATCATATTACATCCTAATAAACTGGTTAGAAACGACTTGGGTACTTGAGAATACAGCTATATGTACTAAAACTACATGTAATATATACAGGAAACACAAAAAAAATGTTTAATGTAATATGAGGGCACGCTTGTAAGCACTGGGAATAATATTAGTAGTAGTGATGGATCTTTCATGTAATTGAAGAATTTAGAAAACTTTTCCTAAATGAAAGGGGGCCCCAAAATGATACTGTGCTTCCTTTTGATTTAGAGGTTAAACGGGTTCTGACAATACCTTGTTTCATGATTAAAACTTATGTCGTAAAGTTGCTTTTTTTGAATTAAAACACCCTTAATGAGCACGTAGAAAGTGTTTTTAAAGTTTAGTCATATATGCATTTTTTGCTTTATAATTTGCATTCATGTCTTGACTTAGTCATGACTAATAAATATAAATTGTGAACTTCATATGAATAAAGAGCATTCGATACAGCTCAAACTAATGAGTCATGTTGAAAAATTTCAAAGGATGAAATGATATTTTTGGAATACCGATAGTTTTGACCGAGTTTCGGTCCGGCCGAATTTTCAGCAACATTTTTACCGAAACTCAGATTTTCGGCCAAAAGTGAGAACAAAAACCAAATCTTCATGATCGACGATCTCATGCCTGAAGTATTATGCTTTTAATGTTGAAAAATGATCAGAAAACGTATAAGAAAGTTTCGCTTTCTTGAGTAAAAAAAAAAAAAAAAAAAAAAAAAAAAAAGGAAATGGGGGGGAAAAAAAACCCTACTTTGATTCATTTATAAAAATTTTCCAAAAATCAATCAATCTTTTTTTTTCTTTTTTAAAGCTGTGTTTTTTTGAAAAATTCGTATTAGTTAAAATTTAAACTAATCAATAAAAAAAAAAAAAAAAAAAAAAAAAAAAAGGCCAGTTTTGGTAAATGTGTAAACAATTTTATGAATTCAAATTCCGATCAACTTTGAACATTTTTTGCGTTGAGTATTTAAAATGAACAAATTACGAAATGATTCCTATAAAAAAGGAGAAATTTTCCATGATAAGCTTTTACTAGTGTGGATTTAACAAATGACAGACGCCAGATTATCACAGAGCGAAATATTTTATCAGATTACTTAAAATTTTGGTCGCCATAAAATATTAATAAACATTGAACTGGTTTTGAAATTCTGGAAATCTGTGCTTATGAATAATAAAAATTAAGCTGGAGTTGAACTGCTTTAAAAACTGTTTATGACACTTCCGGATATACCACGCAATAAAATTGAAATCGCTAAAAGCTTAATGTAGAGTTTATTATATGAAAATGGTGAACTAGATAAATGAATAGTAAAATTTTAAAATAACAGTTTAAATAGGCGTAGATAATCAAGGAATGTCTAATTGAAATGCAAAATTAGACGGACAATATTTGAATTTGTATTATATTGAAGTAAACTCTGTCTAAACAATTTCTGCGAAAATCTATCTAATGCGGAGCAATTTTTAATACAATAAACGGTGTATAAGGCGAAATACTATTTACGATGGAAAATATTTTCTGTTGCAGTCAATTCCGCTTTAGTTTACTTTAGTTTCATTTAGTGTACGTCTTGTACTATTAACTGGTTATAAGACCTCTACTAAAACCACCTCATCAAGTTTCATGTTTTCGCTTTTAAAAATGATTCTGAAAATGTATCAGAAATTTTCGAGATACTGAGGGTGGAAAAATATTGTTTCGAATACATTTTTAAATATAAGAAAATTATCTGGATTTTCCGGAGATTTCAACAATACATTCAATGCACTGTTGTTCAAAATACACTCGTTTTAAGGGGCAATATAACAGAATGAAATGAACCACCCAATCTCAAAGTTTCCTGTTCGCAAAGGACCTTTAAAAAGATTACGTAGGGAATAGCCAGTGGTGTACTCCAAAAAACCGCAATAGCTATTTCCAGGATATTCCCTGAAGGCGAATCCCGCAAAGGGGATTTCTCCCGGAAAAAGTGGATTTTTTTCTTCCTTTTCCTTCCGGAGAATAGGAATTAATCTTCCATAGCGTATTTTTAGGAGACGTAAGTTACTGCAGGAGGGACCAAAGATAATTAATTTCAAAAGATTGTGTTTGTTCAGGGAGAATAAAGGCGAAAGGAATGGTTTATTACATTAGGACAGAATGGATTCCATTGTATTTAAAAGAATGAAAATGAATACATTTTCAGGTTTTTGTTGTAGGCTGTAGTTCCTATTTGTCATTGTTATTGGCCATGTTTCCATTTCTGGAGGATACAAAGAGAGAGACAGACAGATAGACAGACAGAGAGAGAGAGAGTATTTTTGACACAGTCATGGATTTTGTTGAAGCTTTTTTGGTACTTATATATTATCTCAATTTGCATTTTCTCCATGACTTACTTTTTGGCTATAAAAAGGCAACCTTGGTGCTATTTACAGTTAACATGCTTACAAGGAAGGTCTCCATACGGGCATACTCCGAAAAATCTGAAATAATCACAGAATGTTCATCTCATGAGGGTATATACGTTTATAAAAAAATTTTCGGCGGAACCTCCGTACCTTGTCCGTAGAAAAATAATAATAATTTCGTTATTTGGCGATTTATCATCGGTTGGCAATGAAAAACAAATTCAATTTTTTTTTTTTTTTTATGTCAGATGCATTTTAAAAGAAAAAAGTTTCATGCTCAACGTGTTTAGATTAATTAAATATCTTTGGTTTTCTGAGCTTTAGCTTGTTTTAAGTTTAATTTCATTATATTAATATTTATATGTATTTACATTCAAATTTAACCATCAAAATTTGAGATTTTTAAACTAAATTCAAATTTAAATTAATTAAAATTAATTCAAGTTCAAAGTCCAAATGAGCATTGTCAATTAGATTTCGTTTCTATGGAAACATCCGGCCTTTATTTTTGAATACGCTTAAATGTATGAAAATTATTTTAACGCCAAATATTCGAAAGTATTTTATTTTTTTACATGTTTTCTACTGCAATTCCGCCGCTAATTTTCACTGATCCTTTATTAGATAAATGAGTAGTTTAATTACTATTTTTTTCAAAAAAATCTGAGTATGCCCAGTATGTAGACCTTCCTTGTTAGTTGAAAATAAATAAAAACATACAGTGCCGAAACTAGCCTTTTCTATTGCACCCGGGGCAAACATGGATTTTGGCACTTCCTTCTATGCAAAGTATATTTCAAAGAAAAATTTTATATGTAGATTTCTCTTTGAAAGTTATGAATGACCGAACAGTCTGTGCCGAACATGACTCAACAGTCTATTCGTAAACCGATCTGTACGGTATACGAGCAGATCGGTCAATGAATACTTTATCCAGAGATTTTTATGTCGGATAACAAGCACGTGATTAACGAACACCTCATAAAACAAAGCAGGCAAAACTCACAAAACAAAGCGAGAATAAACAATGCTGTGTTTCAGATTTTCTGAGCTGTATTTAAAACTGTTCTCAACTGCTTTGTTCAACAAATGCAAAATGTTTTGACATACTTACAAATTCATTTTTTAACAAAACGATATAAAATTAAAAGGCCTGACTATGGAAGCGATTTCAAATCGAGCTTTGTTTTCCATTTTATGATAATTAAATTAACTATCGAGTTATAAGTGATTTCGATCACGTAATCATGCATTTTTCTAACTTTGTAAGATTGGTTTTTCTCCATTCGTCCGGAAATGCAGTCCAAAACGCCAACTTTCACGGCTTATTCTGAAAAACTATTGCGTTAAAGGAAGAAAAAAAAAAAAAAAAAAAAAAAAAAAAAAAAAAAAAACGAAAAATTAGTGCGATTAGATGGTTTCTGAACTGAACAACAACACCTGCTAGTATCATGCATTTCCGAACAAAAGTTAAGTTTAAATTTATGTCACAAAGTTGTCCTTTTTGATTTAAGAACATCATTATTTGCATCTATTGTCGATTTAGAGAAGATTTTAACAGATGTATACGTATGGTTAGATTAATTCATGGGCTATCGGAAGTTTAGGCCCTACATAAGAGTCCCCATAAGAATCCCTTAGTCCCCAAATAAGAATGAACAAATCTGAAACACTACTTTTTACATCTTGTGTCCCTTCTTAAAGAAATATTTTCAATAATAAATTAATTATTTTAATTGAAATTTAGATCGCAAATTACTAATCGGCTCTAGGCTCAATCCGAGTTTTATCGGGTTCTTAGTGTATACCAACGTTTATTTCCAGTGTTTACTTTAGCACTCGGCAGCTCTTAAAATTTCTCTCTTGTTTATTTCTATTTATAATTGCTCCTTTCTATTCGCCATATCAAAGTTGGGAATGTGATACTTTCGCAAGTTATTATTATTATTATTATTTTGAACTGCTACATATTTATTACAGTCGGACGTCTTTTTAAATGTCTACACTAATCATTTTTTTTTTTATCAAAGCACTTTAGCAAAAGAAAACATTGCAATATAAAGCGCTTTTTTCACCACAACCTGAATGAAAGGAACAAGAGCTAAATACATTTGTAAGGGGGGAGAGGGGGGGGGGTCCGAAACACATTAAATTTTTTTTTTACTGAGTGAAAATTTTCAATTTTTTGTGATTACATAGCTTAAAAATAAAGTTTTATAAGTATGTTTCCATAGAGCCTGGATTCTAAGTTTTTGTGTCCAGGACACTTTAAAATTTTCGTGCCTTCTTTGATTGGATAATTTAGTGATTCTAGTCAAAACATTAAGTTTTCCGAAAATTTTAAAAAAGTTTGCAGGAATACATACATAAAAAAAAACTCCTTTATTTATTGAAATGTGCTTTTAACCATACATTGAGACATATTTTTTGACATTTCATCTCATTAGCATATCAAATATTACATTCTTTTCACAATTATGATTATGTAATAGAAATTAAGATGAAATTTTGTGCCCTTTAGAAATTTCGCCCCCGGGTGCCCGTGCGATAGTCAGGCCCTGTGTTTCCATATCCAAAGCAGCTACTTAGCTGATAATTTAGGGAATTTATTTTCATTTGTAAATACAAAAAAAAAAAAAAAAAAAAAAAAAAATGCGTATTAATATTTGCATAAAATTTGCACATTTTATTAGATACTAGGAATCAAGAATACTCAAGAATTTCTCATTTTCTTATAAAAACAAAGAATCAATAAAAAACTGAGCATTTTAAACAAGTTAAGAACTGGGCAGATCTTGAAAATTGCATCATGAGGGAGCAATTGGCTGTCGCGATCTGAAATAGTTTAAAATCCCACATTTTCAGCAGATTTCCCGAAAGATTCTTTCTCTTTATCGAGAAATCGAAACGCTGATTAATCACATTTATACTGAATGTATGCACTTGCAAATGCCTCACATCTGAGATTGAAAATGAATTACTGGATATGGCAGAAATTATCCACTTTGCATTAAAATAAAGCTTTAAAGAGTCATAAAATTTCTCATTGTTCAGCAAGGGATAAATTTGAAAGAATTTAATGCAAACCGGGTGATCCAAAAGTCAGGCGAACTTTAAAAATGAACAATTCGAAAACGAATCAAGATACAAAGATACGGTTTGCACCGAACGGATGGAGAAGAAACCGGGTTTTGTGTAACAATGAAAAAAAAAAAAAAAAAAAAAAAGATTTGTTGGCGATCAACAAATGGCGCTATAGTGTTTTATTGCACCAAATGATGATTTACAAATGAAAAAAAAAAAAAAATATTGACACATTACAAGTCAGCTCAATTACAGTTAATAAGTACTACAGTAAATGTTCAATGTACTGTCTATCATTCATAAGTGCAGCTGTGAGACTAGGCACCACACCATTCACAGGATTTAGTAGCATTTCTTGCGTTTTGCAGATACATTTTGGCGGATGGCATCTTTCATTGCTGCTAATGATGCCATTGGTCACCAACAGAACTATATTTTTTTGGTGTCACACAAAACCTGGTTTCTTTTCCATTTGTTTGGTGCAAACCATATCTTTGCATCTTGATTCGTTTTCGAATTATTCATTTTTAAAGTTCGTCCTGACTTTTGGATCACCCGGTATTTCATATTTAAAATATGCTTTAGAAATTTGCTGCATGATCACCTTGACCTTCCTCTTGATTCCGCCATTAGTGCTCACTCTCAGTGATGCCCAATGGGGAATTTCTGGACCGTTAGTCATAGATATATAGTTCCAGTTACAAAAATCTTTCGAATGATGAAAAAAGTATTTTTAAAGTGATTTGGATCAATAAAAATATTTCTTAAAAAAAAAAAAGAAAAAAAAAAGCAATTAAAATTTTATACGGTATTTGGTCCTGTACGTTGCATTGAATAAAAATATTCTGTTATTCTGATATGTGAAATTAAAAAAAAAAGGCTGATTTTACTGTGTTTACAATTGACCGAGTATTAATTGTTTAAAGCTGAAAAATCTTTTTTTGCTGCAAAATAGGGCCCATTTAAAAATTTACTCGAAATATGAATAATCCTCACATGAAAAAATAATAACTATCATAGTTGAGAGTCAAATTAACATAACAATTTAAATTTGAAGCACGTTTGCATTCTGACATATAAAAGCAATATATATGACTTGTGATGAAAATACACTGAAAAAAAAAAATTACACTTTAAGCGAAACGTTTAATTTCTGAAAAGAAATTTCAGGTTTCATTTTATTCCGTTTTGAATATGGAACATATTAGAAAAGACTGGAAACCTTTCTGCTGCTATCTGTATTTTCGGTTATTAGCGTTATTAAATAATTTTTTTTCATTCTCAAAATGAATTTATTCATTTCAGGAAAGACAACTAGTTGCCATTTCCAAAACAGAATCTATGCATTTTTTTTTTTTTTTTTTTTTTTTTTTACAGTGTATTTTTTAAAAATTGTTAAAAGTTGTAAAAAAAAAAAAAAAAAAGAAGAAGAAGAAGAAGAAGAATTTTTGTTAAATGAAATGATAAAAAGCAACAATCGAAATTCTTTACAAAATAATACATATTTCAAAATGCTATTATATTCTCTAATCTAAAACTTAATGAAAACTAAAATTAGCTTAAAAATTCTTCATGACTCTCTTCGACTGCAATGCAGAAATGTACACGGGAAATAAATATTTCTAATACTTTAGGCACTTTGTATATGACTCCTCAAAGCATGGCTCAGTTCACCTATTTTCAGGTGAGAAAAATTGCTATAAAGTCATGCAATTCAAAGTTTCACAATCCGGTCATTTTAGGGTTAAATAAACTGACTGTTTTGTTTTGTTTTGTCTTATCTGTTAGTATAATAGGCATTTTTTACTTAATATCTCTAATTGGACTCGGGTACCGTCTAAAAATTTAAATTTTGTAGCGTTTTATAAAAGGATCAATTGATAAAAACGACTTAAGGCTACGGTGGACTTTCAAAATCCCAAAAAATCATCAAATTGTCGAATTTTCATTTTTAGTAAGGTGGTCTAGTGTAATAACGCCAGGCGGGGTAATAACACCAAGTGCTAATATTTTGCATAATTATGAAATAATCTTGTAAATGACACCCATGTGCTTTGCGCAGAAGGGTTTTGAGTCATATAAATCGCAAAAAAACAGCTTCAAGTTAATTTGTTTCATTTTTAGGTCTTATTGTTTTTACAAGCAACTAAAATTAACGCTTGATCTAAAATTTGCGAGATACGTTTTGTGATGTGAAGACTATTTTTTTTTTAAATCCCGAAATACTTTGTTAATTACATAAATTTGTAGTACATTTCGAGGACTTTCAAAATGTTGTTGAAGATTTTCGATATCTTCTCGAGATAATTTGTAATTTAAAATTTACAGCGCAATAACTAGAACGGGGTAGTAACGCCAATCCTGGGCATTAATACCCGGGTTGATTCCCTACAGTAACCGTGCTACATCCTAAATACTGACTCAAATAAACACAGTTAAAACTGTGCAATGTTTCTAATAATTCTATTTAAGCGGTCCTATTTAAGCAAAAAGTAGCTTACGGTCTGATATTCTTTTGCCTCATCCTCCCCCCCCCCCACACCACACCTTTATTTTTCTTTCACTTTCACAAAAAATTGAACATTAGCTTAGAATGCAATTTGTCAATTTCTAAGTTTGTAGAGTTTGTATTTTTAGACTTGGGCAATCTACATGCAATTATTCCATCTTATTTCTTAGTTTTGTTTGCATGGCGTTATTACCCATATAGGTGGGTAATAACGCCAAATAGCATTGGTCAAGAAATCACGCCATTACATTTTATGAATACATATCTGTTTAATAATTTTTTTTATATAGATACTCAATGAGCAGCTGTATCAAATCACATATTTGTTTGAAAAATACAAACTAAAACTGAGCCGTGAAAATTGGTAGAACCTTAACGTGGCGTTATTACCCCAGGGTACCTTATAATAACATTATATGAACTCCCTGCTATTGAACACAAATTTTTTTTTCAATTTCGACTATTTTTACTGGAGTTAGAAGCATTTTTGTCCAATCAGCTGATTGCTCCACGACGCTTTGTTTACTCTTTTGCCGATTCACACCCTTAAAATTTAGCCTAGTTTTTAGTTTTACCATACAAAATGTTATTATTTTGCACTGAAATTATTAATTTTGTGATTTCGCAAAACAATACTTTAACTGTAACTTTTAACTGTTTCTTTAAGCGTTTGTTTACAATGTATTTAGAGGAATTGCTTTTTGTGCCCAATCTTTTTAGCGTAAATTAAAAAATATCAGTATAATTAAAATATTAAAAATATTTAATATATTTAACAAAAATTTGTACAATAAGATGTATTTATACCATGAATATTTCTAGTAAAATTTGAAAAAATTTCATTAGAAAATACAAAATGTTATTTTTGAGAAGATTTTTTAAAAATCAGATACTTCTCGTCCTTTGCATGAATGAATTACTGTCGGAGCCACATATTTTATGTGAATTTACCATAAAAACACAAAACACTTACTTATAAGCTAGAAATGATATTATATCCCTTAATAGCTGAAACTGTGTCAGTAGGAAAATATTAAGCAATTATAAACCAAGGCGCACATTGAGACGCAGCCAACACGCGCGGGGCAGGTTCCCACGTCACGCGATTTTGTAAAGCATTGAAATGAATGGAAGAGCGCATATTGAGACACGCGCAGTTTTTCTGACGCAGGTCCTGCCTGCCACTTGTATTTCGAACACAGTTTCCAGCATTTCGAGTGCGAGTGCCTCATGTGTTTGATGAAAATGGAAGCGCTTTTCGCGCTTTTTCCGTTTTATATGATACCATGAAGATTATTTCAGGGCCAAATTTTGTAAATGACTAATATTATATAAAATTACGTTTTCTGTTTTTTTTTTTTTTTTTTTTTTTTTTTTTTTTTTTTTTTTCAGAGTAACAATTATTTTTAAAAAATCTTGTTCAATATAAAAAAAAATTGTATGGATAACAAGAAGTTTATTAAAAATAACTATTTATAGGTGGGGGGAGTTCTTTTCATTTACCCGAGAGAAATACTATGAAATTTTATAAATGGCTATTATATAAAATTAAGTTTTGTTTTATTTTTTAGAGTAATAATTATTTTAAAAAATCTTATTCAATATAAAAATTTAGGAATAACATGAAATTAATTGAAAACAATTAATTATAGGGAGGGGGGGGGGGAGTTCTTTTAATTTACCCGAGAAAAATACCATGAAAGTTTGTAAAATGGCTATTATATAAAATTAAGTTTTCTGTTTTATTTTTTAGAGTAATAATTATTTTCAAAAAATCTTGTTCAATAAAAAAATTTAAAGAATAACATGAAATTTATTGAAAATAACTAATTAAAGGAAGGGGGGGGGGTTGTACTTTACGGATACTTGGGTGCCAGTGATATGCATATGTATCACTGGAACTTGGCTAACAAAAAAAAAAAAAAAAAAAAAAAAAAAAAAAAAAAGGGGGGGGGGAGCCTAAAAAATTGTCTTTAATACATTATGGTATGATTAAAATATTAAATTTTATTACTTAGCATATCAGTTAAATCAATAAGTACTGTAAACATTACTGAAAGTTGACCAACATTCCAGTAATGGAAACTGGTTCTAAAACTTTAAAATTAAACGAAATTTTGCAAATGGTTTTTATTATTTATATGAAATTAAATTTTATATTCTATTTTTCACAGTAATGATAAAAAAAAAAAAAAAAAAAAAAAAAAAAAAAAAAAAAAAAAAAAAAATCTGGTTTAATATTAAATATTTTATTACTCATATTAAGTAAATTATAACGAGCTGTTAAAAAATATAGATATATATATATATATACAATATATATTCTTAACCCATTATGGTAAACAATTAAAAAAATAAAATTTTGTTATTTTGTAGCAGATCGAAATTAAAACATGCATTTTTTGCAAGAAAATAAAGAAGATATATATTAAATAAAGCCAGCAATTTAGCTCAGTTATTAAAATTTTCAACGGAAACAGTAATGCTGTGAAACATTATTTTCTATATGAAACATGAAAAAGAGTGTTAAAGAAAAAAAAAATACTTTTTATTGGTTATTTTCTTTATAAACTAAAAATTTTGGAGGGATCTATTAATAAAATATTTAATATTTGTTATTTTATCTATCATGAATAGTTTCATTTTTTCTGTATGAGAATAAATAATAAATACATTTTTAATACTTTAAAAGAAAATTATTACATCAAAGAAAGGTAAATTACACTTTAAGTATATTTTTAGAATTAAAAATTGTATTGAAGATAACAATTCACAACGTAATATTTAAAAATCCTAAGAAAGAACTAGTTGTTTCTTGTATATAAAATGCAAAACGAAATTTGTTTCACACGTGTACGTCAGCAAGCGAACGTGGCGAAAAACTGAGTCGTAATATGCGCACACACTACCCTACCCCGCGTAGTTTTTACCCGAGCAATGTCGCTTCAACTGCGCGTGGCAGCTGCGTCTCAATGTGCGCCGCGCCTAACCACTGTAGTTACTAAAACCTGTTTTACTCAGAAAGAATATTTTCGCCGATTTCATGATTTCAAAATGTTCCATGCGAAATTATTTATGCCCAATTTTCCTGGGTTTTTGTTTAAAATGCTCCTTATGTATGTGTTAACAAATGTTACTAGAAATAAAATTTTTTAGACGTATGTAAATTTCTTAAATTTCAGTTATATGAAATTTTTAATGATTTTTTAACGGAAAATACAAAAGAATTAAGTTAAAATCATTTTTTTAAAATGTTTTAGGGGAGACTGGGGTACAATGGTCCACCCCCTATTTTTTATATTAAATCTGTTTTTGAAAGCTTCATATTTTAGTATATAGATGGCAGTCATGAAGTAGTAAAAAGAAGTTTCAAACCATGTGCATAGCTGACATTTTAGCCATTTTATGCTTGTTAATTGATTTGACACAGGGGGAGTAAGGCAAAAGTAAATATTTTCAGTGAAACATATCTTCATTTATTTATTACAGATTTGTAATTTGAAAGACATTGTGTGGCAAAATAAAAAGGTAAGACAATACATTATTATATTTATTATAGCTAAAATAATAGAATTCTAAATTTCTTTTTTTATCATCAAGTTTTTGTGAAACTTCCATATGGGGTACAATGGACCATCAGAAACTGGGTTACAATGGACCATGGTCCATTGTAAGCCAGTTTTGTATCCCATGTTTTTAAAAGTTAAATATTATTTGTGAAATTCAGAATTAATAAATTATTTTACTTATGTGTGTAGATTAATTAATGATTCATGTTGTGTAATGAATTTTTGAAATATTTATCTGTATAATATATGCTTTCAAACTTAAAAATTAGCCCAAATTAAGAATTAATAAATTATTTTATTTCTGTGTGTGAATTAAATAATGATTCATGTTGTGAAATGCATTTTTGAAATATTTATCTATACAATATAAGCTTTCAAATTTAAAAATTAACCCAAATTGAACACCAAAAATTAGTAAACAAAATATTTTGTGCATTTGAGGGTTTTTTTTTTTTTTTTTTAATTTCATATAATTTGTTAATTCAATATTCCTGCACTTATGCATACATGCATCCATAATAAGTTAGATTTAAATAAAATAGTAGAATGAGAAAAACAAAAATTATATCTCCCTATTAGTTTGTATCTGGATATAATAACTAAATAAGGTAAAATTCATAAAAAAAATACAGATGATGTAAAGTAGACAGAAAAAAATTATTATATTTTTTCCTTAGTGATATATTTAGATACATATATTTCATATTATAAATGTTTATATTTAACTTTAAGTGGCATCATTGTACAAAAAAGATACATATTATTTTTCATATTTCTTTTAGCAATGCCAAGAAACAAGCCTAGGAAAACCAGTAGAGGTTCTGTGCCACATGAAGTTATGGAACAGGCTGTAAAATGTATTGTGGATGATAATAAACCTAATTGTTCAATCTGCGACCAGTATAATGACTTAATGATAAAAAAATAAAGAAAAAAAAATTACTTTAGTTAGAGCTAAAAGAGAGAATAAACAAATAAAAATGAATAATAAAATATGAATAAACAAATAAAAAAGAGTAATAAAATGTGAATAAACAAATTATGATATAGTTTATCTTTCTTATTGTTAAAAAATGAACTACACTGATATATTTTTATTCAAATTACAAGTGGTCCATAGAGCCCCATGCTGGGGACCATTGTACCCCGGCATTGGGGTACAATGGTCCACTTTGTCACTTGTTATTTAAAAAAATATTTAAAAAAAAGTATGTATAATTATTATTTTTGAGTTGATGCAGTATAAACTTTAATGTATAGGTAACATGCATGTACTTGATCAAAAGAAAAAAAATCAATACTTTAAGAGTAAACAGTCAAAATTTGCAAAAGTGGACCATTGTACCCCAGTCTCCCCTACAAGTAATATGCTAAAAATGCTTAGTAACATTTGTTAACACATACATAGAGAGCATTTGAACAAAAAATCAGAAAAATTGGGCATAAAGAATTTCGCATGGAGCACTTTGAAATATTACCATTTTTTGTTAATTTAAAAAAAAAGAAAAATCTGTATCTCAAAAACTATTGAATATAATTTAAAAAGAAATTGTGAAATAAAAGATATACATATTATGATTATTTTTGAAATTAAAAAAATCATTTAAAAATTAAAAAAATTAGTTTTGAGAGTCCGCGAATGCAGGCAATTGCAGGCCCTTATTACCAAATGGGCAAATCGGGACTTTGCCCATGGATCCCAGACCTTAAGAGGCCTCCAAACCCCTACATTAAATTATAAAATATTTACTTTCTTTTACCAATCCCAACTCTTCCACATGTTGAAGTTATTAAATTCATCTTAAAATAATATAACAATATGCTAAAGTTATATAAAAGAGTTTTGTTCTATACTGAGAAAAAAAAGGTACTTTTATTAATTAAAGTATTCAATTTAGAATTGACTGAACTAAGAATTTTTTCCTATTTATATCCAAGGTGCGAAAATATGTTTATGCATTACACATACACTTATGAGTGACCATCAGTTCTTTTTGAATAATGTTGCAATGATTTTAAAGGGCCCCCTAATTTATATTTGCCCAAGGCTCCAAATACTCATAATCGGGCCGTGGGCGGTAAGTGATCTCATTCAGAAACTGTACGATAGAGCTATTTTTTTCCTTGTTTTTCTGTAAAGGTAGAAAATATTTCATAAAATGCTGCTAAAGTGGGCTCTTTAAGCGGATTTTCCGCAAAGGAAAAAAAAGCTTTAACCCTTTCGGGTTCAATTTTTTTTTCAATTTTTAGAAAAGAAAACTATTTTTATTTTACTAACATTAACACTAGCTATCCAAATAGATTAATTAGTATTTAACGAATATTTCATGGTCTGAAACATAACAAATGTTATTGCTTTGCGTACTATTCAATTAATATTCATATCAAAATAGGCTAAGGAAACATAACAAATGTTATTGCTTTGCGTACTATTCAATTAATATTCATATCAAAATAGGCTAAGGAAAATTTTTTGGAGATGCTTAGAAAATATTGTATTACACTAAGATTTAAGTAATATTACACATTTCCAACAGTTTTTGCGCTTTATTATGCATGATTCTCACAGAAAAGTAACTTTTATTTTAAACTTAAAGAGTGAAAGGTACATTTAAAATAAAAGAATCGTAAACGGCGCAAAGAGAATCAAGCAAATAATAATAATAATAATAATTACTTAATGCTTAAACATAAGTAAAGCCATATAGTAAATGCATAAACATATACTAACATTACAACAAGTATAATAGTAGCAAAAGCATTTCTTAAAACAAAATAATATTTCATTAAAATACATCTACTATTAATAGTACATCAGACTCAAAAAGATTTTTAAAAAATATTTTTTTATATATTTTTTAAATTAAATATATTTTTTTCTTTTTTATAACAGAAGAAAAAATGACTAAATCAGTTATTTAAACAAGGCTTTAAGAAAAAACTGAAGTTTGAAGCTGTTTCCAATTTAAAATCGTGACTGAGTCACTAAAACTAATAACATTCAAATTCCTATTCTCAGGATGAGTGTGACAATAGCAGCTTACATCCTTCCCGTTTTTCCATTTCTTTCTTTCTTTTTTTTTTTTTTTTTTTCCTTAACGGCATTTATGCGCTCTATAAATAGAAAGTAAACCGATTGATTTTTGATGCCTTATAAAAATCGATTACTGACCTGAAAATAGCACATTCATTCTGATATTTTCTACGCTGGATCAAGGAATGAATGAATTAATTTTAGCTATCACCGCTCATATGGCTGGATTCGTGTTAGCTATTAATAGTTAACGTTATCTGTATGAAAGGATTGTCTTTTTTTCCAACATAAAAAATGTTTGGATATAATGTTTGATATATAATGTTTCAACCTACGGTGTAAAAAATTACGTAATGTTACAGGGTTCGTATACTTTCAAAGACTTTTTATCAGAATTTTCGTAAAGAAATATTTGCCTTATTTAACGAAAAAGAAATTCATCTTCAGATATAGCGAGCAGTAATTTACAAAATTTTTGTTACTAAAACACTTAATTAACACGTTAAATGCTGTGTCAGTCACCGATGACTGACTCTTTCCGTTTTTCGCCGTGTCAGTCACCGGTCACTGACTGTATAAAATATGCTATAAAACTAAAATATTTATATTGTTTTAAGTAATTACTGAACAATTATTTAAAATTTATATAATATCACATTTTATGTTATCAGTCATCGGTGATTAACGCACCTTAAATAGAAAGTTCAGTGTCTGTCATCATGGCACTTAACGCGTTAAAATCCCCTGAACTCACTGATGCGTACGAGCCCTGAGTTACTCCACAAAATTAGTCTCCTTAGTCTCCCACAAAATTAGCCTTGCTGTCTCCATTTTATTGAATAATTTAACCGATGTAATGGGTGTTAGGTTACACTAATGTGCAGTACTATACTAGTCATATCAGTTTAAATTATACCATTATAAGTTTACCATATTAAGTATAAAAAATAAAAATAAAATTCTGAAATGTAAGCGAATGGTGAAAATGGCCCATACAATTCGTATGATAAGTTTCCAAGGAATTAATTATTTTAAAATGAGTATATGCATTTCGATTCAAACTGCTTATTTTCCGATTTATTTTTGAATTCATTTTTGCTCTCAAATACACCGAACTTTCAAAATCTCTTATTTGGAAAGTACACAAGGTGCCGTGATGGTCATTTCTTTGATAAATGCAGAAAATATTGCTAAAAAGGCAATCAAAAACAGCATTTCAAACCGATTTTTCCGAAGCCGGAGATCTGGGAACGAAAAAAAGGGTCATACTGATAAGGTAATTGTTTATAACTCAAATTGTAATGAATTGAGCGTAAAAAGACATCACACGGCACCTCATACGACCCTTCAAGAATCCCCTCAGCAAGTTTTATGTTTCTACTTTTAAAAATGTGTCTGAAATTGTATCTGAAAATGTCGAGCTATTGAAGGTGGAAAAGCGTTTTTTTTAATACACCCTTAAGGACTGTATCCAAATTAGAGTGCAGTACTCGATTGTTGACCGAGAAAGCCCCTTCTTGATCAAGGCATCTTAAGGTGCCCTTCAAGAAGTTTTTGAAGATTGCTAGATTTCAGGGATGGTATAAGAAGTTTCAAAATATCTAATCACTTCAATCGTAGACATGACCATCATTTTGCCATTTTTTAAACATAATTTGAAAACTACTTGGAAGAAAAATTTGTAATTTCGAATTTCCATAAAGCATGACTCAATAAATCTAAATTCATCAAAAAATTGCAGGTTGCAATTTATATATATATTTTTAATATTAATTTCATAATCCATATGATAGAATTATAAAAATTGCAAATTAAGCATATTTATGTTCGGGTATTTTAGTATTATTGCTACATTAAAAATTAGTACATTAAGAGTACAATTTCAGGAGAGTTAATAAAAACGTAATATAACATTAGAAGCACTAAATTTTAAACGTTTATAGTTAAAAACTTATTATTAAAATGATTTGGAATCTGGTATCTAGGCATAATTTGAACTGAATATTAGAAATATCTTGTTAAAATTGGGTACTGCCATTTTAAAAAATGAAATTTGGGTTCATTTTAATATCTAGATGGCCACCATATAATTATGCATAATTTAAAAATAGACTTTATTTCCAAACTTTCTTTCGGTACTAATAACTTTTGCTTACGGTAATTTATTAAAGAATTAGTAAGGAGTTTTTCTTTTTTTTTCCACGTCTATGTACGTTAGTTTAATATTTTTTTTTATTACTTTAATACCATTTTGTAGCTTAATATGTTCTAAAACGTAGATGGAATAACTTTTAGCATATTATATTTCTATTTGTATTAATGCATTGGTTGTTTGAAAAAAAAAAAAAAAAAAAAAAAAAAAAAAAAACACACACTCGCGATGACGAATATATTTATTCTACTGCAGACCTGGGGAAGCCAAAGAATTTCGTATACAGAGATTAATTTACACACATCTAAATCTAATACTTGAAACACATTCGATAACATGATGCCTTATCTCGTGATATATGAAATACATCTGTAATGCCTTGTTCTTAAGGCATTACAGATATGTTCTTCAGGCCCAACTGCTCTGTTCAAGAAGCGCAAAACGTTTTGTCACATTTACGAATTCCTTTTTTAACGGAAAAATACAAAATTGGAAGGCCTGACTATGGAACCGATTTTGAATCGTATTTTGTTTTCAATTTTATGATAATTAAATTACCTATCGAGTTATAAGCGATTTTCATTACATGATTTCGCATTTTTCTCCCTTTGTAAGACAAGTTTTTCTCCTTTTGACGGGAAATTCAGTCCAAAACGCCCACTTTCGCGGCTTGTTCTAAAAACTCTCTTGCGTTAAAAAAAAAAAAAAAAAAAAAAAAAAAAAAAAAAAAAAAAAGTTCGGCAAGATAGTTTCAAAACAACAACACCTGCTAGTTTCATGTATTTCCGAACAAAAATAAATTAAAACGTATGTCACAAAGTTGCCCTTTTTGATTTGAGAACACCCTTAAGGGAACACCTTTGAGATCAAAAGGTGTTCACACTCAAATCAAAACGGGCAACTTTGTGGCATATACTTTAATTTATTTTTGTTCGGAAATACATGAAACTAGCAGGTGTTGTTATTCAGAAACTGTCTAATTGCACTCAATTTTCTGTTTTTTTAAAAAACACAATAAATCTTTCATAACAAGCCTTCAAAGTTGACGTTTTTGAGCACATTTCCTGATGAAAGCAGAAAAACCGGTCGAAAAGAAGGAAAAAACCAGTGATCACGTGATCGCAATAGCTTAGAACAGGCTAGGTAAATTAATTATCATAAAATGGAAAATTAAGTTCGGTTCGAAATCGCTTCCATAGTCAGGCATTCCAATTTTATATATTTCTGTTAAAAAATGAATTTGTAAATGTGTCAAAAAGTTTTGCGCTTGTTGAGCGGAGCAGTTGAGAACAACCTTAAATGATTTTTTCTGACAAATACGCATAGTCTCTCCAGTTTCAGTGATCAAACTTCGACATTAGGAAACAAAAAATGCGAGACAGAAACTTTAAAATCCAGATATAAAAATTTAATAAATCCTACCAAAACCGAACCTGTCTTAAACGTAAAAATTTTACTGTCTAAAAATATCGTTCAATTGTACCTGGTAAAACAAAAATTTGTTTAAAAAGGAAATTTTCCCTGCCACTTTCAATTTTCTCTTACTAAGTTTTGCTAAAGTAAATGGAGACAATAATCTTATACGGCAAAACTTGCAAAGTGGAATCGATTGAAACTGAAGCAAGATTTCATTTTAACAGGTATAATTGTATTTCTATTATAGAAACAATGATTCTTACGGACTCTTTTACTCTTAAGACTGTTCTTAAACCAAATAGTGCAACTTTATGGCATAAGTTTTAATTTATTTTTGTTCAAAAATGCATGAAACTAGCAGCTGTTGCTATTCAAAAACTATCTATTCGACTCGTTTTCTTTCTTTTCTTTGTTTTTTTTTTTTCCCCCAAACGCAATAGATATTTCAGAACAAGCCTTCAAACTTGACGTTTTGAACGCATTTTCCGGCAAAAGCAGGAAAAACAGTCAATGAAAGGGAGAAAAATGCTCGAAAAAAAACTTTTAAAAGAGAATTCCGTTACAAAAAGGTTACGTTTGTAAAGTATTTGTTAAAGAAATTATATTAAAATTTATAAAAACATAAGTACTAGAAGTCATAAAACATTCGGTTTTAGGCAGGATTTTGTCTGAGCAAGTACATTTTAAGGCCTACTCTGCTCAACAAGCGCAAAACATTTTGACACATTTACAAATTCATTTTTTAACCAAAAGATATAAAATTGGATAACTAACTATGGAAGCGATTTTGAACCGAACTTTGTTTTCCATTTTATGATAGTTAAATTACCTATCGAGTTATAATGATTTCGATCATGTGATGATCACGCGCTTTTCTTCCTTTGTAAGACTGGTTTTTCTGCTTTCATCGTGAAATACGCTTCAAAACACTAACTTTGACGGCTTGTTTTAAAAAATCATTATTGCGTAAAAAAAAAAAAAAAAAAAAAAAAAAAAAAAAAAAAAAACAAAAAAAAACGGAAATATGAGTGGGATTAGATAGTTGCTCAACAACAACACCTGCTAATTTCATGCATTTCCGATCAAAACTAAATTAAAACTTATGTCACAAAGTTTCCTTTTTTAATTTAAGAACACCTTTAAAGGTATTCTTTTGGAAAAAATAAAATATATATTTTTTTGTTATACGTAGGTTTCATGCCCACAGGTTTTACGCTGTTAAGTTCCACTCAATGCAGACTAACCAAAAGCATGGTATTTTTGTGTATCATGGAAAATCAAAAATTTTGACGCCTCATTCAGTGGTAACGTAGGTCAAAACTGGGAGCTATTAAAAATCGGGATATTCCTAGTAAACATGGAAACACTAGTTGCGCTTTAACTATGAAGTCCGTTACGGTTTTTCAATGCTTGCTTTGCCTGTAAAACACGTTTTCCCACCACTAGAGAAGGAACCGAAGAAACAAACTGCCAAGGGTATTTGTTCGCGAGAGAGCAGAAACGAGAAAAGACAGTAAAACATTATTCTTTGGTAAAGAAAGTGACATTATTGTTTGGTAAAGAAAGTGACGAATGAATTCTATAATTAAACATTTCTAGAGATAAATGAAAAAAAAAAATAAATATTTCATTAAAATTTTCTCATCTATGAAAAAAGGGAAAAAACATATACAAAGAAGAAAGTTGTTTTATCTTCGTTGTCTGTTAAGGGGTTCTTAAATCAAAACAGGACAACATTTTGACACATGCTTTAATTTATTTTTGTTCGGAAATGCATGAAACTAGCAGGTGTTATTGTTCAGAAACTATTTAATCGTTTTCAGTTTTCAGTTTTCAGTTTTTTTTTTTTTTTTTGGTACTTCTAGGTTATCCCGTCGACCAATTTCGCCAAATTATACAAATCGTTAAACTATTAAGCCAAATTATACATATCGGCATATTTTTTATTTTAAATAACGAAAAAACAAATGATTAGTAGAATATTGATAAAAATATAAATAAAAAGTCGAAATAAAAATCACTTAATGATGTTTTAAATACGTGTATCGTATTTAATATCATTGAATGTTACATTCACGATCCTCCATTATTGGCATTTAATCTTATTTTTTGGCGATTGTTTTTTGGCCGATGGGATAACCTAGTAGTACCTTTTTTTTTTTTTTTTTTTTTTTTTTTTGCAAACGCAATAACGATTTTTCAGACCAAGACGTCAAAATTGGCGTTTTGACCAGTACTGCGCGAAGCAAGCAGAAAAACCAGTCTCACAAGGGGAGAAAATTGCGTGATGAATGAGATTGAAATAACTTATAACTCAATACGTAATTTAATTATCATAAAATGGAAAACTAAGTTCGATTCGAAATCGCTTCTATAGTCGGGCCATCCAATTTTATGTCTTTCTGTTAAAAAATGAATTTGTAAATGTGTTAAAACGTTTTGCGCTTGTTGAACAGAGCAGTTGAGAACAACACCCTTAAGTATTTTCATTTGCATTGAAAAAAAATATATTCATATGATGACAAAAAATGACTATCTATAAATTCTAAATTCAAATACTTTAAATTATGTATCTAATCCATCTAAATGTAAAAATTTTATATAATATAAAGAAATTCGTACGAAAAACCTAACAAAATAGACAATTAATTATTTTTAATGATAAATTAATAAAAAAATTATTAAATGAACGGTGTTTTAAAAAATTTTCATTAAACTACTTTCATCTCTATTAGAAAATTTTAATGGGAGAAAGGTAGAATATAAACGCTTAACTTCATATTCAAATATTTCAAAAATGTAAAATAATTAAAATGTAAAAATTTCATAAGGCTGTTCTCAAAACCGAACGGGCGACTTTAGGACTTAAATTTTAATTCTTTTTTTATTCGGAAACGTATACAATTGGTAGGTGTTGTTATTCAAAAAAAAAAAAAAAAAAAAAAAAAAAAAAAAAAAAAAAAAAAAAAAAAAGAGTTTTTTTCCCCACAATGGATTTTTTAGAAAATATTGTCAAATATGGCGTTTTAAACCAATTTTCCGGTCTAAAGTCGGAAATCGCACGTCAAGCGTGCAAATGAGATGCGTTTGTACTATAACGAAATTTTAAAATTATTCAGATCTTGGTGTAACAGTATACAGTACTTCTGCTGCAGTATCGTAGCCGAAATTTTTTTGCGTGTGTCTGCAAATACTACCTGCTTTTCATTATACAGGAAGTAACTTTTAATAAACCTCAATAATGTATATCAATGTCATAAAATGTGAAATAGTTTAATATAATTCAATCGCACTTCAAACAATGTTTCCCTTTATATCGTTATGTGACGTAATACTTTTGTGTGGCCCTGTAAATTGATAAGAAATATTCTTTGCACCAGAGATTGCACAGAATAACAGAATGTATATTTTAGTATATACTTCATGGATGCAAATAAAATTTCGTTACGTTTGAAAGAGTGTAAAATCATTAAAATGTACTTGAAATTATTTTTTCACTTTGCCTGTAATGCAACGAAAACTTTTGACTGGCCCTATAATTTAATTAAACTATACATATGGTTTTCATAAAATTTGAAATGACGCAACAGAATTATGCGACAATAATATATTTTGAATTTCAATCGATTCGATTGGGTAATTTTCGCTCTCTTATATACAGACGGACGGACTGAACGACGACTATAAGTGCTACGTATTTACATGATTACGAATGCACCTAAAAACAGTTAGCGATGGGAGAAAAATGACGTATCACGTGATCAAAATCGCTTATACTTTGACAGGTAACTTATTTATAAAAAAATGGAAAAATCATTTCGATTCCAAATCGCTTCCACTGTCAATTCTGCACACTCAGAAATGAATACTCAAATTTCACGAAATTCTCCTCGTTTTTGACGAAACCGTTTCCTGGGAAATGCTCCGAACAAATATTTCGTCAAATTGATGAAATCACTTCCCTCACTCTTTTAACGATAACAAATCGTCAAAAAATTTCGTCAAAAAGGGACTAGTGCTGCCATCTATCGAATTTTTTAGAAGCTCCTGTATCCAATGACAGAAGCAAAAAAGACATGTCACACGCGGGGTTCGACCTCATAACGTACAGTGTGGCAGTCCGACGCCCTAAGATCACGCCACAGATTACTCAGACAGGTGTGATTATAAAGGCATAAAGTGGATTATAGTGTGTGTTTGAATTTTTATAATTGTGATAGTATTTTATCGATTCTGTTATAAATCTTGCAAGTTTTAAATAATAAGACGAATTTATTATTTTGATTTTCTAATGGTTAATGAATAATTATAATATGGCTTAATTAAATAACATCTAGGGGAAATTTATTTGCTTAAGGAATGATTAAAATATGGGCTGGTTAGTTTGATGTTCAGAAATAACGAATTATGAAGTACTTATTGGGAGAGATTTTACTACTTTAAGCGAGACTTTAAGTAGGTGGATAAGATTTTAACAATTTACTGTTTATAGAGGGGAGAGAGAAAAAATCTGTATATATTTTTAATTTGAGTGAAAAAAGTAGATATTGGATATAAAATAGATCTTAGAATTTTGAAATTTTATTGATCAAATTTACTTTTTGAAAGGTTTTGTAGAACGAAGAAATTTTTTTTCGAATGAAATCAAAACGAAATACAACTTACAAATAAATAAATAAAAATAGTAATAAACATTCCCCCCCCCCCCCCAAAAAAAAAAAAAAAAAAAAAAAAAAAAAAAAAACTAATGTAGCAAGAGTAATTGCTTACAGTTCATTATTTTCTGAAAAACGCTAAAAAGTATTGTTTTAAACAAGCAAATATATCCTTGCTAAAATCGCAAGATTTGGGGAGGTACAATATCGGGTCCTTCTATAAACAGCCGCGACAGTTTCCTTAAAATTCATCAAGTTTGGCCATGATTAAGGAAGCACTTTCGTCAAATATTTGAGAATTCACGTTTCGTTAAAAGTCACGTGACTCTGATACTAAATGATCGTCAAAAACGACGAAATAAGGCTCAAGGATTTCTGAATCGTCAAAAATGAGAGTTTTATTTCTGAGAGTGTGCTACTTTTACATCTTTGTCTAAAAATGTGTAACTCATTATGTCAGAACTTTTTGGACTTGTGAAGCAGTGAATTTGAGAACTGCCGAAACATACATTTTGAATTGGTTTTATACAGTAATAATATTTCTTTCATATTTTCTTACACGATCGTCATAAGTTATTTTACAATTTTTTATGTCTTTTACAAGTATTATTTTAAAAACTCTCAAAAACTGGATAAAATAGATCCGAATTACGGTGCTTCATGATTTTTACAATTTGCAAGATAGTTTCAACAATAATTTGACACAAAAAATATTAATTACTGTAAAAGCATTTATTTTCTTGAAAGTGAAGAAATTGGTTATATCGCGAGCTGAAAAGTTGACGAATTTTATATTAATCGAACCGAAAGTTGAAGAATCCCAAAACACATTTAAGGATGATCTTAAATCAAAAAGGGCAACTTTACGACATATGCTTTAATTTATTTTTGTTCGGATGTGTATAAAACTAGCAAATGTTGTTGTTCAAAAACTACCTACTTACACTCAGTTTTCTGTTTTTTTTTAAAATTGCAATAGATCTTTCATAAGAAGCCTTCAAAATTGACGTTTTCGAGCACATTTTCCGGCGAAAGCAGAAAAACCGGTCGAAAAGCAGAAGAAAAAGGGGTGATCACGTGATTGAAATAGCTTAGAACTGGACGGGTAATTTAATTATCAAATGGAAATATAAAATGGAAAACTAAGTTTGATTCGAAATTGCTTCCATAGTCAGGTCTTCCAATTTCATATCTCTCCGTTAAAAAATGAATTTGTAAATGCGTCAAAATGTTTTGTGCTTGTTGAGCGGGGCACTTGAGAACAACCTTAACGACGTTGAAGTCAAACATGAGATAATTTTGAATGGCTTCAAAGAAGTTCGTGTAAATATTGTAAAGGAATGAACTGCATTTTATTAGTCGTATTATTATTTTTTATTCAAGAAATAGTTGTATAGTATTCAAGAAATAATTGTAAGTATTGAAGAATTTTTTGTACTTATTTCTTATTTAAGAAACTAATTATTAAATTTTGGATAAGTGAAATTTTTGTGTTTTTTTTTAAATTATTATTTGATGCGAAAAAAATATTACACGAGGCTTAAATTTTCGCAATTACGACCGGCTCGCAAAAATAAGTTCTTTTACAGTAATGAATTCCATGTCAACAAATAACACGATAAATTGACAATATCAAAATAAAAATGTATATTTTACTCAATCTATAACTTTCATGAAAAGAGGATTAAAAAATTCGTTAATGATTTACATCTTTCTTCAATAATTTTAGCGATGACTATTAAAGAAACGAATTTGTGAATGAAATTCACGACTAATTTGAAGAATAAATAAATAGAATTATTAAAAAAAATTTCATAAACTTTCTATAAATTTTATTTAAATTAACCAGTTTCGAAATAATGGGATTATTTTTCTCATAAATGAGTTATTTAAATGGAAAATTAATAAAGCAAGAATACAATATTCAGACGTTTAAAATAAAAAGAACGGGAAATGATTCTAATGATTTGTGTATTCGAATAATTTTAACAAGTTAATCTACTTTTTAAATTTTCATAAAATAGTTTCTAAAAAGGATTGACATTAATGAAAAAAAAAAAAAAAAAAAAAGTATAAATTCATTTCTATTGCATAATTTTAGCCACGGATGGGAAAAGAAAGTAACAAATAACTTCCATGTCAAATATATTTTAAATGGTAAAATAACTCCGTTGAAAAAAATTTACAATAATAAAAGGATCATTATTGTAATACGTTTAATTAAAATCATTTTGAATATAGCCGGAAAAAAATTAACGTTCTTCATCTCTACTGGGTAATTTTAACGATATATGAACAAAGACAGTAAGCTTTGATTTCTATATTCAAATGTTTGAAATGATAAATTAATCTAGTCAGCAAGTACAATATTTCATTTGAACGTTTTTAGAACAAGTGCAAAAATCAATAATTTTCTTAACTTTAAATCATGGAAACTACATACATCTTCCATTTCGCGAAATTGAAGAGATGATGAAATGACGAAGTTAAATATTAAAATGCTGATAACATATATTTTTTTTTTTTTATCTTACTAATTACGCATATATTTTAATATCCTCCTCCGATTTCTCATTAAATTCCGAGTACTTTATAACATGTGTAAACGTATTACTTAAAAACTTTTTTTTTTTTTTTTTTTTTTTTTTTTTTTTTTTTTTCAAAGCGTGTTTTCAAGAGAATATCCAAAATTAATGAAACTTTTCAACTACAAATTACTGTTCTTCCCTGCTGCGTTTTTCCCATTAATTCCTACCACCATACTTCAGTTTAAAGAGTACTGATAAAATACGCAGTAAATTAGTATTTCGAACAATCATTTGAGTTTTTTTTTCTACTTTGTTTTAAAAAAGGGCTGCTACTCATTTTAAAAGGGTAATTAATACTTATTATCGATATCATTTTTAATAATGATGCCGTTTTGACTGTCTGATGGAGCGAAATGTAAGTGGGTGTTTTGAAACTCTAGTTTCATTTACCCACTCCTGGAAACAACGATCAATTTCCTGACTATACTTGTAAAAGTCAGGAGCAGTCGCCAAAATTAATAACCCATCTAGCGTATCAAACCCGTGATTTAGAATTCCTATTAAAGCTGTTTCTATAGGTTCCATTGAAAAGGTATTTCAAAAGATTATGTATCCAAAATTTGTAGTATAACTTTGAAGCCATATCATTCAAAGAAAAATACAAAATTATTTCATCGTCTAAATGTTAATTTGCCTTTTTTCTTCTTTTCTTTTAATATTTCAGTTTAGCTTACAATTGAGAGTTAAACGATGCATTAAAAAAATGATTGAATTCGTAAAAGTATTCCAGACAATCATTTCAGCTTTTAGTCTTTCTTTCATTTATAAAAAGGTTCGTTTTTTTATTTGTTTTAAAGAGTAATTAATGCATATCACCGTCATTAATTCCAATAATGATACTCATTTTGAACGTCTGGAACAAGTTGCCTTAGGTATTTTCAAGGTTCCATTTAACTTATCCACTTCAGGAAACAATGATCAACTTTCTTACCATACTCGTAAAAGTCAGAAACAGTATTTAATAAAACTGACAAGTCTTAAGGGGTCAAGTACGTTTTAAAGAGACCAAAATCGATTTAAAAAAAAATAGCTTCTAATTAAATGTGATTCTTTAGAAACATTTAAAAACAAACCTCATTCCAAAATTCGCATTAGAAAAAGAATTACGTCTAAAACACTTTGCGCTTTTCCTATACAACCAATGGTAAATTTAAACTATGATGTCAATTTTCTCAAAACAGCGATTTTGATCATTGCGCGCACGATTTCTTAAAAACGGTTGCGTAGAATTCAACAAAATTTGAGCTGAATATATTAAGCGTACACAAGCACAAAATGACCTACTATTATGTTCCTCAAATTAGAAGTTTAGAATTCACGACTACTTTTTTGTAAAAAAAATCTCGATATTTCGAATTTCTTTAAAAAATAATTTTTTTCTCAGGATCTATAAGTTTTTTTTTTTTTTTTTTTTTTTTTTTTTTTTTTTTTTTTATCGTAGGTCATTTTGAAAACACATTATATCACTACTCAGAAAAAAAAATCTTGCTTTGTTTTAGCAATTCAAATTTGAAAAATCGCGCGCGCAAGACATGCAAGATTTATTCTTCCGTAAAAATTGTATTATATTTAAAAATAATTAAAAAAACATTACATGCATGTATACTTTTTTAACAACTTTAACTAATAAAATAAATCTTTCTTATTATGTGTTTTCAATTTTATAGTCAAAAGTCAATTAGATATAGAGTGACTGCAGTTCTTATAGAGGTCGCTTTTTCATGTATTTTGTCAGTTCGAAAGGTATCCGACTCCTTAATTTATTTTTCTTCAGAAATGCGTGAAACATCCTGGTGATGTTGTTCAGAAATTATCTAATCGCACTTTTTATTTATTTATTTATTTTTATTTTACGCAATGGATTTTTCAGAATAAGCCGTTAAAGTTGGCGTTTTGAAACGCATTTCTCGACGAAAGCAGAAAACCCAGCCTTACAAAGAGACAAAAACGAGTGATCATGTAATCAAAATCGCTCATTACTCAATAAGTAATTTAATTATCATAAGATGGAAAATACTTTTTGATTCAAAATTGCTTCCATAGCCAGGCCTTCCAAATTTTATATCATTCTGTTGAAAAATAAATTTGTAAATGTGTCAGAACGTTTTGCGCTTGTTGATCCGAGCACTTGAGAACAATCTCAAACTTTCTGTTGAAGCTGTATCAAGGTATTTTATTCCAAAAGTTTTTTAAATTGCGTTTACAAAAATTGTGCAGTGACTTTAAAGCTGCATTGTCTAAATTAAAGTGAAATAAAATCGTTTTAATCCTTTATCTAAAGGATCCTAAATTATGAATTCATGAAAATTTTACATTCTAAAGTATTTACATAACCATTTAATAAATTTTTGAAGGATTTTAGAAGGATTGGAGGATTTAGAAGGATTAATTAAATTTGAATTTACAGGGATTTTGTGCAAAATTTATAACCCCACTCAAATCTTTTTATTTTAAATTGTTTCCATAGTATTTTATAGAATTATAAAGTGTACAAAGATGATGTTCTCACAATGTAAATATAGAAATATTTTCAAATTGAAAAATCCCCATCCCCCTCCCTCAGCGCCAAGAAAGCTGAAAAGATACAAAGGCAAAAGAAATCACCCTTTTAAAAATATTTTTGTATTGTATAACCAATAATGCTTTTGGAACAAAATAAAGGGATTTATTTATAAATCCTTATAAACAGAATTACAACTAATTGACGTATTAAAAGAATTTTATAATAAATATTTTTAATGGTACTTATAAGTACCGTCGGTAAATAAAGGTTTAAATGTATTCTCAAATCCAAAAGGGAAACATTTCTTTTTGTTCGAGAAAGCACGAAACCAAAGAAGAATAACCTCTCAAGGAAGACTGAAAAACGTCTTTTTCACGTGATCAAAATTACTCAATAGATAATTTATTTGTTAAAAAATCGAAAACATAGTTCGTTTCCAAATCGCTTGCATGGTCAGGCTTTCCAATTTTACATCTTTTCGTTAAAAAATAAATTTATAAATGCGTTTAAATGTTTTATATTTGGCCAGCAGAGCAGTTGAGAGCAATTTTAAATGACTATTTAAGTAATTTGAAATCGAATAGCGGTTTGAATTTTTTGATAAATAAATTATTTATTCAAATTATTATGATAAGTGATCCATGTCATGTGACGATACGATTTTTGCTTCCTGAGCTGCTGCATAAAAATGTTTGATTGCTTGGCTTTGGAAGGAGAATGAGCTGCAATTTTATAGACGGTTGTAAGACTGAAGATAATGTATTGTAGGAAATCGTTTCGTCAAGCGTCATAAATTACATATTTAATGGGTTATAATACATTCCTAAAGTCATTTAACTGTTTATAAAGGCGTCTTCATAGATGCCTGACAAAGATAATCTTTAGATAGCTCTATAACGCATACTAACCAGCCAAAAAATAATAAAGAAAGAATGCAAATCCGTTTTGAACCAACAGTTAACAGTGATATACTGACTCATTTACAACTTTGCGTTTAATATATTTTTAATGCTCCTCTCAAATTTATACTCTCCACTTACTAAAATATTTACGAAATACCGTATTTACTCGTGTATAGGGCGCACACGTGTATAAGGCGCACCCCTACTTTACAAGTAAAAATGGCGATTTCTTAAAATCTCGTATATAACGCGCACCATAAATTTGATACGCTAATGAAGAATGACCAAATGAATTTCAGTAAAAAAAAAAAGTCGGAACAAACATTACACCAGACCAGAAAACAAGACGAAAATGCATTTTTAGACTTCGGGTTGTAAGAGAATGACGGGAAATAGGAATGAGTGACGGCAAAGAAAATTGCTAATTAGCGTTTCGATAATTATTTGGCATTTAATTATTAGGTCATAGCTATGTTGTATTAAAAAAAAAAAAAAAAAAAAAAAAAAAAAAAAAAAAAAAAATTGCAAGGAATGAAATAAACATGCAGTAATACTTCAATTAAGTAAAATTTTCCGAGTTTTAATACCTTCTTTGAATAATTTTTTGTTTCATATGTATATCGTTCGACTACATCCAACAGTAAAAAATTATTCCGTGTATAAGGCGCACCTAGGAATTTTGCCCTAATTTTTTGGAAAAAAAGTGCCCCTTATACACGAGTAAATGCGGTAATCATTAACCTTGTACATTTGAAATTTGTATCTGTTCTTAGTCAATTTCTTAGGAATCGGTTTTCCCTTTTAAGGGTGTTTTTAAATCAAACAAGTTGGAAATTGCACGTGAACGTAGCGAATGAGGTGCGTTCGTATGATAACGAAGTTTTAAAAATATTCCGATCTTGCTGATATAGTAGAGCGTACTCCGGATACAGTACAGTAGTCGAAATCTTTACGTTTCTGTAAATATACAGGACATAATTTTTATTACACCTCAGCAACGTATATCTTATTCATAAAATGTGAAATAGTTGAATATAATTAAAACACGTACCAAACCATGTTTCTTCGTATAGCATTATATAGTGGAATACTTTTGTGTGGCCCTGTAATTTAATAATAAAAATTCTTTGCATCACAGATTGTACAGAATGCATATTTTAGTATATATTTCATAGATTCATGCCAATTCTATTATGTTCGAATGACTGTAACGTGTAACATCATTAAAATGCATTTGAAACTTTTTCCCCATTGACCGTAATGTAACGGAATCCTTTTGATTGTCCCTGTAATTGATCTATGCATCCGATTTTCATAAAATTTGAAATGACTCGACTAAATTACGCAATAATTATATGTTTTAAATTTCAAACGATTAAAATGCATTTAAAACTTTTTTCCCTATTAACCGTAATGTAACGGAATCCTTTTGAATGTCCCTGTAATTGATCTGTCCGTCCGATTTTCATAAAATTTGACATGACTCGACAAAATTATGTTATAATTATGTATTTTAAATTTCAAACGATTCGGTTGGGTAGTTTTTGCGTTGTTATATGCGGACAGACGGACAGACAGACGAAAGGACGGACTGAGCGACAACAATAGGTGCTACGTATTTACATAATTACGAACGCATCTAAAAAGGCAACTTTGTGACATATGCTTTAATTTATTTTTGTTCGGAAATTCTTGAAAATAGCAGGTGTTGTTATATAGAAACAGTTTAATTGCATTCAATTTTTTGTTTTTTTTTTAAAAAAACACAATAGATCTTTCATAACAAACCTTCAAAGATGACGTTTTTGAGCACATTTCCCGACGAAAGAAGAAAAACCAGTCGAAAATTAGGAGAAAAACGGGTGATCACGCGGTCGAAATAGCTTAGAAATGGATAGTTAATTTAATTATCATAAAATGGAAAATTCAGTTCGATTCGAAATCACTTCCATAGCCAGGCATTTCAATTTTATATCTTTCTGTTAAAAAATGAATTTGTAAATGTGTCAAAACGTTTTGCGCTTGTTGAGCGGAGCAGTTGAGAACACCCTTAAGGGTGTACTCAAACCCAAACTGCTTATTTTCTGATTCTCTTTTGCTCTCAAACGCATCCAATTGGCAGGTTCTCTTATTCAGAAATTATATAATGTGCCGTGGCTCAATTGTTTGATTAAGGAAGAATCTATTTCAAACTAATCGTTGATGGCCACCGTAATATGTACATTTCATGGATATACGTAACATAAAATATGGAAGTAAAACATGTGTAAACTATTTATAAAATGCATTGAAATTCCAAAATAAAATTTAAACATATATTTAAATGTTTTTAATGCATAGTAATGCTCTATTAATAAATATCGGGTATTACTTGATTATTCCGTCGACACATTTCGACAAATTATTTAAATCGCCAAACTGCTCCTAATAACAAATAAGTTTAATTTTTATTTTATATAACAATGTATAAATAAATAAATAAATAAATAAATTAGTAAAAGATTAATAAAAATACCAATGAAACATCGAATTAAATATCATTTGATGACGTAACAAAAACGATTAATCTAAAGTGAATGTGACATTTACGATAAGCCATTATTGGCATTTAATCTTATAGTTTAACGATAGTCTTTTGGTTGACGGGCTAATTAAAATAGTACCGAATTACGTAAAAAATATATATATTTCATTATAACTCCAAAAATAGTAATCATATTAACTAACAGTTTTCTGTGTCGGATTAAATATCTCATTTCCAATTAAAATGTATATTTGAATTGAAATTTGAATGAAATACAGGGTCATAAAAAATCGAGGAGTGTGAAAAATAGGATTACAAGTATCGCAGCAATTAATTAACGGATCAATTTCATTCTTCATGCAAAATTTATGTTTGTTTTGTAGTATTTTACATTCTTTCCTAAAATAATAAAAAATCGAAAATCTTTATATACCTTTCATCAGAACAAATATTTTGAGAATAAAAAAAAAAAAAAAAAAAAAAAAGTAGTTCTGTATAATCCTTGTTATTGTTATTCAATAGGCTTTTTTCCATTATTATATGTAATACACACCAAATTTCAAGTCTCTAACTCAGTTTGTTCGGGAGATTTGTTTACAGACATACTACGATTTTTTTTTCAAAAAATATGTTTTTCGGAATTTCTAATGTCTGAAATGCGTAAAAAGTCTCTTTTTTTAATTTCTTTTTTTTTTCAAAACGATTGCAAGATTTATACTACACTACGCATGATGGATAAGTAAAAACGCTGTCAAAATGTGCATTTTGAAACGAATTTCCCAAAACAACCGTGCTGGGGGAAAAAAAAAAAAAAAAAAAAAAAAAAAAAAAAAAAAAAAAACGAATTGTACTGAGATGGTATCTGTATATAATTTCTACAAAAATTTCTGTTCTAATTAATGGAATGGAAAATGAACACACAGGTCACTTATAAATTTCTTCTAAGAAAATCACATCAGCAAGTTTTTACTTCAGAAAATGAGTCTAAAAATTTCGAGTTGTTCAGCGTGGAAAAATGTTTTTTTGAATTCTGCATTTTCCGAATAATGACATCAAAGCTAGTGCTTAAACACTTGACCGCTGTTGGCCACAGCACACTGGATGTCAGAAGCCTCCATGTTTTCATACTTTTAGATGCGAGAAAGCACAATGGTAAACCTACGAATTAACCGTCAAAATCGGGTATTTAGATATTTTCCACTAAGATATGACTTAGCAGATCGATTGAGTTATAATATGCGAATTAAAATTTAACTTATTCTAGATTTTGATCCGTAAAGTAGATGTGGTAATTGCCTGTACTGTCGATCTATCACAAGAAAATAATTATAATTTTATGATATAATTAGCTGCGGTGGTGCCATTTATTTATTTGTTTTGAACTCAGAAAACACTCAACAGTTAAAAAGTAATGAAAAAATGTACAAAAAAAAAAAAAAACCTGACTTTTAATTTTTTATAAGGGAAAGGACCCCAAATGGGGTCTAGGGACAGAAGAGGTTTTTTTTAAAACAAAATTACTACCCTCAAGCCGACTTCAGGTGGGATTAAAACATAGATTAAGGTTGTTTTCAACAGTTCTGCTGAACAAGCGCAAAAAGTTTTGACATATTTACAAATACATTTTTCAACAGATAGACGTGAGATTTGAAGGCCAGTCTATGGAAGCGATTTCAAATCGAACTTTGTTTACCATTTTATGATAATTAAATTACCTATCGAGTTGCAAAAAATTTCGATCACGTGACCATGCGGTTTTCTCCCTTTGTAAGACTGGTTTTTCTGCTTTCGGTGAAAAATGCGGTTCAAAATGCCAACTTTGACGGCTTGTTCTGAAAGATCTATTACGTTTTCAAAAGAATAGAAAAATGTATGCGATTATATGGTTTCTGTACAACAGCACCTGCTAGTTTCATGAGTTTCCGAACAAATATAAATTAAAACTTATCTCACAAAGTTGCCTTTTTTGATTTATGAACACCCTTAACATACAAGATGGGGGACACTTTCATAGAGCGTAATGGTAACGCGATTACACTTGCAGCACTTTTAGTGACAATGTGGAAGAAATTTCCCATCCTTGAAATATTTTTATTATTGAGTAACCTTATAACGATCTTTCTTTTTCTAATGTTCCATGATTACGTTTTCAATAAAATCTTACACCGATATATGAACATGGAATAGATATTCTATTTTGTATATCTAATATATATTCTATGTTCTTGTACGAATATAGGATGATTATTATTATTATTATTTTGTACAGGCTAAATGAACGATTTAAGTGCAACGAAAAACAAGTTGGAAATTGCACGTGAAGTGTAACAAATGAGGTGCATTCGTACGATAACGAAGTCTTAAAAATAGCAGTCTCATATATCAATCTCATAAAATTGTAAATAGTTAACCGAACAATGTTCTCCCTATACCATTATGTAATGGAATACTTTTGTGTGGACTTGTAAATCAATAAAAATGTTCTTTGTACCACAGATTATGCAAAATGTAAATTATAATATGTACTTTATAGATGCATATCAATTTTATTATGTTGGAATGAGTGAAACACCATTAAAATGCATTTGAAACATTTCCCCCATTGACCGTAATGTAGCGGAATACTTTTAACTGTCCCTGTAATTGATCTATGTATCCGATTTTCATCAAATGTGAAATGACTCAACAAAATCATGTAATAATTACGTATTTTATATTTTCAAACGATTAAAATGCATTTGAAACTTTCCCCCCATTAACCGTAATGTAACGGAATACTTTTGATTGTCTCTGTAATTGATCTATGCATCCGATTTTCATAAAATTTGAAATGACTCGACAAAATTGTGTAACAATTATATATTTTAAATTTCAAATGATTCGGTTGGGTAGTTTTTGCGTTGTTATTTGCGGACGGACAGACAGACGGATGGACGGACGGACTGAACGACAACTATAGGTGCTAGGTATTTACATAATTACGAAACCACCTGAAAAGGTAAAAATTTTATCTTGAATGCTATACATCAAAAGCAATGATGCCATATAAAATATACGAAATATCTCACTCTATAAGTCCCTGAAAATTTCATAAATATTCCCATTTGATAGAAAATTTTTTATAGCCGATGTTTTATTAATTTATAAAATTTAACATGTTTAACAAACGTTACAGTAATCTTTTAAAATGAAGGCATTTTCACTTTCTTATAGATAAGATAAAAATATTGTTTTTAATGCAAATAACGTGCAATCAATTCAATAATATTTATAATATTAACATATAAAAAAAAAATAATAAAATTATAGATGTAGAAAAATTCCTTTCGACAAATTTTTTAAATTATATAAATCTAAAAGTTAAGAATAAATAGAGATACTGACATTACACTCAGTAATATGTTATCCGATGTGAATAAATTAACACAATTCCTGCATTTGATTTTTTACAATTTAATCTCATAAATTTACGTTCTTAACGGAATTTTCTAGGGTTTTTCTTTTATATTATTATTATGATTATCATTTTGTAAGTAAAAGGTGAACAATACAAGTACAATAACAAAAACAAGTTGGAAATTGCACGTAAAGAGTAGCAAATGAGGCGCGTTCGTACGATAACGAAGTTTTAAAAATATCACTCTCATATATTAATCTCATAAAATTGTAAATAGTTAATTACAATTAAAATGAGCACGAAACAATGTTCTCCCTATACCGTTATTTAATGGAAAACTTTTGTGTGGCCTTGTAAATAAATAACAAATGTTATTTGCACCACAGATTATGCAAAATGTATGTTATAACATGTGCTTTATAGACGCATATCAATTTTATTATGTTCTAATGAGTATAACACCATTAAAATGCATTTGAAACATTTTTCCCTATTGACCGTAATGTAACGGAATACTTTTGACTGTCCTTGTAATTGAACTATTCATCCGATTTTGATAAAATTTGATTAAAAAAAAAAAAAAACTTGACAAAATTATGCAAAAATTATGTATTTTAAATTTCAAACGATTAAAATACATTTGAAACTTTTTCCCCATTGACCTTAATGTAATGGAATACATTTTAATAACAATTTTAATTTTTCTTAAGAAAGGTGTTATAGTAAAAATAAAATACATTGACATGTTTCGGAACCGTCAAATAAGTTCCATGGAACTGGTTTGATGGAACTTATTTGACGGTTCCGAAACATGTCAATGTATTTTATTTTTACTATAACACCTTTCTTAAGAAAAATTAAAATTGTTATTAAAATGTTTATATAAAAGGTGAATATTTTAAAATCTGATGATTTAAAAAATCAATTGGATTTAATTAACTTTTTATCATAGTAATGGCATACTTTTGATTGTCCCTGTAATTGATCTATGCATGCAATTTTCATAAAATTTGAAAAGACTCGACAAAATTATGTAATAATTATATATTTTAAATTTCAAAGGATTCGGTTGAGTTGTTTTTTCGTTGTTATATGCGGACGGACGGATTGATCGACAACTATAGGTGCTATGTATTTACATAATTACGAATGCACCTAAAAAGTAATTTATTAAAATATATAATATTAAATATAAAATATATTAAAATATTATTGCAGATAAATTAAGCAAAAACATATAAAGACCCCAGAAGCCAAAGGGTATAAGTGACGAAATTGAAAAAATTGAACTAAGTGCACAGACAACCGGAAAATATGCATTATTCATTTCAGGTAATGAAATATAAGTGGTTTCTAATTATGTGCTGCTTTCTAGAGATCAACCACTTTTGCCGAATAATAATCAATATTCATTAATGATAAATTTAAAGAAAATTTTGCTTTACTTTTTTTACAGTTATTGAAATAAGAGTTCAAAGACCACAATGAAACATGCGGCAGATTCCTATTTTAATTCAGTCAATTATATTGATACACAAATTTAGCACCTATTATCTTTGAACTAGATTTTCTCTAAATCAATTTTTTTCTCATTTGTATCCATTGGCGTCTAAGGTCCTCATCATGGCCAACTAGATATATAACGGCCTGCGCATTTCGCTAAAAACAGCCAAAAAAGTGAAGCTGGATTTAGCTTCAAACCCTGAACAATTTCATTGGACCACGTGGCGCAAACCCTGTCCAAATTAGAATTGAATAAGCTGATTTCCGTTCTGTGCATATGGTCATTGTTTTGGTTCAGGGTTTGCACGATTAGTCAGAATAACTTGGGCATGATATCAGAGTTTTCTGGGTGGGAGGCTTCATACATTAATTCCAATTGAATGGGCCGTAATAGATCTAGTTGGCCATGTCCTCATATATTGTCTGCCTCCGCTTCGTTTTAGGAAAGAATAGATATTCAAAACATAGAGCGCAAACATATCTCTTCAACACAGGTAAATTTCAGAGCCTTGTTAACTCTTCCGCCTTGTCGATAGTGACGCTAATACTGTTGCCGTTACAAATTTGGCCATAAATGTCCCATCTTGTTCTTGTATGTTAATCTAAGGAATGACATACACACTATATTTGTGATTCAAGATGTGGTTTGCGACCGGATGTTCTATGACAGTTTTTCATTCTCTTGATGCCTGCTATCACCTTTCTGAATTGGTTGGTTGAATTCGGCAATGCCCTGTGTGTAATAAAAAACATTTGTCTCATAATGAAGCTCAAAACTGTTATTTTGAACCGATTTTTTGAGCAAACACATAAATAATTAAAAGATGATGATCAGATTATTTATCTACTTTCTAATTAAAGTTGTATCACATTTTTAGGAATACAAAAATCTCCCACATTTCTTCGGATTTTCACTGACAATGCCCATAATTTTAATTCGTAAAGAATAAAAATTATTTTAAAATGATGTTTTAATAAAGAATCAATTTGTCGGAAAATGAATCATTTTCAGAACATCTTTAATGGCTTAAAAGAATAAGTACATTCACAGTCGTTTAAATGTTTAGCGAAAGCGGCATGTGCGATCCTTCACAGATGCTTGACGCTAGATATTCTTTACAAGCCTTATAATGCATGCTAACGAGCCAAAAAATATAAAATGAAGAACGGAAATCCCTTTTGAACAAACAATTAACTGTGATACACTGACTTCATTTACAGCCGTGCGCGTGATATAACTTAAAGGGCTTCTTCTGGATTGCTGTACATTGTAATTAGACTGAGTTAAAACGGGAGAAATATTTTATTCTTTATGCTAACTTTTCCATCGAAACACCTCGTTAGTGGCATTCCGGTTAGTTTTAATGATCTCACTTCTCTTCAGAGAAAGCATTCAGAAGGTAAATGACGCGGTTGCAGTTATTCAAATTTTTCTTTCACTCACTCTAATAGTAAGCCACAAATTTCAACCAAATATAATGCCAGAAAAATTAGCAAAGTGTGGTAGAAACAATACAGTGTAATTGGAATATAAATATATTAAATATTTTATGAAATATCTGCGCATGCGCAAACAATAACAAAGACCTTTTTTGTACATAATCGATAGACAATTCTGTAGAGAAACTTAAAAAAATCTTTCAAATATCGTTAAAATTCAGAAATATATCACTAAAGAAATGAGCTGATTTTTACTTGTTCTCAAAAAGCAGCTGAATGATGTTAGATTATTTATCTACTCTAATTAAAAGCGTTTCCCACTTTTAGGGAAATAAAAATCTTTCCCGAGCTCCTAGAATCTTTTATTGACAATACATAAAATTTTAATTCATGAAGAGAGAAAATTATTTTGAAATGATGCTTTAATAAATGAAATATTTCCAGAAAGAATAAATGCATTCACAATCTTTTAAATGTTTCGCGAAAGCACCTTGGCGATTTTTCACAGATGCTTGACGTTAGATATTCTTTACAAGCCCTATAATGCATGCTAACGAGCCAAAAAATATAAAATGAAGGACGGAAAATTCTTTTGAACAAACAATTAACTGTGATACACTGACTTCATTTACAGCCTCTTAAAAGTGAGTGGCTGTCTTGCCGTTGCGCGTGCTGTAACTTAAAGGGCTTCTACTGGATTGCTATACAGTATCTACCAATAAGTATTTGGAAACTTTCAATTTTTGACATTTTGTCAAATATTTAAAAATATATTTGTCGGATTCCTCTGAAACTTCAGGATTATGAAGATTATGTCTGACCTCATATTTATCAACATTCATTTGATAAGCAGGGCAATTAGGGGGACGACAAAAAATTAAAGAGTAACAGAAGTATTTGGGATCACCCTGTACATGAAAATGCACGAAACGATTTATTTCTGCAGAATACAAATATGTGGATACTGCACAACATGTACACTGATTTTTGTAAGAATAGCATGTATATTCATGGAAAAAGAGTGATTTTTAAAAAAAAATTCAAAAATTCTGGTATGTTTTTTGTTTATATCATGTAAGGTTTTTGACCAAATTTAACGCAAATTTCAGAAATATTGGCAAAATCCATTAGAAAAAATATAGCGCAATTGGAATATAAATATATTAAATAATTTATGAAATATGAGTAGCTTTATGAAATAATTTTTATCTGCGCATGCGCGAACGATAAAAACGATTCTTTTACATCATTTAATAGTCAATTCTATGGAGAAACTTATAAAAAAATCCAATCAAATATCGTGAAAATTCTAAAAGATATCATTATTATAAGTAAGCTGTTTTTACATTGCTCTCTAAAAACGGCTGAATGATAAGGGATTCTCCACAAGTTGACATTTTTTATTAACTGACTTTTAGGAAAAAATTAGTATTATTTAATGAATACAATATCTAATACAATATTGCTACGAATAAGTATCTTGACACCTGTGATAGAAAAGGAAAAGAGCTTTTATTTTTTTTCTAACACAGATGTCAAGATACTTCTTAACAGAAATATTGCATTAGATATTGTATACACTAAATACTAATTTTTTCCTAAAAATCAGTTAATAAAAAATGTCAATTTGTGGTGAATCCCTTATTATTCAGCCGTTTTTAGAGAGCAATAGAGAGCAATGTAAAAACGGCTTACTTATAATAATGATATCTTTTAGAATTTTCACGATATTTGATTGGATTTTTTTATAAATTTCTCCATAGAATTGACTATTAAATGATGTAAAAGAATCGTTTTTATCGTTCGCGCATGCGCAGATAAAAATTATTTCATAAAGCTACTCATATTTCATAAATTATTTAATATATTTATATTCCAATTGCGCTATATTTTTTCTAATAGATTTTGCCAATATTTCTGAAATTTGCGTTAAATTTGGTCAAAAACCATGCATGATATAAACAAAAAACATACCAGAATTTTTGAATTAAAAAAAAAAAAAAAACTTTTTCTCCATGAATATATATGCTATTCTTAGAAACAGCAGTGTACATGTTGTGCAGTATCCACATATTTGTATTCTGCAGCGCTAAATCATTTCGTGCATTTTCATGTAAAGGGTGATCCCAAATACTTCTGTTATTCTTTAATTTTTTGTCGGCCCCCTAATTGCCCTGCTTATCAAATGAATGTTGATAAATATGCGGTCAAACATAATCTTCATAATCCTGAAGTTTCAGAAGAATCCGACAAGTATATTTTTAAATATTTGACAAAATGTCAAAAATTGAGTTTCCAAATACTTATTGGTAGATAGTGTACTTGTAATTGGACTGAATTAAAACGGGAGAATTCTTTTATTCTTTATGCTAACTTTTCCATCGTAACACCTCGTTAGTGGCATTCCGGTTAGTGTTAATGATCTCACTTCTCTTCAGAGAAATCTTTAGAAGGTAAATGACGCGGCTGCAGTTATTCGAATTTTTCTTTCACTCACTCTAATAGTAAGCCGCAAATGAAATTGCAAATTCCATCGGTCATGGAAAATTTGTTATTTCGTTGTCGGGTTGAAATGTTTTCATTAATATGGTTTAGGAGACTGTCTGAATGGAGTTGTAGCCACTTCCATTTAATCTAACAAAGAAAGGGTAGAACTTCTTAGATTAGTGGTTTGAATTTTTATGAATATATCATCTTTGTAAGTCAGCCGTTCTCATTTCCTTAATTAGTCAGGATAATTAAGTGGAAAACTCTATATATTCTTTTAAATCCATCACATTTAATGACAAAATAAAATATGGATGACAACAATTTCTTCGAAATATATTTCTAATAGTAAGTCGCAAATGAAATTTTAAATTTCATTGGTCATGTAAAAATTGTTATTTCGTTGGCGAGTTTAAATGTTTCATAAGTATGGTTTAGGAAACTGTCTAAATGGAGTTGTAGCACTTTCATTTAATCTAATAAAGAAAGGGTAGAACTTCTTAGATTAGTGGTTTGAACTTTTATGAATATATCATCATTGTATATCAACCATTCTCATTTCTTTAATTAAGTGGAAAACTCTATATATTCTTTTAAATTCGTCGCATTTAATAACAAAATAAAATATAGATGGCAGCTATTTCTTTGAAAGAGAAAAATATGCATTGCAAGATATTGTGAAATTTCATTAAGAAGAAAGCGAATAGTTATATCAAATAGAAATCTATCTCTATTTTAAAGTTATTGTAAAATACACAAATAAATAAATAAATTCGTCGCTCATGCGAAATTTGTGGACTTATTTATGGACTCATTTTTAAACGTTAAAGCAGCACACTTGTACACATGATTATTAACCCCTTAAAGACGAGCGACACGTATACGTGCCGCAAAAAAGGTTTAAGGATCCTTATTTATCCCCACCAGTAACATTTTACTGTAAAATTTGCCTTATTTAATAGGAACATTTTCTCGATTCAGTAACGCACAAATTTCTGTTTTTAAAAACCGGTGACAAAATATTAAAAATTTCACAAAAGGCTCTCGTTGCGGGTTAAAATAGTTTAAAATAGAACTTTTTTTTTTTTTTTTTTTTTTTACATTGAACACATTAATTTTTTTTTAAAATGAACTACATACTTAATAATAAGCGGTTTTTTTTTCTCATGACAGGTTCCTAGAATTCACATAAGATAACCGCTGTAGATGGGAATTGTAGAAATTGAATTTTCAAGTGTGTTGCGCTTCCAAATGTTTCAATAAGACATCTTATTTCAACTTTTTATAACGGTGAAGTTTTGTTAAATTGTTGTGGATGTGTTGGAAAGCGTTTCATTATCTTTTCTTGGAGCTATGCTCAAGTACGAAGAGTTGCTTTCTGACACATCCATTAAATCATTTTCTTGCCAAGTCATCCTGAATTCATAAAATTAAAAGTTCTTGCTATTCGTGTATTAAAGAAATAGAATTAGTCCGGGTGCTACGCATCAGAAAACTGCAAATCGTGATAAGAATATACCGCTTGGTGAGTATGTACTTTATGATAATACAATGCATATTGGAGGGGGAGGCATCTCGCAAAGTCGTCGGAATTCAAGATGGCGGCTGTTATTCAAAATGGCGTTATTTTCTGAATATGCTTAATATAAATGTGCATTTCATGTCGATTTCGATGTTTTTAAAGTCAAGTTTTCGTTTTCAACGCTATTCAACGTTATTTAAAAGAGTGTATGGATTCGGTTTATCTGTCTGTTTGTCTGTCTGTCCGCCTGTCCTTCCATGCCCTAGCTCGCTTAAATGTACTCAGATTGCCATGTATATTTTATATGTTTTATGAAGTTTATAATAACATGTTCGGAGTAAAAAGTAAAGTGTATAGCTTTTATAGTTCATTTACAGGGCATTCAAAGTATTTACGAATTGTCTGACCTTGCTCTTTTTTGCTTAAAATTACTCAGATATCCGTGTAATTTATGTTTGTGTTATCTCTATGTGTAATTTAAAGACGTGGTGTACTGCAAAATGTTCTATATCGAAAATTAAGTGTCTAGCATTTATAGTTCGTTTACAGGCACACTCAAAATAATCCCCTTACATTAAGGTCCATTTGCAAAAATCCTTTTTAGTGTGTTTTAATGATGTTAAATTATTTGAAACATATTGAAATTAACATACATGAGTGAAGTGTGGTACAAGATACTGTACAATATGGTGAGCGTAGAATTTATAGTTCATTTACAAGATCTAAAAAAGAATACGTTTACAATTCTGTCTATGAACACAATGTTGCCTATGTACTTTTAAATTATAGTATGTTTTTTAAAACTTTACCAGGTAGGAACGAATTTCAAAATGTCATATGATTATTTTCTTTGGTTGGAATGCAGCTTATAACATGTGATGCTTTAATATATGATGGGCCATTTCTTACTAACATCTTAAAGCCTCAACAGACTTTAAAGACATTTAATGATTACTACATTAAAACGTTTTATCCTTACTTACGTAAAGACATTGAGAGTTTTAAATGTCAAAGAATAGATTTGATTTGGGATAGATATATTATACTAAGCTTTAAAGGAGAAACTAGACAGAAGAGTAGTTCAAGAGGCGAGATGACAAGTGCAACCACATGTTAGATTACCTATAAATTGGCACGATTTCTTAAGAAATTCAAATAACAAAGAACAGCTTTTTAATCTCCTTGGAACACTAGCACCATACAAAAACACAAAAGTTATAACCACTCCAGGAGAAGAAGTTAAAGACAGTCTTACTGCCGTAAGTTCCTTAATTGCAACGACTTGCCCTGGTCACGAAGAAGCGAGATTGAAGAATAATACTGCATCTCAAAGACATGGTTGAAAAAGGACTAAAAAATAATATTGTACGCTCCATAGACTAGAGGTCTGCACGGGCCCGGGCCTGGCCCGTGGCCCGTACCCGGCCCGGCCCGCGGGCCGGGCCGGGCCGGCGGAATCGTTTCGAATTTTCTAACGGGCCGGGCCGGGCCGGGCCGGCAGATTTAGAATAGTTTTTTCAACGGGCCGGGCCGACAAACAACGTAAACGGGCCGGGCCGGGCCGGGCCGCCAAAAAAATTGAACGGGCCAGACGGGCCGAGCCGGGCCGATAAAAAATTTTCGGGCCTGCCGGCCCATTCTGAACATTTAAGCAGAAACGATAAAATATGAGCTATTTTCAACGAAAATGGTTTTAACGAGAATAAGTATAAATGTGGACCATACTAGTTTGACAGCATCAATATAAAAATGCACAGTGTACCGGCATCGGAGAATTACATTATGTGTAACCCGTTTTAATATTTTTTTAGCTGACTCATGCAGGTCCGAGATCACGCTTGCATTGTTTTTCTACATATAGACTGGCCGAACCGGTACTAGACTTAATTATTGGCAGAAAACATGATTTGTAAAATTATTAACAGAGATAAAGAACTTATGTTAGCTTAGTCTTTGGATATATACTTGATGATTTTTAAATTAATTTCTCAATAATGCGAAAGTTTGACACATTTTCTGGTTGATTTTAAATTGTAAAATTATAAAAGTGATAAGCCAAACTATTGAAGGGATTTGAAATCGAATAGCATTTTTCATTTTTGGTAAATAAAATACTTGTATAACCTTGTTGAGATATAATAGTTTCTCAAATGATTGCCGGTTTTTCTCCCTTCCCTTGCTATTGCTTCTGGAAATTCTATTCAAAACGCTAATTATGACAGTATTTTATTTGTTTGCAGTATTCTTAAATTGCTTGTATCAAAAAATGGATATCGCCATTCGATTATATAGTTTCTGAATAAAGATACCTGCTTATCTTATGCGTTTCTGAGTAAAAAAAATGAATTTTGAAATGTATCAGAAAGGAGCTTCTTTGAATTTAAGAATGAATTTGGATTTGAAATGTATAATAAAAGGATATAGAAATATATTTATAAATCTTCTTTTATTAAACAGCTTCAAAATTAACAATGTTTTTAGCTTTCTTTCTTTTTTCTTTTATTCTAAGCCATATATTAATTTTTTAATGAATCTTTATTCGAATGTTGAAAGTGTAAGAATCTAAGTAATCATTAATGTTGTTTAATGTGTATTTGCTGTAAAATATACTGCAAAATCATTCCATAGATATGTATGCAGTATTCTTTAAAGGAATCTTAGTTATATGATTAAAATCTGAATTTTTTAGAAATCGTAGAAATTGTAACGGGCCAAAACGGGCCGGGCCGGGCCGGGCCTGTTTTCGCTGATTTTTGTACGGGCCGGGCCGGGCCTAAAATATAAAAAATTAAACGGGCCGGGCCGGGCCCGGGCCGAACATTTGAGTTTTACAACGGGCCGGGCCGGGCCTGAAAATTCCGGCCCGTGCAGACCTCTACTATAGACACTGATGTATTAGTTTTGGTGATTCCATATTTTTTTTCATCCTTTCAAACAGATGCTTAGAAACTGTTCGGATTGCATTTGGAACAGGGAAGAAATACAGATTTATTCTTGTTCATACCATAGCAGCAGCGATTGGAAGAGAAAAGGCAACGACTTTACTAAGATTTAATGCTTTCACAGGATGCGACAGCAATATCTGTTTCACAGGAAAAACTAAAAAGTCAAATTGGAAAACGCTCATTCTCTTTAAAGAAGCTACTGCTGCCTTTTCATACCTATCAAAACCACAAACTTCTATTCTTGAAAATATTTTAAATATTTTAGAACATTTCGTAGTATTGTTGTGCTGTTCAATAAGCAATACCATAAGTGTCAATAATGCAAGACAAGAATTGTTTCAGACAATTTTCCACCACTTCAAAAATATATTTTACGCAGTGCTTTCCAAGCTGGAGACATTTGGGGAAAAGTAGATCATCGGGAAATACATGCAACCTCTCCAAACAAATGGGAATGGTGCTTGGATAATTTATCATAGAAAAATAGATGGTCGGAGTTGCCAGTGATTTTAGACTATTGTGAAGATTTCAGAAAGTGTATGTGTAAAATCTGTAAAGGTAAATGTGGCTGTAGAAAGGTTGGACTTTCTTGCATTATTGTGCAATTGCAAACACGAATGTGAGAAATATGATGACACCGAGTGAAGTTTCTATATTCTACAGCTTTATATGTAACATTCATTTTTTAATATACTGTATTAAAAAATGAATAATAATAGTAATCTATTAATAAAAGAGTATTTTTATTATATATTCATTCTTTTAAATTTTCTACTGTAAATGACAAAAATACTTTAATAAATGTCTTATTTTCATTTTAGGTATATTTCTAGTATTAGAAAGATTATTTTTGAGTTATAAAATGTGGAAATTAACATAATAAATAGCCTTGTAAGATGCAGAGGAATAAAATTACAAAAGATTTTAAATAATAGTCGCCATTTTGAATTCCTATAAATTTATACGATACCTCTCTTTCTTACATGCATTTTATTAATATAAGATAGATACTGACTATTCGAGATATCCTTATTACAAAGGTTTTTACCCACCAAGCACTTTCATTAATTACACTTGAATTATATGGTGATCGTTATAAGATTTATATGCAAATTATAAACGTATATTTTCTTGTTTTGGTGTGTCACAATAAATAAGCGATAAATACTATGTACATTTTATTATATAATAAGTAATTGGTAGCTCATTGTAATATTAACATTGATGTATATAAATTTTAATGTGTTTTAAAGAGTATAACATCATTAAGAAACATTGCAAACGATTTGGCCACATACACAATATTGTAATGTATTTTTTTAGCTCCCTGTAAATAAACTATAAAAGCTGTACACTTTTATACACTTACTATGAACATGTTATTATAAACTTCATAAAATAAATAAAATATACATAGCAATCTGAGAACATTTAAGCGAGCTAGAGCATGAAAGGACAGGCGGACAGACAGACAAACAGACAGATAAACCGAATTCATACTCTCTTTTAAATAATGTTGAATAGTGTTAAAAACAAAAACTTGACTTTAAAAACATCGAAATCTCTATGAAATACACTTTTATATAAAGCATATTTAGAAAATGACGCCATTTTGAATAACAGCCGCCATCTTGAATTCAGACGACTTTACGAGATGCCTCCCCCTCTAATATGCATTGTATTATCATAAAGTACATACTCACCAAGCGGTATATTCTTATCACGATTTGCAGTTTTCACCTTATTTTTGTCGCGTAGCACTCGGACTAAATAGAATCATCCATTTTTCTTTAATGTTACATAATATTATGCAAACTGGCTCAAAAATTGCTATTTAAAGCACACTTTTGGAACGCGGTAACATAGTATAGTAGCTCATCAAGCTGCAGTTGGTCACATTCCAAGAGCGGATCCAGCCCTTCTTTCAGAGGAGAGGTGGTGGCTTTTTTTTTTGTTCAGGGGGAGGGGGGGTTTACGTCCCTCAATAAACAATTTTTTTATTGAAGATTGTTCCCATATCCAAAATAGCTAATTTTCTGATACCTTTGGAAAGTTGTTTCGTTCGTAACAAAAAAGTTGCATTAATATTCGTAAAAATATAAAAATGTACATTTTATTCAAATACCAAGAAATTGAAGATTTTTTTTTTTAATTTTCTTATAAAATCAAACAGTCATTCAAGAAATTGAGCATTTTATGCAAATTTTTTGGATTTGCCAGTTAGAAAAATACGTCATGAGGGAGCAATTTTCCGTCGCGACCTGAAATTCAATTTAAAATTCCCCAGTTTACGGAGATTTTGCAAAAGATTCTTTGCCTTTATTTAAAAACAGAAAACGTTAATCAATCACATTTGCTTTGAATAAATGTATCTTACATCATAGATTAAATAATACTTCATGGATATGTCAGAAATTACCTACTTTGAGTTTTTAAGTACAGCTTTAAAAGAATAAGATAAATTCTCATTGTTAAGCAAGCGATAAATTTGAAAGAACTCAATACATATTTCATTTTTAAAAAATTTCTTAACAAAAATTTCTTTGTTCAAAGGGGGGGGGGGAGGCATGACTCCCGTGACCTCTCGTTGGATACGCATATGGTCACATTAAAAGATACCTTTTCCATTTTACGGAAATAAACAATGTTAACCAATTCTGAAAGAGTAACGTTTTCAAATTTCGTGCATATATGAGTATGCACAATATATGACAAAATGAGTTCGTGATTGTTGAGTTTGAAAGTTGTTGAGTAAGGGGGGGGGGGGTGAATCAATACCCGAACTCGCTATTTTATGATCACAATCTTAAATTCATTTTCTTTTCACAAACACGTGAAATGTGAAATTACCAAGTTGTCTGGTGTAAAAACTGTGTTATGAAACAATTTTACATTTTTTGGTAAAGGCAAAAGATTTTTCAGAAAACATTGCCAAATCTGGTGTTTTGAACAGCCGTTTAATAAGTTGGATCCGCTATTGGAATGTGACCAACTCCAGCTTGATGAGCTACTATACTATGTTACCGCGTTCCGAAAGTGTGCTTTAAACAGCAATTTTTGAGCCAGTTTGTGAAATATTATGTAACCTTAAAGAAAAATGGAAGATTCTATTCTATTTCTTAATACACGAATAACAAGAACTTTTAATGAATTCTGGATGACGATAGAAGAAAATGATTTAATGGATGCGTCAGAAAGCATCTCTTTGTACTTGAGCATAGCTCCAAGAACAAATGGTGAAAAGCTTTCCAACACATTCAGAACAATTTAACAAAACTTCACCGTTATAATAAGTTGAAATAGACATACATGTTCGGGATGAAGGCAGGGAAAATCGGTAGCTTCAGTACCCCACCCACTCCTAACCGTATTTTAGTATCTTTAATTTGTCAAATTTTCCTGTTAAATTTACCCGGTTTCAATTTGTGGTATTTTTTTCCCCTTTTCTATTAAGAGTGCAAGGCTATTCGGGTCGTAAGTAAAGTGTTTTGGCGCTATCCGTGGTCGCCTGCCGGCGACAGCGCTGTCGCGCAAGAGACTAGGTCTGTTTGGGTCGTAGGTCATGAAGATAGAATAATAGAAGGAGAACCGAGAAGATAGGCTTTTCTGAACAGAACTTAGCCCCAAAGTATTTCCCGGTGCATGGCGTGGCACTAGTGATGCTGCACTGACTTTCGATCACATGACTTGTTTGACTGGTCTCTCGACTAGTCTGCTAGCGGGACGTAGGGGGCGCTAGACTTCATCTGCTCCCAAACTGCCGGAAATGCCAGCCAAACTCGGAAAGACTTTAGGGACGAAAGTGGAAGCGCCGTCCCTAAACGCCGTCCCGTAGCGTTGTTCTCATTCTATTATATCTATCTTCATGTCGTAGGTAGGAGCCGTCGACGAAAATTGGTCTTATTTTTTATTGAAACATTTGGAAGCGCAACATACTTGAAAATTCAATTCCGACAATTCTCACCAACAACAGGTATATTACGTGAATTCTTCGAGCAGCCCTGTTTATGATACATAGATTTATATCTATAACTACATGCATGCAAAATTTTAGTTCTGTTGGAAAATACATACCACAGTTGAAAATTCCACTTCATCAATTTTCACTAATATGAAGAATGGTGCATGAATTCTTTTGTGCAGCATTGTATATGAGGTAATAGAATTTATATACAATGAGTAACATGCAAAAAAACGGTTACAATTAAGAGCTCATATAAAAACTGAAAATACCCTTCCCGCAATTATTGATCAAAGACAATGCTTTAACCCTTTCCGGCGCGGACAAATTCTGTAAGTAAAATGAGAAATTATCGACTGACACCGGAATTTACAAACGACTTTTTAAGAAGTCAGGAACTCCTTAATTTAAACTTTTATTGTATTTGCAAGTCTTTATTAAAATATTACTGGTGCCAATTGAGAGTTTGGAATTAAAATTAGGTGTGTCCAGACCGGACACACTGCGCCGGGAAAGGGTTAACCTCCGATTTCGCTTGTGTGTCCTTGTAAATGAACGATAAATGATATGAACTTCCAATTTTATAGCAATCCTCTTGTAGTAAAATTCAATGATTTATATCAATTTCAATGCATCTGAAAGAGCATAATGTCATTAAAATACACAGCAAATGATTTTTCCCTATTGACTTAATGTAACAGCATAGTTGCCAACTTGTACAGTTTTGCCGTACAATGTACGGATTTTATTCCAATTGTACGGTTCTACGGATGACCAATACGATTGTACGGTTTTACTCACGGAAAAAAACTATCGCAGAGAAAAGCGAATTTCGGGTGAGAATCGCCGAAAATGCACATATTTCGTCAAATTTTCCTGAAAAACGTCGATTTTGCCTAAATTTCGCGGGAAAAATTCCGATTTTGCCTAAAGATCGCAGATAAAAACTCTGAAGGCCTCAGGAAAACGCTGATTTCGTCTTAAGATCGTGAGAAAAATGCCGTTGAAAAAAACCGCCGATTTCGCCAATAGATTGCGGATAAAACGGCGATTTTGTGTAAAGATCGCGGATAAAACGCCAATTTTGTCAAAAGATCGTCGATAAAATGCCGACTTTGTGTAAAGATCGCGGATAAAACGCCGATTTTGTCGAAAGATCGCGGATAAAATGCCGATTTTGTCAAAAGATCACGAATAAAACGCCAATTTTGCCACAAAATCGCGGTTAGAAAGCCGATTTTGTCAAGAAATCCCATATAAAACACAAATTTCATGAAAAGATCGCACAAATTTCGTGAAGTGGTGCTGGAGAAAAGTGAATTTTGTCAAAGGATTGCGGGAAAAAGTCACCGATTTCGTCAAAAGATCGCAGAATAAATGACCATTTCGTCAAACGATTGCGGAAAAAATTGCATTTCGTGAAAGATACCCAGAAAAATGCATAATTAATGCCTGTATGGATAGTCTTCCCACATCCTCACCTGCTTCAACCTTTTAGAAAATTTGCTGTTAATTTTATCGCCCCTACAAACAACTACCTAATTTTATCTCCCCTACACCTGTAACAAACAGTATTCTTTTGAGTGTCCCTTGTAAATGAACTGTTAATGTTACTCACTTTATATTTAAAATCGAGCATGCCATCGTAAACATATAGCAGTTGCATGAAAATGCTTGTATATTTACGCGATATAGAGCATAGACAGACAGACAGGACGCAGACAAGCAGAATTCGGAAACACTTTTCAACAAGGTTAAATACTGTTTATTTAATAATTATCTTTGATCTTGATCTTACAAGAAACTTCAGAATATTTGTCCCTGAAATTTGTTTAAGCCATTAAATAAAACTTTCTCAGACGTATCTGTTGTTTGCTGAAATCATCTTTACATTGCATTTAATTAATGCTTAGCACTTGCGATGGGAATAAAAAAAAGTTCTTGACCTTCAATAAGTTTACCAATCAGAATTTTTGTTCAAGAATTATCAAGCATCTATTAACACTAACTCGATTATCCTATTATCTTCTTTAGGAACAAATACTTAAATCCTTATTTTTTATTTATTTATTTATTTTCATTAATATGGGAGATAAAATGAATAATACTTAAGAGCCTGCACTAGTCACTGAAAAAGACCCGGATGATAACGTTAAATCTATGGAGGCGTTATTTTCAAATCTCTCTCTCAAATTTTAATATTTTTAAACGGTTTTTTTTTCATAGGACAGCTGAGGATGGTTAATTTTAAAACTAGTTTGTACTTCTTCGATTTTAGTTTAAGATTTTTTTAAAAATTATTTTAACTTGAGGAACCGGTTTGAATCGGTTCTGAAATTGAAACTGCTCTAATATAAAATAAATATAACAAAAATCGAAAAATTAAAAACTAGCTATCCTCAGCTATCCTTATGCAAAAAAATCATGTAAAAATATTAAAATTTGGGCGAAATGTTTGAAAATAACGCCTTCATAGACGTTATTACCCACCTATATGGGTAATAACGCCATGCAAACAAAACTATGAAATAAGATGGGATAATTGCATGCAGATTGCCCAATTCTAAAAATACAAACTCTACAAACTTAGAAATTGACAAATTGCATTCTAAGCTATTGGAAATGTTCAATTTTTTGTGAAAGTGTAAGAAAAATAAAGGTGTGGTGTGGGGGGGGGGGGGGGAGAATGATGCAAAAGAATATCAGACCGTGAGCTTCTTTTTGCTTAAAAAGGACCGCTTAAATAGAATTATTAGACACATTGCAAAGTTTTAACTGTTTTTATTTGAATCAGTATTTAGGATGTAGCTCGGTCACTGTAGGGAATCAACCGGTGCATTAATGCCAAGGATTGGCGTTATTACCCCGTTATAGTTATTGCGCTGTACATTTTAAATTACAAATTATCTCGAGAAGATATCCAATATCTTCAACAACATTTTGAAAGTCCATGAAATGTACTACAAATTTATGTAATTAACAAAGTATTTCCGGATTTAAAAAAAATAGTCTTCACATCACAAAACGTATCTCGCAAATTTTAGATCAAGCATTAATTTTATTTGCTTGTAAAAACAATAAGACCTAAAAATGAAACAAATTAACTTGAAGCTGTTTTTTGCGATTTATATGCCTCAAAACCCTTCTGCGCAGAGCACACGGGTGTCATTTACCAGATTATTTCATAATTATGCAAAATATTAGCACTTGGCGTTATTACCCCGCCTGGCGTTATTACACCAGACCACCTTATTATATATCTAAAAAAATACAACCAAAATCGAAAAGGTAAAAACTAGCCCGGTTCTAAATCGTCCTCAACTATCCTACTTAAGAAAACCAAAATACTTATATCTATACTAATAAAATCCGTGCGCCTCTGTCTGTCTGCTTGAAGCCGATTACAGTTCGCAACGCGGGCGAGTTGGAAGTCGCGAGAGGTGTCTTTCGATTGGAAATATTCCGGGGAAGTCATTTCGGGCATTTTCGAGACCGTGGGACCAAAATTAAAAAAAGTTATGAATTAAAAACCCCTTGGGAATCGGAACGAAAAATGTCTCAAATCCCAAACGGCGCTCAAACGGAGCTCCGAGGCAGAACACTGCGCTACCTTGCGGTGAAGAACCTGAACTTTTCCCCTTTGGCTAAAAGAAGAAACAGCCGAAAGCCGCTTTTTCTACCGGCGCTAATTGCGTTTTTTTTTGCGCGTTTTTTCTTAAACCATCATGCAGACAGTTTTTAAAGTAGAAAAAAACTGATTCATATTCAGAATCTGCGTAAAAATCTGCTTCTGATGAACTAAAAAATACGGAAAAATGTCTTAAGGGCGCGTAGTGCCCACCGTGCAAAACCAAATATTTTTAACGGGACTATGGGCGCGAAGCGACCATAGTTCCGATCCACAATCTTTTTTTTTCAAGTGCACGTGGCCCACAGTGCGAAATCACATATTTTTAACGGGACCATGGCTCTTTAATTTACTTTTTTTTGTGCTTGAGGATTCGAACACCAAGACTTGCTTATTTAATGAATTTTTTTGCTTATTATATACTGCTTAATACCGAGGTTCGTTTGGAAAAAGTGGCCCAGCTAGCGGCCGTAGCTCGCTAGTATATATATAAAATTTGAGCGAGATATTTTAAAATAACGCCCCCATAGACCTATATATTATCACCCGGATCTTTCTGAGTAACTCGAGTGACAACTTAATATATTTTAAAGAAACATAGCAAATGTGCATTTTATAAAATTATGGTAGCTATATGTATCCCATTTATCTCAATATTCTGCATCATTTGTCAGCGTAACATTAATTTTCCTATGTTGCATAAAATTACATAATATAGTGCGGTATAAATAAACGGTAAAACAAACGGCAAATAAACGATAAAACAACGACTTTCAAATTTTGTGAAAGTTGGACGCATAGTTTAATTACAGGCTCATTCAAAAGTATTCCGTTACATTACACCTAATGGGAAAAATAGTTTCAAGAGCATTTAAAGGTGTTGCACTCTTTCGATTTCGAACATAATAAAATTGATATGCATCTATGAACATGGAGTATATAGAGAAATATACATTCTGTACAGTCTGTGGTGCAAAGAATATTTATTATTTACAGGGCCACACAAAAGTATTTCATTACATAATGGTATAGCGGGAAAAATTGTTTGGGACACGTTTTAATAATATTAAATTGATTGACATTTTATGAAATTGTTATACATTGCTCAGTTTTACTACAAATTACGTCCTGTGTAACAGAAAGCAGATAGTTTTTACAGGGATACACAAAAGATTTTGGATATTCTACTGTATTCGAAATACTGTATACCAGGGGTGCACAACCTTTGGCCCGCGGGCCACAATTATACCACTATTTTTATGCAGAATAATTTTCCTTATAGTAATGACAGAAATTTTGCTATTAAAGAAAAGAAACTACACTTTTCAAATAATCGGGTGTCAACCGATTTTCTGGTAAAAAGGTTGTGCATCCCTGCTGTATACTATTACACCAAGACCTGAATATTTTAAAACTTCCTTAGTACCAACATACCTCATTTGCTACGATTTACGAGCATTTTCCAACTTTTTTTCTTTTTTTTTTTTTTATAAATTTTCTTTTAGTGCAAATACAGGCAGTAATAGATGATTCTTATCAAATTTGCAAATCTGTTATATGGATATTATATTCTTTGTGACATTTGAAATATCCTGCCGGCTGATGATTAGACATCCAACAGTCTCATCATGGTCTTCGAAACTTTCATCCTAATTTATCTAAATTCAGTTTTCCTCAGTATATGATTAAGTTCTATTTATTTCAATTTTTCTGGCATCATATAACATTATCTATAGCTTTGAATCTAATTTGATAGTAGGTTTTATTTAGCTAATGATGTTTTGTAATTTTTTTTCCTATGCAATTGTTATGTAATAAATTATTAAGTAAGATCTTAAAGTGTTGTGTTTGACATTTTATTGTTAGATTTTTTATTTAGTTATTAAATTAAATATTATAAACACTAAACAGATTGTATAGTTAAAGCTGTACTTCTTTGGAAATTCGTAGACATCGTTTACAAATAATATTACAAATATTATTACAAATAATTTTAGAATTTTTATTATAAGTAATTATGGTGCAAAGTGAAGTTCAATAATGTTTTAAAGTATCTAAACTGTATGTATTCTTTAAAATTTAATTAAGATTTGTGCTCTTTAAAAAGTAACCACATACTTTTAAATAAATCTTTGTTATCTGTGTTATTTATATAATGTATGTATTCATTAATTATCTTTGCTCATGCTCTTACAAGGAAATTAAGATGCATTATGTCAATCATTCAACCTCATTAAATTCTCAGAATCACTTAAATACCTGTTGTCCCTGAAAATCTCCTAGACAATTAAATCACATTTTTTCAGGCGTATCTGCCGTTTACCGAAATCTCACTCTCATCTTCATATATTGCGTTTAATTGATGCTTTGCTTAGCATTTGTGTGGGAAGAAACAGTTCTCGACCTTCGACAAGTTTACCAACCTGCGTTTTGTTCAAGAGTTATCGGACGTCTTTTAACACTAACCCAATTATCGTACCGTCTGCCTCTGGCCTCGAATTCAAGGCCGAATCTTTCGAAGAAAAAGCCCGCCAATATCGTTCTTTGTTCTACGGGCTTGGATCCGCAAAAGGTGGTTCATCCTCCGGTGGATTGAAATTTTGAAGGGCGCAGGACATGCCATAATCTAAGAGCATGTTCTTTCCTACGAAACATCATTTAAAAGATGTAATCCAGTGATTTTATTTTTTTTTCTGTTTTGTTCTTGGTTTTTAAATTAAATATTTTCTGCTGACTTGTTTTTCTAACGGATGTGGGTTTCATTAAGGATCATATTCATGTTAGCTCATATCATTGAAAATAGTTTCTCCAGAAAAAATTGGTTTACCACTGATGATGGTATTTCTGAGCAATTGACATTATTTTTAGGATAATATTTCTTTTTTCAGAAATTGTCTGTTAGTCGTATATTATTCCAACGTCGCCCGCAGTGATAGCGGGAAAGCATTCCACCACCAAACAGCTATTTGAATTTGCGCCCTTCCCATTAAAAAAAAAAAAAAAAAATGAAAAGAAAAGAAAAGAAAAAGAAATAGTGAGTAGATAAATACAGTATTCATAATTTTTGGGCATCACGTTACCGACATGCTATATTTTAGATTCTAAGCTTTACATTGCAAATCTTTCTGACGAATTCAAGAATTCATTAACCAACTTCCAAGGAAGAAAGTTTTTATAAATTATTTGCACATATTTTTTCATTGAATACCCTCGCATATTGTTTTAAATGGATGCTCCGATTCCGATTTCGATGTATATGTGTCTAATAATAATTATAAACAAGTTGGAAATTGCACGTGAACGTAGCAAATGAGGTGCGTTCGTACGATAACGAAGTTTTAAAATATTCAGATCTTGCTGGTATAGTAGAGCGTACTCCGGATACAGTATAGTAGTCGAAATCTTTACGTTTCTGTAAATATGCAGGAAGTAATTTTTATTGCACCTCAGCAACGTATATCTTATTCATAAAATGTGAAATAGTTGAATATAATTAAAACACGTACCAAACAATGTTTCCCCGTATAGCATTATATAGTGGAATACTTTTGTGTGGCCCTGTAATTTAATAATAAAAATTCTTTGCATCACAGATTGTACAAAATGCATATTTTAGTATATATTTCATAGATTCATGCCAATTCTATTATGTGTGATTGAGTGTAACATCATTAAAATGCATTTGAAACTTTTTCCCCATTGACCGTAATGTAATGGAATCCTTTTGATTGTCCCTGTAATTGATCTATGCATCCGATTTTCATAACATTTGAAATGACTCGATAGAATAACGCAATAATTATATGTTTTAAATTTCAAACGATTAAAATGCATTTAAAACTTTTCCCAATTGACCGTAATGTAACGGAATCCTTTTGAATGTCCCTGTAATTCATCTATGCATCCGATTTTCATAACATTTGAAATGACTTGACAAAATTATGTTATAATTATGTATTTTAAATTTCAAACGATTCGGTTGGGTAGTTTTTGCGTTGTTATATGCGGGCAGACGGAGAGACGGACAGACAGACAGACGGACAAACGGACGGACTGAGCGACAACAATAGGTGCTACGTATTTACATAATTACGAACACACCTAAAAAAATTGCCAATATGTACAAATAATCTCTTGTATTTTTTTTTTCTTCTGCTTTATCAGTCAAATGCAGGTTGATTTTAAAATTGTTGATATGCATTTATTTTTTATTCCCTTTCAATCAACATTTATTATTATTATTATTATTATTATTATTAATTAAGCGTTATCTGGCACTTTATTTTATGGATTTATTGTATGCGGTAGTCCTGATTTCGAATTTTTTTAGCTTATTATATCTAATGCTAAGGTGAAACTGCGCATGTTTTTCAGGTAATCAAGATAATTGGGGCCTGATGAATCTGCCTTTGTTCCACAAATTTCCTTTACTCCAATGTTTACTGTGTTTTCCAATCCATTTAGCACTTGTTATGGGAATCTGTTTCATAGACTTTTATTGTGATTCATACATCATTTTAAATTTAAATAAATTCAATTGTAATTTATAAATTTACATTTGCTGTTGATAATTTGAATTGGTTTATACTAGTTATATATATATATATATATATATATATATATATATATATATATATATATATATACATGTTTATATAAATAAAATCATTATAAATCATGAATTTATGAATTACAAAAGAATTTATTGAAATTAAAGATATATCTAAAAACTTTCTGAATAATTATACAATTTAAACATATGATGAAAACATATGAAAAAAAAAAAAAATGTTAAATTTACGGCAAAAGTTGCTGGCAGCAATGTTGCAGCAGTTTTTGCCGCAAAAATTGCAGTAAAATTAGATATAATAAAAAAAATTACATATAATTCTACTGTAATTTTTATGGCAGAAATTGCTGGCAACATTGCTGGCAACTGTTTTTGCCGCAAATTTAACGGATTTTTTTTTTTTTTTTTTTTTTTTTTTTTTAAAACATAAAATGTATAATATGAACTTTAATTTTTTTTTCTTTACAGTGTAGTTAAATTATGTAGTACTAAGAAATGACTTATGAAAATTTCAAATAAAAAAGCAAGAGTATGGACACAGATGAAAGCTTTTATTGTAAATAACATTTTCAGAGGTACATGATTTACAAATATAAACAAAAACCAGTCGATTTCTGTAGAGAAACGAGCTAAAAATTCTTTATTACTGTACTCTATCGACTGTGAAGCAAGATTAATAAAAGTAAAAATATGAGCATTGAATAACAAAAAAACTTATGAAATATTTATTTTTTAAATGTATGATAAAGAATAATTAAATTAACTTTACTCTACATAGATATATCGATACCTATATTTGTTCGAAAAGATTTGTTTCTGTGATGATGCCGTTTCAGTTTCATCAGGATCCAAAATTAACATACTTGATTGCCTAGCATTTTTCTGTTCTTTTTTTTTTCTATTTTTTAAACTTTACCTTTCGTAAAAAATGGCTATTTTTTATAAGAAATTTAAATACTTTCTTGAAATTCATGTTACTACAATGCACTTTTAAAAAAAGTATATAAATCGCGTATAATTTTTTAACTCTTTTTAGAGATAAACGTCCAAATTTCTAATACATGATCGCTAATTGAGTGATAAAAACATTATAGTTAAAACGCAACATTTTGATTTAAGAACACTCTTAAAAGACGTTCTAAAAAAGTATTTTTCCCTGTTCAACTTTCTACACATTTAGAGATTTATTACACGCGTCATTTGGAATTCAATTGCTGTTTCATTTTTCGAAAAATGAATTGCATTTTGCGTTATTGTTATTGTCGATTTTTGTCTCATGATTTTTTTCCCTACGCTGCCGCGTCCAGAAATTTAGTTCAGACCGTCTAATTTGACAGCATTTTCTGGCAAATTATTGCCTTTTTCGGAAAATGGCAAAAAATTGTTCGTTTACATATTTTTTGAATAATATCCCCTATCAATTGTATGCCTTTCAGTAATATATATACAGATATATATATATATATATTTACACACACGCACACTCTCTCTCTCACACACACATATGCATATATATATATATATATACGTATATATATCGCAACATTGGAACTTATTTTCAGGAAGTAATAATAATAGTACCTTGTATAATATATGAAAAGAATATGAACGTTTATGAATTTCTTTGATTCCGAAAAAGTAAATGTTTATCAATGTTCCAGAATAATATATATATATGTGTGTGTGTGTGTGTATAGAAACATTATACAAAACTACTATTTAACATCTATAATGAATATAGAATAATCCATAAAATAACCAACGAAAAAAAATCAAGAGGGGTTGTCAATATTGAAACAATTATGAAGCATTGGAAAAATGGTATTTGGCTCGTTTTCAAGAGTAATACCAAATAGTCATATTAAGTACGATTAATTTCTGATTAGAAATCAGGATAAACCTAAAAATGATTTCTATATTACCGGATTAATAGTACATGCAAAACTTAATTCAATGAAAAATGCTAGACATATATGAAACAACTAATAATAGAATTAGCAAGGAGAAAAAAACTTACATTATAGAATCGCCAAAATGTGGGAGAAAAAAAAAAATGCAATCTCATTTCGCTACAGTTAAGAGATTACAGTTAACAGAATATTGTATATTAAGAATTTACCGTTTCATATTTTTAAAAAATTCTAAAGAATTTACTTCATTTTGACAAAATAACGATAAAGCGTCAAAGAATAACTTAGATATATACTACTTTCACAAAACATTTTCTGCTTTCTTCGATGAATCAGAAGGATTAGAAATAATCCTTCTTTGCATCGATCTAGTACAGGGATAAAAAAAAGCACCCAACTGGACTGAGCTTGAGATTTCATCGACTTGGGCATTGAAAAATAATGAATTCTCTGAAAGAAGATGGACCATGCAATAGACTTTTTTATTATTTTTTTTTCACTAGAGTAAATGTTCTGCCAAAATTAATAACATAAACCGTTGAACGTTCTTGCTTTTATGATGTAAAACCAAGGTGCCTCAAGATTTTTTGCTTATTAAGAGTTTTTGGCAATAATTAATCATAAAACTCAAAAGAAAAAAGAAGCAAAGATAAAAAATAATCATTGTTGTATATATACAATGATTACAACAATTTTGTTATATTACCAAAAGGTGAGGTGATTAAAAACTAATATCTGTCTAACTACATAAGTAATATAAGGGATGTAATGAATATTATTTGATATTCGGCCTATCGGCCATTTTATTAACTACCCGACTGTCTGAATATTTGTGGACTAACTTTGTTAGATATTTAACTGAATAAAATCCGGATAACATATTTTTTTTCTTTATTAATATTAGTTTTAATTCAATGTTTTTCTAAAATCCAAGTTAGCCATTGTCTGATGCATTCATGAAGCTATTTTCATTCTTAAATGCAGAAAATATACAACTATTTTGATTCAGATATAAAGAAATAATTTAGAATTTTCCAAACTGGTTCAGAATATTTTAGAAAAGAGTGTAAAATTTGGATGTTTAAATAAAGTTTTGACAAAACTGTTAGGGAATAATCTTCAGGCTCAAAATTGTTTAGAAAAGGATATTCTTCAGTGGGTACAATCGATTGCAGCTGTGTCAAGATATAATACATTTATAGGAAATTGTAAAACGCAACACAGTTGTATATGTTCATAAAAATAAATAATAATTAAAAATTGCTTGTATTACATTATGCATTTACACATATGTCGATTTCTCGCAGACATTACTGTACCAAAAAATGGGTTCGATTTGAAAAATATTTACTCAGTTCTTAGAATTCAGCTCGAACGCTATAATGATAAGTCTATGGAAGAAATATTTTCAAATAGTTCGCTCAAATATCAATATTTTTGAATGATTTTTTTTTTTTAGTTTAGGAGGATCTACATCTACAACCGGGCTATCTTATTTTATTTTATTTTATTTTTTTATTTGGTTATAGTTTATATATTATAATTTAAGAACCGATTCCATTTAGTTCCGAAAGAGAAAGTAATTTTTTTTTCTTCTGAAACCAAAATCGAAAAAGTAAGAAATAGCCAGGCTGTTGATCGTCCCCAGCTGTACTAAAAAAAAAAAAAAAAAAAAAAAAAAAAGTTACAATTAAAGCAAAATTTCATTCTTCTCATATAAAGTATCAATTTTCTTATAGAAAGTTATAATGTGTGTAAACTTGCTTTTATAAAAAATATATTTATGGATAACTCCAGCCTTTTCAATGTAATAAATTTAAAAGTTCGTTTTAGCAATAACTATCTGAAATTGCTCAAATATAGATGGAACTTTGTTACGAAAAATCAACTCAGTATTGCAGACTGATGAGAATACTATGACCAAGTTATGGCTACTTTTGCGTTGGAAGATAGCAGCAATAAAAAAAAAATCGATAAAATTTTAAAATACTTTTAAATCACTGTACAAATACAATTGGCTTTTGGGTATGTTGCTGATATGCAACGCGCTGACAAAAAAGGATTCATATTATGCTGATTTAACTGTTAAATTCTTGTTAAATATGTACTTTCTACTTTTTTACAAATTTGTTGTCTAATTCAAATTGTAAGACAAGCTAATCACAATAATTTTTTTTTTTACTAGCAAGAAAGGTCTTCATACTGGCATACTCCAAAAAATCTGAAAAAATTACAGAATGTTCTTCTCATGAGGATATATACGTTTATAAAAAAAATTTCGGCAGAACCTCCGTACCCTGTCCGTAAAATAATAATGAAAATTTCGTTATTTGGCGATTTATCATCGGTTGGCGATGAAATGCAGCTTCAAAAAAATGTTTTTTTTTTTTTTTTTTTTTTTTTTTTTTTTTTTTTTTTTTTTATGTCAAATGTATTTTAAAAGAAAAAAGTTTCATGTTCAATGTGTTTAGATAACTTAAATATCTTTAATCATATCAGCTTTAGTTTGTTCTAAGTATAATTTCGTTATATTGATATTTATAGGTATTTATATTCAAATTTAACTATCAAAATTTAAGATTTGAAACGAAATTCAAATTTAAATTAATTAAAATTGTTTCAAGTTCAAAGTCCAGTTGAGCACTGCCAATTCAATTTTGTTGCTATGGAAACATCTGGCTTTTATTTTTGAATACGCTTAAATGTATTAAAATAATTTTACTGAATAATAATTTTTTATAGCTGAAAATATTTTTTCCAGAGGTAAATTAAATAACTACAGCAACAAATAATATATGTGTATGCAATTTAATATATTTATAGGTGTATAATATATTAAAATCTCTCATTATTAATGTTTAAATTCATTAAATACCATTTACATGGATTCTAAAATCCAAAAGTTTCCAGTTGCATTAAAAACGTTTGCTTTTGGCGGGAAAAAGTGCTAATCGCCAAATCGTGCGACACTTTCATCTTTTCACGCCAAATATTTGAAAGAATTTTGTTCTTTTACATGTTTTCTACTGCAATTCCGCCGCTAATTTTCACTGATCCTTTATTACATACATAAGTAGTTTAATTAGTATTTTTTTCAAACAAAATCTGAATATGCTTAGTATGGAGACCTTCCTTGTAAGTGTTAATTTTATCTCTTTGCGAACTACAGAGAAGCATTGTGAGGGGCTCATCAGTTTTGAAGATAAGAAAGAAGAACAGCATAGCTGAATAATAGAAATAAGGAATTTCCTTTATATTTGAAGGGAATTAATAATAATAATAATAATAAATAATAATTGGATAAATTGTATTTGAATTGCAAAATAAAACTATGTTGTTATTAATTTGGATTTAATAAAAATTCATATTATATTAATAGCATGAAGTTGTTAAAATTTTTAAACATACAAATAATAGTTTAACACAAATAACAATTTCTCCTTCTTCAGGATTTTTTCCACATATGAGATTTTCCTCAACCAAAAGCCATGTGTGATTTTTTCGGCATTCATTTCTGTTTTTTGCTGCTGCTTCCATCAGTCCATAATTTTCCATATTCTGTTCCAGGTTATTGCTTCAACGTTTTCTCGGTCTTCCTCTTCTGTTCCTTCCTTCCCGTTGTCAGTCCATTTGCTTTTCGCAATATACTGCTTTCCATCCTTTTCACATGACCAAAAATAAAATAAAATAAAATAAACAATAAAAAATAAAACATAATAAATAAATGCAAAAATTTCATTTTATTTTGTTCTTTATTTTATTTTTATTTTTAAATTAACATGCGTATGTGCAATTAAAATGCATATTATATAAATTAATATACATGTATGTATGTATAATATATATATATATATATATATATATATATAATACAAGTTTTTATTTAAAAATATTATTATTTATTACTGTCTGCACTTTGACCGAATATACGGTATTGGACTTTTCCTAACACATATAAAATAAATGCAGTAAGATTTGTTAAGCTGGACTTGAAATGTACAAGTAAAATGGCCCTCCGTCTTAACAGATACATTATCTGTTATGGAAAGTATATTTTATTCTCTGGAACAATGATATTTTATATTTAAGGTAGGTCTTCGTTATACAGGGATTCCCTTTTAATAAATTTTAAAACTGGTAGATCTTGCTTGTTATTACTGTAATTTAATATTTTATAATTTATAAAATGATAACATCAAACTTTTGTTACCTGTCTATTGATTTATAAAAATGTTTGTACTGTGAAACTTGCTTAGATGGGCTAGAAAAATGCAGGAAAAAAAATCGCTGTAGACAGGTTTCTGTTTTAGCAGAAACATTATATGTTATACTATTCTATTCACAACAAAAGTATTTTATGTTTAAAAGTGTACTCAATTCCAAACTTATTATTTTCTGATTCCTTACGAAATTCATTTTTGCTCTCAGATGCATCCAAATGGCAGGTTCTCTTATTCAGAAACTCCATAATGTGACATATGAGTCAATTTTGTGCAGGCAGATTATATTTTTAGAAAAGCTGGCAAAATTTCACTTTGAACCGAATTTCCTGAAGCAATAGCACTGAAAACGAAAAAAAAAAAAAAAAAAAAAAAAAAAAAAAAAAAAAAAAAAAAAGGGGGGGGGGGGTTGTTTTGAGAAAATAATTGTTTATAAATCAAGTTCTAATGAATTGCGTGAAAAATAGAAACACAGATCGCTTATAAATAGCTTTAAAAAAAAATCATGTCAGCAATTTCATGTTTGTATTTTTAAAAATTAGTCTGAAAATGTGTCAGAAAATTTCGAGTTTTTGAGCATGCAAAAATATTTTTATCCAACATTCCATTTTCATAAACTCAACTTTATTTTAATATTTCCTATTTTGTAGAATAATGAAAGTAATTCAAAAGAATTTACTCCAATTCGTTAAAATAATGATAAAGCATCAAGGGAATTGTTAGATAGATTCTACATTCACTAATGATGGTCTTATTTCTTTGATGAAATGGAAGGATTAAAAATACTCGTTATTTACATCGATGTAGTCAAGAGATAAAAAAAACCTCAAAGCCCCAAATGGACTGAACCTGAGATTTGCATCGCCCGTGACATTGAAAAATAAAAAATTACAAGCATTCTTATTCCTGGAAAAATATGCCACAGTTTTTTTTTACCTATTATACGTAGTATAGGGTAAGTCTTGCAATCGTTTTGAAAATCGAAAATTTTTTTTGACGGATTTACACGTTTCAGATAATAGAGATTCCGAAAAATATAGAAAAAAAATTGCCGTCTGTCTGTAAACGCTCTATCTCACGAACAAATTGAGCTAGAGACTTAAAATTTTGTATGTACTCAGTATGTAAAAGTGGAAAGAAGCCTATTTAATATCAGTAACCTTGATTATCCAGAACTATTTTTTTCGGACTCTCGAAAAATTCGCTCTGATGAAAGGTAAAAAATGTTCAAAATGTTTATTTTAAGGAGTGGACATAAAAGAAAATAAAATAACACAAATTTTGCATAAAGAACTAAGTCAATCAGATTATTAGTTGCCGAGGTATTTGTAATTCTGTTTTCCACATTCTTCGATTTTTCATGAATCTGTATTCCATTTAAATTTCAATTCAGAGATATATTTTAATTGGAAATGAGATGCTTAATCCGACGCAGTAAACTGTTAGTTAATATGATTATTATTTTTGGAGTTATAAGGATGTTTCTTTTACGCAGTTTGGTACTACTTGAGTAGTTCGGCATTTTATATAATTTGCCGAAATGGGTTCATCAGCAATTGATTAATGGAGCATTACTATGTTTATTAAGAATATTTAAATGTATGTTCAGATTTTGTTTTGGAATTGCAATGCATTGTTTAAATAGTTTTCATATGTTTTACTTTCATATATTATATTATGCATATCCATGATGGATAAGTATTATGGTGTCCCCCAACGACTAGTTTTTTTACTGAGATAATCGTTTAGCCAAATTAAATAACGTGAAAATGTTTTTGTTTTCATACTATAAATCAATGCCATCTTCAAGAACTTTGTTTATAAAGAATTCTAGACAATAATTACCCTGAAGTCTTAAGGTTGTTCTCAACTTCGCTGCTCAACAAGCGCAAAACAATTTGGCATATTTGAAAATGTATTTTTTAACGTTTGGATACATTTACAAATTCATTTTTTAACGGAAAGATATGAAATTGGAAAGCCTGACCACAGACGCGATTTGGAATCGAACCGAGTTTTCCATTTCTGGATCAATAAATTACCTACTGAGTTATAAATGATTTCGATCACATGGCAAACACATTTCGCTTCCTCTTCCTCTTATTTTGCTTTCATAGGGAAATGTGGTTCAAAACGTCAAATTTGCCGGCTTGTTCTGAAAGGTCTATTGAGTTTGCAAAAACAACAGAAAAATGAGTGCGATTAGATAGTTTTTGAACAATCATATCTGCTAGTTTCATGCATTTCTAAATAAAAATAAATTAAAACTTATGTCACAAAGTTCCCTTTTTGATTTAAGAACACCCATGAGATATGCTTGTGTCTTAACCGGTATATTATCTGTTATGATAATTTAATTGTCTTCTATTTATCAACTGAATAATATTCTATGTTTAAGAGGAGACAATATTCGTTAATTATGTGTTTCGTATACTGTTGTTTATCATTACTGCAATTTTATGTTTCACATTTTACAGCGTAGTAGTAATAATAATAATAATAATAATAAAAACAACATTAAAATGTTTACCTTAATTCCATTATATTTATAAAAAAAAAAGTTACAGCGTCAAGGGAATTACGAAGATATATGCTACTTTCACTAAAGATTTTCTTTCTATCTTCCATGAATCAGAAGGATTAGAAATAATCATTCTTTGCATCGAACTAGTCAGGGGATAAAAAAAAAAAAAAAAGTAGAACCAAATGGACCAAGCCTCAGATTTTCATCGACTATGACAGAATTTTCCTTTACAAAAATAATAAAACACAAGCATTGCTTGGAGGAAAAAAATGGGAGATGCCACAGTTGATATTTTTTTTTTATTATTATTCAGCTGAGGCAAATGCTCTTCCAAAATTAATAATGTAAACAAATGAATGTTCTTGCTTTTATGCTATAAATTGATGGTCTTTTAAGATTTATTGTATATAAAAAGATTGTAGATAATAATTATTCATAGAATTTAAAAAATGTAAGAAAAAGGGAACATAAAAACAATAATTCATAGGTCTGTACATTTACTAAAATAAAAAATCTTATTCTAATATTATTAAGGAGAATTAAAACATATATATATTGTTCCACAATTTCTAATTCTATTTGATTGAGTTTGTTATATTGGTTTATTCTATATTCGTTGTAGATGTTGATTTGTAGTATTGTATAATAGTTACATATATATATGTATTTAAAACCATTAATTGTAAAACAATATATGCCAATAGAACATAAAAAAGTCAATTTAAAAAATATATTATTCATCTATCTATCTACATAGTAAACAACTTGTAGTATATACAAGTATTACATTACCAACGTAATTATTATCTAGTACAATACAGTGAAACCTGCTAAGATGAATTTGAAAAGTAATGTAAAAATCCGTTTTAGACAGGTTGCCCTCTTAGTAGTTACACAATCTGTTATAGTATTTGTAATGTATCATTGTTCTGGTGAATGACAAGAACAAACTGGATAACTTAAATTCATTAATTTTATGGTTTTTGAATTACAAGAAAAGTAATAGCAAAGGATTTATTTTAATTCTGTAAAAGTATGACAAAGCGCCAAGCAAATTCCGAAATATACGCATTACATTTACCGATGATTTAATAGTATTTTTCATGAATCAGAAGAATTAGAAATAACCAGTCTTCGTGTCGATCTCGTCAGGGGATAAAAAAGGAATTACCAAATGGACCAAGCCTCAGATTTTCATCGACTATGACAGAATTTTTCTCTACAAAAATGATATAACACAACACAAGCACTACTTGGAGGGGAATAAATGGGAGAAGCCACAACTGATAATTTTTTTTTTTATTCAACTGAGACAAATGCTCTTCCAAAATTAATGACTTAAACAAATGAATGTTCTTGTTTTTATGCTATAAATTAATGGTCGTTTAAGATTTATTGTTTATAAAGATATTTTAGACAATAACTATTCGTAGAATTTAAAAGAAAGGAAGAATAACAAAAGAGATAAACAACAATTCATTGATCTGTATATGTACTAACTGCAAAAAACGTATACAAATATTATTAAGAAATAATATGCATACATATATATTATTTATCTATCTATCTACATAGTAAATAACGTGCGATATAATGTATTATGTTACCAACATAAATAGTATCTAATGTAATACCTTGAAACCTGCTAAGATGGTTTTGAAAAGACATGTTAAAAATCCGTTTTAGACAGGTTTCCGTCTTTGTTGTTCACTGTAAAGAAAAAACTGACGATTTTAATGAAATTACATTGCTAATCGAGTCACTACTACAATTTGCTGTTTTTAAACGAAATTCAAGGAAAAATCCAGAAAAAAAACGGAAACATTTCTGGAATTTACGTGATTTTTCCGTTAAAAAATAGTAAATTGTAGTGGCATCTCGTTTACTAATACAATTTCAATAAAAATTTCCGGTTTTTTTATACCAGTGCAATAGTTATCATTCTCCTAGTGGATAACCAGGACTCTGTAATATTATTTTTGCTCTATTATTTGCGGACAGATAGACAGACGGACTACTGAACGACGAGTATAGGTGCTACATATTTACATACCTAATTACGAACGCATCTAAAAAACAGCTGTGTCAATTTAAAATAACTGTGTGAAATACAAAAAAATATATAATGATGCTACGGAAAGGGGAAGGTAAATGAACGAATGGATGAGAATGGAGAGAAAAAGCAAAAGAAAACCTATTCGTTTACAGTAGCATGAAAATACAATGATCTTCAATGTGTGTAAGAAATCTTATAAGTGTCCATTGTAGAGGTAATTTGCGACACGCAGATCAGGCTTGGAGAAAGTTCAAACTAGTGCACAGGTTTCTGCCTACTGAAAAGCTTTTTTTTTATGCAATGCAGATTTTTTTTTCTTACTTATCTTTGTTTTCTTACGCATCAGCATTTTTAGTACCGAGAAAAATAATTAGGCCATTGTTCGGGCCACATTGAAAACAATTTTTTTTTTTTTTTTTTTTTTTTTTGTGATTTTTGGCACGTTTTTCAAGTTTAGTGAGTATAACACGTGTGCATATTTAATGTTCAAACTGTTGGAAAAAATATAATTCTCATTCCGTTTAAAATTATGATGTGGATCATCATATGGGTATCAAAAGGTGTTCTTTAATCAAAAAGAGCCACTTTGTGATATAAGTTTTAATTTATTTTTTTCGAAAATGCATGAAACTAGTAGGTGTTATTGTTCAGAAACTACCTAATCGCACAAATTTTACTTTTTTTTTTTTTTTTTTTTTTTTTTTTTTTTTTTTTGCAAACGCAATAGATTTTTCAGAACAAGCCGTTAAATTTGGCGTTTTGAACCCTATTTCCTGACGAAATCAGAAAAACCATACTTAGAATAAGAGAAAAACGCCTGATCACGTGATCGAAATCACTTATAACTCGATTGACAATTTAATTATCATAAATTAGAAAAAAATTCGAAATTGCTCCCATAGTCAGGCCTTTCAATTCTTCTTTTTTGTGACTTTTGGCACGTTTTTCAAGTTTAGTGAGTATAACTGTGTGAATATTTAATGTTCAAAAGTGGATATGAAAAAAAAAAAAAAAAAAAAAAAAAAAAAAAAAAAAACGGAAATTGCAGTTCGCGCAGTATAATTCCTATTAATCGGCATGTAATGCAATTTTTTTATACATCCCAATAAAAAAAAATCCTTGGAAATATTTTCAAGAGACATTACATTTTTAATAACATAAAAATAACAATTAAAAGACTTATAATTTCAGATTGTCATTTTCCTGGCATGTCATACTGTGATGTGTACAAAGTAAAGGATCATGTGCTATATTGTATAATATAAATATTTTTTTCCAGCGTTTTTTAATTTCTAATGAATATTTATACCTTATAAAACAAATATATGAGAAAGATAACAAATTCTGTATTTTACAAAAAAAAAAAAAAAAAAAAAAAAAAAAAAATCATAATTAAAATGTGATTGTTACTGAGAATGGATGTCATTTCCCTGGACTGCATTTTAGCTCTTTATCAAGTATAAATATGGCGTTGCAGAGTAATTCTTCTTATTTTTGACATAGTTTAAGTCAGAAGCAGCAAAATCTTTTAGACATTTCTTTTAAAATAATGTGATTAAAGTCTTTGTAAAAATTCAGTTAACTTTTATTATATCATTTTCATGGCTTCTATAAATTGACAAATAAAATTGAACATTACATGGTATTTGAGCTATTACATTGAAAACATATTTCTTTAAGCAAAATTTAAATATTAGACCTTAAAAGAAAAGAAAAAAAACCGTAATAAATGCTTTAGAATAAAATTGTCATTATATCATAATTGCCATTATGTGTCATTTCTTGGCATATGTATGCCAAGAAAAATGACACATAATTAGATAAAAATTAACTTATTATTTAAGTTCTTCAAAATTTAAAAATTTAGCCATTTTATATAGAAAATTCTTTGTTCTCCAATAGAAAACAAATTTACCTCTTGAAATTTTTAATTGTTTTCAATGGATAATTTCAATACCTAATAGAATGGTTTGAAATTTAATGCACAGAATCATTGCAGAATTTTATTGAGGCATTACTAATTTTATGAAAATCGAACCAAAACTTAAAAAGATATTACTAAAAGCTTCCTTCATTTTATTAATTTATCATACATAATTAATTCAATGATATCCTAATGATAATCATCGAATGGTAATGATTCTAGGTTGCCATTGTGATTATGTCGTATGAAGTTCTATTATTTCCGTACTTATGAATTTAAATTATAATCGTAGTAAATTTATTCATGAACTTTTCTATAAGAGTACAATAACTATTGCACCAAGATCTATAATTATTTATAAAACTAGTTAAAGTACAAACGAACCTCATTTGGCATGTTTAATGTACAGTTTCCGAGTCGTTTTGAAGGGTGTTCTTAAGGCTCTTGTCCCCATCAGGTGAATCGCTCTTCAGCTAATGCTAATCCTACGGCGAAATTATTTGCTACTATCACGAATGCAATTACTTTTTCGATTTTGGTTGCCGATATTTTTTTATAAAGTTAGTTTCACTTTCGGAACCGGTTTTGATAGCGAAAAAATTTTATAAAAAATATCTGCAACCAAAATTAAAAATATAAAAAATGAATGATATAGAGGTGCACCTCATTTATCTAATGCAAAAAGGAAAGAAAATGAAACATGCTGAAATGCAAATGTAATATTAGTGAATGATTTCCCCATAGGCTCAGCATATCCTCAAGAGCGGTTCGCCTGACGGAGACAGGAGCCGTAAATAAAAAAAGGCCAACTTTGTGGCATACGTTTTAATTTATTTTTGTTCCGAAATGCATGAAACTAGTAGGTATTATTGCTCAGAAATTATTGAATCAAACTCATTTTCCTGTTTATTTACACTGTTAAAAATTTCGTGCTACTTTGAACCAAGATTTGGTACTCGCAGCTGTTACCAGCTATTACCACCATAGGATGGTTCAATCGAAGCTCCAAATCTTGGAACGAGTTTACACCATATTATTTGAAAAAATGGTACTATGGTTCAACCGATGTTCCAAATCTTGGAACAAGATTTCACCATCTTATGGTGGCAGCTACTAAGCACCAAATTTCGGTTCAAAGTAGCACAAAGTTTTTAACAGTGTACAAACATAATAAATTTTTCAGAAAATAGTGCCAAAGTGGGCGTTTTGAACCGAATTTTCTAGTAAGAGAAGAAAAACTAATCAACGATAGGAGAAAAACGCCTTGTCATGTGACAAAAAAATCTTATATCTCGATAAGTAATTTACTGATTGAAAAACTAAAAATTCAGTTACATTCCAAATCGCTGTATGGTCAGGCTTTCAAATTTTATGTCTTTCTGTTAAAAAATGAGTTTGTAAATATGTCAAAATGTTTTGCGTTTGTTGAGCAGAGCAGCTGAGAACAGCCTTAAATGGTAAAAGCATGATACTCGCAAAAATAATTATTTGTTTTAAGTCATTAGTTTTGCATTTTCTACATTAGTTTTGCTTTATCCTTTTTTTTCCTTTTTTCATAATTGAATTTTATTATGTATTATAAGCGGTCTTTGTCTGAGAAAGGCAATTTTTTCCTTTTACGGCGTTACCATATCTTGAAATTCGATTCATAACACCTAATTTGACAGCATATTTAAAAAGATCTTTCCTGATTTACCATAACACAGAAGAAGTTATTTTGTTTCTTCCTTTTTAAATATCGCATTTGCCAATTTTATGAAAAAAAAAAAAAAAAAAAAAAAAACACTTCACATATGTGTCAGAAAGTATCCTGTTTGGAATGGAAAATAACCATAGAACTTCACGCGGTTCTCAAAAGTATTTTTTTTTTAACACAATAAAACGTGAAACTTTCGGTGACGTTTACAGATTCCTTGTTAAACAAAAAAGGTAACTTGTAGATCTGATTGAAGCAATTTGGAATCGAATAGTGTTTTACATTTTTAAAAATATGAATCTCTTATCAAGTGATAAACAATTCATGTAAAGTGACTACAAGTTTTTCATCTTTTCCAAGCTGTCGCGTCCGGAAATTCGGTTCAAAACGTAAAATTTGATTGCTTTTTCAGAAAGATCTTTTTTTTTTTTTTTTTTTAATCGAAAAAAAAGTTTAAATTAGTTTATGAATTTCGTGATTTTTAGAAGATCTTAATATTCATTCCTAAAATATTCATTCCTTCATTCTATTCATTCCTGATGTAACTTTAAAAATTTTCTAAATAAATATTTTTTTTTCTTACTAAAATCATCAAATAAGTTATGTGTCCTCAAAAGTTGATGTTCGTCGCAACAGTACGCTGCAATACATAATGCATTATACTACCGTATTTACTCGTGTATAACGCACACTTTTTTCTCAAAAAATTAATGCAAACTCCTAGGTGCGCGTTATACACAGAATAATTTTTTATTGTTGGATGTAATCAAACGATATACATATGAAGCCAGAAATGTATTCAAAGAAGATATTAAAACTCGGAAAATCTAATTAATTGATGTTGAAATTATTTCTGCATCTTTATTTTACTCCTTGCATTTTTTATACAACAAAGCTAGTAGCATAGCAATTCTCATTTCCGTCACTCACTGCCCCCTCCCCCCCCGCGTCATTCACTCCCTGCCCTAAATGTATTTTCGCCCTGTTTTCTCACCTGATGTAATGTTTGTTTCAACTTTCTTCAGTGAAATTCATTTGGTCATTAATTCCCTTACATATCAAATTTATGGTGCGCATTAAATACAAAATTTAAAAAAAAAAATCGCGATTTTTTTTTTTTTTTTTTTTTTTTTTTGTAAAGTACGGAGTGCGCGGTATACACGAGCAAATACCGAAATGTTATTTACATTGCCTGTAAAACTAGTTTTACAGCAAGCATAGTCTCTGCAAAGAGAAGCTGCTAGTATCCTATTTTACAAACGGAATGATTAAGGTATACCAGGTTACCCATTAATTAACCCTTTAAACGTTCTAACCGGGTTTTTTCGTCATGTAACTTTAGGAATAGAAGGTTGATTTAACACAAAATCGATATTAAAGATAATTTTTTGAAATGAAAGTGATAAATAAATATGTAAGGTTGCTAAAAATAAATTTTCATACCAATTTGTTTCATAACTACTATTTTATGAATCGTTAAACGTGAATGGGAAATTTTGCAGGATGCTTAAAGTGTTAAATCACACTTCAAGAAGTATGCACTGTAAAAAAAAAAAAAAAAACCCTAGTAATCTAAATTTACCGAAATCTGTTATGCTTACTAAAGTTTTATATGAACACTGTGCAAGAAAATGATGGCAATCTACAAAACTTGTAAGTGAAACTAGAGACATCTGTAACATTACAAAACAATCAACTAAAATTTTGGTAATTTTACTAAAATTTTATCTGTAATTCTTTTTACCATTTCCTTAAAAAGTTCTGGGAATCCGATTTTCCAAAAATATTTCTTAATAACCTTGAAAATTTTTTGATTCAAAGTGCAAATCTGTACCTGTTACATGAATTTTTATTGTTGCCATTGCATAAAAAGTTCTTGGAATATAATTCTACCAGAAAATGTTTTGTAATTTTCCATTTTTTTTTTTTTTAAAGAGTGTGTGTGTGTATGGAGGGGAGGGCTGTCACAAACTGGCATATGGTTCGACAAGAAGAGGGAAGGGGTGACATTATTTTGCGACATCAGATCTAAAGTAAGAAAATAATTAGATTCATGTAATTTTTAAACTGCATAATAAAGTTCATTAAGGCTGTTCTTAACTGTTTTGCTCAACAAGCGCAAAACATTTTGACACATTTACGCATGCATTTTTTAACGAAAAGATATAAAATTGGAAGAATTGAATATTAGCGTGATTTGGAATGGAATTGTGTTTTCGACTTCTTGTCTATAAATTGCCTATTTGAATTATAATTTTTTTTTTTTTGATCACGTGATAAGGCACCATTTTTTGAAAAATCTATTGTAACTGCGGGAAAAAACCCCGGGAAAGTTAGTTTGATTTGATAGTTTTTGAACAACAACATCTGCTAGTTTCATCCACTTCTGAACAAAAATAAATATATAAATATATGTGTCATAATGTTGCTATTTTTGTTTTGAGAACAGCTCTAATAAAATAAGTATCTTTATTCAGACTGGGTTAGGAATAATTTTATTTTTTTTTCCAATTTCAATCCTGAAATCCCTTTGTTCAAATTTAAGAATATGAGCTTCAAATGCATTCCTATTTTTCAAATTTCTTACCAGAAAATTAAAATTTTTAATTTATTTTTTCTGAGTATTTTTCTTAACAGTTGTTTTCGTTCTGTTTTATTTAGCAAAAAAATCTTTTAAATCTATATTTAATTTTATATTTTGAATTTTAAAATCCAAGTGAAGCTGACGAGTTGGAATGTTGGAAATAAGGTTTCAACACTTAAGGGTGTATTCCAATCCAAACTGCTTATTTTCGGATTTATTTTTAAATTCATTTTTGCTCTCAAATGCCTCAAACTGACAAATTCTTTTATTTAGAAAGTGCAAAGCGTGCCGTGCTTGTCAATTTTTTAATAATTGCAGAAAATATCCCCCCCCCTTCCAAAAAAAAAAAAAAAAAAAAAAAAAAAAAAAAAAAAAAAAAAGCTCTTAAAGTAGGTGATTTGAACCGAATTTTCCGAAACGGGAGGTCTGGAAAAGAAAAAAAATGGTCATACTGAGAAAGTAACTGTTTGTAACCGAATTCTAACGAATTGAGCGAAAAATGAAATTACACGGCATCTTATACATGTTTTTAAAAATCACCTCAGCAAGTTTCATGTTTCTACTTTTAAAAATGAGTCTGAAAATATGTCAACAAATTTCGAGCTGTTGAGGGTGGAAAAATATTTTTTCGAATAAACCCTTAAAATAATACTATCTATCTATTTAAGAAATACTTTTAGAAATAAAAAAGAAAGAATATCCTTCAAGAAGAACATATCTCTAAATTCTAAAAAAAAGTAACTAAGGCTATCACCGCCGACTATTTTCGTTGATATTAAAGCTGTTCTCAACTGCTTTACTCAAAAATGCAAAACATTTTGACATATTTACAAATTCATTTTTTAACGGAAAGATGTAAAATCGGAAGGCCTGACCATGGAACCGATATGGAATTGAATTTAGTTTTCCAATTTATGTTAATTAAATTGGCCATCGAGTTATAAGCGATTTCGATTACGTGAGCACGTGCTCTTCTCCCATTGTAAAACTGGAGCAGAAAACATGAGCGCAGCTAGTTTCTGAACAACAACACCTGCTAGTTTTACGCATGTCCGAACAAAAATAAATTATAACTTATATCACAAAGTTGAATTTAAGAACACCTTTAAATTTCAACAAAAACTGTAATAAAGTTAACATAAATAGCCACTCGGAAATTTCCTATGTCAAACATGGCAAATACGATGATTTCGTACTATAAGTTGATTTATAAATATTCAGGTGTTGGTGCAATAGCAGTTGCACTTCTGTTCAAAACTGCACGAATACAAAATTTCTGACAATTATGTATATCATTTTCTCTAAATATGGAAATAACATGATTCCATCTTAAAATTAATATAATCAAACCCAGAAAAGAGGTTTGTTGAAACAACAAAAATTTGTTTGGTCCAGCAAATCTTTACGTTTAATTATATTTCTTTTATATATCCTTTTCGTTTAATGGAAATTCTTTTTGAATAAACAAAAAAAATATTCTTGATTTTTTTTCTTTTTGTTATTTTTCGTCCATATTTTCATCCGAAATACATGATAATGTAACAATAACATGATTAATCCGTCTCAATTTGTAAAGTTTTTATTATCCAAAAATTATGTTAATCCTTCATAGCTATATAAGTCAATTAAACAAAATTACGTTAGAGAGTTATGGCAACAGTACACCAATTTAATTTGCGCAAAAACAACAAAATTTTGTTGGAATTACAAATTGAAAATGCAAAACTTTACTAAGACTCAAATAAAATTGGAGAAATTTTGTTAAAATTTTATAAGAGTGTTAACAATATTTTTTTGTCGGAGTAACAAAATCGATTTTTTACTTTAACTAAAAAGTTCATTTAAACAACCAAAATACACTCAACAGAATACATTTTGTAGTTTTAATCAATTGCTTTTTCTGGGTACACCATGCCAATCTAGAATCATTATCTATTATGGAATGTAATTGAATTAATTGCGTATGACAGGATTTAATAGAATGAAGAAAACTTTTATCAATATCGATTTCAGTTTTGATTTGATTTTCATGAAATTTGAAATACCTCCAGAAAATTCTGAAAAGGTTATATGTTTTATAAATTTAAAAACATTTGGATGGATAGTTTTTGTGCAGTTATATGTGGACAGACGGACGGACCAGACAACGACCATAGGTGGCATGCATTCATATAATTACGAAAGATATTAAAAACTATAAACTAAAATATAAAAGAAAAATAAAACTAAAAAATGACAACATTAAAAAACACATTAAAACAGAGACTGCATTCGACTTTTAAAGGCATATACAAAAATTATACAGACATATATACAATAAATACATACATGTTTCAAATATGAAATTTAACCTATTCTAACATTTAGTTTATTCACAGACTTTCTTTTTGACAGAAAAATCTTAAAACTCTATCTATTAATTTGTTTATTTAAAAAAATCGTACAAAAAATCGTTTTAAACATAAAAAAAAATCAGTCTGTACAAAAATAAAAATTTTATCTTAAAGTAATAAACCTTCAAAAATTGTTTTTAAAAAATCAAACAAATACTTTTTTAAAGTAGATTATTTTCGCTCTTTTTCTAAAAGAAAAAAGAAAAAAAAAGCTTTCTCCAATGATCGAAATTTTATAAAACTGATGCCTATTTTTATTTGAGCTGAGAGATAAAAATGATCAAAATATTAATCTGCTGGGATCGAAACGAAAGATGAGTTATCAAAGAAGATAGATGAGGGAGTCGAAATATCTTTAAATTTTCATTTTCCGGCCACCGAAGTTTTTGTTAAAAGAAAAAATGCAGTTTTTTTTTCTCTCTCAAATTGCAGCTGCTTGTTTCAGAATATGCAGTAAGTTTTGGAAAAGAAGCACCAGTTTTTGTTTACTCTTATCAGATATGAGACATCTAAAAAGTAAGAAATAAAAATATAGCACAGTAGAATAACCCAGCACGCAAAACGTTCTCAAATCCAAACTGGCAAATTTCTGACACATTTTTATATTAATTTTTTACTCTCACATACATGACAGATTTTTTTTATTATTATTGAGAAACTGTGTAATCAAACAGTGTTTTTCTATTTACAGTAAAGGAAGTGGATATGTCAGAAAAATGCTGAAAAGTTGACGTTCTAAAGTAAATTTGTAGATGCGGCAGCACAGGAAAAGGACAATAATTCTTTTTTGAGACGGCCGTTTATAACTCAAGATGTAATTTATTTATCGTATTCGCTTCAATAGTCATGCCTGTAAGTCTCCTGCTTTTGCATTTAAAACTAAGTCCATAAATGCACCAGAAGAAAAAATGGCTTCAGAAAAGATATTTTTACTTGCTCAACAACGCGAAAAGCTTCTGATACGTTTTCGTTTTCATTTTCAACCTAAAAGCATGAAACTTTCAGGCATGATTGTTAAAATAATTTTTGATTATTAAAGTATTTTTTTTCTGTTTTTCTGACTTTTCTTTTCTTTTCTTTCTTTTTTTCTGAAAAATAAATGATAAGTCGAGTTATAAGCAATTATTGTCTCAGAATGGCTGTTTTTTCTTTCAGTGCAGCAACATAACCGATATATTTGCTGGGCGACAAAACCCAAACCTAAACACCCCGAGTTCACTTCAAGGTCTAACAAAATGCATAGTCTTATGAAATTCCGTGCATTCGTTCCTTTGAAAGAGAGGTCACAAAAATCGTGTCATTCACAGACCAACAGACAAGCAGACATTTTCCAGAGAGAAAAATGAGAATTCTGAAATTTTGTAGAATTTAATACTTTTTTCTTATCTGTATAGAAAAAAAATCTAAACAAATAAAAAAAAAATCTCACACAACCTCCAATTCTGGAATAAACATAAAAGTTCTAAATTCTTTAGTTAAGGGTGTATTCGAAAAAATACTTTTCCACCTTCAACAGCTCAAAATTTTCTGATACAATTTCAGACTCATTTTTCAAAGTAGAAACATGAAACTTGTGAGGTGATTTTTGAAGAGATGTGTAAGATACTGTGTGAATTAATTTTTCATTATATACATTAGAATTTAATTGATAAACAATTATTTTCTTAGTATGACCCTTTTTTTAGTTCCTAGATCTCCCGCTTCGGAAAATTCGGTTCAAAAGGCCAAATTTGATTGCATTTTTTGTAAAATTTTTCGCATTTATCAAAACATCGACAAGCACAGCACATTATGTAGTTTCTAAATAAGAGAATTTGCCAGTTTGATGCGTTTGAGAGGAAAAATGAATTTAAAAATAAATCAGAAAATAAGCAGTTTGGATTGGAATACACACTTAAAACTAAAAATATTAGTTTGTTTTGATTTTTTAATTTGATAACAATTTTATTTTAAATGTAAAATGATAATAATAATAGTAATAATAAAATTAAAACATCGATTGTAATTTTATGACAACAAAAGAAACTATTTGTTGTGGGCCACCGTGATACTTACCCATCATGTATATGCATAATATAAAATATTAAAATAAAACATGTGTGAACTATTTATTAAATGCATCGCCATTCCAGAATAAAATTTAAAAGTATATTTAAATAGTTTTAAAACATAGTAAAGCTCTTTTAATGAATAGCTGATGAACCAATTTTGACCAATCTTATACTATAATACGAGCAAAAATTATGTGTGTAAGTTTTATCTTAAAAACAGGTCTAACGATTTTGACAAAATTTTGTATTTTACCATTTTTGAGCATGAGAAGACCATTGGGCTTGGTCACACGTTCGAGAAAATTTGATTAGTGGGTCATTTTGGGTCTTAATGGGTAAGGGTCAAGTTATATATATCTAAAGAAAGGCTAGATCGATTTTAACGAAATTTTATATGCAACAATTTTTTTGGCACGAGAAAACTATTGGGCTGAGTCACATGTTCGAAACATTTCGATTAGTGGGTCATTTTTGAGTCATTATGGGCCAAACTAATTTTATCTAAAAAACGGCTCTAATGATTTCGATAAAATTTTGTATTCTACCGTTTTGAATTACCAAGAAGGCCATTTGGTTAAGTCACATGTTAGAGAAAATTCGATAAGTGGTTCATTTGTCGGTCATTGTAGGTCTCAAGCAAATTTTAGCTAGAATTGCACGTACGATTTTGACTAAATTTTATATTCTGTCATATTTGGACACGATAAAATCTTTGGGCCAGGTCACATGTTTGAGAAAATTCGATTATGACAAAATTAATATCCTACCGTTTTTGAATATCTAAAGAAAATTGACCCAAGTTACGTGTTTGAACAAATTTGATTAGTAAGTCATTTTGGGTCGTACGAGTCAGGTTCACGAGAATATGACAACAACCAATCAATTGGCGATATTTGAAAAATATTGGCGACAATTGGCCGAAAAATTGACAATCGAGTTTACGAAAGCCAAAACAAGTATTTAGCGTTAAATGTAAGAATATTACCAAATTTGGATATATTTGGCAAAAAATATTGGCTTAAGGGTGTATTTCGATTCCAACTGCTTACTTTCTGATTTATTTTTAAATTCATTTTTACTCTCAGATGCATCAAACTGGTAAATTGTGTTGTTTAGAAAGTACACAAGGTGCCGTGATTGTCAATTCTTTGATAAATGCAGAAAATATTGCATAAAAGCAATCAAAAACGGCATTTTGAACAGATTTTTTCCGAAACGGGAGATCTGGGAACGAAAAAAAGTGTCATGCTGAGAAGGTAATTGTTTATAAATCAAATTCTAATAAATTGAGCGTAAAAAGACATCACATGGCACCTTATACGTCTCTTCAAAAATCCCCTCAGCAAATTTCATGTTTCTGTTTTTAAAAATGTGTCTGAAATTGTATCGGAAAATTTCGAGGTGTTGAAGGTGGAAATGCATTTTTTCGAATACACCCTTAATGTAAAGAAATTTCTTAATAGTAGTCGAGATAAATGGTCAAACCAATCAGAATCTAGCTAAAAAGAAGATTCGGATTGATGTTCTTTTGCTGTAAATTTTTAAATAATGGAAAATTTATGAACATGTATTTTTCTACCCAATTTTCTTATTGATTTTTTTTTTTTTTTTTTTTTTTTTTTTTTTTTTTTTTTTTTTGTAAATAAAACTATTATAAATAGCATGTTATAATAACGAGTGTGAATCCCGTCGAATTCAACGAATGAAATGTTTAAAAGACCCGATCGATTTGGTTTAAAAAAAAAGCAAAAGTAATTACATTATTGAATCAATATATAATAAATATATTTCCAAACTTAATGTCAAGTTTGCCAGTTAGAATTGTGCATGCAAATATTCGCACATCTTCAGTTAAAATTGTAATCTGTGTGCCGGCGAAATGAAATCCAGAAATTTTATTTTATATGCACTCACAAAAAATAGTTTTATTAAAAAAAAGAAAGAATATTATAATAATAATAATAATAATTTCTTTTTTACTATGACATTATTTTCACTAACTGGAGTCATCTGAAAGTAAAATCTCAATCTCAGTGTCCATAACGAAAAGAAATATTGAAATGTACTACCGTTATGAGTAAAAATGCGATTTTTTAAATAGTGACGTCATTTTCTCTTCAAATGTTTTTTAAAAGTTACTGTTATTAGTAATATGAAAAAGGCATCCGTAATAATATTGTAATTCCCATTTATCTGGTTGCTGAATGACCTCATTTTCCTCATTTGAAATTTTTCTTATTTTGCTTTAGACATTAATTTTTATCATGAATTATTTTCTGTTATTTTATTTACATTATTAATATTATTTCTCAGTAAATATATTTTTTTTACCTCAATTAGTGCATAATTATACGCAATCAATTTATTGTGGTTAAATTTTACGAAAGCAATTCACTTTTTCTTTTAAATGCGAGGGCATGTTCACTGATAAAATAAAGCTTCTATCTGTTGGAAAATGATAATGGAAAATAAATTTTTATTATCGAGAGTAAGGTTAAACTGAGTTGCCACCCTTTTGAAGAAGTATCGTAAAAAGTATTTAAAATTAAAAATAAAATATAAAAATGGAAATAAATTAAAAAATAGCTAAAATGGGAACAACTACAAATAAATAGCTCTCATTAAAAAAAAAAATAATTATCAAAATCGGTTGAGTAGAAAATTCAGGGCTGATGACTAAAAAAAACAGCCAGGTCTTTTAAATATATATATATAATATAGAGAGAATAATACAGTGAGAATATTATATCGAGTTGAACACAAAGTTAATTTTGACCGAGTTAAGCTCGGTCACCCCTGCTAGTTATATAAAAAGCCAAAGTACTCAAGTAGTACCGAATTGCGTAAAATAAATATCCTTATAACTCCAAAAATAATAATCCTATTAACTAACGGTTTACTGCGTCGGATTAAGCGTCTCATATCCAGTTAAAATATATCATTGAATTGAAATTTGAATGAAATACAGGATCATGAAAATCGAAGATTGTGGAAAACAGGATTTCAAGTATCTCGACAGCTCATTATCCGATCGTCTTCGTTTTTTATGAAAATTTGTGTTTTTCACTATCTTTTACAATCGCTCCTTCAAATAAAAAAAATTCGAAATTTTTTATGTACCTATCATCAGAACGAATATTTCGAGAGTCCAAAAAATAGTTCTGGATAATCGACGTTACTGATATTAAATATGCTTCTTTCAATTATTACATACAAAGTCCACACACAATTTCAAGTCTCTAGTTCAATTTGTTCGGGAGATAGAGCGTTTACAGACAGACAGACCCACAGACGGCAATTTTTTTTCTAAAAATATGTTTTTCGGAATCTCCAGTGTCTAATTAGCATAAATTCGACAATTTATTTATTTATTTATTTTTTTTTTCCCAAAACGATTGTAAAACTTACCCTATACCAGGGTCGGTGAACCTTTTTAAATCCGCGTGCCCAATTTTTCCTCAAAAAGATTCTACGTGATTATCGCGTGCCAAGAATTAAATAATAATAATAATAATAATAATTTAATTGATGTAAATTATTTAATAAAAAAAATTCTGATTTTTTTTGAGGGGGGGGGGGAGGGGGATTTTAATATATGGACTAATATACCTGCAGACATTGGAGTAACATATTTTTTTAAGTAATAAAATAATGAATGCGTTTTCGGTTTTGCCAAATATTAATGTGGGATTCAACTTAGTTGCTTTTAACGGAATTCAGGTCGTTTTCTAATATTTAAGATTTCTGCATCATTCTTTTTCGAAAATAATAACCTGGAAGAATAAATAAATGGAACAATTGTGAAAATTGTTACATGTAAACCCAGTCGCTGTAGTTTAATCTTTGGAAATTTTACTTATAATGTTTGATATTTCCTTTTTGATACTCTCAAAAATTTCTCCAAATTTAATATCTTACTTGAGCCTACATTGAAATAGTTTAGAAATTCCATTTACTTTCCGATAAATAAAAGTCCAGCTCGTATAAATTTGTGTGTTTTGTTTAACTTTATTCTATTTTATTCTAAGATTTCACTCAACGCCGTGCCGAAAATATCCTATTGAGTGCAATTTGTTCGCCGACCCTGCCCTATACTATACGTATGAAGGGTAAGTAAAAAATATACAAATGATCTTGTTGATAATTGGAATTAGGAATCAGAAAGAAAAACTTTCCCCTAACGTTTCTTCCTCAGCAGTTACTGAGCATGTGCGGTAAAGCACGATTCACAGGAAAACCTTCTTCCTCTTTCCTCCTTTCTTTCTTTCTTTCTTTCATTACTATTATTATTATTATTACTATTATTTATATAATGAAACCTTTTCTTTATATAATGAAGCACATCTCATTTTCATCTTTTATCTTTATTATTATTGCTATTACTGTTATTATTAATATTATAAAGCGGAAACTTTTATTTATTTTGATGAAAATGAATTTTTTTCAGTATAAATTGTGATAAAAGTTACATACTTTTTTTTTTTTTTTTTTTTTTTTTTTTTTTTTTTTTTTTTTAATGGTTGAAATACGTGAGCATTAAAAGTAATCAATTGAATATAAAGCAATGTTGATTTAAAAGAAAGAAAATTTATATCATGTGGGACTGAAAGTTTTCTGTTTCATACTTACTTGATACATCTTATGGAACATATATATAGTAGTATCTCGATTAACTGAGATCGATTTATCCGGAATGCAAATTAATAGGGACGGTAAAAATCTCACAATTTTGGATGCCATTTATTATGTTGATTAGTAGGAAAAAAAAAAAAAAAATCACGGTTAAGAAATTGTGGAGGGCAATTTTATCGGATAAAGAAAATAAATTTCGACAGACTACTGATACGACGATACTACTGATTGGCAAAGAAAAATATTCGAAGATTCGAAAAAGTTAAACTGTTCTGAAAATGTAATCGAAGAAGCAGTGCAAAAATGGACTATGGCTGTTCTTAAAAAAAGGGGGGGAGGCAACTTTATGACATAATTTTTAATTTATTTTCTGCGGAAATGCATGAAACGAGCTGGTGTTTTTGTTCAGAAACTATCTAATTTCACTCAATTTTTACTTTTTTTTTTTTTGGGGGGGGGGGGGTTGGCAAAAGCTAAAGATGCTTCAGGAAATATCGTAAAATTTGGCATTTTGAACCGAATTTCAAAAACAGAAAAACAAGTCAACGGAGAAAGAAAAAAAAACTATGTCACGTGATCAGAAACACTTATAATTCCAAAAGTAATTTATTGATCTATAAATAGAAAACTCAGTTTGATTCGAAAGCGCTTCCCTAGTCAGGGCTTCGAATTTTATATCTTTAAATTGAAAAATGAATTTGTAAATGTGTCAAAACTTTTTGCGCTTGTTGACTGCTCCACTCAAGAAACGCAAAACGTTTTCTGATATTTACAAATTCATTTTTTAACAGAAACAAGTAAAATTGGAAGCCCTGACTAGGGAAGCGTTTTCGAATCAAACTGAGTTTTCTATTTATTGATCAATAAATTAACAATCGAGTTGCAACAGATTTTGATCATGTGATCGTGCGCTTTTCTTCCTTTATAAGACTTTTTTTTTTTGCTTTCGTCGGGAAATGCGGTTCGAAACGCCAACTTTGACGGCTTGTACTGAAAAATCTATTGCGTTTATTCTCCTCCACCCCCACAATAATAATAATAATAATAATAATAATAATAATGAGTGCGACTAGATAATATCTGAGCCACAACACCTACTATTTTCATTTGTTTCCAAACAAAAATAAGTTAAAACTTATGCCACAAAGTTGCTCTGTTTGATTTAAGAACAACCTTAATGCTCTCTAAGTCATTACTTACACTGTAAAAAATATCCGTTAATATACACAAAATTTTCCGTAAAATTTTACGGAATAGTTTTATTTTTCCGAGAAAACAGTATATTTCCGTATTTCCCACTTTGCGGTTACAAATACGGAACTGTTCCGTTAAATTTTCCGAAACAGTAAACCTTCCGTTTTTAACAGCACATGTTATTGGTATTTTTAACCGGTAAGTGTCGTGGCGCCATCTGTATGAGAAAAATAGAGAAAAACGTTATAGCAACATTTCTCTTTTTTTCTGTTTTAATAATAAAAAGATAGCATATTTTTACAATATCAAATTAATAATAGTAATAATTAAGTTTGATACAGTTGAGGAAAATTTTTTTTCAGTATCATTTTAAAATAATGTTTATTTAATCACAGTACAAAAAGTGTGTAGGATATTTTAGTGAGAAAAAAAAATCTACTTTTAATTTTAATATATATATTTTTTAATGTATTCAAATTAAAAAGTTCGCACATAAAATTTAAAATACATCAAAATATATTACCAAAATTATTATTATTTCGGCGATTACCTAAGTCATAATAATCAATAAATGTAATTAATTTTAATAACCCATATATGGGTTATTAAAATTAATAGTTACTATAATTAATAGTTACTATAATTAATAGTTACTATAGTAACTATTTTTATTGAGTTTACAATAGATCATCATGCAAAATATTTGTTAAAATACATGCTTTTTTAAAAAGTGTGTTAGAATCCTTTTATAAAATAAATAAATGGATATGAATAATATTATAATAGAACTTTAAAACTCTTCCAAAAAATTAGGAAACAAAATGTTTTAATACTTTCATTCATGCATGTAATATTTTAAAGGCTAAACCTTTTTTTTTATAAAGCTAAAATTAAAAAGCTAAATATTAGAAATTATAGAAAGAAAATCTGTAAAACATGATTTTAAACTATCCGATCAATTAAAAAAAAAAATAAAAAATAAATAAACCCGCTTTCAAAATCTTGTCTTTACTTTATGAAATGCATCCGAAATAACTAAAGATATTTGAAAAAGTGTTTTGTGTAATCTTGGTGTAATAGTATTACACTGCTGTCTACGACGGAAGAGCTCCCGGGTTCGATCCCCATGGAAGGTAAGTCACATTTATTCACTGTTGTTTAAATTAAATGTATATGTTACAGGCCAAACCCGATTTTAGGCCAAACTAGATTGGCCTAGTCCAAACTAGTCTAGCCTAACGCTCATCGGATAAACTAGTTTTTCCTAGGCCAAACTAGTCTATCCTAACGCCCATCGGATAAACTAGTTTTTCCTAGGCCAAACTAGTCTATCCGAACGCCCATCGGACAAACTAGTTTTTCCTAGGCCAAACTAGTCTATCCGAACGCCCATCGGATAAACTAGATTTTCCTAGGCCAAACTAGTTTGGCCGAACGGTCATTAGGATGAACTAGTTTAGCCTGCTATTCATTGGTTTGAACTAGTTTATCCTAGGCCGAACTAGATTGTCCTAGGCCAATTCAATTTGGCGTGATTTTATTGAATTTAAAGACCGCCACACCGCCAACTTTCTTGTTTTGATCTAATTTAGCCTAGGCTGATGCAATTCGACGCGATTTTAGCTCACAAACTATCAAAGCCTGAGAGCTAATATGCTCGCAGATTCTGTGTGTGTGTGTATATGTAACCATGTACGTACGTATGTACATACTTATGTACGTACGTATGTAGGACTAATATAACGGACTAATGTGTAACTAATATAATGCGAGCACTCTGGTGTTGGAATTTGGACGCGATTTAGTTCAAGCCAGCCGGCTTCGCCCGCTATCGGGATCCTTCTTTTATATAAAATCTTGAAACGGACGTATGTTGAAGCGAACGAACTTCGAAGTGAAAAAAACATGATAAATATTTAAGAAAAAAGATTTTGCATCGAAATACCACTATTTTCTAATAGTAATTTTTGTAAAAATGTTATATTCTTGCTGGAACTTTTTGAAGCTTTGTGATAGTTTATCGCATATGATATAATTAAAAAAAAAAAAAAAAAAAAAAAAAGAGTTACATTTCGGCGTGAAAGAGGATGTGTTTGCGAACAAAATCAGGAAATATAACGGAAATTCTATGTTTTAAAGCACCGTGACCTCAAGTAACACATCTACTAATAGGTTGTTTAACGGAGTTTCATTCAAATAGTTTTGTTAATCATAGAGTACACTCCCTGGTGTTGGAATGAGGAACTAATATAACGTGGCTTAGTTAAAACTTGCTGGCTTCGCCCGCTATCGGACTGGTGTGGGTAGCGGGGATATGGTTCGAATTTCGTTCGCTTCGAGGTTCTTTCGAAAAGGGTTACATTCAGTTGTGCGTGCTCAGCATGCTTGCTACGATTTAACTTTTGTTCGCTTCGAAGTTCATTCGAAAAGGAAGAGCGCATTCGGCAGTACGCGTGCAGCACACCTGCTATACGCTGCCGCAGTCTGTGGGGACACGGCTGAAGAACTAATGCACGAAATTTAAAAAAAAATTATATTCGGGTAGTCTCTGATCTAAATTGATACTGATTAGTTTTTGGTGTAAATCGTTCATCAGGTGGCGTACTGTTTGCATTTTTTATGATTTACGCATCAGCTTTATCTTAATAGCTAATACAATCAAGTTTCCATCGAACTTTAGATACAGTTCGTCCATGACATGAGTTGGTGTTGTTTTTATTTTGAAGTAAATCACTCAACATGGCTATAATATGCTGCATTTTTCACAATTTTCACAATAGCTGTATCTCAAGAACTAATAGACGGAATTTAATAAAAATTTATATTCAGATAGTCCCTGATGTAAATCGATGCTGATTACTTTTTCATGTAAATAGTTCAACAGATGGCGCTTCTAAAGTGCGTTTTTACTGATTTGCATTAACACTATTTCAATAACTAATTTACGGATTTTCATCAAACTTCCGAATCAGTAAATCCGTGATATGAACTAAATCTTTTTACTTATTCGTGTTAATTGTTCAATAGGTGGCGCTGTTGTGTTCAATTTTCCCGATTCCTGAAATAGTTTTGTTGGAAGAATTAATGCACGAATTTTCATCAAACTTTAGATTCAGTAAGTCCCTGATATAAATTAGTATTCTGTAGTTTTGGAGTAAATCTCTTGAAAGGTAGCGCCGCTATACTGTATTATTCGTGATTATTGCAGTAGCTCTATCTCAGGATCTAATGCATGGATTTTCATGAAACTCCAGATTCTGTTAGTCCTTGATATAAAAAAGTATAAAAGTACTTTTTAGTTTTTGGAGTAAATCGTGCAACAGGTGGCGCTGCTATGTGGCATTATTCATGATTATCGCAATATCTCAAGAAGAAATGCACGGATTTTCATCAAACTTCAAATTCAATTAGTCCCTGATATAAATTAATATTCTTTTGTTTTTAGAGTAAATGACTGAATAGGTAGCGCTTCTATCCAGTTTTTTTATGACTTCTGCGATAATTCAAATATCTGAAATAGTACTAATACACAGATTTTCATCAAATTTCAGCTTAAATTAAAATTTGAAAAACGTTGTTACGGATTTTTCAAAAAGTTCCGGCAGGAATTTAACATTTTTACAAAAATTGCTATTAGAAAATAGTGGTATTTCGATGCGGAATATTTTTTCTTAAGTATTTATCATCATGTCTCTTTCTTTCCGATTCAACATTCGTAAATACCTAAATCGCGTTGTATTAGTTCCAAATTCCAACACCAGGGTGCTCGTATTAATTCCACATTCCATCACCAGGGAGCGCACCTTATTACTAACAAAACTGTATCTTAAGAAAACTCCGTTAAATAATCTATCAGTAGATATGTTACTCGATGTCGCGGTGCTTCAAAACAAGAATTTGAGATTTTTGAAAAAATCACTATTCTTCAATAGTGGCATTAAATGCGAAATATATTTTTATAAATTTATATCATATGTCATAAACTATCTTAAAGTTTCAAATAGATCAACCTAGAATTTCCGTTATATTTCCTGATTTTGTTTGACCCCCCCCCCTCTTTCCCTTTCGTAATGGGACTTTTTATACAATTTTTTATCACATGTTATAAACTATCACAAAGTTTCAACAATTCCAACAAGAATTTAACACTTTTACAAAAATTACTAATAGAAAATAGTGGTATTTCACGCGGCATCTTTTTTTCGTAAATATTTAACATCATGTTATATTATGTTTCAAAAAGTTTCACAAAATTGGTAATATTTAATTAGCAGCTAAAACTTAAAAAAACGCTGAGCTTTTTAAAAAAATTCTAGCGTCCCCTTACTCTACCTCCCCGCCGTATCCTAAATTTCAAGTGTCATGCTTTATTTAAGCTTTTTCTTATTTTTAAAAGGATTCGGATATTTACTTTTTTAATATGAACAATTTCGCGTGAAGTGATGTGAGTAGTAGGAAAAGGACAGTACGGGCTCAGCCGCAGGCGGGGCTGCGGGGCCGTCCCGCCTGCGGTGCCTCCTGCGGTACCTCCATGCCTCCGGCTGCCCCGCCTGCGGTCCCTCCTGCGCCCACCGTGACACCGCCACTCTCCTGCCCCCACTATGCATCCCCCTCCACGAACGCCCCCTAGTGGAAAAAAGGAATATTCTATTATAACAGAGAGGTGAACAACCTTCCCTAATTAAAAATATTATCAATCACATCTCAACTCGGAATCCTACTATATGATGAAGATTAAATTTATATTTGAATTTTGAACAACCATAATTTTAATGAGTATTATTAATTAAGCGAAACACTGGAAAAATCTCAGTTTTTAACCATTTTATTTAGATTTCTTCAACTACAAGATAAGATTATCAATTTAACTCAAGAAAGTTAAACATATATTTGAATTTTGCTTCATAGACATCTTAATGAGTAGTATTAATTAAGTAAAAACAATAGAAAATATCCAGTTTTATAGAAAAAGACTGATTTCTTACAATTTTTATCAACTATATGATCATTGTAACGACTTAAAAGTTGAAAGTTAAACATGTATCCTAGTTTTTCAACAACTATAGCCTTAATGAGTATCGTTAATTAAGTAAAAAAACAATGGAAAATATCAAGTTTTATGGAAAAAGACTGATCTCTTACGATTTTTATCAACTTAAGAGAGAAAACTTAAACATACATTTCAGTTTTTCAACAGCTATAACCTTAATGAGCATTCATAATTAAGTAAAAAACAATGGAAAATATCGATTTTTATAGAAAAAGACTGATTTCTTACGATTTTTATCAACTGCAACATCAGTGTATCGACTTACAAGTTGAAAGTTAAACATACATTCTAGTTTTTCAACAGCTATAATCTTAATGAGTATCGTTAATTAAGTAAAAAACAATGGAAAATATCAAGTTTTATAGAAAAAGACTGATTTCTTACGATTTTTTCAACTCAAACTTCAGAATATCAATTTGATAGAAAGAAATTTAAGCATGCATTCGAGTTTTGGACAACCATTTCCTTCACGAACATTAATAATTAAGCAAAACAACGGAAAATATTAAATTTTTAACTGATTTCTTCATATTTATTTTTTTTTTTTTTATATATATAAAATCAGAATACACAACTTAAAATAGAAATTTAAACATATTTTTTAATTTTTGAACAGTCGTTACCTCAAAGAATTTCAATAATTGAACAATTAACAAAGGAAACTAATGATTTTTTAACGAAAAAAGACGAATTAAACGAATTTGGTTAACTTTTACTCTAAATGGAAATTTAATCATACTTTTATATACTAACTAAGTAGAATTTTAATGCATAAACGAACAAATTTCAATAAATACTCAACACACACACACACACACACACACAAATTTGAAAACAACACCTGCTTCTTGTGACGTCATATTGAAACCAGAACTTATTCCTCCGAAGTCCCTCACCATACCTTTTCACCCCCATCTCCCCCAATTTTTTACCTTAGGTAGGGAAATGGACAATGCAATGACCTCTCATTCTTGTATATTTAGAAGTCTGGGAGAAAAAAAGAGACATTTTATACACTCCAATTTCATAACAGTTACCGCAATATCCCAAAATTTGAATTTTGGAAGACATAATCAGTATAATTAATTAAACAAAATAATAAAAATATTATTTTTTAAGGGGAAAAGGTGAATTTAAGCGAATTTGATTAGTTTTACACTAGTCTTTTGAACAACAACTTGGAAATATAGATTTCTAACAGAAGAATTAAACGTATATTTTAATTTTAACAACAAAAACTTAACAAGTATCATTAATTTAACAAAAATAAATATCAATTTTAAAGAAAAGACGAATTTGAATAATTTTACACTAGTATTTTCAAAAGCAACATAGAAATATCTATACTTATTCACATATTTCACTTATTCACTGTATTCAATACTATATTTAATAAATATGGATACAATTTGAGAATTTTCTAATCTATAATTAAATATTAGCTGTATATTTAATGTTACCCATGTTTTCAACATTAGTTCATAATCGTGAATTTTGTATTTTAAATACCATGTATTCAGGGTCAGATTATTTTCACTTGAAATCATACAGAATTTTTTAACAGAGTTTGTTTTTGAAATCATTGAAGCAACTGTATTTAATATTTTTAACACCAATTTTCTAAGATTTTCTAACATTTTCCGATTATACATTCTTCAGAAGTACATTTCTAAATGTTACAATCACTTTACATATCGAAAAGATATCATTGAAGCAACTGTATTTAATATTTTTAATACCAATTTTCTAAGATTTTTTAACATTTTCCGGTTATACATTCCTCAAAAGTTATTATTACGTATTCTAAACGATAGAAAATATTAATTTTAAGAATAAAAAGACGAATTTAAACAAATTTTATTAGTTTTACACTATTTTTTCTCACCTCCAACACGGATATATCAATTTTAACAGAAGCATTAAAGGTATATTTTAGTTTTTAACAACAAAAATGTAATAAGTATCATTAATTAAACAAAAATAAATATCAATTTTCAAGAAAAGACAATTTTTTACACAAATTTTCAACTTTGAAATACATTTGCTTACATATATTGTTACAATATATTACTAAACTTAAACTTTTTAAAAAGTTTGAATGTCTTTACAGAGGGTTCATACTTATATTTTTCACGTCTTGACTGCATTCGAAATCTTACAACAAAAGTATACTTTTATTATTATTATTATTATTATTCTAGAAAACCTAAAAAATCGTTTCTTGCTGCTTTAGTCACTTGACATATTAAAACTACTCTACCCATATAATTAATCAAATTAGGACATGATTCATCTTACACTTCAAAATTTCTGAATTTTTACAATACTTATTTTCATCAAACTTTATTCTTGATCCTATATATTTTAATAGCACAGAATTTTAACATCTGTTTTTATCTACTTATCAAAAAATTATTAAAACACCCAACAACATTTTCCAAATATGAATATTATCTTTACAATTTAATAATGCAAAACATACACGAATACAAAGTTTAATTTTTACAAACATTTCATATTTCAAACCAAACTATTCGAAATTTTCACAACATAAGAGCAAACATTAGACGAACTTTTTAACATTAATATTGATTACATCTTTTCATCATAACTTTTAACTATGATAATTATCCATTTTTAGGTTGATTGTCGAAAAACTGTAACTGAAATTACATAAACTTAATGTAAAAAACCATGTTCTCACACAATTTCTTGAAATTCAACAAAGAATTGACTATTACTCCAATACTTATCTACTTCAATCTCGACTCTCGATAGTATATAGATATTGCATCATTACGTACTTACAACTCTTTTCAAACGTTTATCAGAAAATCAAGTCAATCAAAGTCTAGTAGTTATCACACCTGTTCTTCAGAAATATTACTATCATATGAAACAGTAAAGAAAATTAATAGATATTTAATATTTAATAACTTCATACGTGAAATTACTGCCGAATAAGAATACTAATAATCAATAAAATCAACTGTTGGACAAAAAAATAGTACAGATTACCAAAAATTCAAATCATTTTTTCTACAAAAATTACAAAAATTAACAAATGAATGACAAGTTAGAGAAATAACTAAAAAAAAATAATGAACATATTTACAAATTTATTAAAATCACACCTTTTTCTGGATTACAAACCACAATTTCTTGAAAAATTTAACATCGAATTTGTAAGATTTTAATCCTAGTATTACATACACTCGATAAATATTCAAAATTAACAAAAAATAATTTTTTAGTCTCATCAATAAGCAGAAATTCTATATTAAAAGAATATTTTCATAGTAGTACTTATAAAAATGAGAGTTTACAAACTGATTTTCATAATTTTATCACATTTAAACTTAATATTTTACATAAAACATTATTTAATCAAATTTTATGCTTTCTAATTCAGTAAAATTCAATACTTTTTTAGTTTTTAAACCAATACCACAATATTTATTTACATCAAACTTGATTCTTCACCTTTTATATTTCCACATTACACACGTGAGAAAAATACTAACTTGGATCAGGAGTTGAAGTCAATTGATTCCATTCGATTTTCATCATGTACGCATTGCTCCTACACGAAATTTCTTACTGCTATAATCATCTAATGTATTAAAACTAATCTACTCATATTTTTAATCAATTCATCAGATGTTTCATCTCGCACTTCTGAATTATCGTGCATCAAGTTGCTTAAAATATAAATACCATCTTTATAGTTTTAACGATATATAGTATACATGGTTTATCTTGAGTTAGCACTTCCATAGTATTAATCAAATTATATGTTTCATCTTGCACTTGATCTTAATGTTTTCATCTTGCATCTGAATTATCGTCCATCGAGTTTTTTAAATAATAATATATTTATAGTTTTTGATTATACATAGCATGTACAAATACAATCTTTAATTTTAACATTTCATATTTCAAATAACCTATTTCCGAAACCAAGCTATGTGAATTTTACCACAATGCTTATTATCATAGAATAATTTGTGTTTCACACTTTTCTAAAAATTATCAGATATGTACCCCTCAGAGAAATTACTATCATATGAATAAATGAAGAAAATTTAATTTATATTAAATGTACACGAAATTGATTGCAATATACATGTATTTAATAAAAATAAATAAATAAGCGATTATTTGTACATTAAACCTTTACTAAATATATATTTCTTTCATTATACAGATGTTTCAACAAGATGAACCAAAACAGCAGCAAACTTCAGAAATTAATGACCCGAATGATTCATCCCTAGCACATGTAGCGTTAACGAATAACACATATGTGAGTACTTATATGAGAAATACTAGAATTCGTATATGAAACGTAATTAGAGTAAATACAAAATGATTTGTCTTACTACCTACACTTTAACAAGTGCTTTTTACCTATATTATTGAAGAGAATCCTAACTGTGTCCATTTATTTCTACTACAGATGTGCTCTATTTGCTACAAACACTTCTTAAGTAAATGGAATTTAACAGAACATACAAAAATCTATACAGGTGAAAAACCTTACACTTGGAAAGATTAACATAAATGCTGTTTTCAAGGAGACGTGAATCAAAAATGCACACATCATCATATAAAGCATCATCAGATATATGTAAACTTAGCGAAGATATTCAAAAATTAGTCAGACTTTTGAAGAATTTAGAAATAAAGGAAGATATTTAGGCTATTTATCCATCATATTTTCACAACACTTATCACAATATCTCAAACTTAAAATTTGGAAGACATACATACTGCTGAAAAGTAATTTTGTGATTCTTCTAACCAGTATGAATGTATAGATGTTATTTTGCAGTGTATTCTTTAAATGCTCACATTAAATATTCTTTTATATGCATATATCGTTGTGTTTATTTTTCTAATACCTATTACATTAATGAAATACATAACATTTTAAGTGAAATAACACTCTCACAACTTAAAAAATGCATAAGAACATACAAAAATAAACAGATGTATGAAAAAATATGCAAGTTTACAAAATATTTTCATTGTTTTCTAGAAATATTAACAAAAAATATTTACAATATGAAAAAATTGTAAAAGTGAAAAGAAAAAACATAAATGTAAAAACAAAAAAACCACAAAGTGAAAAAATCATAACAAAGTTTTTGAAAAAAAATATTTACAACAAAATTTTTTTCAAAAACCAAAACTTCCCAAAATATTTTTTTCAAAAATTTTTTTTTTCAAAAACATTTTTTACAAAAAATTTTTTTTTCAAAATATGTTTTTACAAAAGTAAAAAAAAGAAAATCACAACGTTAAAAAAATGAAAAATTTTTGTTAAAAAAAGTGTAAAAAAATTGCAAAAAAATGTTGCAAAAATTTCAAAAAAAGTTACGAAAAAAGTCTCAAAAATTTTGTTGTTTTTAATAGCAAATGCAATGGTTTCGCCAATGCATTCGGGTCATTAATTTCTGAAGTTTGCTGCTGTTTTGGTTCATCTTGTTGAAACATCTGTATAATGAAAGAAATATATATTTAGTAAAGGTTTAATGTACAAATAATCGCTTATTTATTTATTTTTATTAAATACATGTATATTGCAATCAATTTCGTGTACATTTAATATAAATTAAATTTTCTTCATTTATTCATATGATAGTAATTTCTCTGAGGGGTACATATCTGATAATTTTTAGAAAAGTGTGAAACACAAATTATTCTATGATAATAAGCATTGTGGTAAAATTCACATAGTTTGGTTTCGGAAATAGGTTATATGAAATATGAAATGTTAAAATTAAAGATTGTATTTGTACATGCTATGTATAATCAAAAACTATAAATATATTATTATTTAAAAAACTCGATGGACGATAATTCAGATGCAAGATGAAAACATTAAGATCAAGTGCAAGATGAAACATATAATTTGATTAATACTATGGAAGTGCTAACTCAAGATAAACCATGTATACTATATATCGTTAAAACTATAAAGATGGTATTTATATTTTAAGCAACTTGATGCACGATAATTCAGAAGTGCGAGATGAAACATCTGATGAATTGATTAAAAATATGAGTAGATTAGTTTTAATACATTAGATGATTATAGCAGTAAGAAATTTCGTGTAGGAGCAATGCGTACATGATGAAAATCGAATGGAATCAATTGACTTCAACTCCTGATCCAAGTTAGTATTTTTCTCACGTGTGTAATGTGGAAATATAAAAGGTGAAGAATCAAGTTTGATGTAAATAAATATTGTGGTATTGGTTTAAAAACTAAAAAAGTATTGAATTTTACTGAATTAGAAAGCATAAAATTTGATTAAATAATGTTTTATGTAAAATATTAAGTTTAAATGTGATAAAATTATGAAAATCAGTTTGTAAACTCTCATTTTTATAAGTACTACTATGAAAATATTCTTTTAATATAGAATTTCTGCTTATTGATGAGACTAAAAAATTATTTTTTGTTAATTTTGAATATTTATCGAGTGTATGTAATACTAGGATTAAAATCTTACAAATTCGATGTTAAATTTTTCAAGAAATTGTGGTTTGTAATCCAGAAAAAGGTGTGATTTTAATAAATTTGTAAATATGTTCATTATTTTTTTTTAGTTATTTCTCTAACTTGTCATTCATTTGTTAATTTTTGTAATTTTTGTAGAAAAAATGATTTGAATTTTTGGTAATCTGTACTATTTTTTTGTCCAACAGTTGATTTTATTGATTATTAGTATTCTTATTCGGCAGTAATTTCACGTATGAAGTTATTAAATATTAAATATCTATTAATTTTCTTTACTGTTTCATATGATAGTAATATTTCTGAAGAACAGGTGTGATAACTACTAGACTTTGATTGACTTGATTTTCTGATAAACGTTTGAAAAGAGTTGTAAGTACGTAATGATGCAATATCTATATACTATCGAGAGTCGAGATTGAAGTAGATAAGTATTGGAGTAATAGTCAATTCTTTGTTGAATTTCAAGAAATTGTGTGAGAACATGGTTTTTTACATTAAGTTTATGTAATTTCAGTTACAGTTTTTCGACAATCAACCTAAAAATGGATAATTATCATAGTTAAAAGTTATGATGAAAAGATGTAATCAATATTAATGTTAAAAAGTTCGTCTAATGTTTGCTCTTATGTTGTGAAAATTTCGAATAGTTTGGTTTGAAATATGAAATGTTTGTAAAAATTAAACTTTGTATTCGTGTATGTTTTGCATTATTAAATTGTAAAGATAATATTCATATTTGGAAAATGTTGTTGGGTGTTTTAATAATTTTTTGATAAGTAGATAAAAACAGATGTTAAAATTCTGTGCTATTAAAATATATAGGATCAAGAATAAAGTTTGATGAAAATAAGTATTGTAAAAATTCAGAAATTTTGAAGTGTAAGATGAATCATGTCCTAATTTGATTAATTATATGGGTAGAGTAGTTTTAATATGTCAAGTGACTAAAGCAGCAAGAAACGATTTTTTAGGTTTTCTAGAATAATAATAATAATAATAATAAAAGTATACTTTTGTTGTAAGATTTCGAATGCAGTCAAGACGTGAAAAATATAAGTATGAACCCTCTGTAAAGACATTCAAACTTTTTAAAAAGTTTAAGTTTAGTAATATATTGTAACAATATATGTAAGCAAATGTATTTCAAAGTTGAAAATTTGTGTAAAAAATTGTCTTTTCTTGAAAATTGATATTTATTTTTGTTTAATTAATGATACTTATTACATTTTTGTTGTTAAAAACTAAAATATACCTTTAATGCTTCTGTTAAAATTGATATATCCGTGTTGGAGGTGAGAAAAAATAGTGTAAAACTAATAAAATTTGTTTAAATTCGTCTTTTTATTCTTAAAATTAATATTTTCTATCGTTTAGAATACGTAATAATAACTTTTGAGGAATGTATAACCGGAAAATGTTAAAAAATCTTAGAAAATTGGTATTAAAAATATTAAATACAGTTGCTTCAATGATATCTTTTCGATATGTAAAGTGATTGTAACATTTAGAAATGTACTTCTGAAGAATGTATAATCGGAAAATGTTAGAAAATCTTAGAAAATTGGTGTTAAAAATATTAAATACAGTTGCTTCAATGATTTCAAAAACAAACTCTGTTAAAAAATTCTGTATGATTTCAAGTGAAAATAATCTGACCCTGAATACATGGTATTTAAAATACAAAATTCACGATTATGAACTAATGTTGAAAACATGGGTAACATTAAATATACAGCTAATATTTAATTATAGATTAGAAAATTCTCAAATTGTATCCATATTTATTAAATATAGTATTGAATACAGTGAATAAGTGAAATATGTGAATAAGTATAGATATTTCTATGTTGCTTTTGAAAATACTAGTGTAAAATTATTCAAATTCGTCTTTTCTTTAAAATTGATATTTATTTTTGTTAAATTAATGATACTTGTTAAGTTTTTGTTGTTAAAATTAAAATATACGTTTAATTCTTCTGTTAGAAATCTATATTTCCAAGTTGTTGTTCAAAAGACTAGTGTAAAACTAATCAAATTCGCTTAAATTCACCTTTTCCCCTTAAAAAATAATATTTTTATTATTTTGTTTAATTAATTATACTGATTATGTCTTCCAAAATTCAAATTTTGGGATATTGCGGTAACTGTTATGAAATTGGAGTGTATAAAATGTCTCTTTTTTTCTCCCAGACTTCTAAATATACAAGAATGAGAGGTCATTGCATTGTCCATTTCCCTACCTAAGGTAAAAAATTGGGGGAGATGGGGGTGAAAAGGTATGGTGAGGGACTTCGGAGGAATAAGTTCTGGTTTCAATATGACGTCACAAGAAGCAGGTGTTGTTTTCAAATTTGTGTGTGTGTGTGTGTGTGTGTGTTGAGTATTTATTGAAATTTGTTCGTTTATGCATTAAAATTCTACTTAGTTAGTATATAAAAGTATGATTAAATTTCCATTTAGAGTAAAAGTTAACCAAATTCGTTTAATTCGTCTTTTTTCGTTAAAAAATCATTAGTTTCCTTTGTTAATTGTTCAATTATTGAAATTCTTTGAGGTAACGACTGTTCAAAAATTAAAAAATATGTTTAAATTTCTATTTTAAGTTGTGTATTCTGATTTTATATATATAAAAAAAAAAAAAAATAAATATGAAGAAATCAGTTAAAAATTTAATATTTTCCGTTGTTTTGCTTAATTATTAATGTTCGTGAAGGAAATGGTTGTCCAAAACTCGAATGCATGCTTAAATTTCTTTCTATCAAATTGATATTCTGAAGTTTGAGTTGAAAAAATCGTAAGAAATCAGTCTTTTTCTATAAAACTTGATATTTTCCATTGTTTTTTACTTAATTAACGATACTCAATAAGATTATAGCTGTTGAAAAACTAGAATGTATGTTTAACTTTCAACTTGTAAGTCGATACACTGATGTTGCAGTTGATAAAAATCGTAAGAAATCAGTCTTTTTCTATAAAAATCGATATTTTCCATTGTTTTTTACTTAATTATGAATGCTCATTAAGGTTATAGCTGTTGAAAAACTGAAATGTATGTTTAAGTTTTCTCTCTTAAGTTGATAAAAATCGTAAGAGATCAGTCTTTTTCCATAAAACTTGATATTTTCCATTGTTTTTTTACTTAATTAACGATACTCATTAAGGCTATAGTTGTTGAAAAACTAGGATACATGTTTAACTTTCAACTTTTAAGTCGTTACAATGATCATATAGTTGATAAAAATTGTAAGAAATCAGTCTTTTTCTATAAAACTGGATATTTTCTATTGTTTTTACTTAATTAATACTACTCATTAAGATGTCTATGAAGCAAAATTCAAATATATGTTTAACTTTCTTGAGTTAAATTGATAATCTTATCTTGTAGTTGAAGAAATCTAAATAAAATGGTTAAAAACTGAGATTTTTCCAGTGTTTCGCTTAATTAATAATACTCATTAAAATTATGGTTGTTCAAAATTCAAATATAAATTTAATCTTCATCATATAGTAGGATTCCGAGTTGAGATGTGATTGATAATATTTTTAATTAGGGAAGGTTGTTCACCTCTCTGTTATAATAGAATATTCCTTTTTTCCACTAGGGGGCGTTCGTGGAGGGGGATGCATAGTGGGGGCAGGAGAGTGGCGGTGTCACGGTGGGCGCAGGAGGGACCGCAGGCGGGGCAGCCGGAGGCATGGAGGTACCGCAGGAGGCACCGCAGGCGGGACGGCCCCGCAGCCCCGCCTGCGGCTGAGCCCGTACTGTCCTTTTCCTACTACTGATGTGTGTGTAAACCAATATCTGTTACGAATTAAAAATCTTTTCATAAAACCAAAAGTTTCTATCCGATTGAAAAAATAATCCGCTCTATCTTTATATTTAAACTCAGAACCCCCAAAATTAATCAGGTAAACGCCTTATCAGAAGAAACTTACATCCAAAATTTGAAACAAATCGGTAAATTATCCCTGAAAAATCTATTTACATAAATTAAGAGTGTTATCCCCCATTCCTCCTTTCTTTATATGTAAACAATGAACACCCACAACTAATCATGGATGTACCTTATCAAACTGATATTGTACCTAAAATTTTAATAAAATCTGATACTTTTGCATGAAAAACTGACTTATCTAAATTAAGGAGTGGAGGGGGAGGGGGTGCGGTTTAGCCTTTTGTTCCCCTTCTCTTATTCTTATCCAATGAACCCCTGAAACTAATCAGGAAAGTTCGTTATCAGGATAAATCTATGTCCAAATTTTGAAGCAAATTGGATATTTCTATCAGGAGTTATCGCATTACGTACATACGTACATACATACGTACATGGTTACATACACACACACAGAATCTGCGAGCACATTAGCTCTCATACTTTGATAGCCTGTGAGGTAAAATCGCGTCAAACTGCATTGGCCTAGGCTAAATTAGATCAAAACTAGAAAGTTGGCGCCGTGGCGGTCTTTAGATTAAAAAAAAAATCACGCCAAATTGAATTGGCCTAGGACAATCTAGTTCGGCCTAGGATAAACTAGTTCAAACCAATGAATAGCAGGCTAAACTAGTTCATCCTAGTGACCGTTCGGCCAAACTAGTTTGGCCTAGGAAAATCTAGTTTATCCGATGGGCGTTCGGATAGACTAGTTTGGCCTAGGAAAAACTAGTTTGTCCGATGGGAGTTCGGATAGACTAGTTTGGCCTAGGAAAAACTAGTTTATCCGATGGGCGTTAGGATAGACTAGTTTGGCCTAGGAAAAACTAGTTTATCCGATGGGCGTTAGGATAGACTAGTTTGGACTAGGCCAATCTAGTTTGGCCTAAAATCGGGTTTGGCCTGTAACATATACAATATGTTCCTGATGTTAACGTGTTTTTCTAAAGTAAAGAATAAAAATCACAAAGGTGTTAGTTCGTCCTTGAAAAATTCTTTTAATTTTCAAACGAAAATTTTTGCATGAGAAAATATTTAAAAAAACGGAACTATTTCTGGAATTTACGGAATTTTTTTTTTCCGTTAAAAAACGGAAGTAGTACTGGCGTCTAGATTACCAGAACTAGTATTTCCGTTTTTTAACGGGAAAATTTCTTACAGTGTAGTTATTTTTAGCAAGAGGATGAAAGCCTACTAACTGAAAAAATGATGTAGGAAATTTGCGTACTAAAATTCGTCGAAGAGTAAATGCAAGATGAAAACAGAGGCCGAAAACGAATTTTTGGCAAAACGCGGGTTTTGGGGCGAAAAAGGAAAGTAATATTTCGGTCTATATCTAATAAGTAACTACATTATAATTTTTTTTAATTTGGTATGTCTTTATCTTAAGTTTTAATATTTTGTTTTTTTAGTGTCTCTGTTTATAATGCACCAAACAAGCAGATGTTGTTGTCCAGAAATTTATCTAATTGAACACATTTTTACGTTTTTTGCAAACACAATAGATTTTTCAGAAAATATTGTCAAACTGGATGTTTTGAACTAAATTTCCGAGCGAAAGAAGAATAACCATTCAAGTAATGATGAGAAACGTCCACGTCACGTGATCAAAGTCGTTTATAATTTAATAGGTAATTTATTTATCAGAAAATGGAAAACACAATTCGATTTCAAATCGCTTCTATAGTCAGACCTCCCAATTTTATATTTCTCCGTTAACGGTGTATTTCGATTCAAACTGCTTATTTTCCGATTTATTTTTTAATTCATCATTGCTCTCAAATACACCAAACTTTCAAAATCTCTTATTTGGAAAGTACACAAGATGCCGTGATTGTCGATTCTTTGATAGATGCAGAAAATATTGGAAAAAAAGCAATCAAAAACGGCATTTCGAACCAATTTTTCCCAAGTAAAAGATTTGAGAACAAAAATAAGGGTCATAATGGGAAGATAATTGTTTATAACTCAAATTCTAATGAATTGAGCGTAAAAAGACATCACACGACACCTCATACGTCCTTTCAAGAATCCCCTCAGCAAGTTTCATGTTTCTACTTTTAAAAATGTGCCTGAAATTGTATCGGAAAATTTCGAGCTGTTGAAGGTGGAAAAGCATTTTTTCGAATACACCCTTAAAAAATGAATTTGTGAATATGTCAAAACATTTTGCGTTTCTCGAGCAGAGCTGTTGAGAACAGCCTTAGATAAATAACGTAGAAAACGTCAGCTTTCATTTGCTGTAATAAATCAATATAACAATATTCTTTCACATAAAAATGCTTAAAAAATAGCACATACATTCCTTGTAATAAATATTTTATATGTTTCATCACTTTGCGTCAGAAAATGACTTCTAATCCAATTATTTAGCAGAACTTATAACGTGTATTCCGAGTTTTATAAAGCTCTTCTTTATAAACAGACTTATTACTTTGCCTCAAAAAAAAAAAAAAAAAAAAAAAAAAAAAAAAAATCGGAAATAAATAAATTTATGGATACTAATCTTATTTGGAGAGGATGCGGCAAAACAAGTCCTTTTGAATAAGTAAATAAAGAAAAGATTTATGGACCTGCGCGTTGGTACATAACGCAGGCGCCTAAGGCAAGCACTTTATTTCTTGGAATCAGGTATAAATAAGTTTTGGATTTATTTGTCCGCACATAACAACGGAAATTGGTAATTTGATTTACTTCGTTTGTATTGGGTGAGGGGTAACAGTTATCTTGCACGTTTAAAGAAAATTATTGGAATTTTCGACAGAAAAATAGTTACGTAGTTTTAGGAAAGTTTTTTTAGTGTAAGGCGTTTAATGAGGCTTGGGAATAAAAAGTTAATTTGTAATTCGTACCGAGCTATTTATAACACGAATCGTTAGAGATTCTGATGTACAAAAAATAAACGTACTCCTAAAAAAAAAAAAAAAATAAATAAAATAAAATAAAAATAAAAAATAAAAATAAAAATAAAAATAAAAATTCAAGTTTTAATAATTTTTTTCAAAGAAATGCAATTGTAGTTTTAAATAGGTGGGTGTTTTGAACCGAATTTCCGTGCGAAAGAAGAATAACCATTCAAGAAAGGGTGAAAAACTCCTTCCTCCTTGTTACGATATTAAAATCACTAATAACTCAATAGGTAATTTATTTATCAGAAAATGGAAAACACAGTTCGATTTCAAATCACTTCCATAGTCAGGCCTTCCACTTTTATATCTCTTTGTTAAAAAACAAAATTTGTAAATGTGTTAAAACATCTAGTAAAATTTGTAGAGCAGAGCTGTTCAGAACAACCTTAAGTAAATAACGTGGAAAATTTCAGCTTTCGTTTGCTCATCTAACTCAATATGACAAAATTCTTTCCTGTATAGATGCTTACAAAATCACACATACATTCTTTGTAATAAATATTTTATATGTTTCATCACTTCGCGTCCGAAAATGACTTCTAATCCAATTATTTTGTAGAACTTATAACGTGTATTCTGCGTTTTATAAACATCTTCTTTATGACCAGACTTATTATTTTGCTTCAAACAAAAAATAAATAAATAAATTTATGGATACTAATCTTATTTGGAGAGGATGAGGCAAAAAAAAGTCCTTCCGGCAATGCCGGGAGGAAGAGGTAGCTTTCATATACTTATATATTTATTTATTTATTTTAAGGTAAGTTACATTGTTCAAAAATACTAAGCTGAAATTAGTGGAAAAAATCTTATAAAATTAGTGATTTTATAAGATTGAATACTAGTTTTTATCAAGACTGAATATTAATAGAAATTTTTAGAAATTAGTCATCTTTTATTCAACCTGGTTTTATTTTAAGCGATTTAGAGAGTCACCAAATTCCACGATATCATAAAGTGTATGCCATTTTAAAGCAACATTGTGGATCGTTCAGATCAGACCGTTTCAAAATGTCAGCCATAAGCAAAATTCAAAGTGTTATAACTCAATTATTTTTTAAGGTATAGACAAAGTAAAAAGTGTTCTGGAATCGTTGTTTTAAGTTCTAACACGTAAAAGAAAAATATTTTTCAACTTTTAATTTTTTCGCAGTTAATTTTAAATTTTTAAATAATTTAAAATGGCCACCATTTTGAAACAAAATGGTGGATGATGCTGGCCAACGAACTCGGTCGAGACATTTGTATGTACTATGTACATACCAAGTTTCATTGAAATCGGTTCATAAATGCGCGAGTTATCACGTGACAAAAATCAGATCGTTTCAAAATGTCAGACATAAGAAAAATTCAAAGTGCTATAACTCAATCATTTTGTAAGATATAGACAAAATAAAAAGTGTTCTGGAATCGTTGTTTTAAGTTCTAACGCGTAAAAGAAAAATATTTTTCAAATTTTGATTTTTTCGCATTTAATTTTAAATTTTTAAATTTTTAAAATTTTTAAAATGGCCACCATTTTGAAACAAAATGGCGGATGATGCTGGCCAACGAACTCGGTCGAGACATTTGTATGTACTATGTACATACCAAGTTACATTGAAATCGGTTTATAAATAAGCGTGTTATCACGTGACAAAAATCAGATCGTTTCAAAATGTCAGCCATAAGAAAAATTCAAAGTGCTATAACTCAATCATTTTTTAAGATATAGACAAAATAAAAAGTGTTCTGGAATCTTTGTTTTAAGTTCTAACACGTAAAAGAAAATTGTTTTTCAAATTTTGATTTTTTCTCATTTAATTTAAAATTTAAAAAATTTAAAAAATTTTAAAATGGCCACCATTTTGAAACAAAATGGCGGATGATGCTGGCCAACGAACTCGGTCGAAACATTTGTATTTACTATGTACATACCAAGTTTCATTGAAATCGGTTCATAAATACACGTGTTATCACGTGACGAAAATCAGATCGTTTCAAAATGTCAGCCATAAGAAAAATTCAAAGTGCTATAACTCAATCATTTTTTAAGATATAGACAAAATAAAAAGTGTTCTGGAATCTTTGTTTTAAGTTCTAACACGTAAAAGAAAAATATTTTTCAACTTTTAATTTTTTCGCATTTAATTTTAAATTTAATTTTTTTTTTAAATTTTAAAATGGCAGCCATTTTGAAACAAAATGGCGGATGATGCTGACCAACGAACTCGGTCGAGACATTTGTATGTACTATGTACATACCAAGTTTCATTCAAATCGGTTCATAAATACGTTAGTTATCGCATGACAAAAATCAGATATATATATATATGTCAACATTTGAACGGAGGGTGGTTTTGGGGTCTGGGGGTCATGATCGGTGAAAATATACCAAAATTTTCCGGAAGTGCTTTCCTCCGGACGGCTGCAATAGGTAGCTTTTTACTTTTTGTAATGAAAGCTACCTAAAAGTCCTCTTCAATAAGTAACTAAAGGAAGATTTATGGTCCTGAGCGTTGGTACATAACTCAGGCGCCTAAGGCAAGGACTTTATTCCTTGGAACCAGGTATAAATAAGTTTTGCATTTGTTTGTCCGTACATAACAACGGAAATTGGTAATTTGATTTAGTTCGTTAGTATTTAGTGAGCGATAGCAGGTATCTTGCACGTTTAGAGAAAATTATCGGAATGTTTGACAGAAAAATAGTTAGTTTATAAAGGTTTTTAACCGACTTCCAAAAAGGAGAGGAAGTTATCAATTCGACGCGTATGTATTTTTTTTTTTATGTATGTTCACCGATTACTTCGAAACTATCCAACCAATTAACTTGATTTTGGTGTTAAACGAGAGAGCTTTCTCTCGGATTGGTACCACTTCCGTTTCATAGAAATTGGTTCAGTACTTTTTTAGTAATTAGGCAAAAACTAATAAAATTAGTGATTTCTCGCAAATCAGTAGTAATATGGATGTCGAATAATTTTACTAATGCCAGGATGGCCGAGCGGTTTAAGGCGCTTGATTTTAGATCTGGTTTTCGAAAGACAGCGTGGATTCGAACCCAACTCCTGACGTACGTGTATACAATAATCTTTTCCGTATTATAATTTTTAAATATATATTTAAAAAGTTAAATACTAATTATACTATTAGGAATATTTAGTATTTAACCGTTACACAGAGTATCACAGATTTTTTATTAACTCAATACTTTATCAGTGAAAGAGTACTCAAAAAGGAGAATAGACTTGCAAAAAGTAACATGACATTGAATAAATTCTCTGAAGAGAATGAAGTCCGGACAGCCGAGCGGTCTAAGGCGCCATATTAAATCTCTGATTTTGAAAGAGAGTGTCGGTTCGAGCCTCACTCCTGATATATGTGTATAGTATACAAAAGAAAAAAAAAAAAAAAAAAAAAAAATCCGTGATATATATTTTTTTAAGTGACTTCAAAAAAGGAGAGGATGTTATCGATTCGGCGCGAATGTATTTTTCTTTTCTATGTATGTTCACCAATTACTCCGAAACTATCCAACCGATTAATTTGTCTTTTTGTGTTAAATGAAAAAGGCTACCCTTCCATTGGCACTTCTTCCATTTCATTGAAATTGGTTCAGTACTTTTTTAGTAATTAAGTAAAAACTAATAAAATTAGTAGTTTCTCGCAAACTAAAAGTAACATGGACGATGACTTAGCTCGCCGAATGGAGTGCAGTCAGGTGGCTGAGCGGTGTAAGACAGCAGATTTGATTTCTGGTTCTTGAAAGCTATCGTGGGTTTGAACCTTACTCCTGACATACGTGTATGGTTTACAGTGATTTTTCCCGTATTATAATTTTTATTAACTAACTTAAAAAAAACGTTAACTTTTAACTAAAAAGAGAAAAATAAACTTTTCTACCAAAAATTGAACCGACTTCAAAAGCTACTGCAAAGTGAAAAATAATTTTTTTACAGAATAGTATTAAGAAATTAAATTAAGAGCGTAGTATTTATCATGCGTATTATTATATTTATGTAGATTAATTTGATTTTTTGAAGTCGGTGCCAGCCAAGCCAAGTTCAAAATTAAAATTATTTATCCAATGCAAATCGAAAAAGAATAAAGTTAAAATTTTAACTAAATATTAAATCGTAAAAAAACTCGTATGTACATGGATGCATATTGGAAAATTACATGTAACTTGGCTTGGCTGGCACCGACTTCAAAAAATCAAATTAATCTACATAAATATAATAATACGCATGATAAATACTACGCTCTTAATTTAATTTCTTAATACTATTCTGTAAAAAAAAAATATTTTTCACTTTGCAGTAGCTTTTGAAGTCGGTTCAATTTTTGGTAGAAAAGTTTATTGAATGTGTGTTTAATAACATTTGGGAATACAAACTTAATTATCTTGACTCGTATCGAAAAATTTATTACACGAATCGTTTGGAATTCTGATATACGAAAAATAAAAGTGCTTCTAAAAAAATTTTCCATTTTTTCAGAATTTTTTTTCTACAAAATGTAGTTTAAGTTACGTATAAAAACATTTCATATTTATTTACAATATCCAGTGTCATTTAGTTTTCTACTGATTTTATGTGTTATGAATACGGTTCTTATGAATGAACCGAAACATGTCAACTTTTTAATTTAATTTTTATTTGTGACACCTGTTCTAAGTAAATAAATATGAAATGTTTTTATACGTAAATGAAAAAGGTGAAGTGATTTTGTTTTAGTTTTTTGTTTTGAAAAAACGAAAGCTAACAACAGTTTTAACATTGTAGTTTAAGTTAGTTCTTAAATTAAAAAGGGCAAATCTGAGATATAATTTTTAATTTACCTTATCATAAATGCATGAAACTAGCAAGTGTTATGTTTCAAAAACTATATAATCGCACTCATTTTTCTGTTTTTTTTTTTCTTTTTCCTTCTTTCTTTCTTTTTTTTCTTTTTTTTTTTTTTCCTTCAAATGCAATAGAATTTTCAGAAAAAACCTCCAAAGGTGGCATTTTGAACCACATTTCTCTATGAAAGCAGAAAAGCCAGTCTTACTAAGGAAGTAAAACATGATCTGAATCGATAGCGATCTGACCGCGTGATCACGTGACTGAAATCGCTAATAAATCAATACGTAATTTATTTATCAGAAAATGGAAAATGCAGTTCGATTTCAAATCGCTTAAATGCCAGACCTCCCAATTTTATATAACTCCGCTAAAAATGCATTTGTAACTGTATCAAAACATTTTGCACTTGTTCAGCAGAGCTGTTGAAAATAGCCTTAAATAAATAACATGGAAAATTTCAAATTTCGTTTGCTCAAATAACTTAATATGACAAAATTCTTTCGCATAAAAATACTTACAAAATGCCATATACATTCTTTGTAATAAATATTTTATGTGTTTCATCACTTATCTTAGTGTCCGAAAATGACTTCTAATCCAATTATTTGCAGAACTTAAAACATGTGTTCCGAGTTTTATAAACCTTTTCTTTATGAACAGACTTATTATTTTGCCTCAAAGAAAAAAAGAAAGAAAAAGGAAATAAATAAATTTAAGGATACTAATCTTATTTGGAGAGGATGCGGCAAAACAAGGTCTTTCGAATAAGTAAATAAAGGAAGATTTATGAACTTGCGTGTTGGTACATAACACAGGCACCTAAAGCAAGCACTTTATTTCTTGGAACCAGGTATAAATAAGTTTTGTAATCATTTGTCCATATATAACAACGAAAATTGATAATTTGATTTAGTTCATCCGTATTTAGTGAGGGGTAACAGATATCTTGCACGTTCAGAGAAAATTATCGGAATATTCGACAGAAAAGTAGTTAGTTTTAGGGAAGATTTTGAGCATGAAACGTTTAATAACATTTGGGAATAAAAAGTTAATTTGGAATTCGCATCGAACTATTTATAACACGAATTGTTAAGGATTCTGATATACAAAGAATAAACGTACTTCTCGTAAAATAAAATTTCGATTTTTAAAAATTATTTTCTAAGAAATACAGTTTAAGGGTGTATGTAGTTTTAAATTGGAAAAATTGTAGTTTTAAATTGGTGGGTGTTCTAAACCGAATTTCCGTGCGAAAGAAGAATAACCATTCAAGGTAGGGTGAAAAATGTCCTTTGTCCTTGTCACGTGATGAAAATCTCTTATAACTTTTTATCGCTTATAAGGTAATTTATTTATCAGAAAATGGAAAACACAGTTCGATTTCAAATCGATTTCATAGTCGGGCCTTCCACTTTTTAATCTCCCTGTTAAAAAAATGAATTTATAACTATATCAAAACATTTTGCGCATGTTGAGCATAATGAGAACAGCCTTAAATAAATAACACGGAAAATTCCAGTTTTCGTTTAATCGAATAACTCAATATGACAAAATTTTTTCCTATATAAATGCTTACAAAATCACATATACATTCCTTGTAATAAATATTTTATGTGTTTCATCACTTCGCGTCCGAAAATGACTATTAATTCGTAGTATTAATTCGTAGTATCTATTCATAGTATAAATAAGTTTTGCATTTATTTGTCCGTATATAGCAACAGAAATTGGTAATTTGATTTAGTTCGTTCGTATGTAGTGAGCGGTTACAGATATCTTGTACGTTTAGAGAAAATTATAGGAATATTCTTTAGTTTAGGAAGTTTTTAAGCATTTAATAACATTTGGGAATAATAAGTTAATTTGTAACTCATATCGAACTTTTTATAACACGAATCGTTAGGGATTGTGATATACAAAGAAAAAAAGTGCTTCTCAAAAAATTTTCCGATTTTTAAGAGCTTTTTTCTAAGAAATCTAGTTTAAAGGTGTTCTTAACTGCTGCGTTCAACAAGCGCAAAACGTTTTGACGCATTTATAAATTCATTTTTTAACAAAAATATATAAATCTGTAGCGCCTGACTACGGAAGTGATTTCGAATCGAACCTATTTTTCCATTTTTTGACAATTAAATTACCTATCCAGTTATAAGCTATTTCGATGACGCGATCACCCGTTTTTCTCCTGCTTTTGGACCGGTTTTTCTGCTTTCGTGGGGAAATATGGTCAAAAGTGACAACTTTGAAGGCTATTATAAAAAATCTATTGCGTTTTACAAAAAACAGAAAATTTAGTGCAATTAGATAGTTTCTGTATAGTAACATATGCTATTTTCATGCATTTCCGAACAAAAATAAATTGAAGCATGTGTCACAAAGTTGACCTTTTTGATTTAAGAACACGCTTAACGGTGTTTTTAAACGAAAAGAGCAAATTTCTGACACAAGTTTTAATTTATCTTTGTTCGGAAATGCATGAAACTAGCAGCTTTTAATGTTCAAAAACTATCTTATCGCAATCATCTTTCTAGATTTTTTTTTTTTTTTTTTTTTAATGCAATAGAACTTTAGAACAAACCGTGAAAGTTGGCGTTTTGAACGCATTTCTCGATAAAAGCAGAAAAAACAGTCTTATAAATTGAGTAAAATGCGTGATCACGTGATCGAAATCGCTTATTATTTGATAGGTATCTTATATATCATAAAAAGGAAAATTCAGTTCGATTCCAAATAGCTTCCATGGTAAAGCGTTGAAACTTTACATCTCTCCGTTAAAAAAATAATTTTTAAATGTGTCAAAGCATTTTATGCTTGTTGAACAGAGCAGTTGAGAGCCTTAAATAAATAATGTAAGAAATTTCATCTATGATCTGTTCGAACAACTCAATATAACAAAATTCTTTCACATAAACATGTTTATGAAATCACATATACTATAGTATACATTCCTTGTAATAAATATTTTATGCGTTTCATCACTTCGCATCAGAAAATGACTTCTAATCCAATTATTTTGCAGAACTTATAACGTGTATTCCGAATTTTATAAACCTCTTCTTTATGAACAGACTTATTATTTGCCTCAAAGAAGAAAAAAAAGAAAAGAGGAAATGAATAAATTTATGGATACTAATCTTATTTGGAGAAGATGCGGCGAAACAAGCCATCCCGAATAAGTAAATAATGGAAGATTGATAGTCCTGAGCTTTGGTACATAACACAAGCGCCTAAGGCAATGACTCCATTTCTTGGAACCAGGCATAAATAAGTTTTGCATTTATTTGTTCGTATATAACTACGAAAATTGGCAATTCGATTTAGTCCGTGCGTATGTAGTGAGGAGTAACAGGTATCTGTACGTTTGGAGAAAATTATTAGAATATTTGACAGAAAAGTAATTAGTTTCAAGATAGATTTTGAGTGTGAAACGTTTAATAACATTTGAGTATAAAAACTTATTATTTTCACTCGTATCGAAGAATTTATAACACGAATCTTTAGGAATTCTGATACACAAAGTATAAAAAAACTTCTCAGAAACTTTTCTAATTTTCAGATTTTTTTTTCTAAAAAACGTAGTTTAAGGGTGTTCCTAAATTAAAAAATAAATAAATCTGTCGCATAATTTCTAATTTATCTTTGCTCGTAAATGCATGAAACTATAGCAGGAGCAAAACGTTATCGGAACTGCTCCTAACTCGATAGGTATCTTAAAATATCATAAAACAGAAAATTCAGTATGATTCCAAATCGTTTCCACTCTCAGGCCTTCAAATTTTATGTCTCTCTGTTAAAAAAATAATTTCTAACCGTATCAAAACATTTTGTGCTTGTTGAACAGAGCAGTTGATAAAAGTCTTAAATAAATAACGTGGAAAATTTCAGCTTTGATTTGTTCGAATAACGCAATATGACAAAATTTTTTCACATAAAAATGCATACAAAATCACATAAACATTCTTTGTAATAAACATTTTATGTGTTTCATCACTTCGCACCAGAAAAAGACTTCTAATCCAAGTATTTTGCAGAACATATAACGTGTATTCTGCGTTTTATAAACATCTTCTTTATGACCAGACTTATTATTTTGCTTCAAACAAAAAAGAAATAAATAAATTTATGGATGCTAATCTTATTTGGAGAGGATGCGGCAAAAACAAAATCCTCTCCAATAAGTAAATAAAGGGAGATTTATGGTCCAGCGCGTTGGTACATAGCACAGGCGCCTAAAGCAAGGACTCTATTTCTTGGAACCAGGTAAAAATAGGTTTTGCATTTATTTGTCCGTATATAACAACGGAAATTGGTAATTTGATTTAGTTCGTTTGTATTTAGTGAAAAATAACAGGTATCTTGCACGTTTACAGAAAATTATCGGAATATTTGACAGAAAAGTAGTTAGTTTAAAGAAAGTTTTTAAGTGTGAGGCGTTTAATAACATTTGGGAATAAAACGTAAATTTGTCACTCGAATCGATCTATTTATAACACGAATTGTTAAGGATTCTGATAAACACAGAATAAACGTACTCCTTAAAAAAAAAAAAAAAAAAAAAAAAAAAAAAAAAAAAAAAAATTTAAGAAATGCAATTTAAGGGTGTATGTAGTTTTAAATTGGTGGGTGTTTTGAACCGAAATTCCGTGCGTATTTCCGAATAACCATTCAAGGTCCCGTGAAAAAGGTCCCTCGTCCTTGTCACGTGATCAAAATCGCTAATAACTCAATAGGTAATTATATATCAGAAAATAGAAAACGCAGTTCAATTTCAAATCGCTTCCATAGTCAGGATTACCACTTTAATATTTCCCCGTTAAAAAAAAAAAATAATTTATAATTGTATCAAAACATTTTGTGCCTATTGAGCAGAGCAATTGAGAACAGCCTTAAATAAATAACGTAGAAAATTTCAGCTTTGATTTCTTTGAATAACTCAATGTGATAAAATTCTTTCACATAAAAATGCTTACAAAATTACATATACACTCCTTGTAATAAATATTTTATACGTTTCATCACTTCGCGTCCAAAAATGACTTCTAATCCATTTTTTTTTTTTTTTTTTTTTTTTTTTTTTCAGAACTTATAATGTTTATTCTGAGTTTTATAAATCTCTTCTTTATGAACAGCCTTATTACTTTGCCTCAAAAAAAAAAAAAAAAAAAAAAAAAAAAAACGGAAATAAATAAATTTATGGATACTAATCTTATTTGAAGAGAATGCTGCAAAACAAGCCCTCTCGAATAAGTAAATAAAGGAAGATTTATGGTTCTGCGCGTTGGTACATAACACAGACGCCCAACCCAGGTCAAAATTCATGCTAGTACTAGCAACAAAAATATGCTAGTTATTGCTATATTTTGCTTTGTCTGCTAGATATCCCTACTATTATATGCTTTAAATTGCTAGCCAGCATCACATGCTATATAGCTAGCTTACACAGCAATAGCATGGCAAGCTATGTACAAGCATCGTATGCTTATTTGCTGATTAAGCTTTTTCCAAAGCATGCAGAGGTAGGTACCTTAACATGCTATAATATGCTATTTTATGTTTTCCAGCATAATATGCTATGTTGCAAGTTTAGGAAGAAATTGCATGACAAGCTATGTACAAGCATCTTTTACTTATTTGCTATTTAAGCAATTTCCAAAGCAAGCACAGGTAGGTATCTTAATATGCCATAATATGCTATTTTATGCTTTCCAGCATAATATGCTATGCAGGAAGTTTTGGGAGAAATAGCATGACAAGCTATGTACAAGTATCTTTTGTTTATTTGCTATTTAAGCTATTTCCAAGCATGCACAGTTAGATACTTTAATATGATATAATATGATTTTTATGCTTTCCAGCATAATATGATATGCAGCCAGTTTAGGGAGAAATAGCATGAAACGCTATGTGTAACCTTTTTATGCTTGTTTTCTATTTAAGCTTCTTCCAAAGCATGGAGAGGTAGGAATATTATATGCTTTAGCATTACATGCCTTTTGATGCTTGCTAAAAAGATATGCTAGGAAAACAGCATGAAGCACCATGTGCCAATAAAATATTCTAATTCACTAAACAAGAATAGCAACAAAATTTATTTGTTGGTTATGAATTTCTTCTAGAATAACATAATCTAACTTTATAAGCAATATTCTGCACAATTTTGCAAAAAATGGGAGATTGTATACAATAAATTCATAAAGAGTAAATATTTTTTAATATTGCATTTTAAAGTAAATTTTTTGTGAAAACTATCTGAATTGTTTATGCTTTCATATCAGAGCATATTTCATGTTTCAGAAACTGGTCACATTATTTGCATAATATAATTGCATATTCGGTGTTTCCAAAATATGTGCACATATTTTTGAAAATTAGAGAAAAAAATTCGTTCATCAAAATTAAAAATTCTGGAGAAGGATTGTTATCACCACTTAAATTCATGATTACCTTAAACCACCGATTTGAGATTAATTTTTAACTTAAAAAAAAAGAACAAAGAATTAATTTTCATAGCGGATTTATAATAGTAACTCTTCTCCTCTCCTAACGGAAAATTAACTGACCTTTGTACTGATCTTTTAACTGATCTTTTTTTTAGTGTTGAATTATTTTAACTTACATGAAAATTATAAATTTACTGTTTCTTTAAAAATAGGATGAAAATAAAATTTTGTTCATTGGATTTAAAAAGCTGGGAAAGGAGAAGAGTAGCTATGCACCACTGTGAATAAAACACTGCCTTTTGAACTCGTTGAGATAATGCTTTAACACACAAAATTAACAAAAAATAATAACAATTAATTTTTATACGCTCCCCCCCCCCCCTCTTCATGAAATGGAAGAAAATCACCGCCACTTTCTCATAGTATTTAGTTCTTTTAAGTTACTTCAAAAGTAAAACGTTTTGTGTTTATTAAAATAAGGGAAAAATATGTTTTTAAAATTTCAAAATCAAGAGGCTTTAGATCTTCTCTTCGGGCTAATACAACGTAAATTCAAAACTTCCTTCGTCCACCGGATTGAAATAAAATTTTAAAACATAAATCTAAAACAAAATGAAAATTAATTTCCATTGAGGATATTGGGAATACGCGTCTTCCCCATCATAAAATTATTAGCCTTCGATTTTGCTAGTGTTAATTAACTTAAGATAGTAAAAAATAATAAATGTGTTTTTCAAAATCGATAAAAAACAAAATTTAGTCATTTAAAATTCAATATTCAAGAAGCAATTTTTCATTTAAGAAATATGTTTATAATAATCGATTTAAAAATATGTATAATTGATTCCTCCCTTCTTTCCAATATGCATTATAGTTTTAAAATCCCCCATCTTAAAAAGTATTTACCTGAAATTTATTCTATCAAAAATACATTTCATAATTATTTATTTCTTGATTTATATTAATGTAATCATATTCTAATTACCCATTAATTATTTGAAAAAAAAAAAAACTAACAATAACTTAATTTTATTCATTGAAAATTTGAAGAAATATTTGCATCGATAAATTCACTCTTAACCTTGTAAAAATAATAGCGCATAGTAGAATTAGCTTCGTCAACAATCACTAGCAGTTACAGGCGTCTTTTCACAGGTCCACGCTGGAGAGGTAACTAGCGCGCGCTTCTCCTAAACCACAGGTAGCGAGTTCAACTCTCAGGAGTGAAAAAGTCCGATGCAGTTTCTCCCACCAATATCCGTAGATTCTTTCAGTGTTGTCAATAGATGGCAGCACCTGCGTTTTTTTTAACTAGTAACTGATGCTAGAAAAGCAAAAATTTGATGGTAGAAAAATAATGCTAGACTAGCAGAAAATACTAGCAAGTGATGGTTTTAATTGTTGCTAGGCCAGCTACATATTCAAGCAACACATGCTGGATTATGTATGCTGGCCAAGCAGCAAAGTGGGCCAAAACACACCATGGCATGCTGGTAATTCTGCTAGAACTAGCAAATATGTAATGGTAGTTTGTGCTATTTTACTTGCTGGGATATAGCAAGTATTGCTTGTCTAGCAAACAAATACCAGCATGAATTTTGACCTGGGAAGGCAAGCACTTTATTTCTTGGAACCAAGTATAAATAAGTTTTGCATTTATTTGTCCGTATATAACAACGGAAATTGGTAATTCGATTTAGTTCGTTCGTATTTAGTGAGGGGTAACAGGTATCTTGTACATTTAGAGAAAAATATTGCAATATTCCATATCGTTAGCTTTAGGAAAGCTCTTTGAGTGTGAGGTGTTTATTACATTTCAGAATAAAAACTTAATTTATCACTAATATCGAAGAATTTATAACAAGAATCCTTAGAAATTCTGATATACAAAGAATGAAAGTGCTTCTCAAGAAATTTTCCAATTTTTAATAGTTTTTTTTTTTTTTTTTTTTTTTTTTTTTTTTTTTTTTTAAGAAATGTAGTTTAACCTCTTCAGTCCCTGAGTACCCAAATGGGTACATCAGTTTTGTCCCATTTTACTAATGATACTCAAATATAAATGAAATTTCGATGTAAGAATAATATGCTTCGAATTCTAAGATTCGAGCTAATGAACATAAAACAAAAATCTCGCTCTGAAGTCAAACGAGAGAAGAAATAATTCAGTAATAATTAAAAATACTGTAATAATCGCCAGCAGCGAAGAGGTTAAAGGTGTTTTTAAATAAAAAAAGAACAAATTTGTGACGTAAGTTTTAATTTATCTTTGTTCGGAAATGCATGAAACTAGCGGTTGGTCTTCAGAAACTATCTATTTAACTAAACTATCTATTTAACTAGAAACTATACTCATTTTTCCGCTTTCTTGTAAATGCAATTCACCTTTCAGAACTAACCGTCAGAGTTGGTGTTTTGAATCAAATTTCTCGATGAAAGCAGGAAAACCAGTCTTACAAGACAGTAAAATGCGTAATCACGTGATCGAAATCGCTTATAACTCGTTGGGCATCTTAAATATCATAAAATGGAAAATTCAGTTCGATTCCAAATCGCTTATATAGACAGGCCTTTCAATTTTACATATTTCTGTTAAAAAATTAATTTCTAATGTGTCAAAACATTTTGCGTTGAGAAGAACAGTTGAGCGGCCATAAATAAATAACATTGAAAATTTCAGCTTTCGTTTGCTGAAATAATTCAATATTACAAAATTTTTTCGTATAAAAATGATAACAAAATCACAGATACATTCCTTGTAATAAACATTTTATCTGTTTTATCACTTCGCGTCCGAAGATGACTTCTAATCCAATTATTTTGCAGAACTTACAACGTATATTCCGAGTTTTATAAAACACTTCTTTATGAACAGACTTATTATTTTATCTCAATGAGAGAGCGAAAAAAAAAAAGAGACATAAATAAATTTCTGGATACTAATCTTATTTGAAGAGGATGCGGCAAAACAAGTCCTCTCGAATAAGTAAATAACGAAAGAGTTATGGACCTGCGCGTGGGTTTATAACACATACGCCTAAGGCAAGCACTTTATTTCTTGGAACCAGGTATAAATAAGTTTTGCATTTATCTGTCCGTATATAACAACGGAAATTGGAATTTGATTTAGTTCGTTCGTATATAGCGAGGGGTAACAGGTATCTTGCACGTTTAGAGAAAATGATTGGAATGATTGACAGAAAAGTAGTTTGTTTTAGGAAAGTTTTTGACTGTGAGGCATTTAATAACATTTGGGAATAAAAATTTAGTTTGTCATTGGTATCGAAGAATTTATAAAAAGATTCATTAGGTACTCTGATGTATAAAGAATAAAAGTGCTTCTAAAAAATGTTCCGATTTTTAAAAGTTTTTTTTTTTTTTTTTTTTTTTTTCAAGAAATGTTGTAAGGGTGTGCATCGTTTTAAACTGGAAAAACAGTAGTTTTTAATTGGGGAGAGTTTTGAATCGAATTTCCGTGCGAAAGAAGAATAACCATTGAAGGAAGGGTTTAACAACGTCCTTGTTACGGGATCAAAATCGTTTATAACTTAATAGGTACATTTTTTTTCAAATCAGAAAATGAAAAACACATTTCAATTTCACATCACTTCCATAGTCAGTCCTTCCAATTTTATATCTTTCCGTTAAAAAATGAATTTCTAAATGTGTCAAAACATTTTGCGTTTGTTGAGAAAAGCTGTTGAGAACAGCCTTAAAAATACAATGTGAAAATTTTCAGCTTTGATTTGTTCAAGTTACTCAATATGACAAAATTCTTTCGCATAAAAATGCTTAAAAATCTCATATACATCCTTGTTATAAATATCTTATACGTTTCATCACTTCACGTTCGAAGATGACTTCTAATCCAATTATTTTGGAGAACGTATAACGTGTATTCCGTGTTTTATAGAAGCTTAATGAGCAAACTTATTATTTACATCAACGGAAAAAAAGGAGGCAATAAATAAATTTATGGATACTAATCTTATTTAGAGAGGATGCGGCAAAACAAGCCCTCTCGAATAAGTAAATAAAGAAAGATTTATGGTTGGTACATAACACAGGCGCCTAAAGCAAAGACGCCTAAAGCAATTTCTTGGAACCAGGTATAAATAAGTTTTGCATTTATTTGTCCGTATATAACAACGGAAATTGGTAATTTGATTTAGTTCTTTCGTATTTAGTGAAGGGTAACAGGTATCTTGTACTTTTAGAGAAAATTATTGGAAAATTCAACAGAGAAGTAGTTAGTTTAGGAAAAGTTTTTTGAGTGTGAGGCATTTAATAACATTTGGGAATAAAAACTTAATTATTTTCATTCGTACAGAAAAAATTATAACACGAATCGTCAGGAATTCTGTTATACAAAGAATACAAGAATTGCTCAAAAAGTTTTCCAATTTTTAATAGTTTTTTTTTCTAAGAAATGTAGTTTAAGGGTGTTTTTAAATGAAAAAGAGCAAATTTGTGACATAAGTTTCAATCTTTGTTCAGAAATGCATGAAACTAGCAGCAGTTGATGTTCAAAAACTGTCTAATCGCAAACATGTTTTTCTGCAAATACAACAGAACTTTCAGAACAAACACGTCAAATTTGGCGTTTTGAACACATTTCTCGATTATAGCCGAAAAAACAGTCTTAAAAAGTAAGTAAAATGCGTAATCACGTGATCGAAATCACTTTTAATTCGATAGGTATTTTAACTATTTTAACATGAAAAATTCAGTTCTATTCCAAATAGCTTCCATGGTCAAGCCTTCAAATTTTACATTTTTCCATTAAAAAATGAATTCTTAAATGTGTCAAAACAATTTGTGCTTGTTGAGCAGACCAGTTGAAAACAACCTTTAAAGAAAAACATGAAAATTTTCAGATTACTTTTCATCGAATAACTCAATGGAATCTTCATGTGACAAAATTATTTCACATAAAAATTCTTACCAAATCACACATACATTTCTTGTAATAAATATTTTATACGTTTCATCTCTTCGCGTCCGAAGATGGCTTCTAATCCAATTATTTTGCAGAACTTATAACGTGTATTCCGAGTTTTATAAACCACTTCTTTATGAACAAACATACTTATTATTTGCCTCAAAATGAGATAGAGAAAAAAGAGGAAATAAATAAATTTATGGATGCTAATCTTATTTGGAGACGATGCGGCAAAACTGGACCTCTCGAATAAGTAAATAAAGGAAGATTTATGGACCTGCGCGTTGATACATAACACTGAAGCCTAAAGCAAGGGCTTTATTTTTTGGAACCAGGTATAAATAAGTTTTGCATTTATTTGTCGTTATATAACAATGGAAATTGGTAATTTGATTTAGTTCGTGAATATTTCGTGAGGGGTAACAAGTATCTTGTACGTTTAGAGAAAAGGAATATTCAACAGAAAAGAAGTTAGTTTATAGGAAAGTTTTTGAGTGTGATACGCTCAACAACATTTGAGAATAAAAACTTAATTATTTTCACTCGTATCGAAAAATTTATAGTACGAATCGTTAGGAATTCTGATGTACAAAAAATATAAGAACTTCTGAAAAAATTTTGCAATTTTTAAGAATTTTTATTAAAAATATGTAGTTTAAGGGTTTCTTAAATCAAAAACAGCAAATTTGTGATATAAATTTTAGTTTATCTTTGTTCGGAAATGCATGAAACTAGCACTTTCAAATTTTCGCATGAAACTTCCATAACTGTCTTGGACAGTTTTGTTTTGTTGCGTGGGAAAATTTTTTTATTAGAAAAATACCTACCTTAAAATGTATATGCATTAATCATCTGTCGCCCTTACGTAGAATCATGATCGAACACAATATCGGCTCTCAATCATACCACGTAGTGCGACAGTTCCACTTGGAACACTAGAAGATTCACAGTCGTGTGGCATCAGGTAGTAAAACAATAAATAATCATTTGAGATGCTTCATGCTTAATTAATCAGAAGCATCGAATAATTTTAATGATGTTTATTCATAGTCCGAGAGCTGACCGCACAAAACTCTAAGTCATCAAGGACAAGAAAAAATCCTTTATATTATGAAAGAGGAGTCACAGGGGAATCTAATGATCCATGCCTGCCGGAAGCAAAGTGGTGCATAAATCAAAATTGAATACCACTAGTGGTTGACTTGTATACTTAGCATTATGTTTTCCTGCACCCAATTTTCCATGTTTTCATACTTTTGATTGTACGGCAAACACAATGATGACCTACGAGTGAGCCACTAGTGATATTAATTTTTGGCTTATGCACCACTTCACTTCCGGCTGACATGGATCATTAGATTCCCTCATGACTACTCTTCCATAATATAAAGGATTTTTTCTTGTGTTCGATGACTTAGGGTTTTGTGCGGTCGGCTCTTGGACTATCATACTTCATATCACAGGCAAACAATTCCACTAACATCATCATAAGTAAAAGATATTAACTAACATACATATTTCAGCAGAAAAATTCTTCTCATCAGCTGACATACATTTTATTAGCACATGAAAAGACGTATAATTATCGCTCCTAGGCAATGTACCAAACTTTGTCAAACTCTGCGAAAGAATACAGGATTTTATAAGACCTAAGTTACCAATAACATACTTAGAAATACAGTCGAGTCTCTATATAACGAAATCTATTGTTCGAGTAAAAAATTCGTTATATAGAGAAATTCGATGTATGGAGAAAAACGTTAAAATTCTTATTTAATGTGTAAATTTTGAAAAGTTGTAATTTTTGATGTGTTTAATTAAGAATTTGAAATTGTTCATAACTCTGCTTAAAATATCACTATCAGTATGTACTGTATCAGTACTGAGCAATAGTGAGATTGCAATCCACTTCCAAAGAAATCACAGTGATATTGTTGACATCTCCGTATTCCAAGTCTGCACAAGGTGCATCTTCTCTGTCCTCAGAATCTACATTATCTTCTAGTATACAAAATTCGGCCTTTTTGAAGCAATTGTAAATTGTTTTTTCTTCAATTACCCCCATTGATCTCGTTGCTATATGTATCCAATTGAGACTGTTTTGAGAAGGATGTTGAAGGGTGTGTGGGAGGACGAGGAGGGGGGGGGGGTGAATTCGTTGGACTTAAAGAACAAGGAGATTCAAGCAGAGAAGTAATATAAAAAAACTCAGCATTGAACTATAAATTAGGAATAAGCGATGGAAAATTAATTTCATGTGATTTCGAAGTTTTTTTACCACTGAATAAAGAACATTTTATGAAAATATTCGTTATAAAGAGATAGATATTTCGCTATACAGAGACTGTTTTTAATGTAATCATGGGAAAAGAGGAACGTTCCTACTAAAAATTCGTTATATAGAGAAATTCGATGTATGGAGTTTCGTTATAGAGAGACTCGACTGTAGTAATTTCAATCAATACGAAAATTTTACCCCTCGAAAAAGAAAGTTCTTTCAGACTGTCGTAAAGCTATCTGATGTAATTCAGTCTAGCGTCACTTGAAGGGAATTGTGGGTAATCGAATGATTTTTTTAGAACCTAAATACAAAGATATTATGCAACAGATAAAAGAACAAATTTAAGTGGGATTTAAAGAAAGAAAACATTTTGACAGATTTATGTTTTTTAGAATGAAATAAAATAAAGAAAACGTTCATTAAAAGTATGGAATTAAAATAAATATGTTAAGATAGCATAAAAAGAAAGGGGAAAAGTTAAATATTGTAAGAATTTGGAAATAATTAATTTAGAATTGAGGCGATTTTTTTTTATTATTACATGTATGTAGGGAATAACAGTCGTGACTTTAGTATTATTCATTTTTTTCTTTTTTATGTAAATCACCTATGACTGTAACCACACATTCATTTATTCTCATTGTTTCAGTTTGCATTCTTATTCTGTATCTGGCAGCGATCGAAGAGATAAAAACGTTATGTGACGTAACAAGTATGAAGCGGCAGTTGAGTTTTGTATTGAGAGGGAGAGGCCGCGCTTTGTAAATATGCAATCTTTTTTTTTTTTTTTTTTTTTTTTTTTTTTTTTTTTTTTTTTTAAAGCTATTGCATAGCTTTTATCGCGGGCTTTGAGCGCGGTGACCGAATCCAAAAATTCCGTAACGCGAAAAATCCTAACACATCCGTAACGAAAAAACCTAACACTCGGCTAACGTCGTTTCCATTCGGAAAACTTCGGGACGGTATCCTTCGGTAGACTTCGGCAGACACTGACGTGGTATTTTTCAGATATTAGGATATCAAGTCTCAAACTTATGTTTCTTATGATCTAATTTTCATAGCGCGGCCAAATTTTGTTTGGTAATTTATTATAAGACAGTGTTTATTTTGGTGGTTTTATTTATTTTGGTGACAGGAGACCCCCCACCGTGAGGGTCAAAAAATTTAAAATGCTTATAACTCGCGATCTAATTTTCGTAGAGCGGCCAAATTTTGTTTGGTAATTTATTGTGAGACATTGTTAATTGTTGGTGACAGAAGACACCCCACGGTGAGGGTCGAAAAATTAAAAATGCTTATAACTCGCGATCTAATTTTGGTAGCTTGGCAAAATATTGTTTGGTAATTTATTATAAGACAGTGTTAATTTTTGGTGACAAGAGACCCCCACGGTGAGGGTCGAAAAATTTTAAATGTTTATAAACTCGTGATCTAATTTTTTTCGCGCGGCCAAATTTTGTTTGGTAATTTATTATGAGGCAGTGTTAATTTTTCGGGACATTAGAACCCCCACGGTGAGGGTCGAAAAATTTAAAATGCTTATAACTCACGATCTAATTTTCGTAGCGCGGCCAAATTTTGTTTGGTAATTTAATATGAGACTGTTAATTTTTGGTGACAGGAGACCCCCCCCCCCCACGGTGAGGGTCGAAAAACTTAAAATGCTTATAACTCGCTATCTAATTTTCGTAGCGCGGCCAAATTTTGTTTGGTAATTTAATATGAGACTGTTAATTTTTGGTGACAGGAGACCCCCCCCCCCCCCACGGTGAGGGTCGAAAAATTAAAAATGCTTATAACTCACGATATAATTTTCGTAGCGCGGCCAAAATTTGTTTGGTAATTTATTATGAGACAGTGTTAATTTTTGGGGACATTAGACTCCCCACGGTGAGGGTCGAAAAATTTAAAATGCTTATAACTCACGATATAATTTTCGTAGCGCGCGCAAATTTTGTTTGGTAATTTATTATGAGACAGTGTTAATTGTTGGTGACAGAAGACACCCCACGGTGAGGGTCGAAAAATTAAAAATGCTTATAACTCACGATCTAATTTTCGTAGCGCGGCCAAATTTTGTTTGGTAATTTAATAAGAGACATTTAAATTTTGGTGACAGGAGACCTCCCACGGTGAGGATCGAATAATTTGAAACGCTTATAACTAGCGATCTAATTTTCGTAGCGCGGCCAAATTTTGTTTGGTAATTTATTATGAGACAGTGTTAATTTTTAGGGACATTAGACCCCCCACGGTTAGCGTCGAAAAATTTAAAATGCTTATAACTCACGATATAATTTTCGTAGCGCGGGCAAATTTTGTTTGGTAATTTATTATGAGACAGTGTTAATTTTTGGGGACATAGACCCCCACGGTGAGGGTCGAAAAATTTAAAAGCTTATAACTCACGATCTAATTTTCGTAGCGCGGCCAAATTTTGTTTGGTAATTTAATATGAGACTGTTAATTTTTGGTGACAGGAGACCCCTCACGGTGAGGGTCGAATAATTTAAAAGGCTTATAACTCGCGATCTAATTTTCGTAGCGCGGCCAAATTTTGTTTGGTAATTTATTATGAGACAGTGTTAATTTTTGGGGACATTAGACCCCCCCCCCCACGGTGAGGGTCGAAAAATTTAAAATGCTTATAACTCACGATCTAATTTTGCTAGCGCGGGCAAATTTTGTTTGGTAATTTAATATGAGACTATTAATTTTTGGTGACAGGCGACCCCCCACGGTGAAGGTAGAAAAACTTAAAATGCTTATGACTCGCGATCTAATTTTCGTAGCGCGGCCAAATTTTGTTTGGTAATTTATTATGAGTCAGTGTTAATTTTTGGTGACAGGAGACCCCCCACGGTGAGGGTCAAAAATTTAAAATGCTTATAATTCGCGATCTAATTTTCGTAGCGCGGCCAAATTTTGTTTGGTAATTTATTATGAGATATTGTTAATTTTTGGTGACAGGAGACCCCCACGGCGAGGGTCGAAAAATTTAAAATGCTTATAACTCGCGATCTAATTTTCGTAGCGCAGCCAAATTTTGTTTGGTAATTTTTTATGAGACAGTGTTAATTTTTGGTGACAGGAGACCCCCCACCGTGAGGGTCGAAAAATTTAAAATGCTTATAACTCGCGATCTAATTTTCGTAGCGCGACCAAATTTTGTTTGGTAATTTATTAAGCTATTGCATAGCTATTATCGCGGGCTTTGAGCGCGGCGACCGAATCTAGGAATTCCGTAACGAGAAAAAATCCTAACACTCCGGCTAACGACGTTTGAGTTTGGCAGACTTCGGCGCGGTATCCTTCGTTAGACTTCAGCAGACATTGACGCGGTATTTTTGCATAAGTTGATAAAAAATGCTATGCAATAGCTTTACCGCGGCAGTCCCCGAGTGCCACGCATATTTTTTTTTTTTTTTTTTTCTATACACTCCGACCCACATGTATAAGGCAAACAAAATTCTTATTCATGTCCGCGAACATTCCCAAATAATAAGAAAATCTTAAAAACTGTATATTCTTCTTTAATAATTCAAACACAACTCTTTTGGTATGCATACTACTTTTTATAGTCAATAAGTATAACAAGTATTTTCTATGCAAAATGCTGTCATTTCCATAGGCCCAGGGCCACTCTGACGATTATTTAATGGCAGCGAGAAATCCTTTTTAAAGGAAATCTATTTTTTGCAGAGAACAAAGGATCTATGGCATATTCCTTTAGGCCATGGATCTCACAAGGTTCGAATGAAGAATCTAGTTTGTTTCAAAGAGAATCGATTTCGGATTTTCCCTCAAGGGATAGATCATTTGAAGTGACATTTTGTCGCACTTAAGCATTTTTTAAAATTTTGTAATGTTTTAGTTTTCTTTCTTACTTACTTTTTCTTTTTTTGTAAATCTTTATGCAAGCCCGACAATTCCTGTTTTAAGTATATTTTCTGCTGTTTTGCGTTATTTTCTATTCTCATTGAAGGTTGTTCTCAACTAGTCTTTCAACAAGCGGAAAACTTTTTCGTACACTTACAAATTCATTTTTAAACGGAAGGATATAAAATTGCAAATCCTGACCATGGAAGCGATCTGAATATAACTCAGTTTTCTATTTTTTTTTTAATCAATTGTTTATTTTTTGAATTATAAGATTTTTTGATCACGTGACAAGGCGAATTTCACCCCAGTTTGGGCTAGTTTTCTTCTCTCGTGCGGAAAGTCAGTTCAACATATCCACTTTCACACTATTTTTTAAAAAATATACTGTGTTTGTAGAAAAAAAAAGGGGGGGGGGAATTGAGTTTGATTCGATACTTTCTGAATTACAATGCAGTAATTCAGATACAGTAATACATACAGTAATACAGTAGTTTCATGCATTTCCAAGCAAAAATACATTAAAACTTATGCTGCCCTTTTGCTCAAAGCTGCCCTTTTTGATTTAAGAATACCCTTAAAAACGTTTTGTCAATTTTTTTCATTTCCCTCCAAGAAACAATGAATTTTTCGGCACATTTATAAAACTGTTTTCAACTGTGCATGATTTAAATTTTCATAAATTCTCATTGCAGTTTTTAGAATTTTGGAACATCAAAACCGATATGGAGTCGAATAATGTTTTGAATTTTTATAAATAAATTATCTAGCGAGTTATAAGCGATTCTTGACACGTGATTTTTCTCCTTTCTCAAGCTGCCGCGCGGGAATTCGATTCGAAATGTTAGACAGAGCAAAGACCTGAAATAAAAACTTTTAAATTATATAAAGACCCTTTAAGTGTGTATTCAAATCCAAATTGCTTATTTTGTGTTTTATTTTTAAATTCATTTTTGCTCTCAAACGCATCAAACTGGCAAAATTTCTTATTTATAAACTACACAATGGGCCAAGCTTGCCTATTTTTTGATAATTGTAGAATATATTGCAAACAATGCTGTTAAAGTTGGCACTTTGAATTGAATTTTCCGAAGTGGGAGATTTGGGGACGAAAAAAATACTGAAGAAATAATTGTTTATAAATCAAATTCTAATTAATTCAGCAAAAAATGAAATTACACGTCCTTTTATACATATCTTAAAAAACCAGCTCAGCAAGTTTTGTTATTTTATTTTAAAAAATGAGTCTGAAAATGTATTTTTAAATTTCGAACTTTTGAGGGTGGGAAAATATTTTTTCGAATATGAATAAAAACTTTTCCAGTACATGAAGCTCAATATAAGTACAGCAATGAACACTTAGTGAGAATGTACTTTGCTTGAAGTTTTATGTGGAAGTATATCTTTCTTTCACTTGTTTCAGTTAGTCATGTAGCTCATCTTGTTATTGTCGGTCGATTTGTTGTTAATCGCTCAAAAGAAATTATTGTGAACAGTGGTGTAGTCCTGAAAATAACAGAGGGTATACGGTTAAAGCAGAGGATATACGCTCGAGGAAGAGGGTATACCCTAGTGTATATGTACTATAGCTTTCTAAAGCCGCTATTAGATTCACCAATATCCCGTAAGACTTTTGAGCCAACATTTGATTTCCTACAACTTTTCGCGAAATATCCTCCCAACATCCAGTGTGATAGCAAACTGCAATGACTCCCTAACTTTTTCCCACAGGTTCAAAAAAATCTGGGCTAGCTTAGATTTTTCATCTAACATCGAACGTTTCAACGAATCAGAGATAAGCGATTGATACGAGTAGGCGATAAATATTAACGCCTGGCACTAGTAGAAACCGGTTTTTCAGCTTTTCCTCCAATTTTTTCAAGGACATTTGTAACCTTTTCTCTATTTGAACGGGAAAATGTTGGAGTTAAAATCGTTTGAAAAGTTTGTCTCGCCTAAAAGTCCGTGAATCTAATAGCAGCTTTAGGAAACAGAAGGTATACGGTGTTCCTTGAAAAAATTCAGATGATATACGTCATATACGCCCGTATAATTTACACTACACCCCTGATTGTGAATGAGAATTCCTCAAAACTATAAAAATACGTTGTTTCAAAAATAACTCAAATCATCCTTCTTGTGAAATAATGAAAATCTATACACATTTAAATCAATTTTTCTTTTACACTGTAGCAGAACATACTACCGATTGAGCAATAAATTCGTGACTGTACTCGAGGATTCTTGAGGTGAATCTAAAGAAAAAACAGGTAAGCAATTATCTTACCTTTATTTACTGTGAAAAATGAATGAACTATTTGAGAATATCAATAAGATCTTATAGAACTTTAAATTTGTTTTACAGTACAAAATTCCCATTTTCACAATATTTCCTGGAATATATTTCTGTCTTTCCCAAAAAGTAACTGAAAACCCTCATTCGGTGACATAGTTTCTGAATAAGAACACCTGTTAATTTCATGCGTTTCCAAACAAAAATGTATACAGAAATGTGTCAGAAAGTTGCTACTTTGGATTTGTGAAAAACCGTAAATTTTTCTTTAGTTAATCTCTTCTCGTCGAGCGTCTGAGATTTTATTAAAAAACATGAAATTGGTGAAAATAGGTGAAAAGGTACTACTTAGTTATCCCGTCGATCAAAAAATTATCGCTAAATTACAAGATTAAATGCCAATAATGTTTAATCGTGAATGTCACATTCAATGATATTAGACACGAAATACGTGTTTAAAAGTCATCAAGTGATTTTTATTTCGACTTTTTATTTGTATTTTTATCAATGTTTTACGACTATATTTATTCTTTCATTATTTAAAATAAAAATTATGTCAATATGCAAAATTTGGCTATTAGTTTGGCAATTTGTATAATTTGGTGAAATTGGTCGACGGGATAACTAAGTAATACCGGTGAAAATATATCTACATTTCCCGAAATTAATTTCCACTGGACGGCTGCAATAGGTAACTTCTTCCTTTTTTTGATGGAAGGCACTTAATAAACTGATAATTATAAAAAAACATTCAATGCAGAACTTGCTTTAAAAAAAAAAGCCGCAGAGAGAGCAATAAATATCGAGTTAATAAATTCCACAAATTGTGATTCAAATATTGCAGTGTCTAGGTTCAATCCTATAATAACTCTTCCATTACATATATCAAACTTTATCTCTGAATAACAAAAGAAAAAAAAACCGCGATCTTACAATTGTTTAATGTACTTGTTTCAACTTTCTGAATGGCGAGTTAGTTCTCTGACCCACCATTATCTTGAAAGCTACATTACGAGAATAAAGTTGTTTCGACGTGACGTCAGATCATCATGCAAAATATGAAAGAGCAGCAGCAAAAAGATACACCAATGATGATGAAAGTATTTCTCCGAAAAGCATTTTACCTGACCACTGTGGTTTGCCAGGTAAAAAACGTTTATTTTTCCGCCTCCGCATCATTTGTCGACATGATGTCGCTGACCCATCAAAGGATTCTTTGTCTAAAAGACTGAGATTTGTATGAGCTGAAAGAATGACGTAATATCATAGACACAGCGCGGCGGGGCAAAGCCATTGCTCCTCGCTAATATTACCAAGTATACTGCGACTTCAAAATTAAGACACAAAATTATGAAAAATGTTAGGAAAAGTAACTTGTTTATGACGGAATCATGTCTTTAAAATAAACAAGCCGGAAAACGTACGTCAAAGGGGCTGTGCATATATAACGTTATCATTTTAAGGGGAAAGGAGGAGGGGTGGCACATGATATCTTAAGATATCTCTAGGGGCAGGGGGGTTGTCTTTTTATATCGATATCATTTTTGATTCAATCAAAATTGTCTCTTTTTAATTTAACATGGTCTTTTTCAAAATAGTATATTATCTTTTTTTTATTTGTTATTTAATTTTATGAAAATACAATGTTATTATTGAAATCACTAAATTATTATAAAATTACCTAATTATAAAATCTAATCTATCTAATTCTCTCCACGCTTGGCATTCCTATTCCTATTCATATGTGCATGTATGTATAATCACGGTACGAAAAACTCTGTGTGAAGTATATTTGAAATGAAACTTGTGTTTAAGCGATATTCTAACTTCTCTTCGTTTGAAACGATAAAATAAGCGAAAAATAAATTTAACCAGTTTTGTATATTACTCCAAACAAAAGAACCAAAAAATAATAAGAAAAAAAAAATACAATTGATAACGATATCATTATGCGAGAGATGGGAGGAGAAGGGGCACGAGAGATGATAACATATGATATCGGAAGGGGGAGGGATTCCAAAATTACCAAAAAGCTGATAATGTTATATTTGCATACCCCCAAACGTGGAAAATGGGGTGTATTCGTTGTATAACCAGTTTTATAAGTATTAAGAAAATGTTGCAATAGTTTTTGCACTTTTATGAAAAATGTATGAATACAAAATTTATTACGATTATATAGATTAGATTCAATAATAATGAAATAATAGAACTCCATCTTAAACAGGACGTTAACATCATGGCATTCTAGAATTATTACCTATAACGGACATCGTTAAATTGATTACATATGATTAGATTTTATAGCATGAAGAAATCTTTTATTAATATAACTTTTTAAATTTTGATTCGATTTTCGTAAAGTTTGAAATGACCCGCCAAAATTTTAAAATGATTATGTCTATTAAATTTCAAATCATCCCGTTGTGTGATTTCCGCAATGTTACATGTGAAAAAATACATGGGCGAGCCAAACCACGGCCATAGGTACTACATATAAACATTCGGTAGCTTTAACGCTAAATATCCAATTAAAATATGCTGTAGCTAAGGTCCTTAATTTTTGTTTGCGCATTTTTTAAAACTAATATTTTAAATCTGTTTTTACATTTTATTCATAAAAATCAACATTTTCTACTTTTAGATTAGAATAAGATCAAAAAAGAAAACTGTGCTTATCTAAATGAGTATTTATGTTTCCTTATGTGTATTCGAAACATTCTAAAATGTTCTTTTTTTTTTTTTTTTTTTTTTTTTTTTTTGTAAAAATATAAGAAAAAGGAGGGGGGAGCAGGACAATAGAATATCTCGGGGCTTCTCTTGGCTTAACAAGGCCCGCTTAAATAGACTTATTAGAAACGTTGCATGATTTAAACTGTTTTTAAATGTAATATTTTTATCAAGAGGCTTTTTATAATAATTAGAGGTATATGAAATAAATATTCTTGTTAGCACTGTCATTAATGTTTTCAAAATACTTTTAATCCGTAAATTACACATTAATGCGGATTTCCAGCGAACAAAATTTAAAATGTCGGGGTTGTTTAAAAATCTTTTAATTAATTTGTATTTTTAATTACTAAAATAAGATTTTGATAAAAATCAATAACCATGTTAGATCCTTTATTAAGGGTGTTCTTAAATCAAAAAGGGCCACTTTGTGACATATGTTTTAATTTATTTTTCTTCGGAAATGCACGAAAATTGCAGGTGTTGTTATTCAGAAACTGTCTAATTGCACTCAATTTTCTGTTTAAAAAAAAAATGCAATAGATATTTCATAACAAGTCTTCAAAGTTGATGCTTTTGAGCCCGTTTCCCGGCGAAAGAAGAAAAACCGGTCGAAAAGCAGGAGAAAAAGTGTGATCACGTCATCGAAATAGCTTAGAACTGGATAGGTAATTTAATTATCATAAAATGGAAAATTAAGTCAGTTCAAAATCGCTTCCATAGTCAGGCATTCCAATTTGAAAAACGTGTTTGTCACGTGATCGACAACGGTTATAACTTAATAGGTAATTTATTGATAAAAAAAAAAAAAAAAAAAAAAATGGAAAATACAGTTAGATTCCAAATCGTTTCCATGATTAGGCTTTACAATTTATATCTTTCCATTAAAGAACGAATTTGTAAATGTGTCAAAACGTTTTGCGCTTGTTGAGCGGAGCAGATGAGAACAACCTTTAGTTTCACATATAATTCAGATATGATATTATATTTCATTGTCACTATATTGCCAATAAAATTAATCTCTAACTATTGACAGCGATCTGACTGATCGCTGCTTTATTTAATTTTCACAATTTATCTTGCTATTTCTATTGTTATTTCCAGTTAACTACACAGTTACTGCTAAAATATTGAGTCCTGGTGCTATCGTAAGAAATATTTGAATTGGTAAAATTACATTAGAATTAAAAAAAAATTCATTAAAAAATGTGTATAAATAGTATTAATTGAGTAAATCTCTTATTATTGGAATACTCGTATAAAGACCTAATGTTAGACCCGTTAGAAATACTTGAGTAGATGAAATTTAATCAGAATTTATCTTTACAAAAAGTTTAATGTAGAAACAATGTTCCATGAAATAAAAGCACTTTTTAATTATGTTTTGGTCGAGTGGTCTTGCAGATAGTTCACTGTTGTTATGTGACAATTTCTGTCACAGCAGTAAATGATTAAATGGATATTTTTAGATGAACTTGCATGTATAAAATGCATTGCCACATTTAGGACACTGGACGTCTCATTTAAGTTTTAACTGTCATAAATGCGACAATAGTATCTTCTGAGTATAAGCCATAGATAAAAATTCCATTTCTACAAAACAAGTTAGTTTTGAACTAAAACAATGGTATTCAATAATTTCCACCTTAATAAATTGCCAATTCTACTCTAAATGTGAAAAAACTATCGGAAATCGCGTCTCATTTAGGCACAATAACCTTACCTTTTTATTCAATAAAGTCTAGAAATAAATACCAATAGTAACTATAATAACTGTAATTTTAATTGATATTTTACTTTTATTTATTTATTTATTTTAAGATGCAAACATTACTTTAAAAATAAATTACAAAGTGGCCACTTTGATTGACTAGGATAAGTTAGTGAGAAGGCTAGGCGAACAGATATAAATGAATAAATCGCAATGATTCAGGGTGTATATTTAATCAATACAAGTTAAAGTTAACACAAATCAAGAATATGTGTTGTGTTTTGTGATAATTTAAGTATCAAACTGTTGCAAAATAAAGTAAACAGCAATGAGTATTAACATGATGAATGGAGGACAATTTCCCCCCCAGCTAACATGTCGACTGCAAAAGTTGAGAGTAAGCCTTTCTCTGAAGAAGTTATTGGCCCACCATTTTGCTCGATCTCTTTACCCGGAATTACATCATTAAAAAACTGTGGCCTAGCAGATATCTAGAAAAATGTAGTCTATCGTTTCAAAATCGCAAATAATATTATCAGCATCTGTCACGACTGTTTCGCCTAGCTACAGCGTAATGAGTACTATAAAACTAAAGAAAAAAAAATCATGCGGCTACTTTGCCCTCACTGATTTGCTTTATACTTCCTTCAGTTACTTAAAATTTAAAGGACAATTTTTAAAAGCACACACCGCCGGCATCTGAAATCTACTTTCTGATGGTAAAAGCCATATTTCAATAAAAATATTAGGTAATGAGTCGCTTTTAAGTTTTTCCATAGTTTAACATGGGATTTTGATTTCCGGTAGTTTCAGTAAAGTGGACTTTCAATACGCTGAAAGGAATAGGCTAATACTATTTTAGATATGACAACGCACCTAAAATGTAAACACTTATAATAAAAAAATAGGGAAGCACTGGCTGCAATCAGAATATCAAAGCTGTAAAAAATATCTAATTTTACTCTTTTCTTTCTTTCTAACCAGGATGACCAGGTGATTATTTCGATGACCAGACCCTTACCTGCCGGGTTGCCCCAGCTGAATGAGATTCATACCTAGTAATGAGGCTGGTGACCGGCTAATCGCCGCGAAGCGGTAATAAACCTGACATATCATCGCCTCGATTGCCATCTTAGCTGCAGTGCCTACTGCTCGTTTGTGTATACTTTGTTTTGTCGGCTACTTAACGTTATATCCATTTATTTGGTACCTACACATTGCTACTCAAGTTGATCTCGTAATTTAGAATCTTGATCAGATGACGTGACCCTCACTTAGCAAGTCACCTCCAGAGGTATAATTTTGAAGTAACTTGCAGGACTTTGCACCCAATACGAATTCTACATGCACCAGGAGCCATTACCGTACATGGCAGAAATTTAGCCGGCAGCTAACCGGGGTCCTGAGACCAACAGCTACGAGTACAGTGCTTTACCAACTTGGCTACCGCTTCGCGATCTAATTGGGATAGCCTGAAGTTTTTAAAATCTAATTGTTGATGCAGACTTGTCAAATGAAAATAGTAACTTTTTAGTGTGGGGGTACAGAAAACAAAGAATATGGCTCTATAGATGGATAAGTTACACCGAATGTTAATTTTGAGCCGAATTACTAGACTAACTTAATGTTATAAGTTACAAGGAGGATGAAGACTCTGTCTTTCTACCGTATCCCACAGTGTATAAATTGGCTTTGTGAATTTTGCTACTAGAGCGGTCCTGGTACAGTTTGAAGTAAAAATATGTAAGAATTGGTCTGTAGATAAAAAAAAAAAAAAAAAAAAAAAAAATAGCAAATAATGTTTCATTTCTAAAATCTGTTCAAAAAGCCAACTTGGTCTTATTCTCTAAAAGATCCATTAAACATATTAAAAAACGTAGATACTATTAACATCTTTGTTGATGAATATCTAATAAAATTTGCACATTTAAGAATAAAAATAACTTAATGCTGTTCTCAGTTGTTCTGTTCAACAAGCACAAAACGTTTTGACACATTTAAAATTCACTTTTAATAGAAAAATATAAAATTATAAGGCTTGACCATGGTAGCGATCTACGTTGCTGAAGATTATTATAAGTTATTTCCTGTATAATAGAAAACAATCGGTATTTACAGGAACGCACAAAAGATTTCGGCTAGTATACTGTATCCGAAGTGATATATGGGTGATTCTACGATAATAGGTTTCAAATACATAGAGGATATGGCCAAAAAGAAAAGTTTGAGTTTGATAAAAAATCTTTAAATTATGATTTTTGTCCCGTTTATTTATTTTTTCATATAAGGGCAAGTCACTTTATACTTATTTTATAATTTTTTCTAGTCAGTGACTCTCTGCCCTGGCAGTTATCTTGACAGGGGAAATACGGCAGGGGAGAGACATTTTCATATAATTCAAATTTTTAACAGATTGAATTAATTTTTGTGTTAATTGTGTATTTCACTTTAATTATTACTGTATTGTTTAATTAGGGCAGTAAATGCAATTGAATTAAATAAATATTATAAGTTTAATGACTTACCAGGGGAGATACACGATCATCTTACGAAACCATTACACCGCACGGTCGCGTCGCAACAACTAAAAATGGCGACGCTTAAATGGCTTGCGCGTTTAGTATTGCTAACTTCAAGCCGATAGATGTCCTTAAGCGCTACTTCCAATATAGCCATCCTTGAATTTATATCTGTTTCAGCGGAACGAAATTTGACTGGGTAGATACACAAAAAAAGCGGGAAAAAAATTAATTTTAAAAATTATTTGAAATTAACAAAATTATTTTATTTTTTATTTTATAATACGTAAGTATACTTACTTAAATTCCAATTAAACATACTTTAGTTAAGCATCTGATGGAAAAAATATATGTATTGTTTGAAAATTAAATTGAAACCAGCAAGGGGACATGCCAGGGTAGAAACTTTTTTAGACTTTGTAAGAAATTTCAGAAAAATGTGTTTTAATTAGGCTTTCAATCGTGATGTTATTTAATAAAGTATATTAAGATGATGCGATTCATTGCAAAAAAATAGCAACATATAGAATAAAAAATCTGTTTTAAACGAATTGCCGTACAAATTACCTCTGATCGTAGAATCTCTTTATCGTAGAATCACCCATGTACTATTACATCAAGATCTGAATATTTTTAAAACTTCACTATAGTACGAACGTACATCATTTGTTACGCTTGACATTCAATTTCCGAGTTACTTAAATAAGGGCAGTGGGCGACTACTCATGTTTTATTATAAGATACCACCAGATAATCATATAAGCAGAAGTCATTAACACTTCTGAACTTTGTCCGACAAAAGTTAAAAAAAGAAAAAAATCTTTGTGTCCACGGTTATAGAAAATGACAACGAAGCCCTTTTCTCTTATTCTATTACTAAAGAAACGTTATTTCTTCCCGCGAAAAACATATAATCATTAAAAACAGTTGCCGGAATGCCTTAATTGTATATCAAGTAACTTGATTTTTTTCCCCATGATGCGCGTGTTCGAAGGCCGTAGATATTATATCAACGGTTTTCATTCACCTCATTCATTAAAAAACTTTTTTAACAACTACAAAGCAAAGTTTTTGTGTCAAGGATATTGGGATTTTTTTTTCATGTGTCTTCACACTTTAACTAAAAGTTTGTTACCTCTTCTCATCAATTACTTTATATTGCTAACGTCTGTTTGCTGTCCGGCTTAAAATTGACAGTTCGTTTTTATCCGATTATTATTTTTACCAGATAACGAACCCAGCCTTCTTGACCCTCAGGCCTTCGACAATACCATATACCTTGACCTTGAATTTCCTTTTCATGAAATTCTAACACGTGTAGGCTTACACATAATTTCAAGGTGAATTCCAAATGCGACTGGCCGTTTAAAGTTCATGCCCCGTAACATATTTTGAAAGTCATTTTGCAGCTGATTTTTTGTTCATTCCAATTAAACAGCTTTCGCAAGACGATTTTTAGGTGCGTTCGTAATTTTTTAAATACATAGTACCTGTAGTCGTTTCGTCGTCTGTCCGCAGATAATAAAGCTAAAACTATCCGGCCGAATAGTTTGAAATTTAATATGTATAATCATTGTAGAATGTTGTCGTGTCATCTCAAATTTTATGAAAATCGAATGAAAACTTAAAAAGATATAAATAAGAGTTTTCTTCATTCAATTAAATCTTATCATACGTAATGAATTCACGATATACCATGATAGGCGATTATGTTAACGCAATCAAACTGATTGCTCATACGAAATTAATATTTCCAACTGAGAGAAAAGTTCTTTAAGTCGAGAATCGAACTCAGATCCTTGGCTTACAAGTCTTAATTTTATCAGAGTGAAAAAATGCTTGCTGGTTGTCGGCCCAGTTAGCTTAAACGGTAAAGTATTGGCCTTGTAAGCCAAGGATCTGGATTCGATTCTCGGCCTAAAATATTTTTTCTATATATAAATTATCATTTCGTATGCTAACTTTACCGATCAGTTTGATTGTGTTAAAAATAGTAATGTATCGACGTACCCATTGTTTATATGGAATTCTTTTATCTGCGGTTTATTCTGTTGATCTGTCTAAATGACAGACCAGATGTTATTACCATTTAGGTTATCTAAGCGAGAAATGCTCGCCGGTCGTCGGCCCAGTTAACTTAAACGGCCATAGCATTGGCCTTGTAACCCAAGCATCTGGGTTCGATTCCCAGCCTGGGTTATTTTTGGATCAGTTGGAAAATTTCCATTTCGTATACCACGATACGTACTAGTAGTGCACTACTTTACGTATTTACTTATTACATCCTATTTACGATGGAATTTGGCCTATTATTTTCGTATTACTGAATTTAACATACATATTTTACATAAGAGTGTAACGGCTTGGTTGTGTAGCACCAAGATCTGAATATTTAAAAAATTATAGTACGAACGCAACTCTGCCACGTCTGACTTGTTAAATTCTAATTAACTAATTTCTGAGGCATTCATGTAACAGCACTTTTAGTACAATCATAATTAAATAAAAACAAAGAACAGATGTCATTCAGCAAATATTAGATTATGAAACACTTTCCAAGGTATTCAGAATATAGTATAACAAAACTTCATCCTTTATTAAGGTGAAAGAGGATGTCTAAGTAAGCAATTTAGAAAATGCAAAGCTTATATGAAGACCCAGTTTCAGCAATTACCATCTGTAGTCGAAAAAAAAAATCTCCGAATTTTTTGTGCAGCCCTGTTTATGATCTATAAATCTGTATATATACTGCATATTATGATAAATTTAAAATTAATAAGGAAATGCGTAGAATTTATGCATACTCTTGTATGAAGAAAATTGGTTACATTTCAAAAAGCATACCACAATTGAAAAATGCACTTGCAGTAGTTGTTGCTCATAAGATAATAGTAGTAGGAAAAGGACAGTTTAAGGACAGCCGCAGGCGGCACTGCGGCACCGTGCCGCCTGCGGTGCCTCCGTGCCTCCGGCTGTCCCTGCGGCTGTCCCACCGCCACCACGTCCCTCCTGCGGTGCCTCCTGCGCCCACCGTGCATCCCCCTCCACGAACGCCCCTAGTGGAAAAAAAGGAACATTCTATTATAACAGGATAGGTGATAGACCTTCCCTATTTTTATTATCAATCACATCTCAACTCGGAATCGTACTATATGATGAAGATTAAATTTATATTTGAATTTTGAACAACCGTAATTTTAATGAGTATTATTAATTAAGCGAAACAATTAAAATCTCAGTTTTTAACCATTTTATTTAGATTTCTTCAACTACAAGATGAGATTATCAATTTAACACAAGGAAGTTAAACATATATATGTGAATTTCGCTTGATAGACATCTTAATGAGTAGTATTAATTAAGTAAAAACAATAGAAAATATCAAGTTTTATAGGAAAAGACTGATTTCTTGCGATTTTTATCAACTTAAGAGAGAAAACTTAAACGTTCATTTCAGTTTTTCAATAGCTATAACCTTAATGAGTATTGATAATTAAGTAAAAAACAATGGAAAATATCAAGTTTTATAGAAAAAGACTGATTTCTTTCGATTTTTATCAACTGCAACATAAGTGTATCGACTTACAAGTTAAACATGCATTCTAGTTCTTCAACAGCTATAATCTTAATGAGTATCGTTAATTAAGTAAAAAACAATGGACAATATCAAGTTTTTATAGAAAAAGACTGATTTCTTACGATTTTTTCAACTCAAACTTCAGAATATCAATTTGATAGAAAGAAATTTAAGCATGCATTCCAGTTTTGGACAACCATTTCCTCCATGAACATTATTAATTAAGCAAAACAACGGAAAATATTAAATTTTTAACTGATTTCTTCACATTTTTTTATTTATTTTTTAATATAAAATCAGAATACACAACTTAAAAGAAATTTAAACATATTTTTTTAGTTTTTGAACAGTCGTTACCTCAAAGAATTTCGATAATTGAACAATTAACAAAGGAAACTAATGATTTTTTAACGAAAAAAGACGAATTAAACGGATTTGGTTAACTTTTACTCTAAATGGAAATTTCATCATACTTTTATATACTAACTAAGTAGAATTTTAATGCATAAACGAACACATTTCAACAAATACTCAACACACACACACAAATTTGAAAACAACACCTGCTTCTTCTCACGTCATATTGAAACCAAAACTCATTCATTTGAAGTCCCTCACCATGCCTTTTCACCCCCATCTCCCCCAATTTTTTACTTCAGGTAGGGAAATGGACAAAGCAATGACCTCGCATTCTTGTATATTTAGAAGTCTGGGAGAAAAAAAGAGACATTTTATGCACTCCAATTTCATAACAGTTACCGCAATATCCCAAAATTTAAATTTTGGAAGACATAATCAGTATAATTAATTAAGCAAAATAATAGAAATATTATTTTTTAAGGGGTAAAGGTGAATTTAAGCGAATTTGATTAGTTTTACAATAGTCTTTTGAATCGCAACTTGGAAATATGGATTTCTAACAGAAGAATTAAACGTATATTTTAATTTTAACAACAAAAACTTAACAAGTATCATTAATTAAACAAAAATAAATATCAATTTTAAAGAAAAGACGAATTTGAATAATTTTACACTAGTATTTTCAAAAGCAACATTTAAATATCGAAATATAGAAGACACCCCACGGTGAGGGTCGAAAAATTAAAAATGCTTATAACTCACGATCTAATTTTCGTAGCGCGGCCAAATTTTGTTTGGTAATTTATTATGAGGCAGTGTTCATTTTTGAGGACATTAGACCCCCCCCCCCCCCACCCACGGTGAGGGTCGAAAATTTTAAAATGCTTATAACTCGCTATCTAATTTCCGTAGCACGGCCAAATTTTGTTTGGTAATTTATTATGAGACAGTGTTAATTTTTGGGGACATTAGGACCCCAACGGTGAGGGTCGAAAAATTTAAAATGCTTATAACTCACGATCTAATTTTCGTAGCGCGGCCAAATTTTGTTTAGTAATTTAATATGAGACTGTTGATTTTTGGTGACAGGAGACCCCCCCCACGGTGAGGGTCAAAAAATTTAAAAGGCTTATAACTCGCGATCTAATTTTCGTAGCGCGGTCAAATTTTGTTTGGTAATTTATTATGAGACAGTGTTAATTTTTGGGGACATTAGACCCCTTACGGTGAGGGTCGAAAAATTTAAAATGCTTATAACTCACGATCTAATTTTCGTAGCGCGGGCAAATTTTGTTTGGTAATTCATTATGAGACAGTGTTAATTTTTGGTGACAGGAGACCCCCCACGGGGAGGGTCAAAAAATTTAAAATGCTTATAACTCGCGATCTAATTTTCGTAGCGCGGCCAAATTTTGTTTGGTAATTTATTATGAGTCAGTGTTAATTTTTGGTGACAGGAGACCCCCACGGTGAGGGTAGAAAAACTTAAAATGCTTATAACTCGCGATCTAATTTTCGTAGCGCGGCCAAATTTTGTTTGGTAATTTATTATGAGATATTGTTAATTTTTGGTGACAGGAGACCCCCACTGTGAGGGTCGAAAAATTTAAAAGGCTTATAACTCGCGATCTAATTTCCGTAGCGCGTGCAAATTTTGTTTGGTAATTTTTTATGAGACAGTGTAAATTTTTGATGACAGGAGACCCCCCCACCGTGAGGGTCGAAAAATTTAAAATGCTTATAACTCGCGATCTAATTTTCGTAGCGCGACCAAATTTTGTTTGGTAATTTATTAAGCTATTGCATAGCTATTATCGCGGGCTTTGAGCGCGGCGACCGAATCTAGGAATTCCGTAACGAGAAAAAATCCTAACACTCCGGCTTACGACGTTTGAGTTTGGCAGACTTCGGCGCGGTATCCTTCGATAGACTTCAGCAGACATTGACGCGGTATTTTTGCATAAGTTGATAAAAAATGCTATGCAATAGCTTTACCGCGGCAGTCTCCGAGTGCCACACATGTTTTTTTTTAAGATTTTCCGGTTATACACTTCTCAAAAGTTATTATTACGTATTCTAAACAATAGAAAATATTAATTTTAAGAATAAAAAGACGAATTTAAACAAATTTTATTAGTTTTACACTATTTTTTCTCATCTCCAACACGGATATATCAATTTTAACAGAAGAATTAAACGTATATTTTAGTTTTTAACAACAAAAATGCAATAAGTATCGTTAATTAAACAAAAATAAATATCAATTTTCAAGAAAAGACAATTTTTTACACAAATTTTCAACTTTGAAATACATTTGTTTACATATATTGTTACAGTATATTACTAAACTTAAACTTTTTAAAAAGTTTGAATGTCTTTACAAAGGGTTCGTACTTATATTTTTCACGTCTTGACTGCATTCAAAATCTTACAGCAAAAGTATACTTTTATTATTATTATTATTATTATTATTATTATTATTATTCTAGAAAACCTAAAAAATCATTTCTTGCTGCTTTAGTCACTTGACATATTAAAACTACTCTGAGATATTCTACCCATATAATTAATCAAATTAGGGCATGATTCATCTTACACTTCAAAATTTCTGAATTTTTACAATACTTATTTTCATCAAACTTTATTCTTGATCCTATATATTTTAATAGCACAGAATTTTAACATCTGTTTTTATCTACTTATCAGAAAATTATTAAAATAACCAACAACATTTTCCAAATATGAATATTATCTTTACAGTTTAATAATGCAAAACATACACGAATACAAAGTTTAATTTTACAAACATTTCATATTTCAAACCTATCTATTCGAAATTTTCACACCATAAGATCAAACATTAGACGAACTTTTTAACATTAATATTGCTTAGATCTTTTCATCATAACTTTTAACTATGATAATTATCCATTTTTAGGTTGATTGTCGAAAAACTGTTACTGAAATTACATAAACTTAACGTAAAAAAACATTTTCTCACACAATTTCTTGAAATTCAACAATGAATTGACTATCACTCCAATACTTATCTACATCAATCTCGACTCTCGATAGTACATAGATATTTCATCATTACATACTTACAACTCTTTTCAAACGTTTATCAGAAAATCAAGTCAATCAAAGTCTAGTAGTTATCACACCTGTTCCTCAGAAATATTACTATAATATGAAACAGTAAAGAAAATTAATAGATATTTAATATTTAATAACCTCATACGTGAAATTACTGCCGAATGAGAATACTAATAATTAATAAAATCAACTGTTGGACAAAAAAATAGTACAGATTACCGAAAATTCAAATCATTTTTTCTACAAAAATTACAAAAATTAACAAATGAATGACAAGTTAGAGAAATAACTAAAAAAAATAATGAACATATTTACAAATTTATTAAAATCACACCTTTTTCTGGATTACAAACCACAATTTCTTGAAAAAATTTAACACCGAATTTGTAAGATTTTAATCCTAGTATTACATACACTCAATAAATATTCAAAATTAACAAAAAAAAAAATAATTTTTTAGTCTCATGAATAAGCAGAAATTCTATATTAAAAGAATATTTTCATAGTAGTACTTATAAAAATGAGAGTTTACAAACTGATTTTCATAATTTTATCACATTTAAACTTCATTTTTATACATAAAACATTATTTAATCAAATTTTATACTTTCTAATTAAGTAAAATTCAATACTTTTTTAGTTTTTAAACCAATACCACAATATTTATTTACATCAAACTTGATTTTTTACCTTTTATATTTCCACATTATACAAGTGAGTTAAATACTAACTTGGAACGGGAGTTGAAGTCAATTGATTCATGTCGATTTTCATCGTATACGCATTGCCCCTACACGAAATTTCTTACTTCTATAATCATCTAATGTATTAAAACTAATCTACTCATATTTTTAATCAATTCATCAGATGTTTCATCTCGCACTTCTGAATTATCATCCACCAAGTTGCTTAAAATATAAATACTATCTTTATAGTTTTAATGTAGTATACATGACTAATCTTGAGTTTCCATCTATACTATTAATCAAACTATCATATGTTTCATCTTACAGTTCAACAATTTCTGAATTATCGTCCATCTAGTTGTTTAAAATATTATTAAAATGTTTATAGTTTTTGATTATACATAGTATGTATGAATACAAGCTTCAATTTTTAACAGTTCATATTTCAAATAACCTATTTTCGAAACCAAACTATGTGAATTTTACCACAATGCTTATCATCATACAGAGATTTGAGTTTCATACTTTTTCTAAAAAATATCAGATATGTACTCCTCAGAGGAATTTCTATCATATGAATAAATGAAAAAAAAAATAATTTATATTAAACGTACAACGAAATTTGATTGCAATATATATGTCTTTAATAAAAATAAATAAATAAGCGATTATTTATACATTAAACCTTTACTAAATATATATTTCTTGCGTTATACAGATGTTTCAAGAAGATGAACCAAAACAGCAGCAAACTTCAGAAATTACTGATCTGAATGATTCATCCCTAGCACATGTAGCGTTAATGAATAATACATATGTAAGTACTTATATGAAAAATACTAGAATTCGTATATGTAACGTAATTAGAGTAATATAAAATGATTTGTCTTACTGCCTACACTTTAACAAATACCTTTTTACCTATATTGTTGAAGATAATCCTAATTGTTTGCATTTGTTTCTATTACAGATGTGTTTTATTTGCTACAAACACTTCTTATGTAAATGAAATTTGACAGAACAAACAAAAATCCATACAGGTGAAAAACCTTACACTTGGGAAGATTACCAACTGCGGTTTTCAAGAAGATGTGAATCAAAAATGCACACATCATCATATAAAGCATCGTCAGTTATATGTAAACTTAGTAAAGATATTCAAAAAATAGTCAGATGTTTGAAGAATTCAGAAATAAAGGAAGATATTTAGACTATTTATCCATCATATTTTCATAAGTTACCACAATATCTCAAACTTAAAATTTGGAAGACATACACAGAGCTGAAAAGAAATTTTGTTACCCGTGATTTTTCTAATCAGCGTGAATGTATAGATATTATTTTGCAATATATTCTTTAAATGTTCACATAAACATTCTTTTATATACATTTATCGTTGTGTTTATTTTTCTAAAACCTATTACATTAATGGAATACATAACATTTTAAGTGAAACAACACTTTCACAATTTAAAAAATGTATAAGAACATACAAAATAAGCAGATGTATGAAAAAATATACAAGTTTACAGAATAATTTCAAAGTTTTCTAGAAATACAAACAAAAAATATTTACAATATAAAAAAATTACAAAAGTGAAAAGAAAAAACACAAATGTAAAACAAAAAAATCACAAAGTGAAAAACTCAAAACAAAGTTTTTGAAAAAAGAAAATTTACAACAAAAAATTTTTTTACAAAAACCAAAACTTCAAAAAATATTTTTACAAAAAATTTTTTTTCAAAAACATTTTTTACAAAAAAAATTTTTTTTCAAAAACATTTTTTACGAAAATTTTTTTTTCAAAATAAGTTTTTACAAAAGTAAAAAATAAAAAATCACAACGTTAAAAAATGAAAAATTTTAGTTAAAAAAAGTGTAAAAAAATTGCAAAAAGAGTTGCAAAAATTTCAAAAAAAGTTATGAAAAAAGCACCAAAAATTTTGTTCTTTGTAATACAGTATGCAATGGCGAAACCATTGTATTTGCTGTTAAACAGATGTTAAAATTATGTGCTATTAAAATATATAGGATCAAGAATAAAGTTTGATGAAAATAAGTATTGTAAAAATTCAGAAATTTTGAAGTGTAAGATGAATCATGCCCTAATTTGATTAATTATATGGGTAGAATATCTCAGAGTAGTTTTAATATGTCAAGGGACTAAAGCAGCAAGAAATGATTTTTTAGGTTTTCTAGAATAATAATAATAATAATAATAATAATAATAATAATAAAAGTATACTTTTGCTGTAAGATTTTGAATGCAGTCAAGACGTGAAAAATATAAGTATGAACCCTTTGTAAAGACATTCAAACTTTTTAAAAAGTTTAAGTTTAGTAATATACTGTAACAATATATGTAAACAAATGTATTTCAAAGTTGAAAATTTGTGTAAAAAATTGTCTTTTCTTGAAAATTGATATTTATTTTTGTTTAATTAACGATACTTATTACATTTTTGTTGTTAAAAACTAAAATATACGTTTAATTCTTCTGTTAAAATTGATATATCCGTGTTGGAGATGAGAAAAAATAGTGTAAAACTAATAAAATTTGTTTAAATTCGTCTTTTTATTCTTAAAATTAATATTTTCTATTGTTTAGAATACGTAATAATAACTTTTGAGAAGTGTATAACCGGAAAATGTTAAAAAATCTTAGAAAATTGGTATTAAAAATATTAAATACAGTTGCTTCAATAATATCTTTTCGATATGTAAAGTGATTGTAGCATTTAGAAATGTACTTCTGAAGAATGTATAATCGGAAAATGTTAGAAAATGTTAGAAAATTGGTGTTAAAAATATTAAATAAAGTTGCTTCAATGATTTCAAAAACAAACTCTGTTAAAAAATTCTGTATGATTTCAAGTGAAAATAAACTGAACCTGAATACATGGTATTTAAAATACAAAATTCACGATTATGAACTAATGTTGAAAACATGGGTAACATTAAATATACAGCTAATATTTAATTATAGATTAGAAAATTCTTAAAGTGTATCCAAATTTATTAAATATAGTATTGAATACAGTGAATAAATGAAATATGTGAATAAGTATTGATATTTAAATGTTGCTTTTGAAAATACTAGTGTAAAATTATTCAAATTCGTCTTTTCTTTAAAATTGATATTTATTTTTGTTTAATTAATGATACTTGTTAAGTTTTTGTTGTTAAAATTAAAATATACGTTTAATTCTTCTGTTAGAAATCCATATTTCCAAGTTGCGATTCAAAAGACTATTGTAAAACTAATCAAATTCGCTTAAATTCACCTTTACCCCTTAAAAAATAATATTTCTATTATTTTGCTTAATTAATTATACTGATTATGTCTTCCAAAATTTAAATTTTGGGATATTGCGGTAACTGTTATGAAATTGGAGTGCATAAAATGTCTCTTTTTTTCTCCCAGACGTCTAAATATACAAGAATGCGAGGTCATTGCTTTGTCCATTTCCCTACCTGAAGTAAAAAATTGGGGGAGATGGGGGTGAAAAGGCATGGTGAGGGACTTCAAAGGAATGAGTTTTGGTTTCAATATGATGTCACAAGAAGCAGGTGTTGTTTTCAAATTTGTGTGTGTGTGTTGAATATTTGTTGAAATGTGTTCGTTTATGCATTAAAATTCTACTTAGTTAGTATATAAAAGTATGATGAAATTTCCATTTAGAGTAAAAGTTAACCAAATCCGTTTAATTCGTCTTTTTTTCGTTAAAAAATCATTAGTTTCCTTTGTTAATTGTTCAATTATCGAAATTCTTTGAGGTAACGACTGTTCAAAAACTAAAAAAATATGTTTAAATTTCTATTTTAAGTTGTGTATTCTGATTTTATATTAAAAAAAAAAAAAAAAAAAAGTGAAGAAATCAGTTAAAAATTTAATATTTTCCGTTGTTTTGCTTAATTAATAATGTTCATGGAGGAAATGGTTGTCCAAAACTGGAATGCATGCTTAAATTTCTTTCTATCACATTGATATTCTGAAGTTTGAGTTGAAAAAATCGTAAGAAATCAGTCTTTTTCTATAAAAACTTGATATTGTCCATTGTTTTTTACTTAATTAACGATACTCATTAAGATTATAGCTGTTGAAGAACTAGAATGCATGTTTAACTTGTAAGTCGATACACTTATGTTGCAGTTGATAAAAATCGAAAGAAATCAGTCTTTTTCTATAAAACTTGATATTTTCCATTGTTTTTTACTTAATTATCAATACTCATTAAGGTTATAGCTATTGAAAAACTGAAATGAACGTTTAAGTTTTCTCTCTTAACTTGATAAAAATCGCAAGAAATCAGTCTTTTTCTATAAAACTTGATATTTTCTATTGTTTTTACTTAATTAATACTACTCATTAAGATGTCTATCAAGCGAAATTCACATATATATGTTTAACTTCCTTGTGTTAAATTGATAATCTCATCTTGTAGTTGAAGAAATCTAAATAAAATGGTTAAAAACTGAGATTTTAATTGTTTCGCTTAATTAATAATACTCATTAAAATTACGGTTGTTCAAAATTCAAATATAAATTTAATCTTCATCATATTGTACGATTCCGAGTTGAGATGTGATTGATAATAAAAATAGAGAAGGTCGATCACCTATCCTGTTATAATAGAATGTTCCTTTTTTTTCCACTAGGTGGCGTTCGTGGAGGGGGATGCACGGTGGGCGCAGGAGGTACCGCAGGAGGGACGTGGTGGCGGTGGGACAGCCGCAGGGACAGCCGGAGGCACGAAGGCACCGCAGGAGGCACCGCAGGCGGCACGGTGCCGCAGTGCCGCCTGCGGCTGTCCTTAAACTGTCCTTTTCCTACTACTGACAATGCTGTAACTGAATTCTTTTGTGTGGCTCTATGTATGATCTGTAGGTTCATATATATGCTAAATAACACGCAGAAATTTTGTTCAATAAGGAAACCCTTAAAATTTATACACACCCAATAACATGCGGCCTTGGACCAATACTCAATAATTCTTACAGCTGATATTATTGAAATTTATAACTGGGACATTATTTTATGAACACTTCCATAATTGCATAAAAATATGGATTAATTTTTGTTTCATTTCGGGTTCGAATATTCCGGGTTCGAGTCGGTTTTTAGGTCTGGTTTTGGGTTAACGATATTTTTTAGGGTTCCGAACTTATAAAGTGAAAACGGAACTATTATAAGGTCACTCCGGTGTCTTGTCTGTCCGTCTGTCACAGCAACTTTACTCGTAAACTATGAAACGTGGAAAGCTCAAATTGAGGGAAGTAATAAATACTGTTGACCTACATATTTACAGATTATTAAACATTTACAAATATATTTAAGATGGAGGGTAGAGAGCTAATTCAGTTACTTGAAGAAACAAAATCTTTTCTTTGTACATCGTGTGAGGTATCTTAAGAAAATTTTCATTACGTTGAACTCAAAATTATATTTCTTTTAATTTTAAGTATTATATTTTCAGAGATATCGTCGAAAATATAGTGCAAACTTCGGTGTCTGTCTGTTCATCTGTCACAGCCATTTTACTCATAAACTATGAAACGTGGAAAGCTCAGATTGCGGAAAGTAATAAAGACTGTTGACCCACACATTTACAGATTATTAAACATTTACAAATATATTTAAGAGGGGGGGAGGGTAGGGAGCTAATTAAGTTACTTAAGGGAAAAAATCTTTTTGTATATCGTGTGGGGTATCTTATGAAAGCTTTCATTATGCTGAACCCAGAAATATATATTTTTAAATTCTAGGCATTATATTTTCAGAGATGACGAAAATATAGTGCAAAAATATGTCCCCCCCCCCCTCTAATTCCAAATATTGTTGAAACTAAAATCATGAAAAAATTAGAGGTTATAGATGTTACTTTAAACCTTTCAGGAAAACTATAGCGATTACTCTCGGTTACAAAGTTATTCGTAAAAGCACATGTTTCTGCTACACACAAATTTCGATTTGCGGGCATTGAACAAAGATGTTGAGGAGCGTTGGTGCAGAAGAAATATAAAAACATTGTTGATAAAGATTTTTGAAAAAATTCATGGTAATTATCGAGATACTATGGCTAATTATAGTATCTCGGCTATATTTAGCCGGCTTTTTTATTTATTACTAAATCTCGGTTAAAAATAACTTTCGGCAGTGTTTGTAGTTAAACTGAAAAATACAAGTTAAACTAATAAAAATTGAAAAAAAGCAGTGGTCTATGAGACCGGTAACAATAGTTAAAGATTAAATAATTTCATCTTTAAAAATTTGCTTCTCTGACTTTTTTAGAATTTCTCAACATCATTTTCATGTTTTTCTGTGACTTGGAAAATAAAACTACTTATATATTGTGATTTCTCAAAAAATTGTTGTTAAAATAAGAGAATCCTTTTGAAGGGGAAGGGGGGGGGGGATCCCTGCCGGCACGGCCTGCAGGCAGAGGTAGATTTCGAAGTTAGTTACGAATTTCACCAACAACAACTAAAACAAGATTAGAGATACCCAGTTTATCACTAAGAATGAACTTTTGGGACCTAAATATTTTGTTAAAGTTATAATATGCATAAATATAAAACAGATTTTAAAATAATGAAAACGAAATCATAGAACCTCAAAATGTTAATATATGCCAATATTTCCATAGTTTGGTTTTTATCATGTTTCAATACATTTTTTCAGACTCACATGACGTTCCAACTGCTATTCGTTTATCATATTTCCAATATGATATGGTATTTGCTTTTAAAAAACCCCGTCAATATTAAAATAATTGTTGAGGTAATAATTTTACTGTGTTTTTTTTAATTGTTGGCAACTGCTATAACGAAAAATGCTAATTTTTTCGTATCATTGTTGTGTAAGAGTTAGTTTTAGCAGACTTATGTTAAGGCAGTATATTTATGTTAATTTCTAACTGTCTACATTTCCATCCCCCTTGGGCCAATTTTGCCCATTCGCAATCCCCGCCGAGATATTGGCCATCTCAATGTTTTTGGCGAGTTTGAAGATGATCTGTGCATAATTGCGGGTTTAATCGTGTGGAAAAGAATTTAGAACACACACACACACATATAAGGAATTTTTCAAAAGTGGCATCATGGTAAAGATTGCAATAACCTCTTCAGATCTGAGCATAAAGTAACTCTGCAAATATATATTTATTGCTTTTGCATAATCGAAATGAAACAATAGATGACAGAAAGAGTCATAATTATAAAATCAGTTGTTTAGAGGACTGGTAATTTAGGTTTACAAATATGAATATAAAAGTACTAATCCCATTAAAAAATCAGTTTAACTATCAATAATATAAATTTACTCAAAATTAAAGTCTTTAAACAAGTAAATGATCAGCAAATCCTTACAATTTTTTATTGTAAAGCATTTAAGTTAAATAATCATGAATATTTCTTACTTTCTTGGCTACAATGTCTTGAAGGTATTTTCGAAACTCGGATGAAAATAACATTTATTTTATGAGGTAATATTCATCAGTGCTGACATTTATTTGATTTGCTTTAAAGCAAAAAACATTCAGCTGTATAGAAGTAAAGTAAAAATGCAAAAAATTCGAAGAGTTTAGTTTTTATGAGGAAAAGAATGGAGGTACACGTTAGTGTACCTCAGGTCTGAAGAGGATAAGTAGTATTTCTTACGAAATCTATCTTTAAAAAATCACTGCGTTTCTCCCTCTCTATTTCTCTTAAAAAGTATCTCTATTATTATCATCTATATCCAGCTAGCTTAGCTTTCCTTTGAAACTCAAACCTAAGCATTTCCTGTTACACTCCTCTCGGCCTTGACTTTGCCCAGAGTTGTGTTATTAACTGCTTTGTGGTGCTTTTACTCAGAATTTATAGCAGGTACATTTTTTATAGCCTTCCTTGTTAACTCTCATTTACGAACAACTATTCATACTAAGCATACATCTCTTCCCCTCAAGGCCCCCTTATGAAAAAAAGACCCTCCCTAAATGTAGCATAAATGTATAAACATTTTACATAATCTTTTTTCTTTCTTTCTTTTTTCTCTGAATTGGAATTAAATTTAACAAAAGAAAGTGTTTCTCATCGCGCAACTTATATGCCAATAATTTGATTTCACATTTCTTGAAATCTATTTAAATGAAAAAGTTCTGTCTATTTTTAAAAATGCTGAGTTTCAGGTTTCTCATGAGTTGGCATGGGATTTTGTGACAAATTAAGACTATTCTCAATTGATCTGCTCAACAAGCACAAAACGTTTTGAATCATTTACAAATTCATTTTTTAACGAAAAGATATAAAATTGGAAGGCCTGACTACGGAAGCGATTTCAAATCAAACTTAATTTTCCATTTTATGATAATTAAATTACCTATCGAGTTGTAGGCGATTTCGATCACTTGAATACGCTTTTTTCTTTCTTTGTAAGACTAGTTTTCTTCTTTCGTCGGTTAAAATTTTTTTATAAATTACGATTTTTATTTTAATTAAAAAAAATATATATTTTTTTTATTTTATATATATACCTATAGGGGGAACTGGGGGACATTGATACAGCTTTTTTCAAAAAAATATTTTGGTGTCTAGAAAGCAGAAACTTCAAGTTATTTTTCTATGTGATGTCAGCAAAACCTGTGTAGTGTGTTATAAAAATGTACAATCGCTCTTTTATATATTATTTTTGCATGTAATTTTAAAAAAATCAAAAAAAGGAATTTGTATCAATGTGCCCCATACTCGGGGCAGATTGATACACTTTGATACGTCTGGGAAAAATGGAGACAAAATAACACCAATGCATATTTTTCATAGAAAAATAGTTAGCAAACCATTTTATATATATTTATAGACATTAAAATCGCACACAATTTATTTGTAAGCGATATTAAAGCAATCAAAATGAAATGTATAATGACCTGAAGTTCTGGCTGTTCCTTGTCTGTTTGTTAGCTGTGGTAACTTTGTCATATCTGGCACTTTAACCCCAGAATTATCTCCTTTCTTAAGAAAGGTGAAATAATTACCAGGTTTTCTGTTTATAAATCGCTTTACAAACAGAAAATAAAGGATAATTATATTAAAAATTATGTTTATAATATAATTATCCTGTACTGTTCTGCAACTTGTTTCTCTTACTTAACATTCCTCATGTCGATAATACTTTTTTCTCTGAAGAATCGATATAAATTTGAGATTTGCCAGGCTGCCGTCCATTTCTTTTGTTAATTCTACAAGCACTAGATATTGTGTAAGTTTGTAGGTCTTCTGTTTGCAAAAATTCTATAAAATGTTCGAATATAAAGAAATTAGAGCTATTTCACTTCAATAAAAACTAATAGTAGAAATTTTTGACGAAAAATGGTTGAATTAAGGAGTGTATGGTAAAAAAAAATTAAAGATAATGAAAAAATGAACTAGAAAAGGATTTAGGTTGTATCAATGTGCCCCGACAAAGACTGTATCAATGTGCCCCATACAGCCATTTTGAATAAAATGAGTCGCAAATCCAACACTTTATAATTTATCTAACAATAAAGAATGAGGAACTGATAAAGAGTAGCTTTACTTGCCAGGGAAGGTATTCTTTTTGGTTGAAAATACTGGAACAAATGTATAATACCATTTCAATGGTACAACTTGAATTTACTTTTGACCTACAAAAACAATTAATCACCCATCCCATTTCATCAAACTATTGAATCATTCCAAAACTTTCTGTATGTAGTTAATTTCACTAATATCACCTTTTGGAGCTGTTGTGAAACTTCCTGTAATGACCCTGTGTGCTGTACAGGGGGTGTATCAATGTGCCCCAAGTATCAATGTACCCCAGTTATCAATGTACCCCAGTTCCCCCTATACATTTTTAATCTCCGGATATTATGTTTGGAATTAGAACAACTGTTTTCTACAATTAAAAATCTTTTCGTGGACATTAATACCTATTAATTACAAATATTTACAGATGGTTTCTAACAAAACATGCTGTTGAAAATAAATAGGATGGATCTAAGATGTTTTGTTTGTACTAATGTTTTCACAGCCAACTTCCGAATAAATACGAGTACGGCATATTGGTTTTAATGTTTTGCGGATATTAGACGTAGTTATTTAATGTAGTGTCGTAATTAAAAAGAAAAAAAATACGCCAAGTGCAGAAGTTTCCAAATTTTCAAATATTGAAGAACGTATTTAGAATCTACCAAGTTCCGAAAGTGAAAATTTACAAGTCTGAGGCTTAGCCAACTGTACCATTCGGCTTCTCAGGAATGCGTTATTTATCGAATTATGTACTAAAGCATCAAAACAAAGTGACTTCAGGGCTTTCTTTTTGACTAATCGCATATTGCGCTTTATCCTTGTGATATTTTTTATCTATTAAATAGACTCTATGTTTGAACAAGATGTCACCGGATTCTGCGTCTTTTCTTTTTCTTTCTATTTTTTTCTACTTTTTTTTTTTTTTTTTTTTTTTTTTTAATAATGTTAGTAACTTTATAATTAAAATCAATTTATACTATTTTTTCAATTGCTTCGCAACTGTAAAAGAAATAAACAATCTAATTACAAAACTTTGCGAAATTCATAAATGATCTTTCATGATTTCCGTTAATAAACCATTGATTTCTTTAATCTTAAAAGTAGCGTCAGCGAGGAAATAAAAATTACATTACATTTACTTAGAAAGCTCTCTATACTCAATATGGCTAAAGATTCACAAAAATTGCTTTTATCGGAGAAACCACCAGCTCGTTTATTTATTTATTTATTTTAATACAGATTAGATACATTTATAATCAGAATTCAATCGATTCGCAACTTCGAAGAAATAAATAATCTCATTACAAAGCTTTGTGAAATTCATAAGTAATCTCTCACAAATTCCGTTGGTAAACCCTCAAATTCATTAATCTTATTTAAAAAAAAAAAAAAAAAAAAACCTTTCAGCAAGGAAATGAGAATAACGTTACATTTGCTTAGAAAGATCATCCGACTATTCTCAGTATGACCAAAAATTACTTTTGTGAAAAGAAAAAAAAAAAAAAAAAAAAAAAAAAAAAAAAAAAGAATTCATCAAATTTTTTTATTTATTTTTTAAAATAAAGATAACATAAATTTATAATCAAAATCCAATTGATTCGCAACTGTAGAATATATAAATAGTCTCATTACAAAGCTTTGCGAAATCCATAAATGAGCCCTCGTAATTTCCGTTGATAAACCATTGATTTTATTAATCTAAAATAATAATAAAAAAAAAAAAACTTCAGAGAGGCAATGAGAATAACATTACGTCTGCTTAGAAAGCTCTCCTGGCCATTCTCAGTATGGCCAAAAATTACTTTGGCAAAAGAAACCACTTTTTTTTTTTTCTTTTTTTTTTTTTTTTTGAAATAAAGACCAGATAAATTTATAATTAAAATCAGCATTTTTTTTTCAATCGTTTCGTAACTGTATAAGGTATAAATAATCTAATTACAAAGCCTCGCTAGATTCACGAATGATCTCTCATGGATTCCGTTAATAAAACATTGATTTCGTTAATCTTAAAAAAGAGCTTTTGTACGACTACAATCGTATCGTTTACATCCGTTCGACCGCTCAAGTGTACTAATCCTCAAGGTAATCAGAATAACAAAACCAATTTGTGCTTATAAATATTTAATCCTATTAATTATTCTCATCCCGAAAAGCTTAAACCGAATCACAAAGAGAGATATTCAATAAGACTAATGTATAGATGCACTTAACTAAGTAATAAATCCTTTTGGCAAATGTTTTGGCGAGCGTTTCGATTGCTGCTCCCACGAAGCGAATCAAAGAAAAATAAATAAAAGCATCACTGGAATAACCTTGCCAGTGCAGCGGAGTCATTAACCAACTTCAAGGTTTGTTCTCGCTTTCATTGACGCAAGAATAACCTCGAAAAAAGAACAGACTGCAAACGACGAAATAGCGGCAGGAAAAAACTAAAACGTACACAAAGAAAAAAGTTTTTGAAAAAAAATCTCGCCAAACAGCCTCGCATCATTGAGATTGAAAATACAAGATAGAATTTAAATGAGTTGCCAAGTGATAGTATTATATAATGGATGACTAGTTTATCTGTTTTAGATAACCTATTCAAATACGGCGTGAAAAATTGCGATTTTTAGACTTTCCTTTTTCAAATTGATTTCGTTTAAAAGCAATCTGATGAGTCAATTAGTTTCGTTGCTTAAACTAATCTTATTCAACTTTTTATTTGCAAGCCATTCTCAAAATAGGAATATGAAAAAACATTTAATGAAAATAGCTATTTATTGCGTATAACTTAATCTGGTGTTGCTGTTCAGACTTGATTTTAAATACTTTTCTCTCCAGGAGAAATTTCTGGGCTACCGAGGGGGGGAGGCAAGGGAAGAAAAGCACCCGGACCTTCCCTAGAATTCAACACTGTTCGTATTTAAAATTCTAAAAAAAAAAAAAAAAAAAAAAAAAAAAAAAAAAATTGAATATAAATACTTCTAAAAGAATGGTCTTTAGCTTTAAGTTTAATTTTCAAAATGATTTTTATATGCAACTTATGAAATAGTACATTTGGAAGGGAGAACCTTCGACAGGTTTTAAGCCGGTCGTAAACGGATATGCTACGGTCCGATGTTTAAAAGTGATTCCTTAGAGCAGGGCTGTCCAACGCGGCGCCCTTTATAGGTTTTTCTGGCGCCCTTATGCAAATTTCCCGTTATTAGTCTTTTTAAAAAAATTTTAAATACAATTCTCTTGTAAAGGATACTTTATTTAAAATTCTTGATATTTTCAAAAGAGCTACTTTAAAAATCTCTTCAAGTGTATTTCACGTATCGACATTTATAACATACGCAACGCATTAAAAGAAAGACAACAGCCCATGATAAGCTCTATTTTTTTTTTTTTAATTACCATGCGCTGTTACAATTTTTTACTAGTTTATAGTTACGCTTTATAAAACTCTTTATGAAAATTATGCCGATAGGAATAAATAAATGTCGTCAATATTTTTTTAATACTTTAAGAATTAATATGTAGAAAAAAAGCCATCTTTCTTCTGGAAATTATGCCGGACAGTTCATTATTTTTGTTATTCTTATTGAGGTTGTTTCACTGCCCATTAGGCTGCTTTATAAGACGGGATAAAGGCTGTCTTTTTCTCCACCAGACCACGCAACTTCTACAAATTCGCACGAAAAAAATTCCTCTAATGAATGTTTTTTCGGACTCTCTCTTTGGAACCATTCATGATTTTGTTTCTGTACCTTTTATCATGGCAAATTTACACCTCCAAAAAATTTTCAATTCTCCAATTGCAAAGCATTTTCATCCCCCAAAAAACCTAACACTATATCTGATTACTATTTAATTTTAATATTAGATGATATTTCATTTTCTGGCTCCTTCCAATTAAAAAGGTTTGAGTTAACTCTTCGCAAAAATAAATAAATAAATAAATAAAAATAAATGTAATTATCCGAAATTTATTACGATTTACTATTGTTTTTGATTTTCTTTTTCTTTTACTTGGCGTTTCAGATCTATAGGGGCATTATGACTCATTTGCATATATATATTTCTACTATTATTAAAAGATGATTTTCTTGCATGTTTTAAGCCATGTTAATAATGGCGCCCTTCATTGGTTGCCAAGAGCTGAGATGCGCCCCTGCTTAGTAAAAGGTTGGACAGGCCTGCCTTAGAGCATATATTAGATACTTCCTCTCAGAATGTCTCCCATATTGGCAGGCAAATTACAAAACGTACACAAAGAAAAAAGTTTTTTAAAAAAATCTCACCAAACAGTTTCGCATCATTGAGATTGAAAATGCAAGATAAAATTTAATTGAGTTGCCAGTGATAGTATTATATACTGGATGAGTAGTTTATCTATTTTAGATAACCTATTCAAATACGGCTGAGAGTGAAGGCGTAAAATACTGCGATTTTTAAACTTTCCTTTTCCAAACCGACTTCGTTTAAAAACAATCTGATGAGTTAATTAATTTTGTTGCTTAAACTAATCTCATTCAACTTTTTATGTAATTTATTTGCTAACATTCTCAAAATGGGAATTTAAAAAAACATTTAATGAAAATAGCTGTTTCTCACGTATAATTTAATCTCGTGTTCGTATTCAGAAGTGAATTCAAACATTTTTCTCCGGGAGGAATTTCTGTGCTTCTGGGGGGGGGGGGGATTGCACCTGGGCCACCTCTTGAATTCAACACTGTTCGAATTTAAAATTAAAATAAAAAAGACTGTAATTGAAAATAAATCCTACTAAAAAAATGGTCATTTGTTTTTAAAAGGTTTTTATATACAGCTTATGAAGTGATACATTTGGAAGGGAAGGGTGTTCTTAAATCAAAAAGAGCAAATTTGTGACATACGTTTTAATTTATTTTTGTTCGGAAATGTATAAAATTAATAACAGTTGTTGTTCAAAAACTATCTCACCTCACTCTTTTTTTTTTTTTTTTTTTTTTTTTTTTTTTTTTCAAACGCAATAGACTTTTAAAAGAAGCCATCAAAATTGCACTGCATTTTCCGACGAAAGCAGAAAAACCAATCTTACAAAGGGAGAAAAAATCTTGATCACGTGATCGAAATCGCTAATAACTCAATAGATAATTAAATTATCATAAAATGGAAAGCAAAGATCGATTCGAAATCGCTTCCATAGCCTTCCAATCATATATTTTTCTGTTAAAGAATGAATGTTTAAATGTATCAAAACGTTTTGCGCTAATTAAGAAAAGCAGTTGAGAAAAAATAATGAACGGTCGTAAATGAATATCGCCCGATGTTTAGGAGTGTCTCCTTAGAGCATATCTTATATATTTCCTCTACGAATGTCTCCCACGTTGGCAGACAAATATTAAAACGTGCATAAATGAAGAATTGTTTATGTGTTGTAGATAACCTATGGACGGTGAACCTATGGCACGCGTGACACTTGCGGCACGCGGCATAATATTTTTGGCACGGCGTTGTACAAAATTATAAAACAAATGGACTGACCCACTCTTCTCAAAAACACTAAACTTTCTGACACACTTTCTGATTCATTTTTAAACATAAAAGCATAGGTATAATAGGTGAAAATAGAGCTTGATTATAACGGAATTCTTAGTTAAACGTAATATTCCACAGTCTCTACAGATGGCCCAAACAATTATAACTGCTCTTTTGGAAAAAATTCAAGAGATTATACTTTCATAAATTTTACTGTATTAAATCATTGCGTTTCTTTAGTGCAATAGAGCTAGCTAAGATAGAAACTAAAATAAACGGAGAGCGATTCTGTTTTATATAGGTTTCATCTCAGCAGATATAATTGTAGAGTGTTGCCATTGTATTCCATTTTTTATTTTCTCATTATATTCATTACATCTCTTTTTCCCAATATATTATACGGAGCATGATTTTTAAGTGCGTTCTTAATTTCATAAATACGAGGATCGATTTACAAATTTTGGGGGCTCGGTCACAGGAGCTTATGGTGCGCCCCTTCCACCAATATTTACTGTGAGATTAAGTAAAGAAAAAAAAAAAAAAGATATTTATTAAAAGAAAACCATTATTGATTTTAGTAATTACTTTAAAATATCCATTAAAAAATTAAATATGGTAATCATTAATCTATTTTAAAATAATTATTTCACATTTATGAAATTTAAATCAGTAGACTTTTTTAATAAATTGTGTGGTTTTGATTATTTTTTTCTATACAAGCTTATATATCTGGAATGATAAAATATGCGACAACTAATAATACATGTTCGACTATATCAAGCTACAATTATTTAAAATATTAAGGGCTCTACTGCCTGCAACATGCGCTCACCAACCCCTAAATAATCTGACAAGAACAGGAACTGGATTAATTAAGAATTAAAAATATAATGAGGTTTTAAATAAATACAGATAAAAAAATATCCACTATAATAAAGTAATTATAAATGGATGTTTCAGTCAAAATATGTTCAACATTATAAAAATGCAATATGAACATGATAGAATATAGAATGAAAGATAAAATTCCATTAGACATTAAAACTACATCAGATTTTGGACAATACTAAAAAACTTTCAGCATCTTTTGGGAGTCCCTGAAAATCAGGGACCTGGGCCCGTGCCCTGAACGTCCGGCTGTAAATCAGGCATTGTATAAATATTTTTATAATGTTTGTGAATTTTAAATAACATTGCGATAAAATAGCATTGCGAATGCAAATCCCATAATCATATGTTTGTATTCTTTGTAATGAAATACACAGATTTTTACGCCATTTTTTCTAATTAAAAATTTGAAAGGCAAATATTTTTCAATTTTGATGATTTTAAACAAATATTTAAATAACCAGTTAAAAAAAAAGTACTATTTGGTGATTATGCTAAAATTTACAATTTATCAATGCAACACAGCTTAAATAAACATATTATCTGCTCTAAACATAATTTTATACATCGATCTGTGAAAAATATCACATAATCATGCTCCTTAAATCTCTTTCAAATCTCTATGCATTTAGATCACATGCTGCATTGCAAATAAGCAGACGAAGTCCACAAGCCTCATAAATGCGTAGTATAACTCTAATTTGAAAATCGGTGGCCTATTCTTAAGAATATACCTCAGGTAAATGAAACGTACGGTGTAAGTCCTTCATGTCCATGATGTTATTTGATCTTCAAAATTAATTTAGAAAGTCATCGCATTTAGGCTGAATGACCTTATAGTAAAAAGTCATTAAACCTTCGACTGGCCTCACAATTCTTTCTTCCCATATTTTAAAATCTGCAATGATATCGATTCAAAATCTTGCTTTTTTTTCAAAGCATGCTGAAAGTCAAATACTGAGTGTAAGAACAAACCTTATTTTTTTTCCAAAATTAATTACATTTATTACTATATACTTCATATATCGCCAAATTCATTCATCATGGCATAGACTATATCATCACGGAATATTGCGATAAAAATGAATGTATATCTTTCTTATCAAAAACGATGTTATCTGGAATAAGATGTTGGTAAATATTCTTAAAATCCATCTTATCTTTACGCAGTTCAGAAGAAGAGTAAATAATTAAGAAATGTCAAATACAATATTCGATTAGCCGAAGGAAATTAATTTGCAGAATAAACATTTGTTCGAACAGACATGGATAAGAGAAGTTCATCGGTAACAGCGAAGAAATAAAGCATTACTTTTAATTGGAAATACGATTAATTCAACATTTCTTGGCGGTACAAATGTTTAAACATTTTTAAGGAATTTCTTAAAGTTGGTGAGATATGAATTGATACAGATGTTTACCGTTGTTCTTTGCAAATTAATTACCCCCTTGATGAATATTTTTCAGGCGAAGAAAGCATGGAAATATTTTTATATTTTGAAATGATTATTTGATGAGAACTGCTTCTTCGCGTTGATTAGGATTAGAAGTGCGAGTAATTAGTTTGATTTGATGCATTTTGGTATGTGATGTAGTTATTAGCAAATGAAATACGTACGCAAAAACTAATTGTTCTCTTCTTTTTTAATGAGAAAAATGTTTCATTGAATAAAAATAGAGAAAGCATAAAAAGTAACATACATATACATTATAATGGGCATATATATGTATATTATAATGGACATACATATGTATTATACAGGGTGATTATAATTAAAGTCCGAGTTTCAAAACGCTCTAAAAAGCGAACTATTCGTTAGAATGGCGTCAAAATTTAACAGCGTATTATTGAAGAAGGGGGAAATAACATGAACAAAAAAAAAAAAAAAGTTCCAAACTTGAGTGACAGTTGGCGCTGTAAGCGTCAGTATATGTAAATTAAAATACCTGGCATACGCACGACAATTTCAGGTGTTATAAAAGTGTTGGGTAAACAGCATTTCCTCATTTCGCTTCTCAGGCGTTGGCCATAAATGTCTCAATGAAGGATCGTGCTCTGCTTGTAAAGCTTTATTACAAGAACGGTGATTCTGCACCAGTGGCTCTGCAGAAGTGCAGGACTCTCAAGGGTATGAAAAAAGGCGCTGGACCGATGACTGTCAGAGGTCTGGTGAAAATGATGCGAAAATTCGAAAATACAGGTTCGTTTGATGTGCAGTCTGGTAGAGGAAGGAAAAGATGTGATTCGGCGGTAGTTGAAGAAGTGGCCACAGCAGTTCAGGAAAAGTCTAGCGGTGGTGAGCAACCATGCAGTGCACGGAGAATTGCCCGAACATTGAACAGGCCTGTGAGCACGGTACATAACATTCTACGAAACATCCTGCAGTGCTATCCGTATAAAATTTGCCATGTGCAGGAGTTGTTCCCTTCTGACCTGCCAGCAAGAGAGGGTTTTGCTTTGGAATTTCTCGCTCGCATGGAAGTGGACAATGATTGGACGTGGAAAATTCTGTGGACAGACGAAGCCCATTTCCACCTGACGGGATGTGTCAATACACAGAATTGCCGAATATGGGCAACAGAAAATCCACTCGCAACGAACCCAGTACCACTTCATCCTGCAAAGGTCACTGTGTGGTGCGGATTTACGGCATCATTTATCATAGGGCCGTATTTTTTCGAGGAGACGGGTGCTTTAAGTCCTGTTACCGTTACCGTCAATGGTCAGCGCTATGAGTCTCTTTTGCGTAATGACGTCATTCCAGCTCTGCAACAGCGTGAATGTCTGGATAGTATCATTTTTATGCAAGATGGCGCTCCTCCGCACATTGCAAATCGAGTGAAGCAGTTGTTGAGGTGGCATTTCGGAAATGCTAGAATTATCAGTCGTCATTTCCCTACAGCCTGGCCGGCCCGATCACCTGATCTTAATCCGTGTGATTTCTGGCTGTGGGGTTATCTGAAAGATATTGTGTTCAGTACTCCGATTGCCAACGTAGCTGAATTAAAGACACGCATTGCGCAACACATTCTGAACTTGACCCCGGATACACTTCGATCGGTTGTGGAACATGCTGTTTCCCGATTTAATCTTGTTGCACACGGCGGTGGGCACATATTGAACATGTTTTGCGCCAGTCTCGCCAAACTTAAAAACCGATTGGATGGATGCTTTTTATGCGGTTTTTGGCCTCATAACAATTAAAAACCGATTGGAGGAATGCTTTTTATGCGGTTTTTGGCCTCAGGACAATTAAAAACCGATTTTTCCCATCCGATGTGGTACGACCTTGCCGTGGTGGACGGGCTTACGTAGCTAACAGTATCACACGCGTACAGTCATGCACACTGAACAATACAGTTGGTTTATATCGTGTAACTTACGCCTTAGCCGTTGTTTTACGATTTGTCCTTTGTAGTCGAAATTCTGACGCTTACAACGCTATCTGTCGCTAAAATTTGGAACTTTTTTTTGTTCATGTTCTTTCCCCCTTCTTCAATAATACGCTGTTAAATTTTGACGCCATTCTAACGAGTGGTTCGCTTTTTAGAGCGTTTTGAAACTCGGACTTTAATTATAATCACCCTGTATATATAAAATCCCTCCGTGTATAACGATTCCGGGGTCAACCCATCCACGAGAAAAAACAGTTATTGTGACCAATGACAAATTCCATTGTGAAAAGTTATCTCTGATTTTAAAGGCTATCAATTTTTCGTCCAATGCAAACGTTCCAGAGTCGTAATGGAGCGTTCTCATTTGTCAGATTTACAGTTTGAGCTGTAAATGACGTCATTACATTTTACTGTGCTTTGAAATCTTTTTCCTATTTCAAACACAATATTCACACTGCTAAAAATTTGACTCATTTGCTGCAGCATCACTGCACCGCTTTTATAGAAAACGATTACTTTGCTGTGTTATGGAGCATTCTCATTGGTCATAAAAGAGACATTCTATAAAAGTGTGGAGTGACGCTGCAGTAAATGGATCAAATTTTTAGCAGTACACTGTTAAAAATTTGACCCTTTTTGCTGCATCATCACTCCCCAGCTTTTATAGAATACACTGTAAGTAACAAACACAAAGTAACCGTTTTCTATAAAAGCATTGGAGTGATGCTGCAGCATCTGTTGAAAATTTGACCCATTTGCTGCAGCATCACTCCACTTCTTTTATATAAAGCGGCTACTTTACTGTGATATGGAAGATTCTCATTGGTCATAAAAGAGATGTTCTATAAAAGCTGTGGAGTGACACTGCAACAAATGGGTCAAATTTTTAATAGTGTAATACGGTAAAGTAATCATTTTCTATAAAAGCTATGTAATGACGATGGAACAAAACAGTCAAATTTTTAACAGTGTTTAATTAAAACTTTTTATTTAAGAAAAGCGAAGGTGCGTTTTAAATACAATATTGTTAGAATTTTTATATTCGTGTTGCTTTATTTATTTATTTATTTATTTTTATTTATTTATTTATTTTTTACAGCCGTGAATGACTTGATTGTCACATAACGAATCACGATTGTTTACTCTTTATTGTTGACATTTGTTTTCGATCTTATAAAGTATTTTGACGATGGCTTATAAGCAGGCTTCATGTCGAGCACACAAGTCAGATGTATGTTGTTCAATAAACAAACAAAACAAACAAACAATATAAAGTATTTTCTTTTAAGTATTAGCTAATGGTATAAAATAGTTAATTCACAAATGTTTTAAAATAGCATTATTAGTGCATGTTTTGCATTATTAATGCATGTTAATTTGCATTTTTTTGTGAAATAATTACTGTAAATTTGTGAGTGAAATTCATTAGCTGCATATTCTATGCCATTATTTTAACATTCAATTAATAATTTGGCTACCCTCTCATATTCGACTGGAAATGGCCAAAATGGGAATTTTTTTTATACATTTTGGATATTTTTATTATTTTCTCTCAGTATTTTAAAATATTTTTTGGCTGTAGTTTCACAATGTATTCTTTTATAATTGATATTTTGCCTTACTTTATTCTTTTAAAATTTATGCATTTACCATTTCTTCATTACAATCCCTCCCCATCCACCAGATAGTTTTGTTATAATTTTAAATGCAAATTTCTATTCAATTTTTTTTTTTTAGATTTTTTCCCTTATGTTTAATCTTTGTATTTTTCAAAATTGTTTAAGCCTAAAGTGGCTATGATTGACCAAAGTTGTTGTAATGTTTTATCATCCTTTTAAAAATGGAAACACGTCATTTTGACGGGCTATCTTCAAGTATTATTATAATGGACATATATATGTTTATTATTTTAGACATGAATCAGACGTTCATCGGTAAAAGCAAAGAAATAAAGGATCACTTTTAATTGGAAATAGAATTAGAATTAATTCACTGTTTCTTGGCGGTACAAAACTTTAAAACTTTCTTAACGTAATTCTTAAAGTCGATGAGAGATGATTCGGTACAGATATGTATCACAGTTCTTTGCAAAAAAAATTACCTTTTTGATGAAAATTTTCGAGAAAAGAACGGATTCAGATATTTTTATATTTTGGAAATGATTATTTGATGAGAACTGTTCCTTCGCGTTGATGAGGTTTAGAACTGCACGTAATTAGTTCAGTTTGACGCATTTTGCATGTAATGTGAGTATTAAGTTAGTAAATGAAATAAATATTAAAAAAATAAGTGATCTCTCCATTTTTAATGAAAAAATATTTAATTGAATAAAATAAAATAAAAAAAAAAACATAAAAAGTAATATACATACGTATATTATAATGAACATATATATGTATATTATATTAGATATGGATAAGAGTATACATCAGTAAAAGCGAAGATATAAAAGATTACTTTTAATTGGAAATACGATTAATTGATATCACTGTTTCTTGCCGGTACAAATGTTTAAACATTTTTAACAATTTAATATTTATGGCGACAGTTATTTTATTTATTTATTTTTTGTGTGTAACGTAAATTATAGATTCCCCTCTTATAAATCTGTAATGACATTAATTCAGAATGTTCTTTTTTTTTTTTTTTTTTTTTTTTTTTAAACCATGCTGAAAATCGAATACTGAGCGTGAAACCAAACTTTACTTTTATTTTAAAACTAATTACATATGTTACCAAATGCTTTATATATCGCCAAGTTCATTCATCGTGGTTCGTGGCATGTAATATATCATCACGGAATATTACGATACATATATGTAATAGAATTAATGGTTTTATCAAAGATGTTATATCTGCAATAAGATTTTGATAAATATTCTTTTACGCAGTTCAGAGGAAGAGTAAATAATTAAGAAATGTCAAATACAATCTTGGATTAGCCGAAGGAAATTAATTTGCAGAATAAACATTTGTTCGTGCATACATGGATAACAGAAGTTCATTGGTGACAACGAAAAAAAAAAAAAGATCTCTTTTAGTTGGAAATACGATTAATTCACTGTTTCTCGGCGGTATAAATGTTTAAGCAATTTTAACGAACTTTTAAAGGTGAGAGATGAATCGGTGCAGTTATTTACGACTGTTCTTTACGAATTAATTACCTCCTTGATGAAGATTTTCGGGAGAAGAAAACATGAAGATGTTTTTATATTCTGGAAATGATTATTTGATGAGAATGGCTTCTTCGCGTTAATGAGGTTTAGAACTACGCGTAATTAGTTCGGTTTGACGCATTTTGGTATGTGATATAGTTATTAAGCTAGCAAATGAAATAAATATTTAAAAACTAATTACAACTGTTACCAGAAACTTTATGCATCGGCGAATTCATTCATCATGACATGAACTATATCATAAAGGAATATTACGATAAATATATATATACAGAAGACTTCGTAAAATCTGCAATCCTAAAATCGGAAATTTCTAAAATCTGCACACAATTTATAAATGCAAATAATGAAACATTCAGTTCATATATAGAGACAAAATTCGACTTTTTTAGTTTTGTATCAATCCATATATATTTTAATTTGTGAAATTTCTTAATATTACTAAATGATGATTTTTTTAGATGAGTTTTTTCATGAAGGAAGAACAAATTTTTTTCTGAAAAATTCAAAATATTGCTGACATCATTGGTAATCATAATCTTCTTACTAAATATATTTATTTATTAATCAAGCTTTTTTGGTTATTATGTCTGGTTAACCTGAAATAATACTTTCTTATATTATGATTTTTGTATGAATCGATAATACACCTCTATGAGGCAACTTTAAAAAATAATTTAGGTAAAATACATTTCATCTTTATAACGAATATTTAATCATGCATTATTGATTTTAACTTGACATTTGCTTTTAATATTTTGATCATTTTAAAAATTATCTAATTTTTTTTAAATAGTTATTTTAATGTTTTATTACGTTTTAAGTAATCATTATAGTTTCGATTGTATTATTAAGTACATCAAATTACTGTTTTAAAATATAAACAAAGTAAAAATGACCAGAAATCCGCAAAATTCTAAAATCCGCACAACTTCTGGTCCCAAGCTGTGTGGATTTGAGGAAGTTACTGTACACATTTCTTATCAAAAACGATGTTATCAGTAATAAAATGTTGATAAATATTCTTAAAATCATCTTATTTTCATGCAGTACAGAGGAAGAGTAACTAATTAAGAAATGTCAAATACAATCTTCGATTAGCCGAAGGAAATTATTTTGCTAAATAAACATTTGTTCGAGCAGACATGGATATAACAGTAGTTCATCGGTAAAAGCGAATAAATAAAATATTATTTTTAATTGGGAATGCGCTTAATTCAACGTTTCTTGGTGGTACAAATGTTTAAACATTTTTAAAGAATATCTTAAAGTTGGTGAGAGATGAATCGGTACAAATATTTACCATTGTTCTTTGCAAATTAGTTACCTCCTTCATGAAGATTTTTCAGGAGAAGAAAGCATGGAAATATTTTTGTATTTTGGAAATGATTATTTGATGAGAACTGCTTCTTTGCGTTGATGAGGTTTAGAACTGCGCGTAATTAGTTCGGTTTGATGCATTTTGGCATGTGATGTGGTTATTAGCAAATGAAATACATACACAAAAACTAATTGCTCTCTTCTTTTTTAATATGAAAAATATTTTATTGAATAAAAGTAGAAAAAGCATAAAAAGCATAAAAAGTAACATACATATATACACTATTAGACATAGATAACAGAAGTTCATCGGTAACAGCGAAGAAATAAAGAATCACTTTTAATTGGAAATACGATTACTTCACTGTTTCTCGGTAGTACAAATGTTTAACGAATTTCTTAAAGTTGGTGAGAGATGAATCGGTACAGATATTTTCTATTGTTCTTTGCGAATTAATTATCTCCCTGATGAAGATTTTCAGGAGAAGAAAGCAAGGAGATATTTTTATATTTTTGGAAATGATTATTTGCTGAGAATTACTTCTTCACGTTGATGAGTTTTAGAACTACGCGTAATTAGTTCGGTTTGACGCATTTTGGTATGTGATGTAGCTATTAATTTAGCAACTGAAAGAAAGATTCAAAAATTAATATATCTCCCTTTTTAATGAGAAAAATATTTAATTAAATAAAAATAGAGAGATCATAAAAAATAACATACATACGTATATTATAATGAATATATATATGTATATTATATTAGACATGGATAACAGTACATCAGTAAAAGCGAAGAAATAAAAGATCACTTTTAATTGGAAATACGATTAATTCATTGTTTTTTGGAGGTACAAATGTTTAAACTTTTTAACGATTTAAAATTTATGGCGACAGTTTTCTCTCTCTGTCTCTCTCTCTTTTTTTGTATGCGTGTGACATAAATTATAGATGCCCCCCCCCCTCATAAATCTGTAATGACATTAATTCAAAATATTCTTTTTTTTTTCAAACCATGCTGAAAATCAAATACTGAGCGTGAGACAAAACTTTACTTTTATTCTAAAACTAATTACATGTGTTACAAAATGCTTTATATATCGCCAAGTTCATCCATCGTGGCATGGAATATATCATCACGGTATATTACCATTAATATCTATACATTTATATATATAATACCATTTATCAAAGACGTTATCTGAAATAAGATGTTGATAAATATTCTTAAATTTCATCGTATTTTCACGCAGTTCAGAGGAAAAGTAAATAATTAAGAAATGTCAAATACAATCATCGATTAGCCGAAGGAAATTAATTTACTAAATAAACATTTGTTCGAGCAGACATGGATAACAGAAGTTCATCGGTAAAAGCAGAGAAATAAAGGATCACTTTTAATTGGAAGTACGATTAATTCACTGTTTCTTGGTGGAACAAATGTTTAAACATTTTCAACGAATTTCTTAAAGTTAGTGAGATATGAATCGATGCAGATATTTACCATTGTTCTTTGCGTATTAATTACCTCCTTGATGAAGATTTTCGGGAGAAGAAAGCATGAAGATATTTTTATATTTTGGAAATGATTATTTGATGAGAATTGCTTCTTCGCGTTGATGAGATTTAGAAGTGCACGTAATTAGTTCGGTTTGACGCATTTTGGTATGTGATGTGGTTATTAGTAAATGAAATACGTATGCAAAAAACTAATTGTTGTCTTCTTTTTTAATGAGAAAAATATTTTATTGAATAAAAGTAGAGAAAGCATAAAAAGCATCATACATATATATACTAGTGAAAAATGCTCCAAGGAGCAGTGCAAAAGCAGAATATGATTTTAATTGAGCATTAAAAAGTAATGGACAAGTGCTTCTGTTAATTACTGAGCATGAGGAAGGATAAGGGATCCCTTCTTGGCTACAACTCACTTCAATGCCAACTTTGAAAAAATCATATTTGCGCTTTTTCCATATAAAAGAAATTTGTGGTTCTTTAGTAGAATTTTCCACCGTGCTTTAGATGTTAACCAGGGGTGTAGTCATAAAAATAACATAAGATATATGCTCTAAGCAGAGGGATATTCTAGAATGTGTATACTATAAGCTTTCTTGAAAAACAGAGGGTATATGGTGTTCTATTAAAAAGTCCAGAAGGTGTGCGGCGTATAGCCTGTACTACATCTCTGATGTTAACTGCACTGTTCACTCTGCACTATACTACAAATCAATTTTCTGTGCAATTATACACTTAGGGTATGCTTGGTGGCAGTGCATGAATGTGATACCTGCAGGAACTAGGTATCTGGCATTATGTCGCCTTCCTTTACATTTATGTCTAATTAAGCTGCATCTTTAATGGTTACGTCTTTACACTATACATTTTTATAGTAACTGCGACTGATTTGTTTTCACGAAAAAAGCGCAAATATGATTTTTTCAAAGTTGGCATTGAAGTGAGTTGTAGCCAAGAAGGGATCCCTTATCCTTCCTCATGCTCAGTAATTAACAGAAGCACTTGTCCATTACTTTTTAATGCTCAATTAAAATCATATTCTGCTTTTGCACTGCTCCTTGGAGCATTTTTCACTAGTCCTTCTATTTTTCCATATTCCATAGGGATACTGCACAACTTGTTTTGTATTTTATATATAGAAAACAAAATCTTATTTGTATTGAAATTAAAAAAGGCTACATACTCTAATACTCTGGTGTTACAAATTAAAAAAAAAATTTAAACAGGTTTTTCTATACCAAAATTCTACGGTGGTTTAAAAAAAAAAAAAAAAAAAAAAAAAAAAAAAAATCAGTTTTTTACTAAAGTGAATAAAATAATAAATTCTTTCAAAGAATAGATTTTTCATTCAAATATCCATTTTTTTGCCAAAAACAGGAACTTATTTTATGCAAGAGTAAAGTTTGATACAAAAACCATGCTTCTTTGTTTTCTTAATCCGTATTTATTACGGACTTATTAAAAACGTACTCCACCGCTTTTATAGGAAACGATTGCTTTACTGTGTTATGGAGCATTCTCATTGGCCATAAAGAGACATTCTATAAAAGCTGTGGAGTGACTCTGCAACAAATGGGTCAAATTTTTAACAGTGCACTGTTAAAAATCTGCTGCATTTTGCTGCAACGCCCTCCACCACTTGTATATAATATCTCTATTCCAACCAATGAGAAAGCGCCATTTCACGGCCAAGTAACCGTTTTCTATACAAGCAGGGGAATGCGTTGCAGCAAAATGCAGCAGATTTTTAACAATGTGCATATCCTTGGCGCTATAGTTTACAGGAGTGGTACATTGTTCAAAATTTGAAACTTTTGCTGCATCGCCACTCCATCGCTTTGATAGAATATCTCTATTTTGATCGATGAGAATCCTCGATAATGCATTTAAGTAATCGTTTTCTACTTATCTACTATATCGTTTCCGTATATTTATTTTTTCAATCAGCACCAAGGTGCGCACTTTATTAGAAGACGCGCTCTATTAGAGGGCGCATTCTATTAAAATAAATACGGTATATACTTATAGTAAATACACTTTGTTAAAGTACAGGGCCCCAATATTTGACAGGTATGCCAGGCATTTTTGCCATTGATGCCATTGTGCTAAAAACAAAATATAAATAAATGAAAAAAATGGATAAAATATAAATTTGGTATGGTGCAAAAAATTGCCTAATTTAAAATTAAAAATCAAATTTAACAGCCACCAGGGCTAGACACCGTGCATAATTATTCAGTAAATGATTCATTAAAAAATGACAAAAATCAGCATGTCAAAAATTTCAAAAAAAATTCATAATTCGTTAAAAAATTAAGTTAAAAATAAAAGAAAAAAAAGCATTCTGTATTTTTTTATGCTTAATCGAATGGTGTAACTGGTTTTTCTCTCCGATGATCACAAGTACCTTAGATTGATGACTGCCATTCTTTTATTTCATCTTGTAAAAAAACTGCTTAACGTAAAGCTATGAATTTTTGCAGGATTAATTAGTATCGCAAAATCTTTAAAATAAACTTTACCGCAACATTCTATCTGCAATAGAACGTTAGATATACCCATTTATGACCAAGTTTGGAAAATACGCAATTTCAGAAAAACCGCCCAGCGAAATAACGTTTTCTCGATGACTACCCTGGGATAAAAAGTTTGTCTTTTGTTTAAAAAAAAAATTAAGTTTTTATCTTTAGTAGTTTTCGAGAAAAGTGCTGTGACACAAAATTTTTGTCCGATTTTCAGAATACTCTACAGTACACCTACAGTATGCCATAAAAAAAAATAATTTTTGTGCTATGTTGTGCTTCTTGGTCAGACGAACATTTAAAAAAAAAATCATCAAAATTGGATAAGTATTTAGTTAGTTATTGCAAAAAGAAAAATTGAAAAATCCGTGTGCACCATCGCTCAATCATATTATTGTAGCGCGCTGCCGCGCGCACAATGATTATAAAGGACATAGATAACAAAAGTTCATCAGTAACAGCGAAGAAATAAAGGATCACTTTTAATTGGAAATACATAATTTCAGTGTTTGTTGGAGGTAGAAATGTTTAAACATTTTTTACGCATTTTTTAAAGTTGGTGAGAGATGAATCGATACAGATATTTACCATTGTCCTCTGAAAGTTAATTATCTCCTTGATGAAGATTTTTCAGGTAAAGATAACAAGGAATTATTTTATATTTTGGAAATGATTATTTGATGAGAGCTGCTTCTTAGCGTTGATGAGATTTAGAAGTGCACGTAATTATTTCGGTTTGACGAATTTTTAGTATGCGATATGGTTATTGAGTTAGCAAATGATATAAATATTAAAAAACTGAATGTTCTCTCCTTTTTTAATGAGAAAATATTTAATTGTATAAAAGATAGAGAAAGCATAACAAATAGCATATATATGTATATTATGATACTACCACTGATAACATTATGATTTAAATTTTATCACCTGTCATTTTGTTCTTTAACCCAGGACAGTAAGACATTCTTAGATGAAAAAAAGATCGCTAGTGGGTGAGATGATCTTTTTACCAAAGCTGGTAAACAGATGGTGCCGAGTTCGAATCTATGTCATACTCCTCGTCCTAACTAATTGGAGTTTTACATGGTTTTCTTTAAAACTTTTAAAATACATATTAGATTCCCATAGAAAGATCCCAGAGGAGGACAAGTCCCCTTCTTTTCCCGGCATTTATCCCTCGCGCAGATAATGTTGCAAAATAAATAAATAAATAAATAAATTAATATAAATAATAAATAAATAAAGTAACCAACACTGTGAAAAACAAAAGTATGTAAAGAAACACTCATCCGTTGCGCGTAAATTATGAAACATTTTTCATCAGTCATGAGTAACAGAGTATTATAGGAGATAGCTAAAAAATAAGCTATCATCTTTTATTGGAAATATGATTAATTTATTGTTCAACTATTTTCAGTCATTACTTTTGTAACAATTAATCCATTAATTGATAATCAATAATACTTAATAATAATAAATTAATATAATATTTACTTAATATAATAATATTATAGTTAATAATAAATACATTTATATAATAAAATTTCTAGTTATTAATTTTATTTCAATTAAATTTATTAATTTATAATTAATAATAATAAATTAATGTAATATTTAATTAATTTTATAATAAATAAATTTCCATAATAAAACATTTTTCAGTGATTAATTTATTACATTTAATCCATTGACTGCTAATTAATTTTTCGATAATAGAAAAAAATATTGTTTTATCATAGAGAACAAACAACTGCACATAATTTCTAAAACTCTAGCATATTTGAAGAAGGAGATTTTTCTTAAGGATCGAATTTATATACGTAAAATAAATATATATATAAAATAATTTTCAATAATTAATTTTTTTTACAATTGATAATTATTAGTAATGAATTGATATATTGTTCATTTATTATGATAATTAATAATAAATAAATAAATAGATATTATAAATAATTTTCATTCATTAATTTTATTACAATTAATTTAATAATTGATAACTAACAATAATAAATGAATGTAATGTTTAATTAATATGATAATTATAATAATTAATAATGCATACATTTATTTAATAATATACTTTTCAATCTTTAATTTTTATTACAATTAATCTATTAATTGATAATTCATTTCTGAAAATAGGAAAATACTTTACTGTCTTCGTGAATACACAAAATTGTACATAATTTCTACAACTGTAGCACATCTGGAAGTTAGTTAAAAATTTTTATAATAAAATTTCATCCTTACGTAGATGAACCAAGTTAAGGGGCTACTTCAGTCAAATGTAAAGACCCTTCGCTAATGCTAATCCTATGGAAGAATTTTTACAAAGATATCGTGTTCCATTTTAATATTTTTAAATGATTTTTTTTTCTTTTCATTGGATAGCTGAGATTGATCTGAATGCAGACCTCTTTTTTACTTTTCGATTTTGGTGGCAGATATTTTTTATGAGAGTTCTATCACTTTCCAAACCAGTTCCGAAAATAAAAGCGACCTCATAAAAATATCTGTAAAAAAATCAAAAAATTAAACAACGGCCTGCATACAGATCGATCTCCCAACGCAAAAGAAAAAAAATATATATTTATATTTTAAAATATTAAAATGCGACTGAGATATCGTTATAAATTTCTTCCATAGGATTAGCAATAGCGAATGGGTCTTTTCATTTAAGTGAAGTTGCCTCTTATATTGAGTGTGAAAAAGAGGAACATTTTAAACTAACTTTGCCTGTAAAACAAGTTTCCCCACAACGAAACCATCAACGCGGTGAACGAATTGTCAAAGTTGTTTCCTGACCTTTCCTTTTCCCCTTCTGGAGAACGCCGATCTTCGAGTTCAAAAATAGAAGTTCATTTTCTTTGTCGCATTCGTAGACCATTCAGATGACTTCATTAAGGCTGTTATCAACTGCTTTTCTCAACAAGCGGAAAACGTTTTGACACATTTGCAAGTTCATTTTTTAACAGAGAGATGTAATACTGCAAAGCTTGACCTTAGAACCGATCTGTAAGCTAACTCAGTTTTCTATTTTTTGATCAATCAATTACCTGTTGAGTTATAAGCTTTTTTTAATCACGTGGCTAGGCGATGTTCACCCCAGTTTGGACTGTCTTTTCTTTTCTCGGGCGGGAAGTCAGTTCAAAACGCCCACTTTGACACTGTTTCCTGTGCTACTATTGTGCTTATAAAAAACGGGAATATGAGTGAAATTAGACAGTTTATGAACAACAACACCTGCTAGTTTGATACATTCGAAAGAAAATTAAATTAATACTTATGTCATAAAATTGCCCTTTTTGATTTAAGAACAGCCTTAAGGAATAACACATACTTTAAAGTATGTGTTATCCTTTAAGTCTGGTATTTAAAGTTTTTTGACATTATTATTATTATTATTATTATTATTATTATTATTATTATTATTATTATTATTATTATTATTATTATTATTATTATTATTATTATTATTATTATTATTATTATTATTATTATTATTATTATTGCTTAAGAAGTTTTTGTAAAAATCAATTCACATTATATGATTAATATTAAAATGGAAAACTATGTTTTGTTTCAGTATTATACGCATTAAAAATGGTATATTGGCAAATAATACCAGAAAAAAAATAATATATAAAAAAAAAATAAATAAAAAAAGGGAGGGGGGGGAGGCGTAAATAAAATTATGAATAAAAGTAAATTATTGCAAAGCTTAGTATAAATTTAAAGGAGACCAAACTGGTCACCAGAGGTGGCAAGTAATTTAAATTAATAAGAATTTAATAACTAAAAAACACATTTCACTTCGCGTGTCAAAACAGATGATAAATATGATGTAATATGATGAAATAAAAATAAATAAGCACGTTTTTCGTGTGATTTATTTAATACATTAATTTATATTACATACATAAAAGTTTTATTTAATCTTGCGTGCAACAATTCGAAGAAATGAAATTTCAATTTTGAAATTTACACTACTGCAAATTTTTAAACTTCTAAATATCGTACATTTTGAATTTTTACACCATCATATAGGAAAAAAGAATGTACAAAAAACAAATGTAATTTTTTTAAAAGCTATATCTCAGTTTTTTTGAGATATTAATCTTTTTGTAGTTTTTGATACCAATTTTGTAATTGTGAGTACAGAAGTACTCCATTTCATTTAAAAGTAACGGATAAAAAAGAAATAATTTTTATATCTATTTTAACGCGCGTGCAACAATTAGAGGAGAAAAAACAACAAAAAAGTGAACGGGTGATATTGAAAATAATATTTTTTATTAAAATAATTGTATTTTTTAAAGTTTTATGATTTGTTGTGTGGCAAGATATATTCAGCTGTAAGTATAAAAAATTTGAACTCTCTGGCATGTATATTTATTGTGTACGGACTCTGTGACAGACAGACAGAGGACAGAGACGAATAGGGGTTTCGTCAGATGAACGAAACCCTAAAAAATATTTTTAACAGATTAAAGGGGTATTAATCCTTAAAATAACGAAAAACTCAATTATGTTTTTTTAATTTTCTAAAAAATGTTATATATCTTTAATTTTGCGGTTATTATTGTATCTTTATTTTATATTTTTAGGATGTGCTCTCTAAATCGTACTCAGCTGTTTTTATTTATCTATTTATTTATTTATTTATTATTAATTTTCTTTTTCAAAAATCAAAATTATTTTAATTTATAGGTGCATAGAATTTCTATAAATTGCTATTTAAACTCTCAGGAATTTCTATTTAAACTCTCAGCCATTCAAAAACAAAATATCAATAAAAGAAAAGCATTTTAAAATACTCGTGTCAAAGTAAACATTTATGTTAAAAAAAACTGTATCCTTATATACTTTGTTTTATTGTGAAAAAAAAAGTTGGTTGTTAAAAAAAACTGTATCCTTATATACTTTGTTTTATTGTGAAAAAAAATAATGATTGGAAAAACACACTTTATTAACAAGTATGAGTAGCTCAAATGCTTTCTAAAGTTATCGAATCTAAATGCGTCGTCAGTATCAAAAAATAAATACCTTAAAATGTCAAACGATATTAATAATCATTTATTAAATATAAATAAATAAATAAATAAAATGAAAAATAAACAAAAAATTATGTTGTACTGTAAACTCGATGTTATCTTTTGTAAACAATTTATACTGTAATAATTATATAAACAAATCTAAAATAATAACAGTAATAAATGAATAAAAAATGGCAAGTCTTTTTTTTATTATTATTATGACATATTACAGTATTATTCTGTTTTTTGTTGCATATTCTTAAGATTATGGGAAAAACGCAGCTAATTACACAAAAATTTAAAATAAGATATACTATTCCTAATTGTTTTAATCTTTTTGAGGTTGGAAAGAAAAGAGAAAAAAGTATTTATGTGACGGTTATAACAATATAAACACAACAAGACATTTCAAAATATATCTTGATTTACTGTGCACTTCTGCAGGTTAATAGCAAAAATTTAAGGTGTACCTTGTAACGATAGCAGTTTATACTGATTTAGTGCAAAACCTGGACCCGGCTCCTTTACAGGAATTTCACTCGAATAAGAATTACGACCGCCCCCTTACATAAATCCTCTCAACAAGCTGCTTTAGATCAAAATAAAATGTTCGTCTGTTTTGATGAAAATAAAGGAGGGGCTCCTCACTCGGAAAAGATAATCCGAATTAATAAACTGATTTACCGCTGGCCTATCAGGATGGTGAATATTATATACGAAGCCTAATCTATTTTCAGTGGCGTTGGCATTAGAGAGAATTTCATGAATATACAGTATGGATTTTTATAAGCATAGCAAAATATTTACTTTGAAAAAGCGTTCGTATCATTTTATTGATTAAATAATTTTGATAAATAAATAAAATTAAAATCATATTTAAATTTCCTTAAAGCTATTCCAAAGGCGCAAATTTATTACATAAATACTGTTTCTTTGTTCGAATTTGTTCAGTTTTGTTCGAAAACGTATGAAACAGGCAAGTGTTGCCAAAAATTCTGTAATGAAAAGACGTTTTTCTCATTTTTTTTTTTTTTTTTTTTTTTTTTTTTTGTAATCCCAATATGTCTTTAAAAACAATATTGTCAAATTTGGCGCTTTTAACTGAACTTTCAGCCGAAAGCACAAAATCCAGTCAACGGAGGAAAAAAATGGCGCGTCACGTGATCAGAATCGGTTATAACTCGATAGGTAATATATATATATATCTATATATATATCTATATCTATATCTATATATATATATATATATATATATATATATATATATATATATATATAAGAAAAATTATTTCGATTCCGAATCGTTTTCATATCTAGACATATCAAAATACATCTTGATTTACTGTGCATTTCTGCTGGTTAATAGTAAAAATTTAAGATATACCTTGTAACGATAACAGCTTATACTGATTTAGTGCAAAAACTGGACCCGACTCCTTTACACGAATTTCACCCGAATAAGAATTATTTTCATCCTCTCACATAAGTCTTCTCAACAAGCTGCCTTACATCAACATAAACTGTTCATCTATTTTAATGAAAGTATAGGAGGGGCCGCTCACTCGAAGATAATCCGAATTAATAAACTGATAATACCGCTGGCCTATCAGGATGGTGAATATTATATACGAGGCCTAAACAACTTCAGTGGTGTCGACATTAGAGACGGAATTTCATGAATATGCAGTATGAATTTTTATAAGCGTAGCAAAATATTTACTTTGTGAGAACTTTCCTGTCATTTTATTGATTAAAAAATATTGATAAATATCTATTTCAGTAAAATTAAAATCATATTTAAATTTCTTTCAAGTTTTTCCAAGGGGGCAACCTTGTAACATAAGCTTTAATTTATTTTTGTTAGGAAAATGCATGAAACTATCAGATGTTGTAGTTAAGAAACTATCTACTCGCTCACATTTTTCTGTTTCTTTATATTATTTTTATTCATTTATTTATTTTTCAAATGCAATAGATCTTTCAGAATAAGCCGTCAAAATTGGCGTTTTGAAATGCAATTCTCAATGGAAATAGAAAAAGAAGTCTTATAAAGAAAGTAAAACTCGTGATCACGTAAACGAAATTTCTTATAATTCAATAGGTAATTTATTTGTCATAAAATGGAAAACAAAGTTTGATTCAAAATCTCTTACCTAGTCAGGCCTTCCAATTTTATGCCTTTCTGTTAAAAAACGAATTTATAAATGTGACAAAAATTTTTGTGCTTGTTGAGCAGAGCGTTTGAGAACAAATATCTTGTAACGATAGCAATATTAAATTGACTTAGAAAAATATCATATCCTCTTTTTCGCATGAATTTTAGCCAAATAAGAATTATTACCGTCCGCTTTACATAAATCCTCTTGACAAGCTGCCTTAGATCAACATAAAATGTTCATCTATTTTGATGAAAGTAAAGGAGGGGCTCCTCACTCGGAGCAGATAATCCGAATTAATAAACTGATAATACCGCTGGTCTATCAGGATGGTGAATATTATATACGAGGCCTAATCTATTTCAGCAGCGTCGACATTCGAGAGAAAATTTGCATGAATATACGGTATGAATTTTTATAAGCGCAGCAAAATATTTACTTTGAGAGAGCGTTTAAAACCTTTTATTTATTAAAGAATATATTGATAAATATCTGTTTTACTAAAATTAAAATCACATTTAAATTTCCTTAAAAAAGAAGATGCATGATGAAAAATATTTAAAAACAATAAGGAATATATTGGGATACATCTACTTACTTAGATATCCAATAGCACAATTTACTTATTCAATTACGAAAGCATATTTTAAGGCATAAGTGAGTGATCGTATTTGATTCATATTCTGAGGAATTGAAATTTTCCTGTAGAAGTAAAATTTCTCATTTTTTCACAAAATGACATTTGAGTGAGAGGTACCTTGAATCGATATTCAAAATGCAACAATAGTTGAATGTTGGTTGTCGGCTAGCAATTGCCTTTTAACACTAAAACCACGGTGACGGGTCATTTTGACCTGTAGCAACTGAATAGACGTCTATTTCAACCAGAAAACTATTTCAAAAGTTTTAAATATATTCTGCAAAAAAAGGAACACAAATAAATAGGTTAAATAGTTTTAAATAAAAATTATGATGCGAAATATTTTCATAAAACTTGAGTAAAATTTCCCGCGGTTTTAGTGTTAATAAATGAAGTTTTTTGGTAAATAAGGGAACAAATAATTGTATGCATATGTCAGAAATATTAGCATGTTGTTTTATATGGGATTCATTTTTTTAAACAATCTTAAGATAACCTTGTATAACAACAGCAATATTAGACTGACTTAGAAAAATACCTTATCCTGTTTTTTTAAGTGAATTTTACCCAAGTAAGAATTACTGCCCTTACATAAATCTTTTCAACAAACAGCCTTACATCAATCTAAAATGTTCAACTATTTTGATGAAAGTAAAGGACGGGTTCCTCACTCGGAGACGATAATCCGACTTAATAAACTGACCTACCGCTCACCTATCAGGATGGTGAATATTATATACGAAGCCTAATCAGCAGCGTCGATATTAGAGACAGAATTTTATGAATATACAGTATAGATTTTTATAAGCATACCAAAATATTTACTTTGAGAGAGTATTTATATTATTTTATTCATTAAAAAATATTGATAAATACCTATTTTAGTAAAACTAAAATCATATTTGAATTTCCTTAAAAATAATATGCACGGTGAAAAGTATTTAAGAACCAATAAAGAATATATTGGACTATATCTACTTACTTTGACATTCAATAGGGCAATTTACTAATTCATTTACGAAAGCGTATTTTAAGGCATAAGAGTGAACGTGTTTGATTTATATTCTGAGAAATTGAAATTTTTTATGCAGAAGTAAAATTTCTGAATTTTTAAAAAAATGACGTTTGACTGAATGGTACCTTGAACCGATTTTCAAAATTCAACAATAGTTGAATGCTGGTTGTCGGCTAGCAATTGCCTGTTTGTGAAAAAACGAAATAAATTTTCTGGTACAACTAATATAATTAAATAAAGAGAGATGTCAGATAAATAGGATTGCATATGCGAGAAATATTGGCATATTATTATGTATGGAATCTATTTTCTGCTTAAACAATCGTAAGATAACCTTGTAAAGACAGCAATATTACAATGACTTAGAAAAATATCGTATCCTATTTTTTATATAGATTTTACCCAAATAAAAAATTTCTACCATTCTCTTACATAAATCCTCTAAACAAGCTGCCTTATATCAACATAAAATGTTCATCTATTATGATGAAGGGAAAGGAGGGGCTTCTAACGCGAAGAAGATAATCCGTATTAATAAACTGATCTATCGCCGGCCTATTATAATGCTGAATATTGTATACGAGGCCTAATCTATTCAATAAGTTGACATTAGAAACAGAATTTCATGAATGCACAGTATACATTTTTATAAAAGTAGCAAAATATTTACTTTTAGAGAGCTTTCGTATCAATCAAAGATATTGACAAATATCTATTTTAGTAAAATTAAAATCATATTTACATTTCGCTGAAAAGACGATGAACGAAAAACCTTTACTTATATATGTTATATTATACTTATATTATACTTATATATGTTATATTACTTATATATATATATCACATTTACTAAAATATGAACTAACAAAGAATATATTGGACAACAGGTGTATATTTAGATACCCAAATCAATTTACTTATAAATTGAAGAAAGCATATTTTAAGGTATAAGATTTGTACGTGTTCTGAAAAATCAAAATTTTCAAGAAAACTAAAGATTCAGAAATTTTCAGAAAAAGATGTCGAGGTGGTACCTTGAGAAAATTTTCAAGATCCAAAAATAGCTGAATGTTGGTTGACGGCTAATAATTGCCAATAGCTATAACCCAAGACCTATCGAACTTGTACAAAAGCTGAAAATACTATCCCAGTCTCAAGCATTTATAATTAAATAAATGAGGTTTTCAGAAAAATAGGAAATGAGAAAATTTTCTGCATATGCCAGAAATTATTAGCACGTTTTTTAAAATGGGATTTATTTTCTTCTCAGACAACCTTAAAATACACCTTTTAACAAATGCAATGTTACGTTGATTTAGAAAAATACCTTATCCACCTTTTTTACCTGAATTTTATTCAAATAAGAATTACTATGATTTCCTTATGTAAATCCTTTCAACAAGCCGCCTTACATCAGCATAAAATGTTCATCTATTTTGCTGAAAGGAAAGGACGGGCTCATCACTCGGGAGAAGATAGTCCGAATTAATAAACTGATTTATCTCCGGTCTATAAGAATGTTGAATATTATATACGAGGCCAAATCTATTCAATAAGTTGATATTAGAAACAGAATTTCATGAATGTACAGTATAAATTTTTATAAGCGTAGCAAAATATTTACTTTGAGAGAACTTTCATATCAATTAAGGGTATTGACAAATATATATTTTAGTAAAATTAGAATCATATTTAAATCTCGCAACAAAGATGATGCACGAAAAACGTTTACTTGTGAAACAACAAATAATGTATTGGACCACATGTGTATATTTAGATATCCAAAGCAATTTATTTACATTGACGAAAGCATATTTTAAGACATAAGATTTGTACGTATTCTGAGGAATCAAAAATTTTCAAGAATACTAAAGTTTCAGAAATTTTCAGAAAATGACGTCAAAGTGGCAACTTGAGCCAATTTTCAAAGTGCAAAAATAGCTGAATGTTGGCTATCGGCTAATAATCGCCTATATTTAAAAACCAGCATCTATCGAACATATAGAAAAACTGAAAATATTTTCCCTATCTTACATGTAATTAAATAAAGGAAATTTTTTAGGTAAGTAGGTAATGAAATAAATTTCTGAATATGTAGCATATTTTTGAATTTCTGAATATATATTAGCATGTTGATTTATATGGGATTTATTTTCTTCTTAAACATTCTTAAAATATACCTTGAAACGACAGCAATATTATGTTGATTTAGAAAAAATACCTTATCCTCCTTTTTTACCTGAATTTTATATAAATAAGAATTACTACAATTTCCTTACATAAATCCTCTCAAAATGCCGCCTTACATCAACATAAAATGTTCATATAGTTTGTTGAAAGGAAAGGAGGGGTTCATCACTCGGAGAAGATAGTCCGAATCAATAAACTGATTTTCCTTCTGTCTATAAGAGTGTTGAATATTATATACGAGGCCAAATCTATTCAGTACCATCGACATTAACGAGAGAATTTCGTGAATATACAGTGTAAAATATAATGCACACATTACACAAATTATTCCATAGGCACTGATTATATTAAAAAACACTTTATTAAAAAGAATAACACTCACTAGTAGTAGGAAAACAACAGTACGGGCTCAGCCGGCGGCACTGCGGCACCGTGCCGCCGCCGCACCACGCAGCAACCGTCCCTCCGCATCCCTCCGCGCCCCGCCGCACCACCGTGCCACCGCCGCCCTCCTCGCGCCCCACCGCCACCACCGTGCCACCGCCGCCCTCCTGGTCCCTCCTGAGGTACCCACCGTGCATCCCCCTCGACGAACGCCCCCTAGTGGAAAAAAGGAACATTCTATTATAGCAGGATAGGTGAACAACCTTCCCTAATTAAAAATATTATCAATCACATCTCAACTCGGAATCATACTATAAGATGAAGATTAAATTTATATTTGAATTTTGAACAACCATAATTTTAATGAGTATTATTAATTAAGCGAAACACCGGAAAAATATCAGTTTTTAACCATTTTATTTAGATTTCTTCAACTACAAGATGAGATTATCAATTTAACTCAAGAAAGTTAAACATATATTTGAATTTTGCTTCATAGACATCTTAATGAGTAGTATTAATTAAGTAAAAACAATAGAAAATATCCAGTTTTATAGAAAAAGACTGATTTCTTACGATTTTTATCAACTATATGATCAATGTAACGACTTAAAAGTTGAAAGTTAAACATGTATCCTAGTTTTTCAACAGCTATAGCCTTAATGAGTATCGTTAATTAAGTAAAAAAACAATGGAAAATATCAAGTTTTATGGAAAAAGACTGCTCTCTTACGATTTTTATCAACTTAAGAGAGAAAACTTAAACATACATTTCAGTTTTTCAACAGCTATAACCTTAATGAGCATTCATAATTAAGTAAAAAACAATGGAAAATATCAAGTTTTATGGAAAAAGACTGCTCTCTTACGATTTTTATCAACTTAAGAGAGAAAACTTAAACATACATTTCAGTTTTTCAACAGCTATAACCTTAATGAGCATTCATAATTAAGTAAAAAACAATGGAAAATATCGATTTTTATAGAAAAAGACTGATTTCTTACGATTTTTATCAACTTACAAGTTGAAAGTTAAACATGCATTCTAGTTTTTCAACAGCTATAATCTTAATGAGTATCGTTAATTAAGTAAAAAACAATGGAAAATATCAAGTTTTATAGAAAAAGACTGATTTCTTACGATTTTTTCAACTCAAACTTCAGACTATCAATTTGGTAGAAAGAAATTTAAGCATGCATTCGAGTTTTGGACAACCATTTCCTTCATGAACATTATTAATTAAGCAAAACAACAGAAAATATTAAATTTTTAACTGATTTCTTCATATTTATTTATTTATTTTTATATATATATATAAAATCAGAATACACAACTTAAAATAGAAATTTAAACATATTTTTTAATTTTTGAACAGTCGTTACCTCAAAGAATTTCAATAATTGAACAATTAACAAAGGAAACTAATGATTTTTTAACGAAAAAAGACGAATTAAACGAATTTGGTTAACTTTTACTCTAAATGGAAATTTCATCATACTTTTATATACTAACTAAGTAGAATTTTAATGCATAAACGAACACATTTCAGTAAATATTCAACGCACACGCAAATATGAAAACAACACCTGCTTCTTGTGACGTCATATTGAAACCGAAACTTATTCCTCCGAAGTCCCTCACCATACCTTTTCACCCCCATCTCCCCCAATTTTTTACCTTAGGTAGGGAAATGGACAATGCAATGACCTCTCATTCTTGTATATTTAGAAGTCTGGGAGAAAAAAAGAGACATTTTATACACTCCAATTTCATAACAGTTACCGCAATATCCCAAAATTTGAATTTTGGAAGACATAATCAGTATAATTAATTAAACAAAATAATAAAAATATTATTTTTTAAGGGGAAAAGGTGAATTTAAGCGAATTTGATTAGTTTTACAATAGTCTTTTGAACAACAACTTGGAAATATAGATTTCTAACAGAAGAATTAAACGTATATTTTAATTTTAACAACAAAAACTTAACAAGTATCACTAATTCAACAAAAATAAATATCAATTTTAAAGAAAAGACGAATTTGAATAATTTTACACTAGTATTTTCAAAAGCAACATAGAAATATCAATACTTATTCACATATTTCACTTATTCACTGTATTCAGTACTATATTTAATAAATATGGATACAATTTAAGAATTTTCTAATCTATAATTAAATATTAGCTGTATATTTAATGTTACCCATGTTTTCAACATTAGTTCATAATCGTGAATTTTGTATTTTAAATACCATGTATTCAGGTTCAGATTATTTTCACTTGAAATCATACAGAATTTTTTAACAGAGTTTGTTTTTGAAATCATTGAAACAACTGTATTTAATATTTTTAACACCAATTTTCTAAGATTTTCTAACATTTTCCGATTATACATTCTTCAGAAGTACATTTCTAAATGTTACAATCACTTTACATATCGAAAAGATATCATTGAAGCAACTGTATTTAATATTTTTAATACCAATTTTCTAAGATTTTTTAACATTTTCCGGTTATACATTCCTCAAAAGTTATTATTACGTATTCTAAACAACAGAAAATATTAATTTTAAGAATAAAAAGACGAATTTAAAAAAATTTTATTAGTTTTACACTATTTTTTCTCACCTCCAACACGGATATATCAATTTTAACAGAAGAATTAAACGTATAGTTTAGTTTTTAACAACAAAAATGTAATAAGTATCATTAATTAAACAAAAATAAATATCAATTTTCAAGAAAAGACAATTTTTTACATAAATTTTCAACTTTGAAATACATTTGCTTACATATATTGTTACAGTATATTACTAAACTTAAACTTTTTAAAAAGTTTGAATGTCTTTACAAAGGTTCATACTTATATTTTTCACATCTTGACTGCATTCGAAATCTTACAACAAAAGTATACTTTTATTATTATTATTATTATTATTCTAGAAAACCTAAAAAATCGTTTCTTGCTGCTTTAGACACTTGACATATTAAAACTACTCTACCCATATAATTAATCAAATTAGGACATGATTCATCTTACACTTCAAAATTTCTGAATTTTTACAATACTTATTTTCATCAAACTTTATTCTTGATCCTATATATTTTAATAGCACAGAATTTTAACATCTGTTTTTATCTACTTATCAAAAAATTATTAAAACACCCAACAACATTTTCCAAATATGAATATTATCTTTACAATTTAATAATGCAAAACATACACGAATACAAAGTTTAATTTTTACAAACATTTCATATTTCAAATCAAACTATTCGAAATTTTCACAACATAAGAGCAAACATTAGACGAACTTTTTAACATTAATATTGCTTACATCTTTTCATCATAACTTTTAACTATGATAATTAGCCATTTTTAGGTTGATTGTCGAAAAACTGTAACTGAAATTACATAAACTTAATGTAAAAAACCATGTTCTCACACAATTTCTTGAAATTCAACAAAGAATTGACTATTACTCCAATACTTATCTACTTCAATCTCGACTCTCGATAGTATATAGATATTGCATCATTACATACTTACAACTCTTTTCAAACGTTTATCAGAAAATCAAGTCAATCAAAGTCTAGTAGTTATTACATACCTGTTCCTCAGAAATATTACTATCATATGAAACAGTAAAGAAAATTAATAGATATTTAATATTTAATAACTTCATACGTGAAATTACTGCTGAATAAGAATACTAATAATCAAAAAAATCAACTGTTGGACAAAAAAATAGTACAGATTACCGAAAATTCAAATCATTTTTTCTACAAAAATTACAAAAATTAACAAATGAATGACAAGTTAGAGAAAAAAAAAAAAAAAAAAAAAAAAAAAAAAAAAAATGAACATATTTACAAATTTATTAAAATCACACCTTTTTCTGGATTACAAACCACAATTTCTTGAAAAATTTAACACCGAATTTGTAAGATTTTAATCCTAGTATTACATACACTCAATAAATATTCAAAATTAACAAAAAATAATTTTTTAGTCTCATTAATAAGCAGAAATTCTATATTAAAAGAATATTTTCATAGTAGTACTTATAAAAATGAGAGTTTACAAACTGATTTTCATAATTTTATCACATTTAAACTTAATATTTTACATAAAACATTATTTAATCAAATTTTATGCTTTCTAATTCAGTAAAATTCAATACTTTTTTAGTTTTTAAACCAATACCACAATATTTATTTACATCAAACTTGATTCTTCACCTTTTATATTTCCACATTACACACGTGAGATAAATACTAACTTGGATCAGGAGTTGAAGTCAATTGATTCCATTCGATTTTCATCATGTACGCATTGCTCCTACACGAAATTTCTTACTGCTATAATCATCTAATGTATTAAAACTAATCTACTCATATTTTTAATCAATTCATCAGATGTTTCATCTCGCACTTCTGAATTATCGTGCATCAAGTTGCTTAAAATATAAATACTATCTTTATAGTTTTAATGATATATAGTATACATGGTTTATCTTGAGTTAGCACTTCCATAGTATTAATCAAATTATATGTTTCATCTTGCACTTGATCTTAATGTTTTCATCTTGCATCTGAATTATCGTCCATCGAGTTTTTTAAATAATAATATATTTATAGTTTTTGATTATACATAGCATGTACAAATACAATCTTTAATTTTAACATTTCATATTTCAAATAACCTATTTCCGAAACCAAGCTATGTGAATTTTACCACAATGCTTATTATCATAGAATAATTTGTGTTTCACACTTTTCTAAAAATTATCAGATATGTACCCCTCAGAGAAATTACTATCATATGAATAAATGAAGAAAATTTAATTTATATTAAATGTACACGAAATTGATTGCAATATACATGTATTTAATAAAAATAAATAGGCGATTATTTATACATTAAACCTTTACTAAATATATATTTCTTTCATTATACAGATGTTTCAACAAGATGAATCAAAACAGCAGCAAACTTCAGAAATTAATGACCCGAATGATTCATCCCTAGCACATGTAGCGTTAACGAATAACACATATGTGAGTACTTATATGAGAAATACTAGAATTCGTATATGAAACGTAATTAGAGTAAATACAAAATGATTTGTCTTACTACCTACACTTTAACAAGTGCTTTTTACCTATATTATTGAAGAGAATCCTAACTGTGTCCATTTATTTCTACTACAGATGTGCTCTATTTGCTACAAACACTTCTTAAGTAAATGGAATTTAACAGAACATACAAAAATCTATACAGGTGAAAAACCTTACACTTGGAAAGATTACCATAAATGCTGTTTTCAAGGAGACGTGAATCAAAAATACACACATCATCATATAAAGCATCGTCAGATATATGTAAACTTAGCGAAGATATTCAAAAATTAGTCAGACTTTTGAAGAATTTAGAAATAAAGGAAGATATTTAGGCTATTTATCCATCATATTTTCACAACATTTACCACAATATCTCAAACTTAAAATTTGGAAGACATACACACTGCTGAAAAGTAATTTTGTGATTCTTCTAACCAGTATGAATGTATAGATGTTATTTTGCAGTGTATTCTTTAAATGCTCACATTAAATATTCTTTTATATGCATATATCGTTGTGTTTATTTTTCTAATACCTATTACATTAATGAAATACATAACATTTTAAGTGAAATAACACTCTCACAACTTAAAAAATGCATAAGAACATACAAAAATAAACAGATGTATGAAAAAATATGCAAGTTTACAAAATATTTTCATTGTTTTCTAGAAATATTAACAAAAAATATTTACAATATGAAAAAATTGTAAAAGTGAAAAGAAAAAACATAAATGTAAAAACAAAAACCACAAAGTGAAAAACTCATAACAAAGTTTTTGAAAAAAATATTTACAACAAAATTTTTTTTACAAAAACCAAAACTTCCAAAAATATTTTTTTCAAAAAATGCAATGGTTTCGCCATTGCATACTGCATTAAAACCAACGAAATTTTTGAAGCTTTTTTCATAACTTTTTTTGAAATTTTTGCAACATTTTTTTTGCAATTTTTTTACACTTTTTTTAACAAAAATTTTTCATTTTTTTAACGTTGTGATTTTCTTTTTTTTTACTTTTGTAAAAACTTATTTTGAAAAAAAATTTTTTTGTAAAAAATGTTTTTGAAAAATTGTTGTATGAAAAATTGATGTATTTATCTCACGTGTGTAATGTGGAAATATAAAAGGTGAAGAATCAAGTTTGATGTAAATAAATATTGTGGTATTGGTTTAAAAACTAAAAAAGTATTGAATTTTACTGAATTAGAAAGCATAAAATTTAATTAAATAATGTTTTATGTAAAATATTAAGTTTAAATGTGATAAAATTATGAAAATCAGTTTGTAAACTCTCATTTTTATAAGTACTACTATGAAAATATTCTTTTAATATAGAATTTCTGCTTATTAATGAGACTAAAAAATTATTTTTTGTTAATTTTGAATATTTATTGAGTGTATGTAATACTAGGATTAAAATCTTACAAATTCGGTGTTAAATTTTTCAAGAAATTGTGGTTTGTAATCCAGAAAAAGGTGTGATTTTAATAAATTTGTAAATATGTTCATTTTTTTTTTTTTTTTTTTTTTTTTTTTTTTTTTTTCTCTAACTTGTCATTCATTTGTTAATTTTTGTAATTTTTGTAGAAAAAATGATTTGAATTTTCGGTAATCTGTACTATTTTTTTGTCCAACAGTTGATTTTTTTGATTATTAGTATTCTTATTCAGCAGTAATTTCACGTATGAAGTTATTAAATATTAAATATCTATTAATTTTCTTTACTGTTTCATATGATAGTAATATTTCTGAGGAACAGGTATGTAATAACTACTAGACTTTGATTGACTTGATTTTCTGATAAACGTTTGAAAAGAGTTGTAAGTATGTAATGATGCAATATCTATATACTATCGAGAGTCGAGATTGAAGTAGATAAGTATTGGAGTAATAGTCAATTCTTTGTTGAATTTCAAGAAATTGTGTGAGAACATGGTTTTTTACATTAAGTTTATGTAATTTCAGTTACAGTTTTTCGACAATCAACCTAAAAATGGCTAATTATCATAGTTAAAAGTTATGATGAAAAGATGTAAGCAATATTAATGTTAAAAAGTTCGTCTAATGTTTGCTCTTATGTTGTGAAAATTTCGAATAGTTTGATTTGAAATATGAAATGTTTGTAAAAATTAAACTTTGTATTCGTGTATGTTTTGCATTATTAAATTGTAAAGATAATATTCATATTTGGAAAATGTTGTTGGGTGTTTTAATAATTTTTTGATAAGTAGATAAAAACAGATGTTAAAATTCTGTGCTATTAAAATATATAGGATCAAGAATAAAGTTTGATGAAAATAAGTATTGTAAAAATTCAGAAATTTTGAAGTGTAAGATGAATCATGTCCTAATTTGATTAATTATATGGGTAGAGTAGTTTTAATATGTCAAGTGTCTAAAGCAGCAAGAAACGATTTTTTAGGTTTTCTAGAATAATAATAATAATAATAATAAAAGTATACTTTTGTTGTAAGATTTCGAATGCAGTCAAGATGTGAAAAATATAAGTATGAACCTTTGTAAAGACATTCAAACTTTTTAAAAAGTTTAAGTTTAGTAATATACTGTAACAATATATGTAAGCAAATGTATTTCAAAGTTGAAAATTTATGTAAAAAATTGTCTTTTCTTGAAAACTGATATTTATTTTTGTTTAATTAATGATACTTATTACATTTTTGTTGTTAAAAACTAAACTATACGTTTAATTCTTCTGTTAAAATTGATATATCCGTGTTGGAGGTGAGAAAAAATAGTGTAAAACTAATAAAATTTTTTTAAATTCGTCTTTTTATTCTTAAAATTAATATTTTCTGTTGTTTAGAATACGTAATAATAACTTTTGAGGAATGTATAACCGGAAAATGTTAAAAAATCTTAGAAAATTGGTATTAAAAATATTAAATACAGTTGCTTCAATGATATCTTTTCGATATGTAAAGTGATTGTAACATTTAGAAATGTACTTCTGAAGAATGTATAATCGGAAAATGTTAGAAAATCTTAGAAAATTGGTGTTAAAAATATTAAATACAGTTGTTTCAATGATTTCAAAAACAAACTCTGTTAAAAAATTCTGTATGATTTCAAGTGAAAATAATCTGAACCTGAATACATGGTATTTAAAATACAAAATTCACGATTATGAACTAATGTTGAAAACATGGGTAACATTAAATATACAGCTAATATTTAATTATAGATTAGAAAATTCTTAAATTGTATCCATATTTATTAAATATAGTACTGAATACAGTGAATAAGTGAAATATGTGAATAAGTATTGATATTTCTATGTTGCTTTTGAAAATACTAGTGTAAAATTATTCAAATTCGTCTTTTCTTTAAAATTGATATTTATTTTTGTTGAATTAGTGATACTTGTTAAGTTTTTGTTGTTAAAATTAAAATATACGTTTAATTCTTCTGTTAGAAATCTATATTTCCAAGTTGTTGTTCAAAAGACTATTGTAAAACTAATCAAATTCGCTTAAATTCACCTTTTCCCCTTAAAAAATAATATTTTTATTATTTTGTTTAATTAATTATACTGATTATGTCTTCCAAAATTCAAATTTTGGGATATTGCGGTAACTGTTATGAAATTGGAGTGTATAAAATGTCTCTTTTTTTCTCCCAGACTTCTAAATATACAAGAATGAGAGGTCATTGCATTGTCCATTTCCCTACCTAAGGTAAAAAATTGGGGGAGATGGGGGTGAAAAGGTATGGTGAGGGACTTCGGAGGAATAAGTTTCGGTTTCAATATGACGTCACAAGAAGCAGGTGTTGTTTTCATATTTGCGTGTGCGTTGAATATTTACTGAAATGTGTTCGTTTATGCATTAAAATTCTACTTAGTTAGTATATAAAAGTATGATGAAATTTCCATTTAGAGTAAAAGTTAACCAAATTCGTTTAATTCGTCTTTTTTCGTTAAAAAATCATTAGTTTCCTTTGTTAATTGTTCAATTATTGAAATTCTTTGAGGTAACGACTGTTCAAAAATTAAAAAATATGTTTAAATTTCTATTTTAAGTTGTGTATTCTGATTTTATATATATATATAAAAATAAATAAATAAATATGAAGAAATCAGTTAAAAATTTAATATTTTCTGTTGTTTTGCTTAATTAATAATGTTCATGAAGGAAATGGTTGTCCAAAACTCGAATGCATGCTTAAATTTCTTTCTACCAAATTGATAGTCTGAAGTTTGAGTTGAAAAAATCGTAAGAAATCAGTCTTTTTCTATAAAACTTGATATTTTCCATTGTTTTTTACTTAATTAACGATACTCATTAAGATTATAGCTGTTGAAAAACTAGAATGCATGTTTAACTTTCAACTTGTAAGTTGATAAAAATCGTAAGAAATCAGTCTTTTTCTATAAAAATCGATATTTTCCATTGTTTTTTACTTAATTATGAATGCTCATTAAGGTTATAGCTGTTGAAAAACTGAAATGTATGTTTAAGTTTTCTCTCTTAAGTTGATAAAAATCGTAAGAGAGCAGTCTTTTTCCATAAAACTTGATATTTTCCATTGTTTTTTACTTAATTATGAATGCTCATTAAGGTTATAGCTGTTGAAAAACTGAAATGTATGTTTAAGTTTTCTCTCTTAAGTTGATAAAAATCGTAAGAGAGCAGTCTTTTTCCATAAAACTTGATATTTTCCATTGTTTTTTTACTTAATTAACGATACTCATTAAGGCTATAGCTGTTGAAAAACTAGGATACATGTTTAACTTTCAACTTTTAAGTCGTTACATTGATCATATAGTTGATAAAAATCGTAAGAAATCAGTCTTTTTCTATAAAACTGGATATTTTCTATTGTTTTTACTTAATTAATACTACTCATTAAGATGTCTATGAAGCAAAATTCAAATATATGTTTAACTTTCTTGAGTTAAATTGATAATCTCATCTTGTAGTTGAAGAAATCTAAATAAAATGGTTAAAAACTGATATTTTTCCGGTGTTTCGCTTAATTAATAATACTCATTAAAATTATGGTTGTTCAAAATTCAAATATAAATTTAATCTTCATCTTATAGTATGATTCCGAGTTGAGATGTGATTGATAATATTTTTAATTAGGGAAGGTTGTTCACCTATCCTGCTATAATAGAATGTTCCTTTTTTCCACTAGGGGGCGTTCGTGGAGGGGGATGCACGGTGGGTACCTCAGGAGGGACCAGGAGGGCGGCGGTGGCACGGTGGTGGCGGTGGGGCGCGAGGAGGGCGGCGGTGGCACGGTGGTGCGGCGGGGCGCGGAGGGATGCGGAGGGACGGTTGCTGCGTGGTGCGGCGGCGGCACGGTGCCGCAGTGCCGCCGGCTGAGCCCGTACTGTTGTTTTCCTACTACTCTCACTCGCAGCTCACTGCTGCATTATCGTCTGCACATTTCTCAAACACAACTTTAGAATAATAATATAAAAAACACTTCACTTCTCTTCACTTTCTGGACACTGAGATTTTAATTATAGGTAGCACGGTATCGTCTGCCTACATGGAACATACCGGCCCCCATTGACATGTTTCACATTCAATAATAACTCTTTTTTTACTAAGTACACTAATTACACAAATAAATACAAAAGGTCACTATATGTTTACTCAAATATAAAAATTGAAAGAAAAAATAATATAACACAAACACACACATATATATATTTTTTTCTTTTATCCTTTTTTTTAAAGTACTATGGTTTTCAGGCATAGGAAAATACATAATTTACTCATAATTTACTAATCGATCTTTTAAAAATTCCATTCTGAGTTTTTACCTGAACTACGCGAAATTTGTCATCATTACCGTAATATACTTCAATAATTCTGCCTAATAGCCACTTATTGTTTGGTGTATTTTCCTCTGCTAACAACATTAGATTTCCTATTTTTACATTATCCTTTTCAATTCTCCACTTACCAAATCTTACAATTAATTTCAATTATTGATTAAATTAAATAGAACTTTAAATTTAAATTTAATTTTTTAACAATTGATAAATAAACTTTTTAGTCTTTGCTTTAAATATCATTTAAACTTTAGTGCTAAACAGAAATATTAGAAAGGAGATAAAAGTAATAAGAACTGCTAGTATCCTACTAATGTTAAATCCTATCAAAACCCCCCTCTTAACACTTTTATCTAAAAAGGAGAGGCGACTACAAGAATATTAAGGTACACCACTATAGTTTTCATCCTCTTAAGGATAGCCTAACACACTAGTGCATCCTGACGATGTCCATATTTAGAACAAAAAAGGATAACATCTTAAAAAGGACCACTATCTCAACAGCACTTAATCATCTGTACACTAACTCCAAATATATTAATAAATCTTTAAAGAAGACACAATAACCGAGAATAAACAATAAAAATTAGCCAAAGTTCCAGCACAGCCCAACACCCAAAATATTCAAACATATTTATACACAAAATAAAAACTTTTATATAATATTTACACACATCAAAAAACAACTTTTACCAGGTAGGTAGTCACTTAAAATTACTCTCATACCAACAAGATCCACTCGATCTGGCTCCTAGGTTTTAAAACATATTCAAAAATATTGATATATACTGCTTTTATATACTTTACACACATTTGAAAAAACCCTACACATATTTCAACAAGACCACAGCATGTCAATATCTTACACTTATTAAACTTTTTCAATATTGTAATATTCATTAAATAATCTTCAAAGTCCATAATAGGGAGAAATTTCAATTATCATATACATTAATAATATATCTTACACAATTAACTGTTTTAAACAATATAAAAATATTATTTTCACATATTGAATAAATATATCAAACATCTTTAATATTCAATTATAAAATTAAGAATAGTGGAACCCCATGATTAAATTCAAAGGTAACCAAATCTCATTTTTACAACATACAAACTTCTCGTTCTGGCATCAACACATGACTCCATCCTCAAAAATAATCCTATCCTTCACAGCAACAATTTCCAATAAAAACAAAATTTCAGCTACAACATCTCCTAAGAATCCAGAGAATCACAAATAAACCTCAAATAATAAACTATTGTTGCCATACTTAACATATTAGGACAGATCAACCAATGTTGACACTAAGACCATAGAAACTCCTTATTGCCGAGAAATAGTACACCAGTACAAAAACACTTTCACAAAAATTAGACTCTCCTCACAAGCCGGCTGACACTACACAGCTGACTGAATATACTATCACATGATTGTTTCTGTCACTCAGCGAGGAGCAAAGTTAACATCTGAAAGCAATCCCCCTCCACTAAACACAGAAACATTTTGCAAATTTAACATCAGTTTTCAAAACAAAAATTTTCATTCCGAAAAATCTCCATTAAATATCCAAAAATTCAGCCCAAGAATTGAAAACAAGCATTCCATGAGAGTCCATCACATACTAAACATCTCCAACTAAACCAAATTTAGCCCATAGGGTTCATTCGCTCTTACACTACAACATGGTTCCTCCAAACTATTGCTCTTATATTCACTGGAGATTGAATTTTATCTGACCAAGTCTAACACATTTAGAAAACTTGACAAGCCAGCTGAAAGATGTTCCTTTCACATTCAGGAGACAATTCTAACAACTTCAAAAAAATGCAATCCTACAGTTGAATCTAACACAAAATATTTAAATCTGTTCTATTACATTAATATAACAAAAACTTTATTAATTTATTTCCATATCTATTTCAACATTTCACAATTGCTTAAACTCAATACCAAAAAAAAAAAAAAAGATCCGCAAAAAAGATCCATCAACTCAATCAAAAAATGGATCAGATCTTCAAAGACTCCTTCATCAAAAGAGTTGAATTTTTAGCCTTACACATGATCAACTTTCAACTTTCAATTAACAAAAGTCAACTTTAAAAATTATTTCTCAAATTAGCACTGAGCAGACATGACACTAAACAACTGCAAAAAATCCTAACACTTAAAATGGTGGATCTCTTCCATGGCTCTAAAACTCTGAAACAACTCTAAAACTCTAAATCAACTCTTAAACTCTACATCAACTCTCAAACTCTAAATCAACTCTCAAACTCTAAATCATCTCTTAAACTCTAAATCAACTCTAAAACTCTAAATCATCTCTTAAACTCTAAAACAACTCTAAAACTCTAAATCAACTCTAAAACTCTAAACCAACTCTTAAACTCTAAATCAACGCTAAAACTCTAAATCAACGCTAAAACTCTAAATCAACTCTAAAACTCTAAACCATCTCTTAAACTCTAAATCAACTCTAAAACTCTAAATCATCTCTTAAACTCTAAAACAACTCTAAAACTCTAAATCAACTCTAAATCAACTCTCAAACTCTAAATCAACTCTTAAACTCTAACTCAACTCTAAAAACTCTAAATCAACTCTAAAACTCTAAATCAACTCTAAAACTCTAAATCAACTCTTAAACTTTAACTCAACTCTTAAACTCTAACAACTCTTAAACTCTAAATCAACTCAAACTCTAAATAACGCTAAAACTCTAAATCAACTCTAACACTCTAACTCAACTCTAGAACTCTAACTCAACTCTAGAACTCTAAATCAACTCTAAAACTCTAAATCAACTCTAAAACTCTAAATCAACTCAAAAACTCAAAATCAACTCTAAAACTCTAAATCAGCTCTTAAACTCTAAATCAACTCTAAAACAAACTCTCAATCAACTCTAAAACTCTCAATCAACTCTAAAACTCTCAATCAACTCTAAAACTCTCAATCAACTCTCAAACTCTAACTCAACTCTAGAACTCTAAATCAACTCTAACACTCTAAATCACTCTAAAACTCTAACTCAACTCTAAAACTAAAGAAAATCATTTCATTTTCAATAAAAAGAATTTTAAAAATTTCACTTTTACTGCAGAAGTCCTCCATCACACAAAGTACCAGAACCTGTAGTTCTGTCGAGAAAATATGCAAAAACGTCATGGCCAAGTAGATTCCCAGTTTATCAGAGCTCTTGAAGGTATGCAGGATACAGTCTGTCACAACTAAGTCCATGTTTCCTTGGAACAAAAACTTATTCATAAAGTCATTTCAAGCACTGTAGATCACAGTTCATGAACTCAAAACTCATCAGGAAAAAACTCATCAGGATGAAGTCCTCTCAGGTACCATAAGGCATCACAGCAAAAAGTCCAACTGGGAAAAGTTGTCATAGGCTATGTAGAGCACAGTTCACGAGAAACAAAGCTGAAAGGTTCTTGTGAGCATTCAGGGCAATCAAACTTTCATACTGCCCACACACTTCACTTGCTGCACCATGACATTCACGACAAAAATGCATAAATTCCAATGTTTAGGACGCAGACCATACTCAGGTCTTATCGTCGTTCTTCACACCAATAAAATAAAACCAGCACAGTCTCTCTGGAGGCGATAAACTTTTAAAAAAATCAGCACAGTTCCTCTTATCATATCCCACGAAAACAGACTGAAAACTTTATTTTCTCAATATGCAAAACGTCCACTGAATATACAAAAAGCCAACTTATTTGTGCATATCTTAATCACACAATAATTTAAGCAGTTCATTTTCAGATTTAACCAACATATGACTTCTTTAATTTTAATTGGCAAAGTCGTTTCAAAGAAAATTTTCATGAAATATGAAGAGCAGCATCTAAACTTCTGACTGCTTCCAAAAAGCATAGTTCCAAAAAAAAAAATTTCAGCAATCGGTATCAAAAAAATATTTGTCAAAATATTCATTAACTCTTAAAACAATATCTTCTTAAACACAACACTTCCATTATTTGAGCACAACACTTCACTAATTTAAGCAGAATATTATTCGCCGAATATCACAATGAAAGTTTCAGAAAACACCTTTATAGAACTCTTAACATAACATCAGCACATATTTCAAATTCGATGATTATTCATTCAAATAAATAATTATTTTCACCTCCCGGAACGTCGGACCATGTAAAATATAATGCACACATTACACAAATTATTCCATAGGCACTGATTATATTAAAAAACACTTTATTAAAAAGAATAACACTCACTCGCAGCTCACTGCTGCATTATCGTCTGCACATTTCTCAAACACAACTTTAGAATAATAATATAAAAAACACTTCACTTCTCTTCACTTTCTGGACACTGAGACTTTAATTATAGGTAGCACGGTATCGTCTGCCTACATGGAACATACAGTATGAATTTTTATAAGCATAGCAGAATATTTACTTTGAGAGAGCTCTTATTTCAATTTATTGACAAAAGAATATAGATAAGCCTCTATTTTAGCAATATTAAAATATAGGGATGCACGAAAAATATTTACTTGTGAAACGACAAGGAATATATTCGACTACATGTATGTACTTAGACATCCAAAAAAGCAAGTTATTTATATACTTTATGAAAGCAAATTTTAAGACATAAGGTTTGTGTATGTTGTTATTTAAGTTCAGATAAATTGAAAGTGATTTTATACATATATATTTTATAAAACAATTCTACCTAATAGAATTATTATATTATATTAATGCCTGTATATTATTTATAATTTTAAATGTACCTCATATATATATTAGTCAAGAACTATTTTTTATGGTAATTGAGAAAGACTGGTTTTAATTGATTTTTAAATGTTGAACTTTGGAGGATAGTAGTGACTCAAAATTAAATTGGAACTGATCGTGCATGCCTTTTATAAAAAAGAAAAACTATATATTTTTTAGATGAATATCTAGGGGTAACGTTATTTAACGAAATACTTGTTTTATAAAATAAAAATAAATCCCATTCTGTTTAAAAATGAAGAGTAAATATTTTTGTGTTTGTAGTTTTTGTATTGAGAAAACTAATGCCAGAAAGTAAAATACATAAAAAAAAAAAGGATTTTATCTTTATGTATTAAAAAAGAACGAATTTTTTAGATAATGAAGCTGCATTTACAAAACCACTTATGAGATACTGCAATTACTGGAGAGCGATCGTCGTGAAATAATCATTTATAGGATAATCTTATATTTTATTCTAATTTTAATCCTATATTACGATTAATCGAATTTATAGAAAAATTGAGAATGATATGCATCTTAGTCTCTTAGTGAGTGAATAACTGATATCTTCACTTAAATAGGAAAGTAAATAAATCCCTAAATATACCAGAAAGATTATTCTGTTGCTTTATATGGGATTTATTTTTTTTAAACAACAATAATGTGCACCATGTAGTAAAAGCCAATGTTACATTGATGCCTTATCCTTTTTTAACACGTTGACTGCCAACTACGAAATAGCTCGTAGATTGCATTCTTTTCTACGACGCTAACTACGAACTACTATCTCATACTGTATTTACTTACCATTTTTGTCCAGCCACGATTAAGCTCGCAATATATCAGTGCTAATATCGATGATAGATGGCTTATGGGAAAAGAACAAAAAAATCAATGCTGGCTAACATGAACAATTTATTAAAAAGAAAAAAAGCACTAAAAAGAATTAAATAATTCTATAAAATTCTCTAATGACAAATCGTTATCCTATAACCACACATTGACTATCATGTACCGGTATAAAATGGTTAAATTTAATATATAGAATTTAATATGCACCAAACATAGGCTTTCCAGAGAATATTGTTACACGAGATTAATTTACATATTTTTGATTTAATTTTTGAATATATACATATAAAAAGTATAGAATTACTTTTTGAAGTTGGTGCCAAACAATCATAATCGATAATGATTTCCCCATTTTATTTATGGTACTACACATAATATATCTACAATTCTTAATATATTTAAGATAGTTTGGCGCCAACTTCAAAAAGTAATTCCTTACTTTTTATATGTATATATTCAAAAATTAAATCAAAAATATGTAAATTAATCTCTTGTAGAAATATTCTCTGGAAAACCTATGTTTGGTGGATATTAAATTCTATATATTAAATTTAACCGTTTTATACCGGTACATGATAGTCAATGTGTGGTTATTGGATAACGATTTGTCATTAGAGAATTTTATAGAATTATTTAATTCTTTTTAGCGCTTTTTTTTTTTTTTTTGAGTCGGTTATACATTTTTTTGAAAAAGTTAAATTTATTTCCTACATTTTAGTTATTTATACCGTAATACATAATTATGTGTACTGACATATGATGGCTCTTTGCAACGCATTACTAATGAACGCACTTTGCTGAGTTCTGATGCATTTGCTTTACTTGTCACTGTTTGATTGTCAACTTTTTCAAAAGACACTTACAATATCGTTGTGAATCGGATTTAGGTTTTCTGAATGTGGTAACTTCTTCAGATCTGGCACGACGAAAAGCTACCGCATTCATGAAATCTTAAAGTCAACATCTAATCGTACGGACATCGGAAGTGGTTATCGAAAGATGACAATGCCTCAAGTAAAGTGTCCTTACACATAAACGCGCTACAAAGCGCTTCCATATATGAGTAAACAGCAAAATGACTCCATGTATCAATGAATAGTAAAATGCTTTTCTAGTGTAGTCAAAAGTACTCCCCCTTCAGTCAGAAAAAGCAAAGAGAAAGATTTTAACGAAAATCGCTCTGTGATTCAATAGATAAACAACAACAATCTAATTCCTATAAATCCAGTAATGGCATCGGAAATGATTCGACGAGGAATCCGAAAATCATAATCTGTACTTGGCTGCATCTATAAGAGAGTGACAGCATTCGATGCCCAAATACTTTTTCCACGGACGCTTTTGTCCCAACTAAAAATTTGAAACTCACTCCACCGCTTTTATGGAAAACGATTATTTCAGCCTATCATGGAGCATTCCCATGGGTCAAAAGACAAATATTTTATAAAAGCGGGGGAGTGACGATGCAGTAAAAGGGTAAAATTTTTTACACTGTATGTATGAGATCAAGGCAACACTAGATACCGGGCTTGCTCATTCCTTTCATGACGTCACAAAAGGTGGCTGAATGACGTCCAGCAATTGGTACAAAACGGTGGGTGCGTCACTTTGAGCCTGTTTTTACCAATTACAGATAGCAACCAGCCACCTTTTGTGACGTCGCGATAATGAATGAGCAAGCCCAGTATCTAGTGTAGCCCTGATGAGATATTCCATAAAAGGGATGGAGTGACGATGCAGCAAAAGTTAAATTTTTAACAATGTATCGCAATGCTAGGCATTTTCTATTATAAAATTTTATGATGATTTCCTGGTAGAATTCGATTGTACGCCGAATGATCCTTTATTTCTACACAGACATAAATACATAATCCATATTATTTTACAAATTCGTGGACATACAAGGACAAGATAGCACAAGGAAATATTACGACACAAGAAAAGTACTACCGGGAGCTACACATAAAGAGTGCGTGCAACGGAGCCAGTGGGATTCGATCCCACAATCTCCTACGCTCTCAAGAGATTAGCAGCGTGGTGTCTTAACCACTCGGCCACAAAGATCCCCTTGATGACTCATTTTTGTCCAGAATCTTTTCAATCAATCGTATACTGTGCTCCATGTGTCGTCATATTCACATCAAGGAATCCTACATGAACAAAATCTGAAATCATTCTGGTGTCTAATCCGGTAACCAAATCTGAATCTAAAGATAATTTTGCTACACATATCTATGAGCTTTATTTTGCATTGATATGTAGAGATAACTTTTTACCCCGGAGCAAAATATATACTAAAGGATTTTCATATTTTCAACAACTTAAGAATGTTGATTGGTATCGATGTCTATTACCGCTTTAGTGGATGCGAGAACTTGTCCATTTAAGCTTTAACATTTCGGAAATTTATCGCATCCAGCAAACTTTAAGGCCGCACAGTAGGCACAGAAAAAGACCCGGATGATAATGTGAAGTCTATGGGGGCGTTCTTTTCAAATATCTCGCGTAAATTTTAAAATTTGTACGTGATTTTTTTTGCATAGGATAGCTGAGGATATTCCATAACCGACCTAGTTTTTACTTTTTCAATTTTGGTTTCAGATTTTTAAAAAAAAAAATATTTTAAATTTCAAAACCGGTTTAAACGGTTCTGAAATTGAAACTATTATTATATAAAACATACAAAAGCAAAATCGAAGAAGTAAAAACTAGGCCGGTTGTAGATCATCCTCGGCTATCCTATGCAAAAAAAAATCATGTAAATATATAAATATTTGAGCGAGATATTTGAAAAGAACACACCCATAGTCTTTACACTAACATCCGGGTCTTTTTTCTGAGACTAGTGTAGTGCCTTAAGGTCCACATTGAAATCTACAGACTTCGTAAATGGGCATTGAAAAGCTGACAATCCATCAGTATACGTTAAAATTATTGTGAAAAATTGCCTTTATTTTAAAGACTATCTATTTTCTGACTAATGAGAGCGATCTAAAAACGTCTATGGAGCGTTTTCATTGGTCAGAAAATAGATAGTCTTTAAAAACAGAGGTAGATTTTCAAGATATTTTAAACAGGGTACACTGATAAAAATTTGGCCCTTTTGCTGCATCATCCCTCCACCGCTAATATAGAAAACGATTACTTCAGCCTATTATGAAGCATTCTCATGGATCAAAAGTGAGATATTCTATAAAAACGGGGTAGTGACGATGCAGCAAAAGGGTCAGGTTTTTTACAGCTTAAAGTACGCGTACACAATCAGAGCGCGTCAAGTTGCTTCTATGATTCAATGCATTGCAAAGTAATTCTAAATGTTTGTATGTATTAAAATACCCTTTTCAGTCATAAAAACTAAAAAGGAAGATATTATCAAAATCACCACATGATTCAACATGCGTCTATATGAAAGTAGCAGTATTTGAAGTTAAGAATGTTCTTTGATAAACGCGGTTTTCCAAAGTACAGAAAATTTAAGAATTTTTATTTCAGAACTTGGCGGTAGTCGCCTGAACGAGTTTGTTTTATACGTGAAAGAAGTTAACTAGCTTAACTTTAATGGTAAGCTTATCAAAATTTTTCGTCATTTATATTTGTCCAAATGTAAATCTAGCAGATAGCAATGTACTTTAATCACATTGTGAATCCGGCATAATAAGCACCCTGATACACAGACACTCTTGCTTTAACGTGTAAGGCTCTTTACAGATGAATTTTCAGCTTTTCGATATCGAATTCTCATGTTTGGATCGATGTGGATCTTTCACTTTGGTGGATACGAGAATTGTTCCAGCTAAAAAAAAAATTAGCATCTCTGCAACAGTGGTTAGGATCCAGAAGGATTATTCGCTGGTAAGCAAAACAAGATTGACCAATCATAAGCCTTCATTTTTGAGAACTTTTCATTGTTCGAAGGAGAGAGTCTGGAATACATGGAGTGAAAATCTGCTATCGACACTGTAAAAAATTTGACCCTTTTGCTGCATCGTTACTCCATCGCTTTTATAGAATTTCTTTGTTTTGACCGATGAGAATGCTCCATAATACGGCGAAGTAATCGTTTCCTAAGCGATGGAGTGACGATGCAGCAAAAGGGTTCAATTTTTTACAATGCAAGCAGTGCTAAAAATTTGTATCCTTTAAATGTGCAACGATGCTTCTGAATTCCAAAGTGTCGATCACAGCGACATCTGCGGCATTTTCGTGATACTTTATCTAGACTAGCAATAATTCTTGCATTTTTAGAAAATGTCATGCAGATGTCGCTTCTATCTTAAAATTTCATTAGCATTGTTTCACATTTAAAGAATAGAACATTTTAGCGCTTTTTTTAAGTGTTACAGAGGGCATGTTCAGCACAACTTACCGGTTACTTACCGACCACTCACCGATTTAGACAAGTACGAAATGAAAATCAAAGTGAAGTGTGACGTCAGCTACAATTCAACAGAATAGTTTTCATTGATGCCACAATTTGCTTTCGTACTGCCTTACAATCGGTCGGTAACATTGGTTACTTTTGTAAGCTGCTCTGAACACGCCCTGAGATAGCCGATTTCCACACTATATCCCCTAGATGCTATATTTTCGGTTTCTTGCATAAGAGAAATTGTCCGGAATCCAGGTAGAATTTGCGCTGTTAGCGAAACCAGATTAACGAATCAGAAGCCTGAATTTTAGCAAATTTTTCAATGTTTTAAATAAATTTTCTTGTTGATAAATCTCGTTTCGCAAACAGCGCAAAATTTATGTGAATCCTGGCCCTCGTCCAGTTAGGATTTTGCACTTTGAATACTGTTAAAAATTTGAAACTTTTATTTTATCGTCTATCGATCGTTTTTACAGAAAATGATTAATTCATTGTATTATGGTGAATTCTCATTGGTCAAAATAGAGATATTCCATATAAGCGGTGGAGTGACGATGGAGCAAAAACTTCAAACTTTTAACAGTGAAAAGATCGTGTGTCTATGTAAGTGTAACATAAAAGCATGCAAAAAGAACACTTCTAATTGGTCTATTGCTTCAAAATGAATTTGAAATTTAAAGTTTTTATTTTTAAAAAAGTTTTAGTTATCATATTTTTATGAAATTCGAATGGGACCACATGGACCTCATGCCCTTTCAAACAAAAAAAGAATTATCAAAATCGGTTCATATTTGCAAAAGTTATGCGTGAACAACAAATACATACAGGTCGAAATCATAACCTCCTCTTTGAAGTCGGTTAAAAAGAAACATTTTTTATAACTTTTGATTATATTTATGGACTAGAATTAGAGTTTTTAATAAAATAATGTTATAAAATGAAATTGTCATTTTTTGCGAGATTTCTGAAAATTGCCGTGGCAGTCAACGTGTTAAATGAATTCCACTATAATAAGAATTACTACCATTCTCTTATATAAAACTTCTCAACAAGCTGCTTTGCATCAACATAAAATTCTCATTTATTTTGATGAAAGAAAAAGAAGGGCTCTTCACATGGAGTCGACAATTGAAATTAATAAAATGATCTACCACCGGCCTATAAGAAAGCTGGATATTAATATATAATATGCTTAATCTATTTTGCAACGTCGACATTAGAGAGAGAATATTGTGGACGTACAGTACGAATCTTTATAAGCATAGCAAAACATTTATATTAAAATTTTTTATTTGTGTATTAAAACAACGAATTTTTTAGATAATGAAGTTATATCTGTTATATGTTCTTTACGCCTGATTTTAAATTTACGTTGGGTCATGCCTATATAAAAGTTTTTTATTCCTCCTTCTCTAATAAATGGAATCATATAAACTCCCGAGAGGTCGTCGATACTAATAGGATCGATTTTGGCATTTAAGAGCATTTTTAATTTTCGGGGAGGTTTCGCTATTAAACATAATTCAAAAATTTTTAAAATATTTTTTATATGTTCAAAAAAGAGCGGAAAATAATTTACCACTACCCTTTTCCTATTGATTTCATAAAAGGTTTTTCACACTGATACTTGAAGTCCGTTTTTTTAGAAGAATTTTACCCCAAAAAACAGTTATAATCATTGTCTTACATAGATTTTCACAACGTAGAGCAACATAAAATGATCAAGTCATTGATCATTTTACATTGTTCATAAAATCGACGTGAGACGTTAATATGTTTTGGGGTAAAGAAATGGGGACTTGAAAATGTATTCCAATTTAATAAGCTGATCGACTGTTAGTCTACCAGAATGCAGTATATTACCATATTTTCTCGCATAATTTGCAGCCCCCGCATGTTTTACTCATCCGGTACTTGGAAAGAAAAATTTTGGTAAAAAAAAAAACAGATTCGCATAATTTTCGCATCAATATTGTGAGATAATTTCAGATAATAAACTGCATGTATCATCATTATTTTCGCTTATCTTATATATTATTTATTTTTGGTTATTTAGAATTTTTTTTTTCTTTAAGGAGATTTCTTCTTCAGCAGCAGCACAATTATGTGCTGATGATTTTTACTATAACAGATAAGAAAGTATAACTAATACTCTGGTAATATAATAGTAGAGGTAAAATAGGATAAAATTTGAGTAAAGTAAAACAAATGGCTATTTACAAAATATTGGGGAAATTTTCAATTCGGTACTTGAAATGATGATTCAATGAAACCTCAAAAAATTTCCGCATCAAGGTTATAAGATAATTTAAAGTAACAAACTGCATGTATCATCATCGTTTTCATGATCTCTCTCATTCAGCTGCGGCATAACTAGGTGCAGATGATATTTATTATATCAGATAAGGCAATATCCTCACTATTATGACAGATAATAGTGCAGGTGAAAGAGATTAAGAATTGAGTAAAATATAACAAAAAGACTATTCACGAAAATTTGGAAAAACTTCGGTACTGTATTACTACTTACTGTATTACTTACTTTGGTACTATAAGTAAAGATTCGACGAGTCCAAGAAAAAATAAAGTAGCTTTAAAGGTGTTCTTAACTGATCCGCTGAACAAGCGAAAAACGTTTTGACACATTTACAAATTCAGTTTTTAACAGAAAGTTATAAAATTGGAATGCCTGACTATAGAAGCGATTTTGAATTGAACTTATTTTTCCATTTTATGATAATTAAATTACCTACCGAGTTATAAGCTATTTCGATAACCTGATCACCCGTTTTTCTCCTGCTTTTCGACCGATTTTTCTGCTTTCGTGGGGGAATGTGCTCAAAAGTGTCAACTTTGAAGGCTTGATATGAAAAATCTATTTTTTTTTTTTTTTTTTTTTTTTTTTTTTTTTTTTTAACAGAAAAATGAGTGCAATTAGAAAGTTTCTGAATAATAACATCTGCTAGTTTCATGAAATTCCGAGCAAAAATAAATTAAAGTATCTGTCACAAAGTTGCTCTTTTTGATTTAAGAACACCCTTAAGTTATTTTAAGGTGGAAAAGAAAAAATCATTTTATTTTTTTATTTATTTTTTTCTCTAAGTAAGCTAAGTGAGGTATTATTTATTATGTATTTTTAAATTTCTAATCAAATGATACCATTCGCTGATTAATATGATGATTGTTAAAAAGATACGGAAAGTTTCATAAATACAAGACCGAAAGTTAGCTAATGGACTAAAGGTAGCTAATGGACTAAAATAGGTTTTTAAGTTCAAACTGATGACCAATCAATAAAATTTAGGAAGAACTTCGTTTTGGCACCAGAAACGCAGATCCGATGCACCCAATAAAAATAAAGTTCCTTAATCATATTTTTTTCTTTTTTTTGGAGGGGGGAGGAGGGAGGGCAAATGGGTCTTTTTAACTCAGGAAAGTGAAAATAAAGAACTTTTTTATTTCTTTAATAGCTGAAATAGAGTATCCTTTGTTGTGTATTTTGAATTCAGAGTCGAAGGACACCATTCTCAAGTCCATTCCATCATTTATTACAAAATTACGCTAGGTTTTATGCATTTGAAGTGGAAACTTTTACTTCATTACTGAGCATAACTTTGTTACATTTATTTGACGTTCAAAACATATTATTTTATCATGTTAAATAAGCTCAAACTTATTAAACGTTTTAAAAATAGAAATAATATAAATCGGGATCATCCGCGTCTTCTTCAAAGTCATCAAAGTTGCCAAAATCCATGTATTCATAAAATCCATCATGACTTTGTATTCGTAAAAATTGCCATAACTTTGTAACAAATGATCATATTAACTTACACGAACGGTGTCATTCGATTCAGAAATCAAACGTAATGATAAACAATAATCCACTTAACAGCATTTAAAAAAAAATAAACAGTCAAGTATGAGTATTACTCGCGATCAGAGGGTTCCGTACAATATATATATGTATTATTAACTCCTTAAGGACGAGACACTGGTATTTGTAACACTTAAAATTCTCAGAATTTTCCATTATTCCCACCAGTTATTTTAAATTTAAAGTTTAGCTTATTTAACTGGGGCATTTTCGCGAGTCAAATATAGAAAATTTTCAGTTTTGAAAAATCGGTGGTTAAAGATTAAAAATGAAGCAAAGTGCTCTCGTCGCGATGGAAGTAACTGTATTATATATATATATATATATAAAGATCTTTGCTGAAAGAATAACAAGACTTTATAAAAAAATATACAAAGTAGGGTTGGTTATAGCTGAATATATCAGAAAAGTATGAATGGATATACCATAAAAGTTCAAAAAGATATGAAACCTAAATAATGTCAAATATTGCTATTCTGCATAACTTTCGCCTTTTTTACTTACCCATCATACGTAGTATAGGGTAAGTAAGTCTTGCAATCGTTTTGAAAATCGAAAATTTTTTTTGACGGATTTACACGTTTTAGATAGTGGAAATTCCGAAAAACATATTTTTAGAAAAAAAAAAAAAATTGCCGTCCGTCTGTCTGTCTGTCTGTCTGTCTGTAAACGCTCTATCTCTCGAACGAATTGAGATAGAGACTTGAAATTTTCTATGTTGTTAGTATGTAAGAATGGGACGAACCCTATTTAATATCAGCAACCTCGATTATCCGGAACTATTTTTTTCGGACTCTCGAAAAATTCGTTCTGATGAAAGGTATATAAAAATGTTCGAATTTTTTTGTTCTAAGGAATGGACGTAAAAGGCAATAAAATAACACACATTTTGCATATAAAACGAAGTCGATTGGATTAGTAGTTGCCGAGATATTTGCAATCCTGTTTTCCACATTCTCGGATTTTTCATGACCTTGTATTTCATTCAAACTTCAATTCAGAGGTATATTTTAATTGGAAATGATACGCTTAATCCGATGCAGTTAATTGTTAGTTAATAGAGTTATTATTTTTGGAGTTATAAGGATGTTTCTTTTACGCAGTTCGGTACTACTTGAGTAGTTTGGCGTTTTATATAATTTGTCGAAATCGGTAATCAGCAGTTCTTTAATAGAGCATTACTATGTATATTAACAATATTTAAATTTTGTTTATGAATTGCAATGCATTGTATAAATAATTTTCGCATGTTTTATTTTCATATACATATACATGATGGGTAAGTATTACGGTGGCCCCCAACGACTAGTTTATACTTACTTTTATCTATTTATGCGTAACTTAACTCGGTACTGAGGCTAAAGAGCCTCAGACATATTTAAGCTTATTTAAGCTTCATTTAGTATTTCATAAAGCTAAATTTAGCGTAGTGATAACCTTTTCTTTTTCTAATGTAGCTAAAACACAAAGCCTTTGTTCAATGTTTAAACTTGGTATTGAGCTAAAGGAGCTTGTGTAGACAGAAATTCGCAAATTTACAAAGCCGCTTTGGTCCGTAATGCGTTTTTCCAGATAGGTTTTTTTATTAACCTTTAAATAGGCAAGAGTCGTAATGAGAGACCCAATCAATGCATACTATTTGCAAACTCCCACAGTATTTATGAAAGATTTGCATGCACAAGGAATTTTAAAAAGTTAGACATTGTAATACCAAAAATTTCGTAACGTAGTGTCCGCTATATCCGAAGTAAGTAATCTTTTTTCATTAAATAATTCAAATAATATTAAAAAAAAAAAAATCCTGGGACTAAAATGGATATATTTTTTCTGATTATCTTCTTAGGAGTGATTTTATAATGGTTCCATTTTCACTTTAAGTGTACGGAACCCTTAAATTGAGCACTGAATTAAAAGGTCCCTCCCCCCCCCCCCATAAAAAGCGATAAAGCAACTTTAATTTTTTGGGCTCTCATCAGATCCTTATACCAAAACGAAAATTTCAGCAAATTTTGGTGAATGCCCATCAATTGTCTCTGATAAAGCCTACTTTATCTGTACTATAGTTACAGAACTGTAAAACAGCAGATAAAAGAATTATGAATTAATGTAATATTTGATATTAGAGTAAGAAATAATACAGGGTGTATCTAAACTACTGGGCAAAACTTTAAGGGGTGATAGTACACATCAAGGCAAATAATATTAAATGGGAAACTAAGGGTCCCAAACGTCTTCCGAAGGAGATAGGCGCCATCAAAGTTTAGGGTCCAAAATTTGAAATGATTATAAAAAACGGAAAAATTCGTCGATTCGTTTGCGGTTTTCACGAAAAATATTCTTTATGTCAGTATTGTCTTGAAAATAAATTACAAAGATAAGTTTCATAAAATGCCGATAGAGGGCGCTTTAGAATTTGAAATAACGAACAACTATTTTTTACCGCTATTTTTTTGCATCTCGTTAATTTTTTTTAGAAGTTTAGACATAAACTTAAATTTTGAGCTCAAAATCTGTGGTTAAATAGCGCAAATTGAACTGTGTTGAATGGGAGTGGGTAGGTTCAAATTTCAAATGATTATGAAAAACAGAAAAATTGATCAATTGATTTGCGGTTTTCACTAAAATTATTCCTTATGTCAGTATTGTCTTAAAAATAAATTATACAGATAAATTTCAAAAAATGTCGACAGAGGGCGCTTTAAATTTTAGAGTAACGTACAACTATTTTTTACCGTAATTTTTTGCATGTCATTAAATTTTTTTAGAAGCTTAGACATAAACATAAATTTTGAGCTGAAAATCTGAATCGTTGAGAGTGGTTAAGTAGCGCAAACTGAACTGTGTTCAAAGGGGGTGGGTAGGTTCAAATTTCAAATGATTATAAAAAACGGAAAAACGGGTCGATTCGTTTGCGGTTTTCTCTAAAACTATTCTTTATGTCAGTATTTCCTTAAAAATAAAGTTTAAAGATAAATTTCAAAAAATTCCGTTAGAGGGCGCCTTAAACATTAGAGTAACCAACAACAATTTTTAACTGTTATTTTTTGTATCTAATTAAATGCTTGCAAAAGCTTAAACTTAAATTTTGAGCTCAAATTCTGAATCTTTGGGAGGGGTTAAGATGCGCAAATTGAACTGTGTTCAGGAGTTGAAATGTTACCTGCCCTTCCTATGAACATGGTTCAATTTCTCGCTACTTAATGGAGAAATTTCACGATTTTCATTTTCACTTTCATATTAAAGAGCAGAAAAAATCAAGAAAATTGATACCATTTTTATGTATATTTGAAGCTTTAATAATTCACTAAATGAATTTTAAAACTGCAGTTTTTGTCTTGGCGGGAAAACGCTGCATCGCGGACGAAAGCGGCTGTGACGTCATTTGCCATGTAAACACCGCCCTGCTACGTTGCTGGCTTAAGCATTTGATATATTTCTTATATCTTTTTTAATTTTCTGTACCAAAAATGAGTAGTAATGTATGTTATAAATGTTGTATAGTGCCTTGTTGCACAAATAGTACAGTAAATTCGCCTGAAAGCACATTTTTTAGTGTTTCTAACTATTATGATAACGATAATTTATTCTGATGTTAACTTGATAGAAATATTTTTGTAAACTTATAATCTGCTATTCTTCATTTGTATGTGTATTTATTGATTAAATCTAAATAAAATTTTAATATTTTTGTTTTTTGGAAAATATGAATGGGAATAATCACATGTGAAACAGAAAAAAATTTTGTATCATACATGTAGTCATTCATTTTTATTTATGCATATTAAGAAGTGCCTTCAAGTAACCGACAGCTTATTTTTGAAATCTATATATTCATTCATTATTCAATAATGATAATGCAATTTTTTGGAAACCTCTAATTTTGATATCCATAATGATTGATAAAATAAACATTAACATAAACATAAAAAAAAGTACAATCACTTATGAAAACAAATTTTCACTGAAATCATACATCCTCAGAGAAGCATATTCAGACTTTTTAATAAATATTTTTGCATTAGTAGCATATCCAGAAGAAAAAGAAAAAAAATGAGTGGGGGGGGAGGGGGCAAGAAAAGGTTTGTTCTACATTAATGTACAGAAGTTTTAATACACAGGAGAATTCGAAGTTTGGAGGATTTTTAAGGGACATTCTAACCCCCTGAATAACATTTTTGGCTAGTGAAATATTTTGGGGAAAAAAAGTTCAATATTATGTTTATGTTGTGTGTAACAGTTAAGCTTTTTTTTTTTTCATTAAAATTTACATTTTATCTCAACTGTAAAATAAAATTTCTACTACCGAAAATATAAGCTATTTTATGCCTAGTTTTTTATTTATTTATTTTAATTTATTTATAATTATTGTTTACCATTATATATTTTTAATGTATGTATGTACTTTATGGAATTTCAAGTGAAAATTTATTTCCTATAAATTATAAATAATAATTTGATGTCAAATGTCCAAATGTATTTAACTTTAGATGAATAAAAAGGGACAAATTATATAGCATTCTTTTTTCACTCTAACAAAAAAAAAAAAAAAAAAAAAAAAAAAAAAAAAAAAGGGGGGGGGGATTTTTTTAACTGGAAATTTAAAAATTGTCTACTGATCCCAAACGGGCATATAATATATGATAATTATATAATTATTAACATTATATAATTAATTCTTATAAGAAATCGTCAGCTACACTTACAAAATAAATCAAAATAAATATTTTTTTCATTTATATCTTTTATTTTCTTTTGAAGGCAAATACTAGTTAAGAAGTATACTAGCACTCTGTATAGGAATTTTTTCCAAATTAATATTCTGTTCTGAATATCTTTGATATATGTCACCGATTAATTGCACATTTAGTAAACTTCAGAGTCAGTAATAATAAACATTTTTCTATTTCATTATTTGACGTATATTAATATTAAAACAAACTAAATATTAAAAAGGTATTCATTTTGTTAACGCTCTTTTCTAATAAAATATTGTGCGTTATTTGAGACAAGCATTTAAAATATAAAAAAGTGAACAATCTTATGAAAAAAAAAAATCTTCATAAATTAAACACAAAGTAACCTGTAATTCCGCCAACAGAAATTTCACTTAAAAAAATAAAACAAGAAGTTTTCATTAAAAAAATAAACGTAATTGTATAAAAAAATATAGAATAGAAAATGTCAAGAGGTAAAATCGAACTCGGGCCGTCTGGCCAGTAGGCGGGTACTCTGCAAACACGCCACGAATTACTTGGAGATATATGCAAACTCACTATCCAAATTTTAGCGGCCAAAAGTAACCTGTCACGACTGCAAGATAATTTTTCTAAAATAACTAAATTGTTTAAACTTGAACAAGTCATACTTGGTTCTATGTTTGTTAATTAGAAAACTGAATGAATCTGAAAATTTAGATTATTTCCTGTTCGTTATTGAATGTTATATATTCAATGTTATGTATTCAATGTGAAAAGTTGTGCAGTAGTTTTTAGAAAATTATCCATATCACAATCTTTTGTCCCAACTTGAGCTTATTTTTTTCCTTATAGTATGCTTTTAATAAAAGTTTTGAGTAATGCTTTATATATTATACACGAAAACATCGGCAATTTCTGTGCCAATGAAATCAGAAATCTTTCCTGAAAAACCAAAATGGAAAGAGAATCAATTTTTGGGAGGTTGTCGTCTGATTGCCCTATCACAAATCCTGCCGAAATCGACATTTTCAAATTAAAATTTTAATGAAAATAAAAAGTAAACGATGTATTTTAAATTAAGATAAGTTAAGCCTTACTTTTTTACAAATTTAAAATTTCTAACGTTAAATAAATTTGTAGAAAAAGATGAAACAAGGTTGCAAATAGAAAAAGCAATGATAAACAGTATGCGCGCAAAACCTGAACATTTCGACTTCGTGGCAAATGACGTCACAACCAATCCCGTCGTGTTTTTGTATCACGTGGTTTTGTTTATGTTTTTGCGTTGTTAAAAACAGTAATTAAAAATTATTTAAAATCATTTTAACGATTCTGAGTTTATTTTTGAGAATTTTAAGATAAACTTTATCAGTTACACACAATAGAAAACGTAATCCTCCCGGGTGAAATTTCTCCATTGCTCACAACGATTCAGATTTTGAGCTCAAAATTTAAGTCTAAGCTTTTAAAACATTTATTTAGATTTAAAAAAAAAAAAAAAAAAAAAAAAAAAAGGTTAAAAATAGTTGTTGGTTACTCTAAAGTTTAAGGCGCCTTCTAACGGAAATTTTTGAAATTCATCTTTAAAATTTATGTTCAAGCAAATACTGACATTAAGAATAGTTTTAGAGAAAAACGCAAACGAATCGACCATTTTTCCGTTTTTTATACTCATTTGAAATTTGATCCCCCCCCCCCCCCCCAACCACCACTGAACACAGTTCAGTTTGCGCTACTTAACCACTCTCAACGATTCAGATTTTCAGCTCAAAATTTAAGGATATGTCTAAGTTTCTGAAAAAATTTAATGAGATGCAAAAAATAACGGTAAAAAATACTTGTACGTTACTCCAAAATCTAAAGTGCCCTCTATCGACATTTTTTGAAGATTATCTGTATAATTTATTTTCAAGACAATACTGGCATAATGAATAATTTTAGTAAAAACCGCAAATCAATTGACCAATTTTTCTGTTTTTTATAATCATTTGAAATTTGAACCTACCCACTCTTATTGAACACAGTTCAATTTGCGCTATTTAACCACAGATTTCGAGCTCAAAATTTAAGTTTATGCCTAAACTTCTAAAACAATTTAATGAGATGCAAAAAATAATGGTAAAAAATAGTTGTTCGTTATTCCAAAGTCTAAAGCGCCGTCTATCGGCATTTTTTGAAATTTATCTTTATAATTTATTTTCAAGACAATACTGACATAAAGAATATTTTTCGTGATAACTGCAAACGGATCGACCAATTTTTCCGTTTTTTATAATTATGTCAAATTTTGGACCCTAAACTTTGATGGCGCTTATCTCCTTGGGAAGACTTTTGGGACCCTTAGTTTCCCATTTATTACTATTTGTCTTGATCTGTACTATCACCCCTTAAAGTTTTGCCCAGTAGTTTAGATACACCCTGTATCTGCTAAAAATATTATGCTGCATGCATAGCTAAATGCTATAATTTTATGTTACAGTAAAATCCTTAAAATTTTTTTAAAAACTTCTATTTGGTCCTATGGAATGTATTTTGAGTTGAGGTACTTTTCTTCTGGATGAGCGACATTTAGATTCTAAGGAAATTATTTTTCCCCCCTCTTTAATATTAACAAATCTCTTAGAAAATGACTTTAATGTTAGCTTTTTAAGACAATCTTTTAGCATATTACATTATTACATTTCTAGAACGGTGATAGTAGGGTAGCAATCAGCTATATCTTAAAATATATTGAAATATAAGAAAACGGAGATAGATTGCAAACATGCATACAGTAACTATTATTATTGTTAGTTTTTGGTGGTAATGAATGAAACCACTTGCAAAATCTCTGATTCTTTATATATGCATAATCAAACGTCAAAAACGTCCTATCTTCTGCATAAGTTCTCATGTTCTTTTTTTCTTTATTTAAAGCTTTGATTCTGATTTCTTTTAAATTATGAATCGGTTTTTGTTTAATTAACAATGGTTTTTGTGTTAAATTTGCGAAGGACGATTTAGTTTTAAAACGTAACCCTGTCATGGATAACTTTTTTTTTATTATTATTAGTTTTTCCTTATACAATTTTAATACTAATATTTCTACTTACTATATTAAAACAATAATCTTCGTGGTAGATTTCAGCTAATTTTTGAGAGAGAATATTTTTATTTAGAAATAATAATAGACAAAACGATAAAAATTAACAGTCGCCAGGGGTAGATCTGGAAATTATTTTGTAGACCATTAATTAAAATAATTTGTTTAGATTTACTGTGGATGAAGCTCATGAATAGAAAGTAGCGATAATCAGCCAAAAGAAGCGATGTTCATACATGCATTGAATTGCATTTTCACGTTGACCCTGGCAGTAGACAAGAACACAGCAGACGATGTCGAAGAACAGATTCTTGATCTATGCATAATCAGGCACGAAAATCGTTCTATCGCTTGTGTAAGAAGTTCCCTTGTTCTTTTTCCTCGCTTTCTTCGAAACCGGACGTAGACGGACCACGTGACCTAGTGCCTGTAGGTTGCGATTTTTTATTTTCATTTTTTTTTTTTTTTTTCTAATCATCCGTTTCGCGCGTGTGGTTTTTTTTTTCTTATTTATTATGTGGAAAGTAATGGCAACAAACGTGAATATTTTAGATTAAAAGAATAAAAAGAATTTGTTATTGTTGAAAAGAGCGTCGATATCAAAACTTTTTGTTGTTTTTTCCTTTGTGCGTTTTTTTAAATAATGAGAGTTTTGCAGAGAGGCGGAGATATTCCTAAGAATTGCTTTTCAATAAAGGGTTATTTTACATTTATTTACGGTGATAGAAAATACCTTTATGATATAAATTTATTTAATGTGTGGTTGTTGGAAATGAAAGTCACATATATAAACCACTCAGTAATTTAGCGCATCCTATATAGAAATAAAAGGAGTTTTATTAATTTTTAACTTTTTCTATAAACGTCTTAAAACCAACAAAAAGATCACCGTAACGTCATTTTATCTTACTTCTTTATAACTCATTAAAATGGTATCCCAGGAAAAATAGGGAAAAGGGGGGGGGGAAGGGGAGGGGCTAATTTTCTACCAAGGTATTTCTCTTCAAGGGCATTTTATAAACAACAATTACAATTATTTCTTTTAACTTATATTTTACTTCATTTTATGTGGCTTCTGTCTGTTCTCCATCTATCTTAAACACAGGGTGAGTCATAAATAGCGAAACAATAAGCCATCTCGTTAAACATTGCCCCTAGACCCATACTTCTAATTGCAAGAATTCATTAAAAAGGGTGAAATTTTTTATAAGATAAGTTGCAACACCATGGGGAATCTATCTGAAAAATACGAAAATTAATGTTTTATACGGCCCCCGTAGGACAAAATTCCCAATTAGAAAATTATTCCTTATCCAATTCTCCCAAAATTCGTGACTTACACCACTTAACCATGCATGTAAACGAAGAGTTTTTGACTTATTTTGAAAGCAAGTGATTGATCGTCCACAAATTGCCCCTTATTAAATGTCGATTTAAGTCAGTTCCTCTTATTTGGACATAAAAAATCAGCGTTTTGATTTGAAGCTAAACTTATTTTGAAAATATGTTGATAGCCTGCACTGGAGTCTGCATAGGTCGAAATATCTAGGTCCGGTCCCAGACCGAACCATAGGGGGAAAAAATTCGGCCCTGCCAGGAAAATGTATAATTAAAATGCATTTCATTCATCCATCGGCCATCATCGCATACATATGCAGTGCTTCAGAAAGAATACTCTTTTGTGTGTCCCTGTAAATGCTATGTACTTCATAATATCCAAAACAGTATCGTATAATTTATATTAAGTCTCAGTGACCTACATCAATTTTATTTTTTAATATATTTAAAATATGTCGCACACAATTGCCCCCTTTACCATTATCTAATGGAATTTTTGTGTGTGGCCCTGTACATTAATAATAGCTATATTTTCACCGCATACTTTGTAAAATGCATATTTTAGTGCGCTTCGTAAAAGCATGTACAATTTAATATGTTTGACAGTGTGTAACATCTTTAAAATTCCTTTGAAACGATTTTTCTCCATAGGCAGTAATGTAATGGAATACTTTTGACTTTCCCTGTAAATAGACTAATCATGATAGAAACTTCATTTTCAATAGGGTTTGCGCTAAGGTAAACGTCAATAACGTCCAAAAATTTCAGGGCAATCCGAGTGTATTTACAGGAATTAGAGCGCGGACAGACGGCCAGACAAATCGAATGCATAAGCACTTTTGAACTTTGTTGGAAAGTGCTAATAAAAATGGGCCAGAAAATAAGCAGTTTGGATTTAAATACATCCTTAAAGATATTTTTTAATTGAGTAATGCATTTTCAGCTGAACTATATTTAGTATATTAACAGATATTTATAGAATATAAGTAATTTCAATTATAATGGGTTTATCAAAGCACAAGTTCCTGGGTTCGATTCCCGACCTGAAACACAATTTTATAAAATTGGAAAAACCCTTCTCATATGAGTTATTTTCTAATCAGCTGACTGTGTTTAAGTAATTAAAATGCAAGGCTTTGCTTAGCATAATCAGAGAAGCGGGATTTCAGTTCGCTCCTACGATTTAAAAAGTTGACACCACCTGCGTCTCTAGTGCACTAAAGGAAAAAAAATTTTTTTGAGTATCGATTGGCGAATCTAATTTAAAAGAGTGATATCGATTTTTCTTTTCTTTTTAACTACGCTATTGCGATTATCACAAGGAAAAATTCGATGCATTGTTATATAGAGATAAAAAAAATATATATACAGAGATAAAATAAAAAGAAACTAGTCGTTGGGGGCCACCGTAATACTTACCCATCATGGATATGCATAATATAAAATAAGAAAATAAAAAATATGTAAACTATTTATAAAATGCATCGCAAATCCAAAGTAAAGTTTAAGCGTACATTTAATTATTTTTAATACATATTAATACTCTATTAATGAATTGCTGACGAACCAATTTCGACAAATTATATAAAATACCAAACTATTCAAGTAGCATCGAATGGCGTACAAGAAACATCCTTATAATTCCAAAAACAATAATAATATTAACTAACAATTTACTGCGTCGGATTAAGCTTCTTATTTTCAATTAAAATATACATTTGAATTGAAATTTGAATGAAATACAAGGTCATGAAAAATCGAAGAATGTGGATAACAGGATTACAAATATCTCGGCAACTAATAATCCGATCGACTTCGATTTTTATGCAACATTTGTGTTATTTTATTGCCTTTTATGTCCACTCCTTAGAATAAAAAAATTCAAAACTTTTTACATACTTTTCATCAGAACGAATATTTCGAGAGTCCGAAAAAATAGTTCCAGATAATCGAGGTTACTGATTTTAAATAAGCTTCGTCTCATTCTTACATACTAAGTCTATACAAAATTTCAAGTCTCTGTCTCAATTTGTTCGGAAGATAGAGCGTTTACAGACACACACACACACAGACAGACGGACGGCAATTTTTTTTCTTCTAAAATTATGTTTTTTTCAATACCCCGTATCCGAAACGTGTAAATTCGTCAATTTTTTTTTTTTCGATTTTCGAAACGATTTCAAGATTTTCCTTATACTACGTATGATGGGTAAGTAATAAAAATGAAAGATAGAAAGAAAGAAAAAGCCTAGTTGAGAAAAGGCAAGTCAGTGGTTTTTATGCTTTTTTTTTTTAACCGACTTTGACTGATTTGTCTTTTTATTTACTTATTTATGTATTACTATTTTTAGGTGCGTTCGTAATTATTTATATACGTAGCACCTATTGTTGTCGTTCAGTCCGTCCATCTGTTCGTCCGTCCGCATATAACAACGCAAAAACTACCCAATCGAATCATTTGAAATTTAAAATATATTATTATTACATAATTTTGTCGAGTCATTTCAAATTTTAAGAAAATCGGATGCATAGATCAATTACAGGGACAATCAAAAGGATTCCGTTACATTACGGTCAATGAGGAAAAAAGTTTCAAATGCATTTTAATCGTTTGAAATTTTAAATACATAATTATTACATAATTTTGTCAAGTTATTTCAAATTTTATGAAAATCGGATGCATAGTTCAAATACAAGGACAATCAAAAGTATTCCGTTACATTACGGTTAATGGGGAAAAATGTTTCAAATCTATTTTAGTGGTGTTACACTCATTCGAACGTAATAAAATTGATATGCATCTATAAAGTAGATATTATAATATACATTTTGCATAATCTGTGGTACAAACAATATTTGTTATTGATTTACAAGGCCACACAAAAGTATTCCATTGCATAATGGTATAGGGAGAACATTGTTTGGTGCGCATTTTAATTGTAATTATTTACAGTTTTATGAGATTGATATATGAGAGTGATATTTTTAAAACTTCGTTATCGTACGAACGCACCTCATTTGCTACGCTTCACGTGCAATTTCCAACTTGTTTATTCTACTTTAAATGCAGTTTTTTAAAATTTAAGTTAGAAACATTTCTTCGTGTAATATATGCAAATTTTAAAATGTAATTTATTTAAGAATATTTCTTCCTTCTGTTTAAAATAGTCATTAGATGCAAAAAGACGTAAAATTTTCCTGAAGTTGATAATGTTGCTGACGATTTTTCAATGGATACAATGCAAGTTTTTCCCAAGCAGCATCTGCGTATCTAGCAAGAGACTCCCAACGAGACTATAAGACTTTCTTTTTCTTTTCTTTTATTTACTTTCTCATCATAAGTATTGGGTAAATCTTGAAATCGTTTTGAAAATCGAAAATTTTTTTGACGGATTTACACGTTTCAGACATTGGAGATTCCGAAAAGCATATTAAAAAAATGTTGTCCGTCCATCCGTCTGTCTGTCTGTGTGACTGTAAACACTCTATCTCCCGAACAAATTGAAATAAAGACTTGAAATTTTGTGTGTATTTAGTATATGTGAATGGGATGAAGCCTGTTTATTATCACTAACCTCGATTATCCAGAACTATTTTTTTCGGACTCTCGAAAAATTCGTTCTAATGAAAGGTACATAAAAGTTTTCGAAATTTTTAATTTTAAGGAATGGAAGTAAAAGGCAATAAAACAACGCAAATTTTGCATAAAGAATAAAGTCAATTGGATTGTTAGTTGCCAACATATTTGTAATCCTGTTTTCCTCATTCTTCGATTTTTCATGACCCTGTTTTTCCTTTTATTTTCAATTCAAAGATTTATTTTAATTGGAAATGAGACGCTTAATCCGACGCAGTAAAGCGTTAGTTATTATAATTATTGTTTTGGAGTTATAAGGATGTTTCTTTTACGCAATTCGGTACTATTTAAGTAGTTTGGCGTTTCATACACTGAAAAAAAGCTGCAGCAGAGATTCCAGACAATGTCCGTAAAAAAACGGACTTTATACATATATCAGCGGACTTTGCCACTAAATTAACGGTTTTTGCCCGTAAAACAAAAAAATACGGAAGTTGACCGTTTATGTGGAAAAAGGTACATATTCCGTAAATTTATTGGATAATTGGCGGTAAAGTACCGTAAATTTACAAATTTTTTTTTACAATGTATAATTTGTCGAAATTGGTTCATCAGAAATTCATTAATATAGTGTTACTATGTACATATTTAAATGTACGTTTAATTTTTGTTTTGGAATTGCAATGCATTTTATAAATAATTTACACATGTTTTATTTTCGTATGTTATATTATGCATATCCATGATGAGTAAGTATTACGGTGGCCCCCAACGATTAGTTTTTTTAAGTTCTGGCTTTATAAAGTCTTTATGACGTATATAGATGAGGAAAAAAGTCCTGACCAGAAAATATACTAGATTCCAAGCCCTTGTTATAACATAGGAAAGTCGGTGCCCATGAAGAGGCCAGATCCATAGATTAAATTATTAAATATTTACTCGAAAAATTTCAAATGCAAATTTCATTTTTAAAAGATTCTACTAAACTTTCTTAAAAGCAAAATTTATTTTTAATACATAGAACTCAATGACTTCACAAACATAACCTCAACCACTATTAAATAATAATATTTCGAATTTAGTAAATTGTATTAACAATAAACTTAAATCATATCTATATTTTAATGGTTGAAAATAACCAGTTCCAATTGTCATGCGATAAATTTCCTTCTGTATTCAATTTTTTTTCTTTTAACTTTGAGTTCAATATGAAAAATATACTCAAAATTCTGATTTTTTTTAGATTTATTGAAAAATCGTTTTACATGCGAAGTGGAATGAGTTTGATTCGATATTATGTTGTGTCTTATAACTTAAAAAGATGTAAAAGAGACAAATTAGTCATATACTCTAATAGTATATGACTAATTTGTTTCTCTAATATACTCTAATAGTATATACTCTAATAGTAGATAAAGTCATATTTACATATTAGAGTATTTGACACTCTCCCATAAGTTTAAGTTATGAAATTCATTTTAAAGTAGTAAAACAAATTGCTAAAGTTATATAAAAGAAAAAAAAATGTTCTGTACTAAGGAAAAAGGGAGTATTTTAATTGATTATAGAGGTATTTAATTTAAAATTGATAGAGCTATAAACTTTTTTCTAATTAAAATCCAAAAGGCGAAAATATTGTTTATGCATTCCACGTATGACTGAATATCAATTCTATTTGAATAATGTTGTACTATTTAAATGGTACCCCAAATTTATATTTGCCCAGGACCCCAAGTAGTATAATTTTGGGAATGTCCCAAATCCACAAATCTATCAATCAAGGGTGTGACACGGTGCGTCAACTATCTCATTAACTAGATGGTTGCCGGAAATAATAAAGAGGTTGAGAACTCTTTACTTTTACGCAAATTCTTTGCCAGAGATGGTCCCTTTTCAGCTAAAGGGTATTGATGGTAATTGCCACATGTTCTCTTTGCTTTAGCAACTAGAAATAATCATTTTAACTTCCGCAAAAATGCACGTGTTGCATTTATCTGTTATTTTGCAGTATTTGCTTTTTATGGAAGGCTCTTAAAATGCTGTCCTTTAAACCTGAGTGGAAATTGAAACACTTTCTGTTTAAAACTAAATTTATCTTTTTTAAATTATTATATTAAGATAATTTTTATACATTATTATTAAAATTGATTAAAATTAGCATTTATTATTAAGATAATTTTTATACATTATTATTAAAATTGGGTGAAATTAGGATTTATTATTAAGATTAATTATTGCTTCTTGCTTTTTGAAAATAACTACACGGGCAATAACTAATAAAATTTAAACTACAGCATAGATTCCTTTAAGATTTCTCATATTCCCACGCATCAATCTCATCTTTTCTTTTACTCGAGTTATTGTACCTATAATTTGACAACTTTTAATTTTTCAAATAAAATAAACTGGTTAAAATAAATTATTTGTGTGAAATACACAATTTGGAAATAGCATATTTTACATTGAGATTTCAGTAAAAAACAAACACTATGAATTTGTAAATACAGAAATTATTACCAAATTTATGCTCAGTTTTATGTATTGTTATTTTACTTTCATTTTATTTACTCTATCTCATATTTTAAATGCGGAATGTATTTCTCGCACCATCATTGGCGATCTGTTAGGAAAATAAAAACACTTTTGACATTTCTATAGTAAACTAGAGTGAATTTCTGAATACTAAATGTCATTGTAAACTATAAATCTTTATGGATTGAATCAAATTTTTATATATAAACGTTTTAATGATTTTAAACTTGCGTCCAAGTAATTTCACATGTCATAATATTTATAGAATTTATCTTAATTTCAAAGAAAATAAGAAAAGTACACTTAAGTGCGTTCTTAAATCAAAAAGGGCTACTTTGTGACACATACATTAATTTATTTTTGTTCGGAAATGCATGAAAATAGCAGGTGTTATTATTCAGAAACTGTCTAATTGCACTCAGTCTTTTGTTTTTTAAAAAACACAATAGATTTTTCATAACAAGTCTTCAAAGTTGACACTTTTGAGCATATTTCCCGACGAAAGCAGAAAAACCGGTCGAAAAGGAGAAAAAAAAACGGGTGATTGCGTCATCGAAATAGCTTATAACTCGATAAGTAATTTAATTATCATAAAATGGAAAAATAAGTTCAATTCAAAATCGCTTTCATAGTCAGACATTAAAATTGTATAACTTTCTGTTAAAAAATGAATTTGTAAATGTGTCAAAACGTTTTTCGCTTGTTGAGCGGATCAGTTAAGAACACCCTTAAGGCGTTGAGTTACATTAACTAGACTTTAATTTCCAATGTGTATTTCAGTTTATTATCAGACGCTTTTACCCCAAAACATTTCTTTGAGTGAGAGGAGTCAAAAACTGTACATGAATCTAGAAAATTGTGATATCTAATTTAAAAGTAGTGTGCTAATAAATGGAATCTTGACTTATTAATTTTGCACTAAAATGAATTCCAGTGTACTCAAATGATTGCATTGAATATTTTAGAGAAATACTTTCAATGATTAAAAGAGAGAGAGAGAAACCCCACAGATTTCGGACTACGCTAGTTTAAAGAAAAAGATTTTCATTTAAGACCTGCAAGATATTTTAAAAAAGTAAAAAAAACTAATAAGAATTAAAAAGTAATATTTAGAAATCATTAAACTGTTTAAACATGCGTTTTTATTTTATCATATGAAATTTTAAATTGAAAAAGAAAACTTAAAAAAACAAGTAATATCTATAATCTGTAACATAATTTATGATAAAATGAAAATTGATTGATATTTATTGTGAATTGTAGTAATGTCTTTATAACGAGAAAAATCGCTAATTATTAAATACTATTACTTAGAATTTGAGATGTAATGGAATTTTTTTTTATTATCTACTTGTCAAATTGCAAGTTTGTTCTCCCTCTGAATCTCGAAATTACATTAAAAATAAATATTTAAAAATAATAAAATTGGAGCATTAAGCTAAAATTATTCTGTGTTAAGATTGTTCTGAATTCCAAAAGATCTATTATCTAATATATTTGTGAATTTGTTTTTGGTCTGAAACGCATGAGACTAACAGATGCTATTCAGAAACAATGATATCGAATAGCTTTCCCATTCTTCGTTTTTTTTCTTATTTCTCGGAATTAATTAAAAACAGAATTTTATCTAGAATGACATTTTGCACAGAATTTCCGGACGCTTCAGCTTTTAAAATGTTGTGAGACAACAGTAGCTTATAACTTCAGGTTTAATTCCTTTATAGGAAAAAAATATATATATTCCAAAGTATGCCAATGTGCAATTTTTTTTTAATTATTGAACAGGGATTTTTTTTTTCCAAAACCGCCTTAAAATTGACGTGAATTTGTTTCTCAAGCTCGTTAAAAAAAAAAAAAAATAAATAAATAAAAAAAACTTACACATTATTCTTATAATATAACTAACTGTCATATTTTACATGATTTTTTTCTGAATTATTTATAATGATATCAACATGGAAAAAACAATTTTTCGAACAAAATTTCTGAAGGCTAAATTTTCTGTGGTAACAAACAATAAATTTAAACAATAAATTAAAAAATATATATATTTTTTAAATATTTTGAGACCTGTGGCCGTAGCATATTATTTATCAGTTAAAATATTTAACAGGACAAAATTCTCTATAACTTTCAAGCTTACAATTTTTTATACACTCAATAGCAAGAGCAGTACACTATTTCAGAAATAGGAAATTTTTTCAATTTTTTTAAAAGCGGTGAAAAACGTAGTTTTGCCTCGATTATTCAAATGTTTCCCACAGATTTAATCACGTATGTCACCCTCAATATATTAGTAGCAGTAAATAATGTGTTTCAGGACCCTTTTTCACACACGCGGCAATCACGGGTTTTGGAGCTCTCTGCCCCTCCTCTTAAAAAGAAAATTTACCATGAGAATTTAAATAAATTTGTAATAGCCGGATCTTGAAAATTTTAAGAGGGCTCAGAGGTTGAAAACTTTTTAAAAAATCGATTTTTTTTATGATCTAGTTTGATTATTCAATTAATTCTTAACTCAATGCAAAAAACCGCATAAAAATATTAGCATTTTTAACGGAGTTATTTTTACGGAGCATTTACGTATCAATATTTACATAGCCGGATCCATATAATTTCAATTTTAAGTCTTGTTTTCTCAAAACTTGATTTTTGACGACTAATACCAAGATTAAAAAAACCAATTTGATGGAATGGCTTTTTTTTTTTTTTTTTTTTCTTGCATGCATATAACATCATTATCTAGATTATGAATTAAGGATATAACTACCACTTAAAAAAACATTATTAAAAAATCTCTCAAAGTTGAAAATTTAAAACCCCCCTAAAAAATACAACTTTTTTCCATTAAAAATACTCAAAATATTGAACTATCTAAAATATATTAATTCATAATCTAGATAATAATGTTATATGCATGAAAAAAAATTAAGCCATTCCATCAAATAGTTTTTTTTTTTTTAAATCTTGGTGTTAGTCATCAAAAATCAAGTTTTGAGAAAACGCGACTTAAAGTTATATGGATGCGGCTATGAAAGTGTTGATACATAAATGTTTATAACTCCGTTAAAAATGCAAATATTTTTATGCGGTTTTTTGCACTGAGTTAAGAATTCAATGAATAATCAAATTAGATCATTAAAGAAATCGATTTTTTGAAAAGTTTTCAACCCCTGAGCCCCCTTAAGTGTGTTATCAATAAATACATAATCAGCTTTGTCAAACATTGATTCAATAAAATCTTGAAAACCGAAAAAGAACCGAAATATATTCCGCTTTAAATAATACAATTCTCTTTTTTAAAGATTTTACGCATTTTACATTTTTTCGGTTAATATATATATATATATATATATATATATATATATATATATACATGCGTATGTGTATGTATATGTATATGTAACCATTAATTATATTACAATATGAACCATTTGAATTTAATAGAAAAAAAACATATTGAACATGAGAAAAAATTAAATAAATAAATAAAATGAATACAAATGGAATTTGTTGAACCAAAGCAGAATTATCAAGCCCCAAATACTTTGGAACTAACAAAAGAAGTGTGTGGTTTCATCTTCGTATTAGCCATGAAAAAGCAAAATAATACGATTTTGGGGCTACCAATCCACATAAAACCAAAATTCAATCGAGAAATAACATTAAAAACAAGGCACAACAAAATTACTAAATTCGATAGAAAAATTAAAAATGAAAAATGAAAAGGGAAAAAATAAAAAATAATTATCGTACACATGATAATAATAAATTAATAAATAAATTAAAAGCAGAGTAAAGTGATACCAGAAAAAATAAACCATACACCATATTTCCTCCTATATTAAATTTGTTATACCATACACCATAGTTTACCCTATTAATATTTAAATCAATAACATTTAATTTGACTATGCTAGGCTAAAACCAATATCTTAATTTAGGATGTAAAAGATTAAAAAATAGATAATTAATATATGTACCCTATACATTTAGTAGTATTATAGGTCTTTCATTTATTAAAAGTGAAGTGCAATTTAATAATGTAAATGAATAAAATTATTTTAATGTAATTGATATAACTAAACAATAATCCATACATTGGTGTTATTTAAACTCCATAGAAACTTTGTTCCAATTTAATTAATGCATTTCCCTCTCTCAATTTTTTTAAAAATATAAAATAAGCTTTGCGTTTTATCCAGACAATAGCGCCCTCCTCCGTACTCTAATATCTACCCACCTAACCATCCTATTAAATGCATTTTTTAATATTTTTTACATTTTTAATTTATTATTATTATTTTTATGTTTTATTAATTTTTTGGTTCATTTTTACGAAAAAGTTAATTAATTTTTAAATCATGTAACAACTAATTGTAAATTAAAGAATAAGTGAATTTTTAGGAAAACCATTATTTATAGCATCATAAACAAGCTTTTTAATATTTGCATTAATTAAATGAGAAGAACATAAACATTTTATTCTATATAAATGATTAATGATTATATTACGATATACAGAATTATGAAGATAGGATTTAAAATTAGCAAATGTATTAACTTTAAAATTAAACTCATTCCGTTTATCATAAATATCAGTTATTAATTTGTTTTCCTTTAATATAATTTTAAGATCTAAAAAGTTAATGGCATTATTATAAAGCAGGTGTTTTGTAATTTCTAGATTAGATGGATAATCAACTGGGAATTGAGATATACTGGTATTATCAGTATCAATTAAAATTATATCATCAATTTATCGATATAAATGTAATTTATTATCAAAATAATTTACGTTCATGATGATATAAGTCAGATAATATACTAGATGTACAACCACCTTGTGGTATACCAACTTTTTGTATATATATTATGTTATCTTGCATTATAAAATTATTATAAGGTGGTCTGGTGTAATAACGCCAGGCGGGGTAATATTTTGCATAATTATGAAATAATCTGGTAAATGACACCCATGGGCTCTGCGCAGAAGGGTTTTGAGTCATATAAATCGCAAAAAATAGCTTCAAGTTAATTTGTTTCATTTTTAGGTCTTATTGTTTTTACAAGCAACTAAAATTAACGCTTGATCTAAAATTTGCAAGATACGTTTTGTGATGTGAAGACTATTTTTTTTATCCGGAAATACTTTGTTAATTACTTAAATTTGTAATACATTTCATGGACTTTCAAAATGTTGTGGAAGATTTTGGATAACTTCTCGAGATAATTTGTAATTTAAAATGTACAGCGCAATAACTATAACGGGGTAATAACGCCAATCCTTGGCATTAATACTCCGGTTGATTCCCTACGGTGACCGAGCTACATCCTAAATACTGATTCAAATAAACACAGTTAAAACTGTGCAATGTTTCTAATAATTCTATTTAAGCGGTCCTTTTTAAGCAAAAAGAAGCTCACGGTCTGATATTCTTTTGCCACAAACTCCCCCCCCCCCCCCCCCCCACACGACATCTTTATTTTTCTTACACTTTTCTTACACAAAAAAATGAACATTTTCAATAGCTTAGAATGCAATTTGTCAATTTCTAAGTTTGTAGAGTTTGTATTTTTAGAATTGGACAATCTACATGCCATTATTCCATCTTATTTCATAGTTTTGTTTGCATGGCGTTATTACCCATATAGGCGGGTAATAACGCCAAATAGCATTGGTCAAGAAATCACGCCATTACATTTTATGAATACATATCTGTTAAATTATTTTTTTTAAATTCAGATAGTCAATAAGTTGCTCTATCAAATTATATATCATATTATCTTTTATTGCTGAATACTTCATTCTTTAATCCCACATATATATATTTATTTATAAAATTGCAATATATTGTAACAAATCTATTGAATATTTCAATCAATGAAAAATTTTAGTTATTGATAAATTGATATTTAAATAATATCAATAATATTAATGATAAAGAGATATTTGTTTGAAAAATACAAACTAAAACTGAGCCGTGAAAATTGGTAGAACCTTAACGTGGCGTTATTACCCCAGGATACCTTAGATAATGAAATTAGTTTAAGAAAATAATCAGTTTCAATGTTCATTGATAGATCCAAATCATGTTGATATTTTTTTTAAGTGCATTTATTATATTATGTAAATCTAATAAATCGATATTATTAGAAAGATATTTGAAGTCATATGCAGTTATATTTTTTATACAAGATTTTTCATACTATTGTCCAATTCATAACTATTCTTTATAGTATTTATTATTATCACTGGTTTTTGTAATTTTATATATTTGATTAAGAACTGTTAATAGAAGTTTGTTAGCAGCATTTTTATAAGTATATTGCAACGAATTGTAACTGTTCTAAATTTAACAGGATTCTTATCAAATTTGAGTATAAGAACTAGATAAGGATATTTAAAGTTAGTAGAGTTAATGTCTAATAATTCATAAAAGTCTTTAATTTTACGATTGTTTACAATTATGTTATCATTAGTTTTTTGGAATGTGTTATTAGAAGATATACTAGATTTAAGCAGTTGATGATAATAGGATTTATATATAATTGCATAATTATTTGGAGATTTGTCAACATAAGTTATTACAGTTTTGTTGCAATTTAGTGATTTGCTGGAAAAGATGCTTTGTATTTATATAATCCAGATGTGAAATATTGTATTTTAAAGTCTTAGTTAATTTATCAATAACTAAAATTTTCCATTGATTGAAATATTCAATAGGTTTGTTACAATATATTGCAATTTTATAAATAAATATATATATGTGGGATTAAAGAATGAAGTATTCAGCAATAAAAGATAATAAACTCAATGATTTAATAAACGTGATATCCCAAATGAGACTCATGTGATGATGAGTGAAAAGAACGAGGTGTTCTATAGGTTTCAGCGATGGCGAGTTTGATGGATTTTTAATGCAAAGCTCAGGGAAGCTTTTTTATACTGAATATTATTCATTTCTACTGTTATCTTTGAATGTTACGTACATGTTTTATGTCTATTAAACCTTTTTATACTTTCAAGAATATTAGTTTTGCTTAAATCATAAGTTAATCACTCAATATCCCGCATATATATCATAAGTAAATTGTTTTATTACAGAATTAATGTTTTATTTGAATGTAATTCTATACTTAGTACCATAACCCATTAATTTTTTCAGTGTTAAGTCATATACAGTATTTAGATTTCCAGTAATAATATGACCATGATCATTATTAATGTATTTGTGTAGAGAGGGGTCATTGCATTTGCAGGGGAAAGTACTATCATCAGAAGTATTTATAAGAACGAATTATAGTTAAATATTGAATACTTTGAAGTTTTTGATATTTGAATATTATTTATAGGAAATTTTCAGTTTTTATCATTTATTATAGAATTTACATTGATTTTATTAAATATTTGATTAGAAAAATTTATTACCATTTGAGTATTAGTATTTTGAGTTTTAGGGGCTTTTTAGTAAATTTATATTGAAAAGATTAACTCTAGTCATAGTAAGATCATAAAAAATATCTGAAAAATGTTTAGAGCAAGTTTTACTCAGAAATATATTTAAATATTGTACTATATGTTTCTTTTTTATTCCAAATATACATCTTCGTATCACTAATCAATTGTAATTTTATAGAAAAATAATGAATGAATAAATAAATAAATAAAAACTGTAATCAAAATAGAAAACTAAAGTAACCAAAATAGATAAAGTAAACACTAATCTCGTTAGAATTCTAGCAGCAATTGTAGCAGCAATTGTCCGTCAGCAATTGTAATCTCAAACAGAAAAAAGACCTTTTAAAACTATTAAATTACAAGCGAGAAATTGTAAAAAAGAACGCTCCTAGGTTTAAGATTAGCGTTCTAGTTTGTTCGTATGACTAGTGTAGTTTCACGCGAAAGCATTTGCATGCTAATGTTAAACCTATGGGAGCATTCTTTTTAGAATTCAAGTTCGAATTTTGACGTTTATTTTATTTATTATTATTATTATGATTATTTTGTTGTTGTTCATTTAATATTTAAGGTCGCTATCTAACGTTGCGTACTTTTAATTTTGTAAATTTGGTTGCATTTTTTTAAAGAAGCTACTTTAATTTCAGAAAACGCCCCAAACAATTTTCCGAAATATTTAAAAAATTAATTAATTAATTAAACCCGAAAAAGTACAGCATTAGATATTGATCTCAATTATCTCATGAATATATATATATATATATATATATATATATATATATATATATATATATATATATATATATATATATATATATATATATATATATATATATATATATATATATATATATAAGTAATAAAAGCAAGCAAGATATTCGACATGAACACTTCATTAGGTTTAATATTACGGGTGACTAATTTAGTCTCATAGTTGTAAATTTAGAAATTATTCAATTACCATTGAATCATTATTATTATCACTTACCCATCATACGTAGTATAGGGCAAGTCTTGCAATCGGTTTGAAAATCGATTTTTTTGACGGATTTACAAGTTTCGGACACTGAAAAACATATTTTTAGAAAAAAAAATTTGCCGTCCGTCCGTCTGTGTGTCTGTCTGTCTGTCTGCAACCGCTCTATCTCCCGAACAAATTGAGATAGAGACTTGAAATTTTGTATGTGCTTAGTATGTAAGAATGGGACGAAGCTTATTTAATATCAGTAACTTCGATTATTCGGAACTATTTTTTCGGACTCTCGAAAAATTTGTTCTGATGAAAGGTATATAAAAATTTTCGAATTTTTTTTATTTTAATGAGTGGACGTAAAAGGCAATAAATTGACACAAATTTTGCATAAAAAACGAAATCGATCGTATTATTAGTTGTCGAGAAATTTCTAATCTTGTTTTCCACACTCTTTGATTTTTCATGACCCTGTATTTCATTCAAATTTCAACTCAAAGATATCTTTTAATTGGAAATGAGACACTTAATTTGATGTAAGAAACCGTTAGTGAATATGATATTTATTTTTAGAGTTATAAGGATATTTCTTTTATGCAATTCAGTGCTACTAGAATAGTATGGCGTTTCATGTAATTTATCGAAATCGGTTCATCAGAAATACATTAATAGAGCATGATGATGTGTTAAAAATACTTAAATATACATTTATATTTTGTTTTGGAATTGCAATGCATTTCATAAACTGTTTACATATGTTATGTTTTCATATATTATGTTATGCATCTCCATGATGGGTAAGTATTACGGTGGCCTCCAACGACTAGTTATTATTGTTATTATTATTTCAAGAAAAAAAATATGTGAACAATTATACCTGCTAAGATGAAACCTTTTATAAAACTGGATATATTTCGATTCCTTTCGTTTAAATTTTCAAAGTTTTATTGAATCAATGTTTAACAAAGCTGATTACGTATTTAATGATTACATACTAAAGATTTCCCAAATCCGGCTATAGCAGATTTATTAATATTCTCATGATAAGTTTTCTTTTGAACGGGGTGAGAAAGGGAGAGCGGGCACCAAAATCCGAGTTTTCTACGGATGCAAAAAAGCCTACTATTAACCTTGAAATAAATAATTTACTGCTACCAATCTATCTATCTATATATATATATAAATATATACACGGTTAAATCCGATGAATACATTTGAATAATCGTGGCTTAACTACTTTTTTCGCGGTTTTTAAGAAAATTAAAAAAAATGTCCTTTTTTATTTATTTATTTTTTAAACAATTCTACCTAATAGAATTATTATATTATATTAATGCCCGTTTATTATTTATAATTTCATATGTACCTCACTTTCAGGCATTAGTTTTTCTCAATACAAAAGCTACAAACACAAACAAATTTTCTTATTTATACTCTTTAATTTTAAATAGAATGGGATTTGGGGGGATTTTGGCGTACTGCGCTTGCTACTTAGTGTATAAAAAAGTTGAAAATAAGAAATATTATACAGAATTTTGTCCTATTTAATATTGTAACTGACAAATATATTGCTATGGCAACAAATCTCGAGATATTAAAAAAATAATAAATAAAATAAAATAAAATCTCAAAATTTTGTTGTTTTTTGACCACAGAAAATTTAGCCTTGAGAAATTTTTATTCGAAAACGTGGTTTATCCATGTTAGCATCATTATGAAAAAATCAGAAAAAAAATCTTCCACCCGATTTTTGAAAGGTAAAATGTTACATATAATATAAACATCACTTTAAAATATCAATTTAATTTAAATGCTTTAAGTGATAAATTAAAATAACATAAAAAGATTATAGCTTGACATGTTTCATTGCTCTTACGGCAACATTTTCAAAAGCAAATAAATGATTATTCAAATGATTATGCAAATAATTCATTTATTTGCTTTATTTCGCCTGGACTAAAATAGTCAGGAGGGGGAAAATATTGTTTAAGGGTGCTGGTCAGTCAGCTTCCGAATTCCCTTTCGTAAGGTTAAGTATATAGACGTTTGATGCATTTTTATATTTAAAATATCTCCGAAAGTAAATCAATATTTTAAACCTGTTATTGACCGTAAAGTAACGGAATACTTTTGATTGTCCCTGTAATCAATCTATGCATCCGATTTTCATAAAATTTGAAATAACTCGACAAAATTATGTAATAATAATGTATTTTAAATTTCAAACGTATAAAGTACATTTAAAACTTTTTCCCCATTGACCATAATGTAATTGAATACTTTTGACTGCTCTTGTAATTGATCTATGCACCGATTATCAAAAAAATTTAAATAACTCGACAAAATTATTTAATAATTATGTATTTTAAGTTTCAAACGATTAAAGTGCATTTGAAACTTTTTTCCCCTTTGACCGTAATGTAATGGAATACTTTTGATTGGCCCTGTAATTGATCTATGCATCCGATTTTCATAAAATTTGAAATGACTCGACAAAATTATGTAATAATTATACATTTTATTAGCATAATAATTATGCATTTTATTTTTTATGCAGTTGAATTCATAAAATTTGAAATAACTTGAAAAAATTATGCAACAATTATATATTTTAAATTTCAAACGATTTGGTTGGGTAGTTTTTGCGTTGTTATATGCGGACAGACGGACGGACTGAACGACCACTATAGGTGCTACGTATTTACATAATTACGAACGCACCTAAAAAGCGATAAATATGAGAACCTAACGTTTAACGAAAAATAGTGAGATGCACTCCATTTTTTGAAATTCATTGTTGCAAATGTTTTTGTCGAAATTTATCTGGAAGGGTTAAAATATTAATCACTGCTCATTAGCTTTTAACGCATAAAATAAACACATATTTTATAAATATTTTGACAATTTTGAAACATCCTTTAAGAGAAGTATAAATAAATAAGACAAAAATTTTAATTTTCTAGGGAGATTTTTTTAGGTGCGTTCGTAATTATGTAAATACGTAGCACCTATAGTTGTCGTTCAGTCCGTCCGTCCGTCTGTCTGTCCGCATATAACAACGCAAAAACTACCCAACCGAATTATTTGAAATTTAAAATATATAATTATTATATAATTTTGTCCAGTCATTTCAAATTTTATGAAAATCGGATGCATAGATCAATTACAGGGACAATCAAAAGTATTCCGTTACATTACGGTGAATAAGGGGAAAAGTTTCAAATGCATTTTAATCGTTTGAAATTTAAAATATATAATCATTACATAATTTAGTCGAATCATTTCAAATTTTATGAAAATCGGATGCATAGATCAATTACAGGGGCAATCAAAATTATTCCGTTACATTACGGTCAATGGGGAAAAATGTTTCAAATGCATTTTAATGGACTACACTAATTCGAACACAATAAAATTGTTATGCCTCTATGAACATACATATTATAATATACATTTTGCACAATCTGTGGTGCAAAAAGCATTTTTTATTGATTTATAAGGTCACACAAAAGTATTCCATTACATAATGGTACAGAAGAACATTTTTTTGGTGCGATAATTGTAATTGACTATTTAACATTTGATATTGACTATTTAACATTTGATATTGACTATTTAACATGAGATTGATATACATTACTATTATTTTTAACACAATCAAACTGATTGGTAAAGTTATCATACGAATTTATTATTTCCAGCTGAGCGAAATTCCTGGCCTGGGCAATTTTTCGCTCAGCTGGAAATAATAAATTCGTATTGATATACATTGCTGAGGAATACTACAAGTTATTTCCTGTATAAAAGAAAGTAGATAGTATAGTGTATGATATACGTCGCTGAGGTGTAATAAAAATTATTTCTTGTATATTTACAGGAACACACACACACACACAAAATACATATATATTTCACTACTATACTCTATCCGAAGTACTATCTACTAGCAGCAAGATCTGAATATTTTTAAAACATCGTTATCATACGAAAGCACCTCATTTGTCACGCTTTACGTGGAATTTCCAACTTGTTTAAATATACGAATGTGCAAATCCTTTTAAGCACTTAAATTTTCTAATTTACTATACGAATGCATTTTATTCCCATACATTTAACATTAATAAGGGGGTGGGGAGTTAATTGATTAAACCTCTTAATAGAATTTTAGAATATTAATGATGTGAAAAAAAAAAAAAAAATAAAGCTATTGTTCTAAAAATGTTTGCATGTTTGTAATTTTATTTATACGTAATACATTTCGTATATTTTTAATTATTCATAATGGATTATAATTCCCGTTAACGCTGTAAAACGTTACGGAGGTTAGTTATATTTCATATGGGAACTATATCTACAAAATGGTTCTTTATATAGATATGTACTGTGAAAACAGAGCAGGATGTTGAATTCCTCTCGAAAGGGTAACTGACCACCTGACCAGTGACCATGACATTGAAGAATCATTGGGACGGGAAAGAGTGCGAAAACAGATGTCTAATGAGGAAAAAAAATGTCATTCGACTTATCTTACTTCAGGGCCCGTATACCAAAAAGTGTTTGTCAGAAAGAAGCGAATAAGCGCCAATGTGGTAACCTCTCTTAATTACAAGTCAGTTGGCTCTTATCTGTTGTTTCTTTCCCCATTCCTGCATCCCCATTTGTAAGATCGGTACTGAGCCATAATTTTGGTTTACTGTATTGGAACCCCTCCCAGGCAAAAATCCTGTCTGCGCCACTGAATAGGATAAAAGAGGCGAATGATGTTGTTGACTTATACCAAATAATTCATGTCTGTGGGTTTCTCGGATCAACATTTCTGACAGAGACCTCCAGACCTTAGAGCCGTTACAAACAGGAAGTATATTTGCCCCCGTGCATTTAAGTTACTATATAATTAACGTATCTCTATAACCCCCCCCCCACACACACACACACACGCACCCTCTCTGTCTCCGGCATTGCCCGCAAGCAATAGTGCCCCTTGTTTACAGTTAGGAGGCAAGCTTGGTTGCTGGGATAATTTCCGATGAGATTTCAAATTTCTGTTTTTTCTTTTTTTCCCCTCAGAGTCATGACAAAAAGACGTTCAAACACAGATAAAGAGATTTTATTTTCGAATATAGCTTACATTCTTGAGAACACGTCGAATTTCGACGAAAGAAAATGTTTAAAAAGGAACTTTTTCATTGATTTACAGTAAAACTACAAAATTAGTTACAATAAAAAATGCACCTTATATTGGTAAGGCTAATTCTTAAACAAATGATATTTAACCTAAATTTAGTAAAATATTATTTCTATAAAGCTCAGTTGTGGAAATTGTTATAATTAAACTTTAGTTGTACATGTAAACAGTAAAAATATTAAAATATCTCTTTTCATCAATTAAAGCTATTATCCTCGGAAAAAAAAAAAGAAAAAAAAATCCTAAAGAAGCAACATCGGAATCACTTAAGAGTGTTCTCAACTGCTCCGCTCAACAAGCGCAAAACGTTTTGACACAATTACAGGTACATTTTTTAACCGAAAGATAAAAAATTGGAATGCCTGACTATGGAAGCGATTTCGAATCGAACTGAATTTTCCATTTTATGATAATTAAATTACCTATCCAGTTATAAGCTATTTCGATCACGTGATCACCCGGATTTCTCCTGCTTTTCGACCGGTTTTTCTGCTTTCGTCGGGAAATGTGCTCAAAAACGTCCACTTTGAAGACTTGTTATGAGATGCATTGTGTTTTTTAAAAAACAGAAAATTGAGTGCAATTAGACAGTTTTTGAATAACAACACCTGCTATTTTCATGCATTTCCGAACAAAAATAAATTAAAGCATGTGTCACAAAGTGGCCCTTTTTGATTTAAGAACACGCTTAAGAGTAATCTCTTTATAAATTCCTCTTTGCTGTTCATTAGAAAATGGATCGGTCTTCCATCGGAACTTCTTTTGAGATTCTTCGAAAACGGCATTTTCAAAGCTGCATTTCTTGATTAAAATGTAAGATTAAATTTAACCGCTTAGATTAAAAAAACCCTTAAAGGTGTTCTCAAATACAAAAAGCTACTGTATTACAGATATTTTAATTTATTTTTCTTCAGAAATGCACGAACATACAAGTGTTGTTGTTCAGAAGCTATCTAATCAACTCATTTTTTTTTTTGTCTTCTTACAAATGCAATAGATCTTTCAAAAAATAGTGCCAAAATGGGCGTTTAAGACCGAATTTCCCCGCGAAAGAAGAATAACCACTCGAGGAAGGATGGAAAACGTGTTTGTCACGTAACCAAAAATCGATTATCATACAATAGGTAATTTATTTATCAAAAATAAAATCAAGGTTCCTTCAAAATCGCTTCCATAGTCAGGCCTTCTAATTTAATTATTGTTGAGTTAAGTAGCTGAGAAAAGCTTTAAGAGATAATCATCACTATAACACCAATTTTGAATCATCCAGTATATACGGTAGATAAAACATGCAATTCTAGTTATCTAAATTTCGATTTATACATATCTAAAATATCTCTGCATTAGTCGGTGAAAAAACATCTTTTGACCGCGATTAAAAAAAAAAAAAAAAAAATGATTGGATTTCCTTCTAGAACGTAACATCTTTAATGTTTCACATTATCAGAAAAAACTGTTTAATTCATTTTATTTGAGCCGCCATAAAAATATGCATAAATTTCTTCTAAAAAAGAAAAAAATCTTTTGCAGTAACATCGGGATCATTTAAGAGTAATCTCTTTATAAATTCCTTTTTGCTATTCATTAGAAAATGGATTCGACTTCCATCGGAACTCTTCCTCTTAAAGTACTTCGAAAACGGCATCTTCAAAGCTGCAATTCTGAGGGAAAATAATTCGAAGTTGCTACGATGGAATTTTGAAACAGACTAACAAGTTTCAATTTTTTAAATGCTTTTTTTTTTTTTTTTTTTTTTTTTTTTCATATTCGGAAGCGTACAAATAAATTACATTATTTATCCTAAAATGTTAGTTTTTTTTTTTTTTTTTTTTTTTTTTTTTTTAAGCGACATTAAATCAATAATTCTTTGTAATCCAAGGAAATGTACAAAAAAAAAAAAAAAAAAAAAAAAGGGGGGGGGGGGTATTTTGCAAAACGACTGTAGAAAACTTTTTGCTCGACTTGTTTATAATGGTGCCAATATGGAAAAATCAAATTTTCCGACAAAATTTCTTAAAGCTGAATTTTCTGTGGCCACAAAAAAAACAACAGAATTTTGGGACTTTTTTTTCAGTTTTAAACGATATCCGGAGACTCGTTACCGTAGTATATTATTTGCGAGTTACAATATTTTCTACAATATATTTTATACAATATTTAGAGCAAAAATTTCCACATATTTACAACTTTTTTGTAAACTAAATAGCAAGCTCAGCACGCCATTTTAAAAATAGAACAATTTTTTCAATTTTTTTAAAAATTTGGAAAAAGTAGTTGAGCCCTGTTTATTCAAAAGTTTCCACGAATTTAATCGTGTGTGTCAACTTTTATACATTGGTAGTAGTAAAGTTTGTGTTCCTGGGCCAAAAACAGCTTTTTTTTTGCACCCATCGCAAACATGGATTTTGCCCCCCCCCCCTTCCATAAAAAGAAAAAAATTACCTCGAGAATTTCAATAAATCTCTAATAGCCGGATTTTGAAAATATTAAATATGTCATCATTAAATCCGTAATGCTGAACTACATAATCAGCTTTGTCAAATATTGATTCATTAAACCTTGAAAACCTAACTGAAAGGAGACGAAATAGTTTTTGCTTTAAACAGGTTTCAATATCAGCAGCTATAATTGTTCATATTCTTTCTCTTGAAATACATACTTTCTTTTCTTTAAAGACCATATATAGAGATTTCATTTTTAAAGATTTTACTGTAGTTGTAGTTCTGAGGTTTTTAAAGTCATAATTATATGAATTATGAGACTAAATTAGTCGCGAAGACATTGGCAAGGTAATATTAAATCTATAGATGCGTTCTTAACAGATATCTCGCTTGCATTTTATTACTTTTAACCTTTTTTTTTTTTTTTTCACAAGGATACTCGATATAAATATCTAATGTTGTGTTTTTATACTTTTTCGATTTTATATCTCTAGGTTTTAGATGAACATGATCCAGATATCTTTTTTATTGAGGATATGGATGTTCATTTGAAACAAGAGATGCTAATAATCTTACAACAGTACTATCAGAGAGAAAAAAAATGTTAAATAGTCTATAGAAATTATTATTAAAATACATTTTTTCATCTAACTTATGCAGTCATAACGAGTATCTTATTTTATTGTATAGTACAGGTGAAAATTGGGAAAAAGAGTAAGTAGTCAGTAGTCGGTTAGACTCAGTTTTATTTAGCAGCCACTTTTTAACGTTAGTGGCCACTATAATATTTCAAACTTTGATATTTAGATGAACTATAATTGTCGTATAAATACGTAATTTTCTATGCAATTAAAACAAACAAAATGTTATTTCGATTTTATTTAATAAGTAAATGTGTTATAATACACTGCATACATTACCTACAGTTGAAATCTAAGATGGTGATTGCATTTTGAGAATTAAACTGTATCACACGAAATATATATATATATATATATTTAGCTGCTGAGCATGTGGCAGGAGTTGAAATATTGAAGATATTGTAATGTCCTTAAGATCTGCTTGCATCCGGAGAAAAAAAAATAAAATAAAAAAAGAATAAATTACTCGATATTCATGTGGAATCCTGATGAATACATTTTGCAGAACAAAACTGTCTTACTTGAAAAAATAGTCCAACTGAAAAGCAAATACATGGCGTAAAGCCAAAATATTGAAGATACAACTAAGCCATTGAAATCTGCTGACCACCGGTATAATCAAAGTAGAGCAGCATAGTTCCATGAAAAAAAAAAAAAAAAAAAAAAAAAAATGTATTTCACTTGGCGATCGATAAGGTTTTTTTAATCGTCACTTGGTGAGTGGGGACTAGGGGGGCGAGTAGTCGAATTTTTAATCGCCATTTTTACAACTTCAATCGCCATGTGGCGAGTAGCAACTGTTAATTTTCACCTATACTGCGTAGGGAAAGGGGAGTTGAATGAAACAGGAAATCAATGTGAAATCAAAAATATTTATATGGTCTACAATCATAAATAAATTAAAATTTCATTTGATAAATAGTATCAATGAGATCATTAAATAGATATAGTTTCAAAACAGTGCCATATTGCAAACGATTAGAACATTCCACAAAGTTCATTTTTTAACAATCAAACTAAGTTTTCTGTTTGATCTTTAATCCTTTATCTACCGACGGTACTTATAAGTACCATTAGAATAACTTATTATAAAACTCTTTTAATACGTCAGTTAGTTGTAATACTGTTCAGAATGAGTTACAGGTACATTACTTTATCTTCTTCCAAAAGCGTTATTGGTTACACAAATATATATATATATATATATATATATATATATATATATATATATATATATATATATATATATATATATATATATATATTTAAAAAGGATGATTTCTTTTGCCTTTGCATCTTTTCAGCTTTCTTGGCGCTGAGGTAGAGGGATGGGGATTTTTCAATGCGGAAATATTTCTATATTTATATTGTAAGAACATCATATTTGTACATTTTATAATTCTACAAAATACTAAGAAAATAATTAAAAATAAACGATTTGAGAGGGGTTATAAAAATTGCACAAAAGCCTAGTAAATTCAAATTGAATTAATCCTTGTAAATCCTTCAATCCTTCTAAAATCCTCCAAATTTTTATTAAATGATTATCTAAATTTATTAATTTAGTTTAAACAATTTGTGTAAAATGCTTTAGATTGTAAAATTTTCATGAATTCACAATGCGGTAGATAAAGGGTTAAAACAATTAATAGATAATCTTCAAGTTTTATATATTTTTGCATGCTAAAATGATATAATTTTTTGTTATATTTACTGATATAAGTGGAAAAAATGGCAATATTTATTAAAACTAATCGTTTAAATATTTTTATGAAACTAGTGATCTCAAATATTTTAATTAACAGAAATTTTAAATTTTATAAGAAATAAATACTAACATTAGTTAGTGAAATAATTTGTTGTAACTATTTTATATGGTAAAAGTATTTCTTACATAAAACATTTTACTTTTTGAGTCCGCCTTTTATATAGATTATTATACTTGTGGCTCCCGGTAATAACCAAGTAAGGCACATTTAAAAAAAATTGAGGTAAGTTGGGAAAATGTAGCTTTAAAAGAGTACTTTCATCTGCCATAGTACTGAAAATTGAAAATAGAATACTTCCCGTCACAGGACAACTATAAATTTTCATTTAAAAATTGAAAAAAAAAAAAAAAAAAAAAAAACAGTAATTATCGGGTAAGTGTATAAAGTAACGGTAATAACCAGATAAGATTTCTATTTATTTCTTTAAATCGTCTATAATTCTGTTGTTTCTGGTAATAACCAGGTAAGGCACATTTTTAATATTTTGAGTAATTAATGTTTAAAGTTTTCAAAAGTGTCTTTTTATCATTACTTTTATAAAATAGATTAGAACTTAATAATTTTCACTAAATTCAATTAGTATAATTAATAAAAACTAATAATAATTAATAATAATTAATAAAAGCCCTTTTTATATAACTATTTTGGCAAAAAAAGAGGTTCTTATATCCTAATTGAATGTAGTGAAAATTATGAAGTTCTAAACTATTTTATAAAAGTAATGATAAAAAGACATTTTTGAAAACTTTAAACGTTAATTACTCAAAATATTAAAAATGTGCCTTACCGGGTTATTAACGGAAGCTACAGATATATATATATAATCCAATGTTTGCTAGCTTTGAAATAGTAAAATATTAAAACATATGTTACCAATAATTTGTAAATGTAAAGTATACCACTGTAGTGTGGAATAAAATATGTTTTTCTCAAATTTTCATAGCTATCCCATTAATCCTTGGGAAAATATGTCTGCATTATAAAAATTATAAAATCATAAAAACTATTAAAATTAATGAGGAATTCTTTCTTAATTGAAACTATGCTGCCAATAAGTTTCTAAATATTAAAATATTCTTTTAAACAATGTTTTGAAATTAATACTGTATACACTTAAAGTTACTGGCTAAATATGAAAATTGTCTTATTCATCTACACTCTGCCCCAATTGTAAAATTATGTAAATTTATTGAATACAAAATGTCTGTTGAAGTGAAAATAAAGATGTGGTGTACAAATATTGCTAGCAGTCGACATACACGATTAAATCCGTAAGGAACATTTGAATAATCGAAGCAAAACTACGTTTTTCCCGGTGTTTAAGAAAATTGCAAAAAATGTCTGATTTTTGAAATAATGTACTGTGCTTGCTAATGAGTGTATAAAAAAGTTGTAGGCATGAAAGTTGCAGAGAATTTCGTTCTCTTAAGGGTGTTCTTAAATCAAAAAGGGCAACTTTGTGACACATGCATTAATTTATTCTTGTTCGGAACTGCATGAAAATAGCAGGTGTTGTTACTCAGAAACTCTCTAATTGCACTCATTCTTTTGTTTTTTAAAAAACACAATAGATTTTTCATAACAAGCCTTCAAAGTTGACACTTTTTAGCATATTTCCCGACGAAAGCAGAAAAATTGGTCGAAAAGGAGGAGAAAAACGGGTGATTGCGTCATCGAAATAGCTTATAACTCGATAAGTAATTTAATTATCATAAAATGGAAAAATAAGTTCAATACGAAATCGCTTTCGTAGTCAGGCATTAAAATTTTATAACTTTCTGTAAAAAAATGAATTTGTAAATGTGTCAAAACGTTTTTCGCTTGTAGAGCGGATCAGTTAAGAACACCCTTAAGGAAGGTAACAGACAAATAATATATTACGGCAATAGGCCCCGAGATTTTTTTTTAAATAGTCCCAAATTTTTGTTTCTTTTTGCCCCAAAAAAATTAGCCTTAAGAAATTTTGCTGGGAAACTTGGTTTTTCCATGCTGGTTTCTGTATAAACAATAACAATAAATAAATAAAATAAAATCTTCTACCCGACATTTTGCAAGATAAAGCGTATATTTTCCTTGGATTGTTCATGTTATTGATTAAAATGTGAGATTAAATTTAAAGTTTATGTTTAAGGCACTACTTCAAAAAAAAAAAAAAAAAAAAAAAAAAAAAAAAAAAAAAAAAAAAAAAAAAAAAAAAAATCCATAGTTTGTTAATTTAATAGTAATATTTTTCATTTAATGTCGTCTGAAGTTTAGAAGTATTCTATATAATAATTATAATGATGTAATATTTTGAAGAGATTTTTGATTGAAATTAATTTATTATAATATTTAAGCTTTTTTTAGCATATGATACTTTAAGGCTATTCTCAACTGCTCTGCTCAAAAAGCGCAAAATGTTTTGATATATTTACAAATTTATTTTTTAACGGAAACATATAAAATCTGAAAGCCGTATTATGGAAGAAATTTGGAATCGAACTGAATTTTCCATTTTTTTAATCAAGAAATTATCTATTGCGTTAGAAGCTGTTTTGATCGCGTGATAAACACGTTTTTCACCTTAGGTTGAGAGGTTATTCTTCTTTCTCTTAAAAATTCAGTTCAAAATACCCAGTTTGATACTGTTTTCTAAAAAATCTATTGTGTATGCATAATAACAGGAAAAATGAGAGCGATTAGATAATTTCTGAACAACAATACCTGCTAGTTTCGCACATTTCTGAAAATAAATAACTTAAAACTTATGACATAAAGTTGCCCTTTTTGATTTCAAAACATCCTTAAAAGTATTCACTGAATGTTCTATATCGCGCAGCGGATCTCACTATAACGTGATGGAATTTCTTTTTTCAATTCTACCCCGCCAAAATTAGAATTGAATTGAATGATGTTTTGCTCATATTAGATGCGATTCTACTTTTGTAGATCATAATAAACGGGAAAATTTTAATAGTTTAAATGGTGAATCTTTCTTAATGTGCACGTTGCTCGCTTTAATCGTGCTTTCGTATTAGTCGTACTCGTGTTAATCGAATTCGACTGTATCTACAGGGTGACCATTATTAAATTATGTGAAATTAAATCGTCATAACTACCTGGATGGTTTACGTGATGAAGTTCAAACTTCGTGTTTGGCTACAGGGCATGATGGGGATTAGTATGTGCATGCGCACCCAACTTGTCGTTGTCGGACATTTGCAAATGAAAATGGTCACAGTATAGCGTGTCTGAAGGACAAAATGATGCATTTGGGACAATGAAAAACCGCATTTAGCGATTGAGATATCTTTTCACCTTCAACAAATGACTGAGTGCAATGTCCAGTCACGGAATAATGGGGTTCCGATATTCATTGACGGTACAGTGACTACTGAACGATACATGAAAGTTTCGATAAAGGGTTTTATCCCTATTATCCAAAGTGACCCGTTATTTCGACAAGATGTGGTTCGTGCAAGACATATCTCGATTACATCGGACCAAGAAAGTGTTGGATGTCCGGGATCTCACTTTGGGTTTGGGTACCATATTCTGGCTCTGCGGTACCTAGAGGCCACTGGAATGGGACTTGCTTGGTCGTCATAATCTACGGATCTGAACACATCGGACTCATTTTTGTGGGGTCACATTAAAGACAATGTGCTCAGAAATAACCCCAAACCACTGCTGAGCGTAAAAAAAAAAAAACGTCCCTTCAGAAAGTCATCGACAGCATCAACGTTCCAACACTTCAATCGGTCATACAAAATTTTGCTATCCGTCTGCCCCACATAATAGCCAATAATGCCAATCATATTGAACACGTCATAACCTAAATCCAAATATTTATAGTGATGTTTACATGTTGAATAATGTTTGTGTTTTTAAATAATTTACGTTTTATTTCACACAATTCAATAATTGTCATCCTGTATCTGCTCTTCTTCAAAACAGCGATTTTTTTCTCCATTTAGACAGCACCCTATTTAACCCTTTATCTACGAATTATTTATTACGAAATTTATCCACCTCAATAATTATCTTCTTTAATATCTGAAAGTATACTGGAATTTTTACATAATACTAATGTGGAATTTAGATATGTTTTTTCGTTAAAACTAATTAAATATATCAGTAGTTTTGTGAAATATTTACAAAAATAATGACATTAATTAACCAAAGTTATTCTTTTGAAAATATCACAATTCTTAAAAAAGCAGTGAGTTTAAATGCATCATGATCCTCTCTATAAATGGAGACGCTTTTGCAGTTGAATATGTTTCATATTATTTTATTTAAAGAAAGAAAAGAAATACCTATAAAAATGAATGATAAAACTACCACCTTTAAAAAATATTTAGCTTCGACTATTTCTCTATTCTATCTAAATTTTATCGAGAAGAGTGTTTTGTGTGGAAAGAATAAAAAACTTTTATTAATAGACAGAATAAATAAGTTTTATATAAAGTTTTCTTCAATGGTACTTTAAAGTACCGTCGGTGCATAAAGAGTTAATGCAGTTTGCGCTTTGGAAAGTTTAACTATATCTTAATATAATGTTATTTAAAAAATATATATGTATTTAATTATACATTAATTCTTGCTTTAAATTTTGACCGCTACTTAAATCTAAAGCAGTTAGTAATTCCTTGGTAACGGGACGTGTCCATAACGGAAACACCCCTCCCGAAAAGACTTACTGTACAACTATAAAACAGACCTTTTCATTCTATTCAATAAATAGATAATATTGTGCAAAATTTATGCTGAAACATTCTGTATACAGGGTATATCAATCAGAAATTAAAGTTACTTAAACTACTGTTTAAAAATACATATCTCAAAGCCTAAAAATAGGCAAATAAAAATGATGATTTTGTTTTAATTCGAAAGCACCTATAACATTTTCCATTTCCGGAAAAATTATGTGAAAATATGAAATCCCTTTATCTGAATCAGTTCACGTAATAAAAACATCAATACACGTAAAACATAACGTCTTATACATGTAATGTCAATACACGTAAAACATTTTTCAAGAAAAAAAATTCTTTTAACTAACATTGGAATTACTTATAAAATAAGAATAATCTCTTTATAAATTTCTTATTGCCGTTCATTCGAAATGGATTTGACTTCCACCGGATCTTCACTTGAGATACTTCGAAAAAGGTGTTTTAAAAGTAACTTTTCAAACAGAAATGTATTCGTCGTTTCTGAGCTATAGAATTTTGAAACAGAATAGCAAAATTCAATTTTTAAACGCTTCCGCTTTTGTATGCCTAGAAGCACTATGAATGAATCATGTTATTTTGTTTTGGCGTTATTAAAGCAATTACAGAATTAAGCTCGCAAATTTGAAATCGGGCGTTGATTATTACGCACTTTTTCCAGCGATAAGGTCTACAAATGAAACAAATTGACTTTTAGAGGTTGCTTGTGACTTAGATGACGCAAAGCATTTCTGCTTAGAAGCCATATCTGCCATTTCCCGGATTCTTGCATAATTATCGTAATATTAGCACTTGTCGTTATTACCCACACTGGCGTTATTACCCCGTGACACCTTACATTTAAAACTACCTAAAAAAGCTATGCTTAATAAACACTTTATAAACGAATAAAACCTATTGATTGTGAATCAATAGAATTTGTTTCAAGATACATCGTAAATATTTCACATTTCTAGAAAGGACTTGTCTGAAGCCATTTATTCGAAGCATCATAAAAATACACATAAAATGTATTACTGAAAAAAAAAAAGTTATTTTGAAGCAATATCGAAACTACTTACAATTAATCTCTTTATAAATTTCTTTTTGCCGTTCTTCGTTAGAAATGGATTTGACTTCCATCGGAACTTCTCTTGAGATATTTCGAAAACGGTATCTTCAAAAGCTGCATTTCAAAGAGAAATTTATTCTCACTTATTAAGATGGAATTTGAAGCAGACTGCGAAAATTAAATTCTGCTTTTGGCGCATTTGGGTGCATCATGAAACATTCATAATAAAACCTGCTTAGGGAAAATCATAAAAATTTTGAGAAAAAAATCATGTTTAGATTAGGTTTCAGTCTAGGTGGATTCTCTCGAATGAATGAATTAAAGTAAAATTTGCTAAGACGAAATTGGAACGGACCGAAGTAAACATAGGAATTAGATAGGTTTCTGTTTTAGCAGGTGAAAATGTATGGTATTCTTTTGGACAAGAAGAAATTTTGACATTGTTAAAGTCCCGTCTTTTAACTCATTAAGACCTGACCTATATAGTTATGCAGTCCAAGGACGACGAAGCCGTCTCACATCCACGTACCAAAAATTTCCAATTTTCCATTTTACGTGATCATAACGGGCCAATAATAATAATAATAATTAATGGGTGAAATAATAAGAAATAAAAGTTATTTAAAGTTTTGTTCTTAGCAATAAAAAATTTGAATATTCCATGATATACTTTGAAATTTATTTTTAAAATATCATTCTGTTGTCTCATCTTAGATGGCAAATACTTTTACATGAGCTTCTTACCTTAGCTTAGTTATATTTAAGATAATTCAAGGGTAACTGGGCATATTTGAAACATGTTTCTTCTTTACTGTTAACGTTTTACTTTACTGTTAAATCTATTGATTGTGAATCAATAGAATTTGTTGCAAGATACATCCTAAATGTTTCACATTTCTAGAAAGTACTTGTCTGTAGCTATTTATTTGGAGCATCATAAAAATACACATAAAGTGTATTACTGAAGGAAAAAAAGTTCTTTTGAAAGAACATCGGAACCGCTTACAATTAATCTCTTTATAAATTTATTGTTGGTGTTCTTCGTTAGAAATGGATTTGATTTCCATCGGAACTTCTCTCTCGAAAAAGGCATCTTCAAAGCTGCATTTCAAAGAGAAATTTATTCTCACTTATTAAGATGGAATTTGAAACAGATTCTGAAAATTAAATTCTGTTTTTGGCGCATTTGGGTGCATTATGAAACAATCACAATAAAAACTTCTTGGGAAAAATCGCAAAAGTTTGGAGAACAAATCGTTTTTAGATAGGTTTCAGTCTAAGCAGGTGCATTCTCTCTAATGAATGAATTAAAGTAAAACCTTCTAAGACGAAATTGGAACAGACCGATATAAACTTAGGAATTAGATAGGTTTTTGCGTCTTTTAGTAGGTAAAATTGTATGGTATTCTTTTGGACAATTTTTTTATTAAGTTGTTGAAATCCCTTTTTTTAACACTTTGAGACATGATCTACACAATTATGTAAGCCAAGGACGACGAAACTGTCTCATATTCACATGCACATACCAAAAATTTCCAAATTTCCATTTTACGTGATCATGACGGGCCAGTAATAATAATAAAAATAATGGGTGAAGTAATAAGGAGTCAAAATTAGTTAAACTTTTGTTCTTAGCAATAAAAATTTTGAATATTCCATGGTATACTTTAGAAATTTATTTTTAAGATATCATTCTTCTGTCTCTTTTTAGATGCCAAATACTTTTATCTGAGCTTCGTACTTAGTTATATTTAAGATATTGCAATTTAAATTGGACACATTTAACAATACGTTTTTTCTTTAATGTTAATGATTTACTTTAATGTTAAATCTATTGATTGTGAATCAATAGAAACTGTTCAAGATACAACCTAAATATTTCGCATCTTCAGAAAGAACTTTTCTGAAACCATTTATTCGAAGCATCATAAAAATACGCAAAAAATTAATTACTGAAAAAAAAGTTCTTTTGAAGCAACATCGGAACCGCTTACAATTAATCTCTTTATAAATTTCTTTTTGTTGTTCTTCGTTAGAAATGGATTTGACTTCCATCGGAACCTCTATTGAGATACTTCGAAAACGGCATCTTCAAAACTGCATTTCAAAGAGAAATTTATTCTCACTTATTAGGATGGAATTTGAAGCAGACTGCGAAAGTTAAATTCTGTTTTTAGCCCATTTGGGTGCATTATGAAACAGTCATAATAAAACCTGCTAAGGGGTTGTCGCAAAAGTTTGGAGAAAAAAATCATTTTTAGATTAGGTGTCATTCTAAGCAGATGCATTATCTATAATGGAAAAATTAAAGTAAAACCTGCTAGGACGAAATCGGAACGGACTGAATTAAGCTTAGAAATAAGATGGGTTTTTGCATCTAAGAAGTCTTTAGATTATATGGTGTTCTTTTGAACAAGACGATATTTTGAAATTGCTGAAATCCCATCTTTTTATTGATATTTAGACCTGACCTATATAATTATGAAAACCAAGGACGACGAAGCCGTCTCACATCCATGTACCAAAAATTCCCAAATTTAAATTTTACATAATCACGACTGGCCAGTAATAATAATAATAAAAAGTAATGTGTGAAATAATAAAAAATCAAAATTATTTAAAGTTTTGTTCTTAGCAACAAAAAATTTTGAATATTCCATGGTGTACTTTAGAAATATATTTTTAAAATATCATTCTGTTGTCTCATCTTAGATGCCAAATACTTTTATATAAGTTTCGTACTTAGTTATATTTAAGAAAATGCGAGTTGAAAACATTTGATAACACGTTTTTTCTTTACTGTTCATGATTTACTTTACTGTTGATTCTATTGATTGTGAATGAATAGAATCTGTTCAAGATACATTCTAAACATTTCACATTTCCAGAAAGAACTTGTCCGAAGCCATTTATTCGAAGCATCATAGAAATACACATAAAATATATTACTGAAAAAAAAGTTCTTTCGAAGCAACATCGAAACCGCTTAGAATTAATCTCTTCATAAATTTCTTTTTGCTATTCGTTAGAAAATGGATTTGACTTCTATCAGAACTTCTCTTGAGATTTCGTAAAAAACATCTTCAAAGCTGCATTTCAAAGTGACATTCATTCTCACTTATTAAGATGGAATTTGAAGCAGACTTCGAAAGTTAAATTTTGTTTTTGGCGCATTTGGGTGCATTATGAAACAATCATAATAAAATCTGCTTAAAGAAAATCGCAAAAGTTTGGAGAAAAAAATCATTTTTAGATTAAGTTTCAGTCTAAGCAGGTGCATTCTCTCTAATGAATAAATTAAAGTAAATCCTGCTAAGACGAAATCAGAACTTAGAAGTTAGATGGATTTTTGCGTCTTAGCAGTCTTAGAATTGCATAGTATTTTTTTTTTTTTTTTTTTTTTTTTTTTGAACAAGAAGAAATTTTGAAATTGCTGAAATCCCATCTTTTAACGCTTTAAAATTTGATCTGCACGATTGTGGAGGAATTTTGGAAAACTGTATTTTACGTGATCATAAAGAGCCAACAACAACAATATAAATAAATATATAAACAAATAAAATAAAAATAAATGTGTGAAATAATAAAGAATCAAAATTACTTAACATTTGTTTTCATCATTAAAAAATAAGAATATTTGATGTTATACTTTAGAATTTTTTTTTTTTTTTTTTTTTGAAATGTTATTTCTGTTACCTCCTCTTAGATGCCAAATAATTTATATGAGCTTCGTACTTAAATTACTTTTAAGAGAAGGCAAGTTGAATTCGACTCATTGGACAAGATGTTTTTACCTCAACTTTCATATAATTTATTTCTGAAAAGAATGTCTCACAGAAAAAATCATCAAAATATAAAGCGCCAGAATCTACAGCTTTCTCATGTCTAGAATTTAATTCCAAGTTGTTATAATTTTACCGGAGGCATTTCTGCTTATAATGCCTTTTAATATTTCTTTTGTGATAATTTCATATATTTTTTTTCGTACTTAAAATTTTATGAGCCAATATCGAGCTCGATTGAGATACATTAAGTAAATTATATTTCAGTTTCTTTTATCTGCATGATAATGACAACCAACCAAAATACTTGATAACAAATAAAAAGAGACAATTTCTAGATAAATTAGTGCATATTGTGAAGTTCTGCTATACAGAGTAACTCAAAATGAATATAGCTAATACAATTTAATTGCTATAAGTAAAGGGAAAAGTCATTATGTCTGTTCATAATTAATCAAAACCAAATACAAAGATCCAGACAATTTAAACAGATAATACGGTACTACCAAAATGCTTTCGCTTTTCATCATATCCACCATAGATGAACATAATACGCATACAATCTTCATAATTCAACCTTTTATCATAATCACAAAATATTTCCTCACAGAAAATAGATGTTTCTCCACTTTTTCAACGGAATAATGAGTTTGTAAATATATCAGAAAGGTTCGCGCTTGTTGAGCAGTATGCATTTCGGAGTTTTACGGCGGTGGTTCTCAAAAAATCATTTTCTCCAAATCAAAAATACGGACTTTTATGGATATTTGCTTTTTTTTTTTTTTTTTTTTTTTTTTTTTTTTTTTTGACACATTCATAGATTCAGTTTTAGAAGTAAAAGCATTATACTTTGAAGCATGATTCATAAAGTGATTTTAACAATGTTTTTCTTTTTCATTTGTTTGATAAAGAGACAATTATACTTACGTTTTAAACGACTGATATCCCACTCGTGCATGTTTTTGTCTTTTTTCTCACACAATGTTGTCCGAAATGGCTAATTTGGCAGCATTATCTGAATTTATAAGTTCTGCTGCTTTTTCCGAAGGATGGAAAACTGTTCTATGATGCAGTTTCTAATTAGATAGACCTGTCATTCTTTTTTTTTTTCGATTGTTAATAAAACTAAATTCAGAAATAAATCGGTCATTTCAAAAACCACATGAGTCAAGATTTTTCCGAATATACTTTTTTTGCCCCAAATGCTTCCTTAAAGGTAGAGCTATGATCTGGATAATAATTATGTCAGTCAGTGTTTTCCTTTCTTTTCAATCAATGCATATAAATTTTCGTTCATTATTTAAACGACATAAGTCAGTGACTTAAGTGGTTTTCGTATGAAATACCAGATGATGTTACAGCCATAATATTTTATTTTCTGCAAAAACTGCCACTATTACCCATACTAATGCAAAACATTTTTCTTTATGGCAACTATAAGACCATTGTTTTGGTATAAAAAATCTTAAATAAGGTAAATTCATAGTTTAGCATGAAATTACAAAGGCATTGCTAATAAAGGTGTAAAAGAGGTTTGTTCTATGTTGTTGCATTATATTTAAAACAATATTGGATCACATATTAAGCATTTGTGACTCATTAAACATTTACATAAGAGATTTCACTATGATTATGATAAATAAGGCACTATTACAGCCGAGGAATTTATTGATGGATCGATGAAGATTTATTTAACTTGATGAAAAATAAACTTTCTACCAAAAATTGAAACGACTTCAAAAGCTACTGCAAAGTGAAAAATAATTTTTTTACAGAATAGTATTAAGAAATTAAATTAAGAGCGTAGTATTTATCATGCGTATTATTATATTTATGTAGATTAATTTGATTTTTTGAAGTCGGTGCCAGCCAAGCCAAGTTACATGTAATTTTCCAATAGACACGCATCCAAGTATCTACGAGTTTTTTTACGATTAATATTTAGTTAAAAATTTAACTTTATTCTTTTACGATTTGCATTGGATAATTAATTTTAATTTTGAACCTGGCTTGGCTGGCACCGACTTCAAAAAATCAAATTAATCTACATAAATATAATAATACGCATGATAAATACTACGCTCTTAATTTAATTTCTTAATACTATTCTGTAAAAAAATTATTTTTCACTTTGCAGTAGCTTTTGAAGTCGGTTCAATTTTTGGTAGAAAAGTTTATTTTTCTCCTTTTAGTTAAAAGTTAACGATTTTTTGAAGACAGTTAATAAAAATTATAATACGGGGAAAATCACTGTAAACCATACACATATGTCAGGAGTGGGGTTCGAATCCACGATCTCTTACAAGAACCAGAAATCAAATCTGCTGTCTTGCACCGCTCAGCCACCTGACTGCACTCCATTCGGCGAGCTTAGTCATCGTCCATGTTACTTTTAGTTTGCGAGAAATCACTAATTTTATTAGTTTTTACTTAATTACTAAAAAAGTACTGAACCAATTTCAATGAAATGGAAGAAGTACCAACGGAAGAGTAGCCTCTTTCATTTATCACAAAAACAAATTAATCGGTTGGATAGTTTCGGAGTAATCGGTGAACATACATAGGAAAAAAATATATTCGCGCCGAATTGATAACATCCTCTCCTTTTTTGAAGTCATTTAAAAAAATATATAACACAGAAAATTTTCTTGTATACTATACACATATGTCAGGAGCGAGGTTCGAACCGACACTCTCTTTCAAAACCAGAGATTAAATCTGGTGCCTTAGACCGCTCGGCTGTCCGTACTTCATTCTCTTCTGAGAACTTCCTCAATGTCATGTTACTTTTCGCAAGTCTATTCTCTTTTGAGTACTCTTTCACTGATAAAGTATTGAGTTAATAAAAAATCTCTGATACTCTGTGGTAACGGTTAAATATAAAATATTCCTAATAGCATAATTAGTATTTAACTTGTTAAATATATATTTAAAAATTATAATACGGAAAAGATTATTGTATACACGTACGTCAGGAGTAGGGTTCGAACCCACGCTGCCTTTTGAAAACCAGAACTTAAATCAAGCGCCTTAGACCACTCGGTTATCCTGGAATCGATAAATTTATTCGACATCCATATTACTACTGATTTGCGAGAAATCACTAATTTTATTAGTTTTTGCCTAATTACTAAAAAAGTACTGAACCAATTTCTATGAAACGGAAGTGGTACCAATTCGAGAGCAAGCTCTCTCATTTAACACCAAAATCAAGTTAATTGGTTGGATAGTTTGGGAGTAATCAGTGAACATACATAAAAAAAAGAAAAAAAAAAAAAATACATACGCGTTGAATTGATAACCTCCTCTCCTTTTTGGAAGTCGGTTAAAAACCTTTCAATCCTTTCAGCTCTCAGCCAAAACCTATGATCGAAAGTGTTAATCAATAGTTTAGGATAACATTCTGAAAGAGCATATGCCATTTCATCAGAACATATTTATCTGGCCAACTGCCATTGTTGAAGATAATCTATTTATGAATAATGAAGAATACGAATACGTAACAAAGTTATATAAACCATAAAAATACTCCCGTATAAATGTTATCTTCATTAATTTTAATAAAAAATATGTTTAATATGTCTGTTTTGTTTAAATGAAATACCCCCTAATCCTGTTTCTTGCTAAATTAGCATAAGTCAGTAACAGTTTTTCTGTTATTATTAATCTTGTTATCCATGAATTATAATAAAAAAGAATACTGCCCAGTTAAACTGATGGCATTGAGCTCACTGGTTACTCATATTAATTGTATATTACAGCCTTATATTTTCAAGGGTTGATTCCGTTCGAAAAACATATTAAGGGGCCAGGGACAGCTCCACCCATTTTCCCGTTTTTACTTTATCATTGAACCCCTTAATCTAATGAGGGATATGATTTTTTATATAAAAATTTTGAAAAAAACTGATAATTCTGCGCGAAAAACCCATTTTTATCAATCAAAAGTAGAGGCATGAACCCCCCGTTGCCCGTCTTTATACTTATCCAATGAACTCCTAATACTAATAACGGAAATGTCTCATCAGAATGATCCTACATTTAAACTTCGATCGAAAACTGATAATTCTGCATGAAAAACCCATTTATATAAATTAAGGGGAGGGGCATGACCCCCCCCGTTCCCCCTGTTATACATTTCGAATGAACTCCAAAAACTAATCAGGGAAGTACCTTATCAGAATATACTTATATCCAAAATTTCAAGTGAATCGAATATTTTTATCATGAGTTGTCGCGTTACGCACATACGCACATACAGAACGGACGGGCACATAAGCTTCCAGGCTTTGATAGCCTGTGAGCTAAAAATTATTCGATGTTTAGATGTTATTATTCCGAAATTATAAAAAAATATTTGATGTTTACAATTACTTAAGTCCAAAATCTATAATCAGCCCCCAAAAATCCATAAACATTCGTTTACTTCTGAATAATTTAGTTTTTTAAAAAATTATTAAAGGTTCTGATTTTCTGACTTATGTGATTTTTGAAATGATCGATTCAAATATTTGTCAGAAACTAGCCAGTTTGAATCTCAAGGCAGCATTAATTTCTTATTTTTTTTCTCTTAGATTTAATTAAAAAAATTTCTTTATTGCTTTTTTTTTTTAATATCATCCAAGATAAATAAAATTTAATTAATAGAAGCTTTAAATCTTGAGAGAAACAATGTCTCTACGCCTCTCTTAGGCTTAACTGTAAATGTTAAATATTTAATAAAAAAATAAAAGTGCAATACTAAAAGAAAATTGAGAGAAAACTTTATTTTATGAAGAAACTAAAATGAGCACGTTTCTTGTCAGTAATTAATACCACAACATTTTTTTCTTCTAAACATATAAGTAAAAGCAGGAACTAGAGTAATGCTGCATCAGCGAAAACGAGTTCAATCTAAAAGGTGGTTCCACTTTGTTGACTTTTTCGGAGACAAAATTTGCTGATTCAGCTGTTGAAAATCAGTGGGATTCCTCTGAAAACAACCCAAAACAATTTCAGACTTTGCAGTCTTCGCTAGAGATAAGTTCAACTGAAATTTAATTTTTTAGACGAAATGTTTTTGGCATCTAAAATTGTTTTTTCTTCATTTTTAAAAGGTCTAAATTTTATGTGACGGAGATACGTTATTTACTTTATTTTAAACTTTAATAACTTTTGTCAGATGTATTATTAACATCAGCTCTTATTTTATTATTATTTTTAAATTTTACCCAAGAGATTTTAAGAGCGAAATTAAAATTAGAATAAATGTTTTGCTATACGTTGAGCAATAATTTAAAGGAAAAAATCATTGGCAGTGAAAAATAAGCAGATTGCACATACAGAGTTTCTAAATTAATGGTACAAACTTTAAGAAAAAGACAAACAATAATAAATAGGAAACTAAGGGTCCCAAACGTCTTCCGAAAGAAATAAGAGCCATTAAAGTTTACGGTGCGAAATTTGAAATGATTATAAAAAACGAAAAAATTGGTCGATTCGTTTGCTGTTTTTGCTAAATCTATTGTGTTTGAAAAAAAAAACCCGGGAAAATGAGAGAAATTATGTAGGTTCTGAACAACAACACCTGCTATTTTCATGCTTTTCCGAAAATAAATAAAACTTATGTCATAAAGTTGCCCTTTGTTTTCTTAGTATTATCCAAGATAAAGAAAATTTAACTACTACAAGTTGAAAATCTTGACAGAAGCAATGTCTCTATCCCTCTTTTCCTTTCCGTTACCCATGATAATATAAATATTAAATATTTAAAAAATTTTAGATATTTTTGTAAACACACAGATGTGACATCTTTATACTCATGTGAAATTGATGCATACAAAGTACAAATATAATATGTAGTTTAAACTATTTTGTATGGACACATAGATATGATATAGTTTTGATAATATCAGATCTATATATATATATAATAAATTTCTTATAATTTATAAGCTGTTTTATGAACACATTCATCTGACATCTTTAAGCTAATGTTGTTGTTGTTGCTGGCTTATCCGTGTAGTGCAAGAATCAAATAGCACCGAAGGTGTGTAAAACAGTCTTGGCAATGTCAAAGACCTTCGGCGAATACAGCAAATGACAGTCAGTAGGGTTTAGGTCTAATGAGTAGAGTTTAGTCAGTATGAAGGGACAGTTTAAAACATGAGTGAGAGATAGTTGGGTATCAGGGCACTGAGGACAAGTATTGCAATTTCTTTGACCTTCTGGAGATATTTTCATTCCTTTAAAATATCTTTCTATGTCTGTAGTCTGGCTATATGGTGGTTGAAACTTTACGATTGTAGATTAGCTCCGGAATGGAATTTTTTCCAGCTGGTTGGGAGGCAAGTTTACTTCTGGCTATGCATCAGTGTCGATAAGGGTTAGGCTATTGGAAAGTTGGCAGGAATTGCGGGCTTCTTTGGCCAGAATATCCGCCTGAAATTGTTTATATTATGTTGTAGGAAATTCACTGTCCACGCAACAGATTTTTCGACGTGATTCCGGATTTCAGAAACGACGCGTCGTCGACTGTCTCGGACGCGGTAGCATGACTTTAAGCTAATGTAAAATTGATATAAACAAAGTATTAGGTTGTCTCAAAAATTTCCTTCTTTTTTTTTGAACCAAAATAACCCAAGCAAATTTCGAAAAAAGCGAGATTTTATTGAAGAATATCTATGCTATTCTATTCTGCGAACCTTCTTCTGCATTTCCAATCTTATAATGCCATCTTTCAATAAAAAAAAAAAAAAAAAAAAAATGATTTGGTTTCAAAATACTTACGAAGAGGATTTTTTATGTCAATCAAACAGTTAATTTTTTTTAGTGATGAAAATTTTTGAGAGAAAAAAAGCAAACAGTAATCGGATAGAGAAATTTCCGAAGAATAGGGAGGGTGCGCCAGAACATCTCAATCGAACGCAAGGAAATTGCCTTTCTCAGTGAAAGATTGTCCCAAAAGCTTTTTTTGCAATTTATGTGCTATTATTTAATTAAACTGGCACCACTGTCTGAAAATAAAAATCCGTTACTCACACTTTCACAACATTTGCAATAGAAAAATATTGCAAAAAGTGCTTTAAAAAGTGTTGGTGCAAATAGAATAAAAAAATAGTTGCTAGTGGTCGACCTGTCCATGATACCTTGCCGAGCAACTTTGTAGATCGTGTTTTTAACATAAAAAAAATCCTTTTTTCGAAAGATTGGTCCCATGGACGAAAATTGGACCCTTTACAGGAACGACACTTTACCAGGAATGCAAACAATCCTGATTCAGTCGGGATACAGATCCCATTCTTGTCGCTAAATCTGGACTCTTAGAGAAGAAAGTTTTGATCTCTATTTGGCAAAATTGGATCTACTACGAGCGACTTCCACCTAACCAGAATCATCAATTCTCAAAATTATTACTGATAACTAGACGAACTGATGGTAACAACAGCCATGAAACACTCCGAAATAGCAAACAAATGTAGTATTAGTATTATGACTTCATTCCACATATATCTTTGACTGCCAGAAACAAATTTCTTGCATTCAATTGAGACATTTTGATTCAACCTCCTTTACTCTCTAGACATTGCTCCGTCCGTCTGGAATTTGTTTCTTTCTCTCAAAAATTCTATTCACAAAATAAATAAATAAATAAATATGATGATGAATAACATTAAAAATCCCCTCGGTAAGTATTTTGCCAGAAAAATTAAAAAAAAATTGTTATTAGATCATAGGAAATATAGAAGAAGGTTTGCTCAACAGATTGGCGTAAGTGTATCTTCAATAAAAAAATAGCCTTTATCAAAATTTTTATGATTTATTTTTTGAAAAATTTTTTTTTTTGGCAACAATTTAATATTTTGTAATAAAAAAAACCTAATTTTCTAGACACATCTACCTGATAGCTTTGTGTTAATGCATGATTGATTCGTACAAAGTGTGTTAATAGAATATGTTTTTGTCGTAGACCTATGTATCTATGTTCATTATGAAATTTGTTTGGTTTATTTTACAAAATATTTTATGGATACATCAATACGATGTTGTTAGAAAGGTGGTAAAGCTAAACAAGCTCCATTTTTACAACAAAATGTGAAAAATGTTGTTAATTTTTCATAGTAAAAGATAATATTTAACCTGTCTCATATGATAAGACTTGAAAGAAAAAGAAAAAAAACACTTCATAAACATCTAAATTAAAAGTATATAAATATAAATGCTATCTGATAAATTGTATTTGAAACCGAAACTGCATTACTCCTTGTTGATTTCTTTTTTTCTCAAAAATAATTTACTGATTCAGTTTCAGACAACCATGAAAAGTATTTTGAAAACAACAAGCAAAAATTTTGTAATTCCCCCCTCCCCCTTCCTACCTCCGGAAATAAATCTTTTTTCGAGAGGAGGCCCTGCTCTTTTATGTCTAATGTTTCAGCCATCTAAAGCTTCTTTTGTTTGTATTTATACGCCAGCTGATTATGATTTATGACTTCAGTTTTGATTAGAATAAATTATTTTGCTCGGAGCAATTCGTGAATGCAATTCCAACTGTTCGCATGCTACGTAAATTCCTTTTATAAATCTCCGACGAACATATTCATGAGAAGAAATAAGTCCAGAAAAAGATATTTGTTTTCATAAAGAGGGGGCTCATAAAATGAATGAAATGACATCTTCAGAACTTTTTCTTTTTGTTCGACCTTTCTACAGTAAAAAATTCCATTTTCAGAAACAATTCAATTTAATAGAATTAAAAATAATTAGAAAACAATTCTATCTAATAGAATCATTGTATTATATTAATGCCCGTATGTTACCTTATAATTTTAAATGTACCTTATTTTCAGGCATTAGCTTGTCTCAATACAAAAATTACAACCATAGACACATTTTCTTATTTATACTCTTTATTTTAAAACAGAACGGGATTTATTTTTATTAAAAAAAAAAAAAAAAAAAAAAAAAAAAAAAAAAAATTGTTAAATAACTGTATTCCTAGATATTTATCTTACAAAATGTACAGTTTCTCATCATATAAAAGGTATTCACGATCAGTTTCATAGTTTTAAGATATTGTGACCACTATCCCCAAAAATTTCAATACTTAAAAGTCAATTAAAAATCATTTTTAAACCAGTCTTTTTTAATTACCATATACAAAAACAGTTCTTGTTCAGTTATGTATATTATATATCTTGTTCAGTTTATATACAATCGATCACAAAAGTTTTAAGTTCATTGTTCACACTGTGCCAATATCAGTGGCGTAGCTATATTTTGGCCTATCCTATGGCGCCCGGGGCCAGCAAGAAATTTTGCGCCCCCACCCCAATATAGATATATAACAATTTGTCTCAATTTGGCGCCCCTAGGCCTCGGCGCCCGGGGCGGACGCCCCCCTTGCCCCCCCCTTAGCTACGCCACTGGCCAATATCACTTTTAAAATTTCTCAATTGTCCAATTCAAAACAGTTTTTCTTTTTTTTTAATAAACAAGACATGCACGATTAGTCAAAATTAATCTAGAGTCATCACTATCCCAATTAGGTTAAGTTCAAGGTTCAAAATATAAAAAATTTCATAATTCACTTATTCACCATAATTTCATAATTCACCAGTTTTTATCAATTATCATTAAAATAGTACAAAAAATAAGTTATAGACGTTCAGAAAGTTTCATTCCATTCTCACTCTCTTGTCCCGTTCCTCTTGTAGCTACGTGTTTAAAAATAAAGAGTATAAATAAGAAAATTTGTCTATGGTTGTAGTTTTTGTATTGAGAAAAACTAATGCCTGAATATAAGTTACATTCAAAATTATAAGGTAAAAATATTTATTAATTCAGTGAAAAAGATAAGAATAAATAGCCTGTCTCATTGGCAAATATTATTTATGTGAACGTTTGCTTAACTCTTTCCAGCACACTGTGTTCAGTCCGGGATATCTAATTTTAATTCCAAACTTGCAAATGGCACCAATGATATTTTAATAAAATTTTGCTTTTACATTGAAAGTTAAAAGTTAAGGGATTCTTAATTTCTAAAAAAGGCGTTTGTAAATTCTGGTGATAATCAATAATTTATCATCTTACAAATATAATTTGCTCGTGCTGGAAAGAGCAAAATGTAAAAATTGTTACGTTGTTTTTCTCTTTCTTTTTCTTAAAACGCAAATTTCTTTTTCTAACGTTATACATAAAAAAGTATTACGTAGTATAGACATATAGGCCTTGAAAGTATTTATTAATTGTAACTTAATTTTTGAAAATTGATTTATCTCTGTATAATTATATTTCTTTAAATAATGCTTATGTCGTAGTGAAAGCTACAACTTTGTGAACTGATATATCAGTTCGCAGTGATTCAGTGGCGTAGCCAAGGGGGGGGTCCAGGGGGTCCGGACCCCCCCCGAAACCCGAACGACGAACTAGTTTACTGAATCATGGATGCAACAGAAAAAATAACTAAGACGGAATCACAAAGAGCCTATGAAACTTTCCGCTTTAGACAGGTGTTTGTCTAAGAAGGTATAAATCAAAGGTATGTCTTTCGCTTGGGTTATGAACTTTTTCGTTTTAGACAGGTTTTCGTTATAAACACTTTTCAGTTTTACAATAGCCATTGAAACTACTAAAACGTACTCACTCTAAAGTACACCTTTGAAAAGCATTAATTATAGTAAATCTGTGAAAATGACCTAACTTAAAGGAAAACAATTGAAGATTTGACGAAAACAACACTATATATTTATGCTTGCTAAAGTTTGAAAAGGGAAATTCCTCCAGTTGTGATTTCGTTTTGGCCAGTTTTCTGTGAACGCGGAATCCTTTCATAAACGTAAACATTTTAGTGTTTGGACACAGAGGAATAACTATAGAAGTATACCCACTATTCCGTTTACACAAATTTACTTTAATTAGATTAAACGTAAAACTTCTTTATTATGGACTCCGATAGGACCAACTGTTGCCAAAACTTATAGGAAAAGTCAAATTTACATGAACGCAATAACGGCACGTTTGTTGAGTTTTGTGATACTTATCATTGTTCACTTTTATAACAGACAATATTATCAATTGCTTTAAGTCTGATGGTAGCAATTAATAAAAGCAAGTTTATTTTTGGACTCGTTACTTGTTACCGCTTTCCAATTACTGGCGAGAAAAGTTAAAGGAAAAATCATAAAAAAGGGGTTTTATGTTAATTCTCTTAAATGAATTTCAATGAAAGGTGATTGGTTGGTAACTCAATTCAACTTTAGCACATAGTCTAAATGGGATTACAATTCACTACAGAAAAATATGCCATTTTTTCCGTCCGTTCTTTCGGTTCAAGTGTGACAATGGGTTCACATGGGGTATTCGACGTCTAATTTCAAGAATTGTACGTGTAGTTGGGAAAAACCTTCGCTTGTAATTAGGCTTGTGAATATGTTGTTCAGGAGAAATTTGACTGTTTGCGAGAAATGGCGTGGTGCGATAGAAAGAATGGAAACTGGTAAAACACTCTGAAGGGCCAATAAAGACTTAAAAATAGTTAAAAGCATCATGTCAAGAATCTGAAAACGATTTATGTGCACAGACAAGCAGGTTAAGGTAAAAAATGTGCTTATGGTCTGATTCATATGCTATGCTTACAGTCTGAACTTATAGTCTATCTTGGAAGAGATAGACTATAAGTTCTAACTTTCAAATTACACTAGTGAAAAAAAGATTAAAGGAACAACCATAAAAAAGTGTTTTATGTTAATTCCATTAAGGGAACTTCAATGAAAGGTTGTTGATTGGTAACTGAATGTCAGGATTAGCATATAGTCCAATGGCAATACAATTCGCTACAGAAAAATATGCAATTTTTTCAGTCCGTTCTTACGGCTCAAATGGAAAAATGAGTGCACATGGAGTATTAAAAGTCTAATTTCAAGGTTTGTACGTATACTTGGATAAAATTTTAGCTTGTAATAGATGGAATATGTCATCCAAAAGGAATTTGATCAATTGTAAGAAAGAACGTGCGATAAAAAGAATGGAAGCAGGACAGACATTTTGAGGAATCAATTAAAACTCAAAAATAGTCAAAAGCATCATACCAAAAATCTTGAAACGATTTATGTGCACAAACAACCAGGTCAAGGTAAAAAATGAACCAAAATAGATAGCCAAGACCGTCATTTGCTAAACGAAACAAGCAACTGACGTCATTTCATATTGCAAAGGAGTTTACTGAAGCAACAAGAACTCGACTATTCAGATTTATTGCGAGCGACATGCTGCATAAAAAAGATTACATGAAGGAAACATGTAATGTGCATTCCACTAACTCCGGCAACGAAATGAGTCCGGTTAAAGTGGTGCAGGGATCATTGTCATTGCAGTACCAGAGGCTGGAGCCGAGTTCTCTTTACCGATGAATCCTGATTTTGTTTGGAGAGTATTACAGACATGTTATTACATTGAGGGGGGAAAATATAAAATTAAGGCTGCAAACATCCGTGAAAAGCACAGATACAAAGGCTGTGGAATGATAGCATGGACGTTTTGAATGGCCACACTGATCTACTCATTTTAAATGATGCAAATGTGAATGCGGACATCTGTGGCTGCGGAGATCATCATGCCAAGTTGTCTAATGGTGTAATTGAAATATTTTGAATTTTATGCTTATTGATGGTGTGGTATCGAAGTGCTACCTCTCACACGAAACTCCAAAGTGTCTCTTCCATAGCTGCAGAAACCTCTCTCGGAGAAAAATTTAACATTATCTTTGATCCTATTTACTACTTAAGAATGCCCATTTTAACATTGCTTCAAGAAATTGCATCGTGGTAAGAAGAGTTTTATGTATAGAGAAGATCTTGGCTGATATTTTGTACAACGAAAAATTGAAACCGTAAATTGAAGCTGATCCCGACACAAAAGTCCCGAGCTTACTGCTGAACTTAGAGAATGCTCTAAAGCTGTTTAGAACCACCTAAAATAAATTGGTCCCGAAAAACGATAACAGAAACCACCATTATTTTTTACACATCCTAATATATCCAAAAAAAGTATTTGTCCATCACAAATAAATTTATAACAAAAAATTAACCTCATTAAATATTACTAATAAACCGGAAGCAACTATTAGATCGAATATGGTATAAAAAGTAAAGAGACATGAAACATAGAAACCCAAAAGAAACCCAAAACGCTGTTTTAAACAATTTTAACAAACTATTTTTTCTAGCACGAATTATATTTGATGAGTGTGATTTCTACATTACTCGTTTCTGTAGCTGAAATGGCAAGATATTTTCTTAAAAATTAAAACCTTAGCTCAGACCCTCACATGTGAATTGATGGCTAACGCGATTGATATTTATGTGAAATCATTATCCATTATCGATTACAATACAAATTCACTATTCAATAGCAAGAAATTAAACATGAAAATTGCTGCTTTAAACTTAACTTGATCCTAACTTCATTGTACGCAAATTTTATGTAATATGAAACTTGATTTAATTAAATTTAATTCTTCAGTTTGGCTGAGTTTTTTAATTCATAATATTTTTCACTGGTAAATAGTAATGTAACTTTAATGTATAATTAACTGCAGTGATAGAGATGATCTTACTTCTTTTTATCCATGCTTTTTTTTAAATTAAGAAATTAATTAGAAAATATAATAGACTCTCGATTAATCGGGAAGTTAGAAAATGCCTTGCCTCGGATAAGCGAATTTCCTGTATAATCAAAATTGTATAGATTCTGATGAAAAATTTTGGAAAAAGCATAGAGCGTGTTAAATTATCATGCAGTAAGGACATTAAACATTTTATTAATATAAAAGAAAGAGAATGAACATTAATTTTAATGTTATTTCGATTTACATTTACACAATATAAAAAAATTAAAGTGTTACCTCATTTTTTACAGAAGAATGAAGTGATAAAAATCCGTTTTCGCTTCCCATTTACTCTTCGACGAATTTTACAACTAAAAATTCTCAACACTATTTTTTCAGCATATGTGCTTTAATCTCCTTGCTCTTTGTACTAATTCATTATTGTGACTTAATTTTTTATGAGTTCCAAGGTTTTCTGTAGCAATTACGTGGCATTTCTTTGAAATTCTATCTTTCTTCTGAACCAAAAGCGACAAGTGGAAAAATAATCATTGTCATTAAAAACTTCGTAACTCACCAATTTCGAATCTTCGTTAATTTATTGTTGCAGTGGGTTTTTTTTGTGACTTTTTTCTTAATAGTCTAACTTTTCCAAATCTCCTAAGATTTTACTCTGCGAATCACTATTATCGCCGTCTTCAGAAAGAGCTAGGTTTTCTTCATTCGATGAAATTGCCCTCCATGATTTCTTAACAGTGTTGTCTTTTACTAATTTTTATACAAAATAAACGTAATACATTGTATCTAAAACTGAGAAAATTTTATTGTACCGGTTAATCCGCAACCTTGATAATCCGATCCCGGTATTCGAATGCATACCAGATATTCGAAAATCTACTGTACCTAAATTCTTAAAATTACTCAATATACTTCTATCACAGTCGATCCCAAGAAGACGTGAACGCAAGAAACCTGAAAAAAGTTTCAAGAAGCGTAATTAATTATACAGTTAAGATACACTAACTCAGTAAGATCTATTGTTCGGTTTGTCATGGTCCTGAAACTCCGCTTTTGCAGGTTTTACTGTGTTTCACTAAGTAACGGTGAGAATCCCCTTTCACACAGATTTTCAGTAAATTTAATTGTATGGCAATTCTTATAAAGATTATGCAACGCTTCCGTTTCAGGCAGGATTCTGTTATAGACAGTTATTATTTTGGCAGGTTTAACTATAAATACAACATAAGTAAGTATATGTATATGAATACAGAAAAGTTTTGAAACTGGAACATGCCTATAAAGGGATTTTGTCTTAAACAGAAATGTTTCATAATACTGTCAAAAATAATACTATACAATTACATCTGATAAGATAAAAACCTGTGTAAAACGGAATTTGAACCAACATGGCGATTTCATGTGGACAAATTTTACTACACACACACACATATATTATATATATGTATATATATATACATACTGAAGGGAAAATTTTGGACCCCCTCCGAAACGAAATCCTGGCTACGCCACTGCAGTGATTAGAAAGTTAATTAGGACACTTTCATTTTTGAAACCGGTTTCTACAATAAAAGCATAATCTGGGAAAAAAAAAAAAAAAAAAAGAGGTGCAGACAAAATCAAAAAAGTTAAAAAGGATAGAAATAAAAATCTATCTCCGGTATCCAATGCAAAAAAGAAAAATAAGTAAAAACGAGATATTTTAAAAAATTTTCTCCCATTGGATTAGCATGAGCGAACGAGTCTTTCCAGGTGACTGAAATAGCTCCTTAACAGATTTTATTGCAACATAAAAAAATGCTTTATCTGTTCATAAAAATTAAAAATAATATTAATTTTTTTAGATCTTAAAGAATATCGCAGAAAACTATATCCGTAAGAATAAAAATGATTTCCTAATTACGCGTCAGAAATAAGCAAATTTAAAGATAAGAGCAATTTTAGGGATATTTTGCGAATTCTCCTATACTTTAACCAAGCAAAATTCAGAATTCTAGAATGCAAAATCGATATACAACGCATATTTTTAAACGTTAATCCCGCTTTTCGCCTGACATTGCAACTATTTTTACCAAGATAGATGAGAAAGAGCCTTTTATGGCGCTTCGAAAACAAGTGTTGCGTATTGATTTTCATCATCTTTCTCCAGAAAGGACATTGGGAGCGATAGCATCACCTTGTTCACCCCATAAAGTTAATGAGAATCGATAGCGATCAAATTAATTGCGATAACTTTTATTTATCGGGTTGCATCAGTCATAGTCAATCAAAGGAAAAATTTAAGTTAAGCGCCTACACTAGTCACTCAAAATGACTCGGATGATAATGTTAAGCCTATGGGAGCATTATTTTCAAATATCTCGCTCAAATTTTAATATTTTTACATGATTTTTTTTTTTTTTTTTTTTTTTTTGCAATAGGATAGATGAAGACGATCTACAACCGGGCTAGTTTTTACTTTTTCGATTTTGGTTTTAAGTTTTTGTTAAAAAAATAGTTTAAATTTCGAAACCGGTTGGAACCGGTTCTGAAATTAAAATTATCATAATATAAAAAATATATAACCAAAATCGAAAAGGTAAAAACTAGCGCTGTTATAGATCGTCCTCAGCTATCCTATGCAATAAATAAATAGAAAACAAAAAGAACAACAAAAATAAAAATAATAGGTAAATAAATAAATAAAATAAAATCATGTAAAAATATTAAAATTTGAGCGAGATATTTGAATATAATGGCCCCATAGACTTAACATTATCATCCGGGTCTTTTTTGAGTAACTCGAGTGGCATCTTAACGCGTTGAGTGCCATGATGACTGACACTGAACTTCCAATTCAGGCTGCGTCAGTCACCGTTAATGACAGTGTAATATGACATAAAACTAAAAAATATATATTGTTTTATGTAATTTTTAAGAAAATATAATTCTGTAATAAATTAAAGGAAAGTAAATTTTAAACACATTTTCAGTAATTACTTAAAGCAATATAATTTATTTAGTTTTATATAATATTTTAGACTGTCAGTCATCGATGACTGACGCGGCTTAAACGAAAAGTTTGGTGAACAGTGTGGTATATAAAGTGTGATTGATTCTGACAGTCACCGATGACTGTTAGAAATTGTTGAAGAAGAATTTATGTATTATGCCATAGAGGTCAATTGAGAATTAGGTTTCGTTTTCGGTCTAAAATTTGAGTTTCGGCGAATATGCTGCTGAAAATTTGGTCAGACCAAAATTCGACCAAACCTATCTACATTTTAAAAAAAAAACATTTCTTTCTTCGGTAATTTTCAAAAGATACGTTGGCTTGAGTTTTATCAGATTAAAATGAGACACTTTTTATTGATTGCTTTGAACTTTACTGTTTATAATTATAAGTCATGAATAACTCAAGACGTGAGTGCAAATTATAGAACAAATAATGCATACATGAGTAACTTTGAAGACGTACTCCATGTGTTCATTAAAATCTGTAAACTTAATGGTAATAGAAAATTTTAGTTTTAAACAGCAGAAATGCTTCGAAAAATTATGAGAAATTTGTAGTATAACAAATGATCACTTACAAAAATCATTATAAAAGATAAATCGAGTTACGCATGCCTAAAACATTTCTAATGATATGGCTTTCGTACAATTAGAAAATGATTCTGCGTCATTGATGAATTATTGATTGTATGTATATGTATAAAGTTTTGGTCGGAGGCACAGAGAGTCAACTTAGGCCACACATAATTAACAATTGTGTATACTTAATAAATGCGTATATTAATAATTATGCATTAATTAAAAAGTGTGAGCATTTTCGGTCTCGTTTTTGTTTTCGTCGAAAGTACGAAGATTATTGAAATTCCCCTTTTGGTTTCCATTTCGATTTTAAAAATTTGTTTCGGACGATCCTTAGTTATGTATTTTCAAACTGAATTAAATTTTATCATACTGTTTTTTTTTCTATAAAAATCTGTAAAGCATATACAGGGATTCGCAAAAAAATTCGAATATGTTTCCTACTGTTCATGATAATTGCTGAAAATGTTTTTTTCAAGTAAGTCATGCGTTTGCAAAATTGTTTATTTAGACATTATATTTCAGTTCGTTAAACGGCAAAGTTTTGTTACAATTTCTGAATATGCTGGAAAACGTTTTATAATCTAGCTTGACGCATGATTTTTCTTTCTTCTACAACTATGGAAAGTGTTAAATAAAAAAGCATTGCACCCACTGTGACGTCACGAGAATTTTTTCCCTACCCATTTTCCTATTTAAGTTGTTTTGGGCACAGCATAACAGTTCACGAGCAATCATAAAGAAAATTTACAATCTCTTTAACCAATTAGTCTCACATTTATAAATTGATTACAACAAAACACTTTTTTTTTTATACATGCTCAAGGCCATAAATCATAATCAGCTGCTTTTTGACAATAAAAAGGAAATGGATGTCAAACGAATAGAAAAAAAAAGGGGGGGGGGGGATAGACTTTTTTGATGCCCAAATATTTTTTACTCATAAGAGTCAATGCAGGAGTAAAATTTTTTGTTCAAACAGAGTTAGGAAGTTCTTGAAATGTTTCATTTGTTTGCTAAGAACTAGTCGTGGTTTTTAAAGGAGCTGAGCAAACAGATTTTGATTTAAAGGAAATCAATAAAACGAAACTAACCTGCAAAAGACATCGACTTTCCGTAAAACAAAATCTAATTTTCTGTTTCTCTTTTTCTTAACACTTTCCAGCGTAGTTGAAAAGTGTTGGTGAATTTGGTTTATCGGCGAGTCTGTCCGTTCTTTAACCCTTTGAAGAGCAAAGCAGTTATGTTTCTGTAATGTTGAACTTTCACCTGAAATTTCGAAAAAAATTGTTTCAAAATACAAAAAATATTTTTTCGACTTTTTTTTTTTTTTTTTTTTTTTTTTTTTCCTAACGAAAATTATAAAAGTGAAATTTAACTAAAATTTTTCTGGTGCTAATCTTGATTAAAATTACATGGGATCAAATATATCCCACTGCCCCTCAAAGGGATTAAGTCGTGTAAATATAGTCAGATTGCTATGAACAGAGTTAAAATCAGACTCTTTTCTTCGGGAGGGACTTCAAAGGCTCCGGGGGGAACATTATGGTGTTCCGTGAGGGGGAGAGGATTATACTTTTTGAACATTGGAAATGTAAAATTTCAAATTTTCCGGGGAGAGGCATTTTATTGCTCCGGGGGGGGGATGCCCCCGCCGGGCCACCCCCTGAATTCAACACTGGCCATGAAATTGTTGTATGTGGCTGTATATATATATCCTTATCGTTTTAAGATGGAGGAAGAGAGCAATCAATTGATATCGTAAAATATCTCCAAGGATGATTAGTCCTTTGATATTGTTATCATTTTTGATCCAATTACAATTTTCTTTCTTATTTTCATTCATTCTTTTTTTTTTTTTTTTAATTTTTTTCTTTGCATAAATATAGTCTGTAATGATTTTATTTGAATCTGTTATCGATTTCAATGATAATATAAAGTTATCATTAAAACCTTTCAATCAATATAAAATCATTTCCTTCCAAAATGTGAAATATCCCAACGTTCGCCATTCATTTTCTTCTTTCCCTTTGTTAGAGAAACCAGGCTCGAAATAATATTTGTTATATTTACTAGTAGAATATGCGGAGGAATATTTTCCACCCGTTTTGTTTATAAGAAGTTTTATTTATACCAATGGAGGATACAAGTGCAAAAAGACAGTATGTATTACAATTGAATGTATTATGCATTATGTAACAAAAAGCTATTATTAAATGCTGTTAAGGGTGTTCTTAAATCAAAAAGTACAACTTTGTGACATAAGTTTTAATTTATTTTTGTTTGAAAATGCATGAAACTAGAAGGTGTTGTTTTTCAGAAACTATCTAATCACACTCATTTTACTGTTTCTTTTTGAAAAAGAATTAGTATTTCAAAATAAGCCGTCAAAGTTGATATTCTGAACCGCATTTTCCGACGAAAGCAGAAAAATCAGTCAATGAAAGGGAGAAAAAATGTGATCAGGCGATCAAAATCGCTTATAACTCGGTAGGTAATTTAATTATCATAGAATGCAAAAGTAAGTTCGATTCGAAAGCCTTTCCATAGTCAAGTCTTCCCATTTTAAATCTTTCCGTTAAAAAATGCATTTGTAAATGTGTTTAACGGTTGACAATTTTAACGGTTGAGTCATAGGTTACTAATATGCTTTCCAGCACCCAAAAGTTTTTAGGCTTTCCACCAAGACATCAATTGGCAGACCGATTGCGTTTTAATATGCAAATAGATACTTTAATTATTCCTAGATTTTCATCCGCGAACGCGATGAGGTAATTGTCTGGGCTGCCGCCTCCCGGTTAGTTTATTAGGGAACCATATAAAAACTTTTCATTTTGTATTTTTTGGAAGACGTATTTAGTATTGAATAAAATGACTTTTAAAGTAATTTATTACCTCATTTAAAACAGCTTTGTAGTTAACGATTTGCCTATGTATTAGATTATTTTTAACACAATAATGATTATTTTTAACACAATAATGCAGTTATAAATAAATCATAACAGTTGTAAATGAAATAGCTAATAATTTACTACTATTATATATCCTACTATCATACCTATAACTAACAGTTTAGAAATTAGCCATTGTAGATCGTTGACAGGGGTGTAGTCGTAAAAATAACAGAGGATATACGTTCTGAGCAGAGGATTTACTTTAGAGTGTGTATACTATAGCGTTCTTGACAAACAGAGGGTATACGGTGTTCCTTTAAAAAATCCAGAAGGTATACGGCGTATACCCACCTATACCCTCCACTACATCCCTGATCGTTGAGAGTGGTCACCTTGTATATGAAATATATAGTAGTTTATTTTGTACAAAAAGACAGAAAATGCGCAATAATCCAGTTACATGGTTTGTCTTTCCTAACAGAATTTACGTAATAATCAAATCAAAATACTTATGATAAAAAATCATATTCCCCCTTTCTTATTTTTTCTTTTTTAAATATTGTTAAAAATTCTATTTTCATTTCATAAAAATTCGAAAAATGCCAGTAGTTTAAGTATGTTTATTTCCTAAATATTCTATTGTCAAAATCAATTTTCATATTATTTTTTTTCTTAGAATGTATTTTTGTTCAAACAAAGATAGGAAGTTCTTGATATTTGTTTGCGAAGAATTGGAGATTTTAAGAGAAGAATGGAACAGAAAAATTTGGAGCTGGAAAAAATCAATAAAACAAAATTAAATTACAGCATGCACTCTTATAATTACAAGACAAAAACTAATTCCCGTTAACTTATTTTTCTTATAAATATTTTGTCACTATTTCTGCTAAATGAACAAAAATGGTTTATTTCAGCTTTCGATCTTTTTTATATTTTACCAGCATTTTAAGTATTCAATAACTAAATAGCTCCATTCAGTTACTCACAGGCTGAAGAAAATATAATAAAATGACATGCTCGATATATGTGGCTGCTCTTTTTGTTTAAAAATCAATAAGATTTATTTGTAAGGAAGCACATCATTTGTACTTCATAACGGAATTTTCATTGTAATTAAAATTTTTATGCTACAAAATTAATTTTTTTTTTAAATTTCTTAAATTTTGTTTTCTAAATTTTTATATTTTTGAAAATCTATATAAAAATTTCCCCAAAAATTCTGTTGCCTTTAAAAATTCTAAAAAATTCTATTTCTCACTTTTTAAAAATTTCTATTATCGACTAAAATTTTCTATTATTCATTTTCCTTAAATATTATTTTATAAAAGATTTCTCATACTAATCAAATTAGAATTTTTGTACTACAAAATTATTTGTCTTTAAATTACATAGAGGAGAGCTGTTCAAAACCGGGTAGAAGGGTAATACCGGGTAGTGCAGCTTCTTCTTTAATTTGAACTTTTATCTTTCGGCCAACACCAGGAATTGCTTGTCGAAAGTTATTACGGCACTTGTTGATGAACGAAACGCTAATGTGTTCGGTTATTTTTTGCGCGAAGGATTGAATTTGAATTTCTGTTAAAAAGGATTTGTTTATTTTCAAGTTTTACGCTTGTTTCTCTGCATATTAAATATTGGTATGTACTAAATTTATTTCTTAACTTTTCTGCTAGCACTTTAACAGTTTTACTAATCTTTTACTAGGACTGAGAGTAGCAGCACCATATTTTAAAATCTATGTCATGTTGGGGGTAAAACAGGGTACTTAAGAGTAAATCAAAACTGGGTATACCCTGTTTCCTTCTACACTCACGAAATGATATTTTAGGATATTTAATAATTTAACATGGAATTTTATACTGTTAAGTACTGTTGACCCTTTGATTCATGGTACATCTAAACTATACTACAAACAAGAGGTGAGAAAGTGGTTACTTTAAACACCTAGGCAATCTGTAAACATTTATTAAATTAGAAAATTATTCAAAGAAGCATTTTTAGCACATACACAATTTTGTTTTGCTAAACATCATAAAAATAATTTTTTATTTATATTAAACAAGAATTTGTTTGAAGAAAGAGAATTCTCCTGAAGTTTTAAATGAGTACCCAGTTTTATCCAACTAGTGCGGTAAAACCGGTTCTTTGCATATTTCTGATAAAAGCTATCTATTTATATAATCAATTAAAATTTTATCGAAAAGAATATGTTTTAATGCAGCCAAAGATTCATTTAACATTAAAAACGGTATTCAGAGTTTGTATTGTCATTTGATTGCATTTGAGAGCAACAAATATTTATGGTACGAATTAAATATTTCCAACTGTGCGAAAAATTACCCACATCGGGAATTGAACCCAGATACTTGGCTTACAAGGCAGATGTTTTACCGTTTAAGCTAACAGCTAAGCTTTAATTCATATAATAACTTTACCAATCAGTTTGATTGCGTTAAATATGCAGTTTATCTATATACTCATCGTTCTATGTAGTTCCTTTAACTTCGATCTATACTGTTGAGCTGTCTAAACGACAGACCAGATGTTATGACCTACAAGGTTATCTGAGCGAAAAATTGTCACTGGTTGTCGTGCCCAGTTAGCTTAAACGGTAAAACTTTGTCCTTATAAGCCAAGTATCTGGGTTATATTCGAGGCCTGGGTAAGTTTTCGCTCAGTTGGAAATGTTTAATTCGTATGATAACTTTACCAATCAGTTTGATTGTGTTAAATATGCAACAAATATTTATGGTACCCGATTTTGTTGCACCTTCCCTTATATATATTTTATAGATATTTATATTTTATGTATAGATAATTATATTTTATAGAGTTTTTTTAAATTTTGTTTTTAAAATTTTAAAATTTTCTAAATTTTGCTAGAATTTATTCATAACTTTCTAAAAAAAACTCAATTTTTCAAAATGTTTTTTTGTTAATTCTAATATCGAACTAAACTTTTCTATTATTCATTCCTCGAATAATATTTCTTATTCTCATTTGCAGAAAGTCATGAAATTTCTCAAAATGTTGCATCTGTTTGTAAAGAATTAGACGCGTTTTTAGGTGCGTTCGTAATTATGTAAATACGTAGCACCTATAATTGTCGTTCAGTCCGTCCGCATAAACAACGCAAAAACTATCCAACCGAATCGTTTGAAATTTAAAATATATAATTATTACATAATTTTGTCGAATCATTTCAAATTTTATGAAAATCGGATGTATAGATCAATCACAGGGACAATCAAAAGTATTCCATTAGATTACGGTCAATGGAGAAAAACTTTTCAAATGCATTTTAATGGTCTTACACACATTCGAACATAATAATATTGATATGCATCTATAAAGTACATATTACAATATACGTTTTGCATAATCTGCGATGAAAAGAACATTTGTTATTGATTTACAAGGCCACAGAAATGTATTCCATTGCACAATGGTATACGGAGAACATTGCTGCACATTTTAGTTCTAAAACTATTTACAATTTTATGAGATTATGAGAATGATATATTTAAAATTTCGTTATCGTACGAACGCACCTCATTTGCTACGCTTCACGTGGAATTACCAACTTGTTTTAAAAGAAGCGCAAAAGACAGATTTTGATTTAAAGTAAATCGATAAACGAAACTAATCTGCAGAAGACAATGTCCATTTAAAAAGAAAAAAACTAATTTCTTATTTTTTTTTTTAATTTTTTTTAATTTTTTTTTTTTTAATGGGTGCTAGCGTGCTATTTCTATCAAATGGATTAAAATAGTTTCTTTCCATCTTTATTATTTTTTTACTGTTCATTTTTAGGTGAGTTCATAGTTATGTAAATGTGTAGCACGTATAGTCGTCGTTCAGTCCGTCTATCTGTCCGCGTATAACAGAACAAAAACCACCCAACCGAACCATTTGAAATTTACAATATATAATTGTTGCATAATTTTGTCGAGTCATTTCAAATTTTATGAAAATCAGATGCATAGTTTAATTACAGAGACCATCAAAGCTATTTCGTTACATTACGGCCAATGTAAAAATAGTTTCAAGTGCATTTTAATGATGCTACACTCCTTCGAACATAATAAAATTCATATGCATCTATGAAATGTATACTAAAATATACATTCTGTACTATATGAGGTGCATAGAGTCTTTGTTATTAATTTACTAAGTCACAGTAAAGTCTTCCATTACATAATGGTATAGAGTGGAAAATTGTTTGGGGCGCATTTTAATTATAATAATCTATTTCACGTTATATGAAATTGATGCATGTTGCTGAGGTTTACTAAAAGTTACTCACTGTATAAGAGAAAATATATGCTATTTACAGGGACACGCAATGGATTTCGGATTCTATATTGTATCCGAAGTACTATATATTATTACACCAAGATCTAAATAATTTTAAAACTTACTTATAGTACGAACGCACCTCATTTGCTACGCTTGACGTGCAGTTTCCAACTTGTTATTTTAAACCTTCAGTAATAAAAAAAATGCATCGAGTTATAATTTGCATCATTATAATTTATATAATTTAATATATCGAGTGTATCGGATTATAATTTACGTAAAGCATTTAATGTTTGTAATAGTGTTACTTTATACAAATATATATACATGTTTGCTTTTAAATAAAATAAGAAGATAGCATATTTGGTCCTCCACCACAGCATTTCCTCAATAATAATCAAATTGAAGATTTTATATTTTGGAATGAAAGTTAAATAGATTATATCTTCTAAAAGTGTCTATTTTATGGTTTCTTGTAAAATTTCCACTTTCTAACAAGTATTTACCTTCTAAAAATTCTGTTATAAAAACTAATTGAATTTTTCAATTTATTCGACTTTAAAAAGTGTACTATATATCTATATTATAAAGGCCAAACGTATCTGTGCGTAACGCATACGTCATTTTGCAAATGGCAACGTTTTCTCCTGCAATTTCGATTTTGCAATTTTTGGCTACTGCAAATTTTACACTTCTAAATATCGCACATTTAAAGTTTTTACATCGTCGAATGGAGAAAAAAAAATGCACTTTCAAATGCAATTTGTTTGAAAGCTGTATCTCAATTTATTTTTGAGATATTAATTTTTACATAGTTTTTAGTACCAATTTTGTAATTGTGGCAACAGAATCACCCCATTTTCTCTTAAAATTGAGGGGGGAAAATACAAATTAAAATGCGCAACACTTTTCCATGCAATTTGCATTACTGCAAATTTTACACTTCTAAACATCGTACTTTTTAAATTATTACCCCGTAGTATATGGGAAAAAAATTACAATTTGTTTCAAAGCTTATCTTAATTTATTTTTGAGATATTATTTTTTTTTTCTAATTTTTAGTACTAATTTTATAATTGTGGCAACAGAATCCTTTCATTTTCTCTTAAAATTGAAAAAAAAAAATGACATTAATATGCGTACACTATTTCAAAAATATCGTTTATTATAAAATCCCATGATTTTCGGTTACATTTCGTTTAATAGTTTGGATAATTGGGTTTCATAGTATTTTGTTAATTTTAGCTTAAAATAATATTTGTTTGAGACTTAGACTGACCAATATAAGATGCATTTTTTACTGCAACTAATTTTGTAGATTTATTATAAATTAATAAAACAGGTCTTTCTTAAAGATTTTCTTTCGCCGAATTTCGATGGGTTCTACCTCGTTATTATTATTAATATTATTCAAACGTGGATTCCACACTTCGTTTCAGCAGCAGTGCTCCACTATAATGGGATTTTGGATTCTAACCACATTTAACTTTCATGGCAATAGACTAGTAATGAAATTTAACATATGGTTCCTAAAATAAAATGTAATCTGAAATCAAACGGTGGTGTTTGTTTTTATCAAAATATTAATTTTACTTTTGTAATGAAAAATGCAAATTAATGAAAGTATGTTTTCAAAAACATCGCCATGTGAAATTTCAGCTTCTGACATATTTTCTGACTCATTTTTAAATGTAAAATTATAAAATTGACAGACCTGACTATTGAACCTATTTAGAATCGAAACACGTTTTCAAATTTTTGATAAATAAACTTTTTTATTGAATCTGATATGTGATGAGATGACATGTTTCCGCTTTTCTTGAGCTAGATATCAGAAATTTTGTCAAAATCTCCAACTTTAACAATACTTTCTTGTGCTTTTTACCAAAAAGTAGAAAACGACTTTCGATGACGTAATTTCTGAATAAGAACAGATGTCGAATTCATGTGTTTCCGAATAAAGATGAACTAAGAAATGTGACAGAAAATAGCCTCTTCGGATTTGAAGGGCAACTTTATGACATAAGTTTTAATCTATTTATTTTCGGAAATGCATGAAATTAGCAGATGTTGTTATTCAGAAATGATCTATTCACACTCATTTTCCTGTTTTTTTTTTTTTTTTTTTTTTTTTTTTTTTTTTTTTCAAACACAAGAGATTTTTTCAAAAATAATGTCAAAGTGGACGCTTTGAATCGAATTTCCGTGATAAAGAAAAAAACAATCAACGACGAAAGAAAAATTTCTTGTCACGTGATCGAAATTGCTTATAACTCAACAAGTAATTTATGGATCATAAAACGAAAAACACATTCCGATTCCAAATCGCTTCTATAGTTAGCCCTAACAAATTGTGTGTCTTTGCATTTTAAAATGAGTCAATAAATGTGACAGAAAGGTTCGCACATGTTGAGTAGTGCACCGAAGAACCACCTTAATTGAGAATTCATAGCATCCTAAAAATATGTATTCTGGTTTCAGAAAACTCATTAATATACTATAAAAACAATTTGGAAACGTTTCCAAAAATTCGGTAGCAACAAAAGAATCCTTGTTTTTGTAACTGCTTTTTTAAATGTAATGTTTTCGGTGATTTCTAAAGATAAAAGAATGCTTTTCGGAAATCGTGGGTAGCTCGAGAGATGTTATCGTACATTATCGCCGTGGTTATATTATTTTGTCGTAAAATATAAAAAAACATTCGTCTTTTTTTTATAGTGCAATGAAGGAAGAAAAAATAAATAAATGAGTCTTATATCTTTTTTCAAAATATTTTAGCTTGGTGTTATAATGTTGTTATATACCAAGAAAATTAATCCCCAAATGACGAATTGCAATAAAAATCTTTTCCGTATCCCAATAAATAAAGAAAATCGACTTTGTTCGACAGACGAGTCAGGAAGTTAGATGTTTATTTATCTTTCTTATGGGTGTATTCGAAAAATTATTTTTCCATCTTCAACAGCTCGAAATTTCCTAAAATATTTTCAGACTCATTTTAAAAAGTAGATACATGAAACTTGCTGAGATGGTTTTTTAAGAGATGTACAATAGGCCGTGTGATTTTATTTTTCGCTCAATTTATTATAATTGGATTTATAAACAATTATTTTCTCAGTATGACCATTTTTTTTCCGTTCCCAGATGTCTCGCTTTGGAAATTTTGGTGCAAAACGCCAACTTTGACGGCCTTTTTTGAAATATTTTCCGCATTTATAAAAAAAAACTGACCAGCTTGGCACTTTATGTAGTTTCAAAATAAGGGAATTAGGCAGTTTGATGCGTTTAAGAACAAAAATGTTTTTTTTTTTTTTTTTTTTTTTTTTTTTAATAAATTAGAAATTAAGCAGTTTTGATTAAAATACACCTTTATGTGTAATTACTCATGACTGTTTCAAGGACATATAAACATTCAAATAGAAACAGTCATAAACTTTTTAAAATTTTATTATTAATAACTTTAAGATTAAATATAATAAATTGTTTTCTACTTCCTGTTTTAAACATACGATGTTTTATGTGTGTATTACGTTTTTAATTGTTGCTTCGATAAGTCAATAACAGATATGCAGCCTTATCGCTGCTACTGCTTTATAGAATTTAATAAATGTCGATTTGTTTTTTTAAGTTCTAATTGAAGGAAATGAAGATATACATTATTAAAGACTTGCACATTTAAACATTTTAAAACACGATGCCGATTGAGAAATATGCTTTTTAAAGCAAGCTAATCGCCACCTTATATACAGGATTATAGCTAAAAAGTTGCTAGGGGAGGCTGATTCCCCCCCCCCCTCCACCGTCCTAAAACATTTTGAGCCTCCCTTGGAAAAGATTCCAGGGTATTTAGATGAATTTGTGTTCCAAAAAATCCAAATAAAATTCTGTTCAAAAATCTAATTTAGTTTTGAGGCCCTTTCTCAATTCTGTATAAATACTAAATTGTAACTAAAATAAATGTTTCAACACTCGCTCATCCTATTTGCACATAGAAAACTAACATGAGGTTTAAAATTGCACTACTTTTACACCTGAATTTTCCATCATCCTATTCTTTTCTTTTTTGTATCATCTTGTCCTTTTCTAAAACGAAGGTATTACAACAGTTTAATAAGAAATATAGTACCCACAGTGTAATGTGCACTAATTTATCTTTCTGCGTCAGCGAGAGAAAAAATATGAGCTCCCACCCCCATTATTCACTTCTAGCTACGGCCCTACATATGTACGAAAGATACAAGAAACTGGAAGTCTTACTGGATATATAGAGAAAGGTAAGCAATTTTAACTTATATTATTACTGTTACATATATAACAATGTTATAGAGGAAGACTGTGTTACTGTTAGAGTAAGACCGCCAATGTTTTCTAGTTGAATAAAATGATTTCTAAATATTCACTATCTGAGCAAAAAAATATAAGAATTCGTTGACATTGCTTCATAAAACAGCAGAAAAGCATGATTTTGGACGTTCGATTTCCATTTCTCATTTGGAAGTAGAACTTCTCTCATTCAAAATTCATAGGCATATCTGTGGATCTCCCCTCTTCTGCATAATTTTTAGATTAATACGGCTCATATTATAATCTAAATAGGATATTTCTTGGCAAAGGATATTTTTGTTTCGTTTTAGCTGAGCTATCCTGTATTGGAGATGACGCTGGTTTCAATCTTATTTATGTCTATCAAAATGTAGGAAATATTTTCCAGAGACAGCCAGTGGCATTTTAAATGAGTTTGATAATTCATAGGACAGGAATGACGAGATCAATATTAAATATAGTTTCTAGAATATTTCGGGAAATAAAAATTTTAGAATAATGTTTGCTTTACAGATATACCAACAAAAAGTATTGATAACAATTAAACAAGTAAGAAAAATCATTCGCTAAGCATAGATTATGAAACACTTTCCAACACTTCCTGAAATCGTTAATAAAACTTTGTTATTTAGGGAAATAAGATGCTATCTGTCCATAGCCAAATATATATTCTAATACTTTTGAACAGTCCTGAATTTGATCCGTCGGTTGATATATATATACTATATAATAGGAAAATTTAGTTTAATTCTAATCTATGCAAAATACTTGAATACTTTTGTTCAACCCTGTAAATTACCTAGTAACCTTTATTACACGCCAGTATTTTGTCGAAATTTAGTTCAAACAAAAGCACTCTTAAAACTACTTAAATCACATTTCCAGAAATTATCATTAATGGGTGACTATGTAGCTAATTCATTGCGTGACCCTGTATATCATTTTATCTATATTCTACAAACATTTATTGTTAAACTGAAAGCAGTTCAATGTAAAAATGCATAACTTATTTAAAAACCACCTTTAAGTTAATTACCCTCACATTCAGTAACCTTTATGAGCTCTTTTGTGTAACCTTGTATATCAACTATAACATTTATACACACCATATAATTTACAGACATTAAGTAAAACTTAAAATCGCATATCATAATTGAAAATGTATTTCATCCATCCATCAGCTATCATCGATAATATACAGTACTTCGGATAAGAATATAAAATTTAAAATATTTTGTGTGTCCCTGTAAATGTTATATACTTCATATTATGCGTTAAATATTAAGTCTCAGCGGTATATATCAATTTTATAACACTTGAAATCGTTAATTAAAATATGTCGCAAACAATTCCCCCCCATAATTGCTGTGTAATGGAATTCTTTGAGTTGCTCTGTAAATGAATAGTAACTATTATTTTCTCTGCATATTTTACGGAATGCATATTTTAGTGAGCTTTGCGAATCCATACAAATTTAAATATGTTTGATAGGGTGTAACACCTTTAAAATTCATTTGAAACGATTTTTTCCCATAGGCCGTAATGTATCGGAAAACTTTTGACTATCCCTGTAAATAAACTAATCATAGTAGAAACTTCATTTTCAATAGGATTTGTGTTAGGGTAAACATCAATAACATATAAAAATTTCATAGCAATCCGAGTATATTTACCGGAGTTAGAGCGCGGAAAAATGACCATACGGCCAGATGGCCAGACAAACCGAATGCATAAACACTTTTCAACTTTGTTGGAAACTTTGATTTTTTTTTCTGGCAAAGGCAATTGGTTTTTTAAAACAAGCTGTCACAGTTGGCATTTTGAACCGCATTTATCAACGAAAACAGAAAACTAGACGTACAAAAGGAAAAAAATGTGTGATCATGTGTGATGCCAATTTCATGCGTTTCCGGACAAACATTAATTAAAATTTATATGCCATAAAGTTGACCTTTTAGATTATGGAATAGCCTTAAAAGATATTTGTCTTTTATAGAACAGCATATATGAAACAAATTTATCGTTTTGATCATTATAAAAACTATAAATCCTACAAATGCTTTTTAAATTAGTATCTCTTTTAATTATAAATTGTCATTGCTACTATTTTCTAAATATTATTCTAATATAAAAGGCATAAAAAAGTTAGTTAAAGTTTATTTTTTAAAAATTCACGCAAAAAGATTTTTTTTTAAGTCTAGACATATTTCAAACTACTTCAAATAATAATAATAAAAAAAGTAAGTACCTTTAACTTTTGAAAAAATTAATGTTTCTTGAAGATAAAAATCGATATTGATACAGATATCCAATAATCGATGCTGTACATAAAATCACTGGATGCTATCCTTGTTATTTTTACTTCAAAATATTAGTTTTGTCTTAAAATATCTATGTCATTGGCTGAAAATATTGGTTTTCTTATGAAGAACATCGTGGGATTTAACGATTCAATTTTTTTCTCAGACTTTTCTTTCTTTCTTTTCTTTTATCTTTATTTTTCTTTCTTTCTTTTTTTTTTCTCTACATGATTTGTACGCCTAGTCAAATGCATTTGCATCTAAGTTAAAATAAAGTCAATTTGGCATGAAAGAATGATGAGTTGTGTTTCAAAAAATTAAGTTATAAATTATGACTTATTTATGTCGATGACGCTAAATATCAATTGAGAAATATGGAAAATTCTTTTTTCTTTTGTAGTCTGACTTTATGTATAAATATATATGTGTATTAAGGTTATGTACAAAATGCTGCTTTAGTATTCGAATAATGTCTGAATGCTGAAAAAGTATGAACTACTTTGATTTTCCCTTTAAGAATTTGGGTTGTAAAGGTAACTACGTAACTAGATCGACCACAAAAGCTTATACAGGGTGAGTCATAAATATCGAAACAATAGGCTATCTCCTTAAATATTGCCCCTAGACCCATACTTCCAATTGCAAAAATTCATCAAAAAAGGTGAATTTTTTGATAAGATAAGTTGAAACTCCATAGGGGGTCTATTTTAAAAAATAGGAAAATTAAATTTTTATACGGCCCCCAGAGGATAAAACATCCAATTAGAAAAAATTTCCTTATCTATTCCTGAACTAAAAAAAAAAAAAAAAAAAAAAAAAAAAAAAAAAAATTCATCTTGATATCTTCAAAACTCAGAGAGTTATGACAATTTTAATAAATCGTGAGGATTCAAGGGATCAGACACAAACTGAAATGCGCGTAATTGACGAAATAATCTTGCTGTAATGGGTCCAGTAAACATTTATTTTATTTATTTATTTATAAAGTTGGAATTTTGAATGTTTTGTGATGGTTAACCATATAATTTGTACGCATTATCACATCATAAGACTTCTTAATAATTTTTTTTTCAAAAAAAATTAGAGTAAATTAAGATTGTTATAACTCAAAATATTATTTGTCGCGTTGAATTTTTTCTTTTTGATTTAATGAAAATGTTTAATTTTCAATATTAATTCAGCATTTTAAATAAAAGTATTTAAAATAGCAATATAAAAAAATATGCAATTTTCGTAAACTAATCATATTTTTAAAAGTAAATTTTCTGGGCTGAAAAGTTTTCGTAACCGACGGTTATTGGCTTATGTCAGTTTAAAAATGAGAAATACTGAAATAAAAACATTTGATGCAGAAAAGTGCATTTAGTTTTAAGATGGGCAAAGATGGGCTCCTAACGTTTAAATGCTGTATAGTTTTCGATTTCAGATATTGTTTAAGTTTTGCCATTCTCACCTTCTTTAATTATTTTTTAAATGCATCAGTTGATTTAAACCTTATTTTTTTATGACGTCGATTTCAAATTTTTTCATTGTGCTGTGACACACAGACAGACATTTCATAAAAACAAGTTTTTCGGTATCTCTGAGCCTTAAGGCCCCTGTCCTCGCTCGAGGAAACGCTCGCGAGCTAATGCTATTCCTATGGGGAAGCATTTTTCTAATAACTCTTTTGCATTTTGACATTTTTGAATAATTTTTTTGCAATGGATAGCTGAGGTGCATGCCAACTCCGCACCTTTTTTACTTTTTCGATTTTGGTTGCAGATATTTTTTAAAAAGCACTTTCAGTTTCGAAACCGGTTTTGTAAGTGAAACTAACTTTGTAGAAAATATCTGCAACCAAAATCGAAAAAGTAAAAAAGGTGCGGTTTTGGCATGCACCTCAGCTATCCAATGCAAAAAAAAAAAAAAAAAATATTCAAAAATTTCAAAATGCGAAAGAGTTATTAGAAAAATGCTTCCCCATAGGAATAGCATTAGCTCGCGAGCGTTTCCTCGAGCGAGGACAGGGGCCTTAAACGTGTGAATCCATCGAAAACCGGAATTCAAAATTTTCATGAATCCAATACTTTCTTCTTGTAGAGATAGAAAAAAGTAAAAATAGGTTTAAAACTATTATAAATTTTATAACTGAATACAGTAAAACCTCTAATTAATGAACACCTCGGGAACGCAGAAATTACCCGCTATTCGGAGGTGCCCACTATTGGGGAAACCAAAGAGATTCAGAAACCACTAAGAAATGCTTAACATTTCATTAATTGACTTTTATGTGTCCTAAAACCTCTGTTATATGATTAATCAGGAATTAAAATTATTTTTTAAGCAATGGGACTGAAATAAAATTGTACACCTCCTTTATCCGCTGTTTATTACATGCTTGTGAAAAAAACCTGTTACAAAAGTTAACTTTTGCTTACGATTACATGTAATTTGTTTTTCAAAGTGGCATTATTGGACATTATAGAGTTCCGGTCGGGTAAGGGGATTGCACTTTTTGACTGTTAAAAGCATAAAATCTCAATTTTTCCGGGGGGATATTTCAATGCTCTGGAAGATTTTCTTCCTGATAAATTTAGAGGCCTTTTTAATTTTTTTTTCATTTTTTCTCCTTTAAAAAATACTTTTTCATCCTTTATCGTCTTAAATAGTGTCCGCTATTCGGAATGTCCGTTATTCAGAGGTTAAACATACAAAAATTTAGGTTTTAGGAGTGGGGATTGGAAAATATTTCTATGTAATTTATTAAAATATATTTCCAATGATTCCGCTAATAGAAGCTTCATTATCGCTATTACTATATTTACTAAACTTATAGCCTGCGCCAATAAGTTTTTAAGAAACTTTTAATGAGAGTTTAATTAATATCACTTAATTTAATAACGTTTTTAATAGGTGTTTAATAAGACCGGTCGTGCGAGTTACGAGGTTGGCGCCAAGGTCGAAATATTGCAGACATCTAGCATATTTCAACGAAGTTTAAAGCAAAAACCTATACGCTTTTATTTTATATCTAAAAGTTTAAGTATTGTCTTGGATCGACATTTAACAATACGTAAATTTATGGTCGATCCCTAAGTTGTACTTCAAATGAACTGATTTCGCTGCGCTCAGAGGTATGCTTAAGTGGTGTAAGTCAGGAATTTTGGAAAATTTTGGATTTTAATATCTTCCGGGAATTTGTAGATATTGAGATGAATTTTTTTTTGTTCAATTCAGGAATGGATAAGAATTTTTTTTTTTAATTGGAAGTTTTATCCTCTGGGGGCCGCATAAAAATTTAATTTTCGTACTTTTTAAAATAGACCCCTCATGATGTTGAAACTTATCTTATAAAAAAATTCACCTTTTTTTATGAAACTTTGCAATTGGAAGTATGGGTCTAGGGGCAATATTTAAGGAGATAGCCTATTGTTTCGATATTTATGGTTCACCCTGTATATATACATGTATATAATATAATAATAAAATTTTTTCGCCTTGACTCTAAACTAATTATTTTCAAATTCTCAAAATATTTAGCTGTTCCCCTTTCTTTTTATATTATCTTAACATGTTTATTTTAATTTCATATCTTTAATCAAAGTTTTCTTTATTCTTTTTTTTAACATTAATTTGTCAAAACGATTCTTTACCTAAAATACCATTACTTAAATTTATTATTTTATCTGTTGCATAATATATTTTTATCTACGTTCTAAAAAATCACTCTATTACACACAATTCCCTTCTAAGCAACACTAGAAGCCAGATTGCATTTCAATCTTATAAGCGTGCAAAATTGCTATATAGTTGAAGTCAACCAGAAACATCAATTCTTCAAGAGGTGTTAAGTGGGGGGAGGGGGGAAATCGTTTGTTTTTGTTTTTTTATTTTCTGATACTACAACTTATAAGAAATATTCTTGGGAAATAGGAGCAATAGAAGAAAATATAGGCATTCGAAGCAAGATTTTCAAAGTTTTAGAAAATTGAGTCTCTAGGCGCTCGGCCCCTCTTACCATTCTCTAAGCCATTAAAAGTGTTACTTTTGTGTTGACTTCATATCAGAAGTTAAGGCGCCACACAAGTCACTGAAAAAGACCCGAATGATAATGTTAAGTCTGTGGGGGCGTTCTTTTCAAATATCTCGCTCAAATTTTAATATTTTTACACGCTTTTTTTTTTTTTTTCATATGATTGCTGAGGACGATCTACAGCCGAGCTAGTAATTACTTTTTGAATTTTGGTTTCAGATATCAAAAAAACTACTTTAACTTTTGAAAATTTTAGAACTGGTTCTGAAATTGAAACTATCATAACATTAAAAAAATTATAAACAAAATCGAAAAAATAAAACTAGCTCGGTTGTAAATCCTCTTCAACCATCCTATAAAAAAAAAAAAAAAAAAAAAAAAAAAAAAAAAAATCATGTAAAAATATTAAAATTTAAGCAAAATATTTAAAGAAAAAAAAAAAAAAAAAAAAAAAAAACGCCCCGATAGATTTAACATTATCACCCGAGTCTTTTTTAATGACTAGCATCGGCTAGTGTCGACCAAAGACATAGTTTAAGGTAATAAGGATGCTTTGGATCCTGCAGCAGCTGCAGATGAGTTGCTGTATGGAGCTGGAATTGACGATTCTATGTAAGTTTTTAAAAAAATCTCTATTTTATTCATTATTATTATTATTTAATATTAAACTTTAATAGCGTTTTTCTCAAAACTTTTTTTAAAAAGTCGGTAGCCAAAATTTCTCGAAAATCTTCAGATTGAACTCGCTTAAACTTTTCACACTTCATTTACATGCTAAACACTAGTTTCTGAACGAAGGATGTTTTTTTTTTTTTTTTTTTTTTTTTTTTTTTTTTCAACTACAACTTACATTTTAATTAAACAAAAAGAGCATTTTTTTTTTCAAAAATCAAAGTTTAAATCGGATTTTTTTGATTGCATCTTCACTAAAAATTCAAGAAAGAATATTTTGTTAATTTTTTCGTTCAAATTCAAGATAAACTAATGTACTAAAGAAATCCCTTTTGTTTTTTTAAATTTCAGATCCTGAATTATTCTGATAACCGCATAGAAACTTTTTTTTAAAATGACTCGGTTCTCATTACTACCACTGACTGAATTTTCAATATTTTTTTTTATGAAAACGAGTTGGAACCTGTCGAATTTCGACAAAAGTAAATGTTTAAGAAGGAACTGTTTCATTGATTTATAACAAAATTGTAAAATTAGCTACAGTAAAAAATGCATCTTACAATGGTCAGTCTAATTCTCAAACAAATATTGTTTAGAGCTAAAATTAAGAAAAAAAAAATATTATTACTATAAAACTCAGTTGTCCAAATAATCAAAATATTATACTTTAATCGCATATGTAAAAATATAATAATAAAGCAAAATACAATAAAGGTCAGTTATTAAAATGAAGTTATCAATTGAGGCTCTAATGTTTGGTATAAATGCGCATGAAAAAAAAAAAAAAAAATTCAAATTGACATAATCTTAGAATTTCACGTGGAATCTAAACCCGTCATAGTTTTCATTTTCACAAAATTTTACATGCGCAAATTCAGTTTTTATCAATTTTAAGAGAAAATAATGTATTTCTGTTGCCACAATTACAAAATTCGTACTAAAAACTATAAAAAAAATTATGTCAAGAATAAATTGAGATACAGCTTTCGAACAAATTGCATTTAAAAGTACATATTTTTCTGTATACGATGATGTAAAAATTGGAAATGTGCGATATTTAGCAGTATAAAATTTGCAGTACCGAAAATTACAAAACTGAATTGCATGTAAAAAATGATGCCATTCGGAAAATGACGTATGCGTTACTCTCAGATACGTTTGGCTTTATAATATAGATGTAGCGAAATATTCTAAGAAAAATGCTTAGAAATGTACAGGTTTAAAAAAAATAATAAATAAGGTTCTCTGTTAAAAACAAAATAACAAAAAAAAAAAAAAAAAAAAAAAAAAAAAAAAAAAAAAAATGCTTTTTTTCAGTATCTCGGACCGTTTTGCACCCTTAAGGGTGTTCTTAACTGATTCGCTCAACAAGCGAAAAACGTTTTGACACATTTACAAATTCATTTTTTAACAGAAAGTTATAAAATTTTAATGCCTGACTATGAAAGCGATTTCGAATTGAACTTATTTTTCCATTTTATGATAATTAAATTACTTATCGAGTTATAAGCTATTTCGATGACGCAATCACCCTTTTTTCTCCTCCTTTTCGACCGGTTTTTCTGCTTTCGTCGGGAAATATGCTCAATAGTGTCAACTTTGAAGGCTTGTTATGAAAAATCTATTGTGTTTTTTTAAAAAACAAAAGAATGAGTGCAATTAGACAGTTTCTGAATAACAACACCTGCTATTTTCATGCATTTCCGAACAAAAACAAATTAATGCATGTGTCATAAAGTTGCCCTTTTTGATTTAAGAACACCCTTAAAGCACAAAAGTTCGAGAATCATTACATGAGGCCTAAAAAAAAGGGATATAACGGAGCTTTGCATGATACTAAAAGCCTTTTTTTTTGCGTGTTAGTGCTATTGTGTTGTGTTATTGAGTTTCAATTATTAAACATATTGATTAATGCAGGTAGGCCATTGTACCAAAACTCCTGGTCTAAATTATGTGCCACAGAACACGCACCATTTTTATCTCCATGGTTTCCGTGGATACACAGAGTGGGTCAAGGTCGGAATATACTAAATAAAATGTTCCCTCTATTTTAATTTGGGATTGTTTCGCTTAATAAGCCTTTTGGACCAGATAGACATAAAACAATGTCATTGTTAAAATATTTAAAGTTTCAGCTTTTGAATATAGTATTTGATAATCCTATTGCTATGGTACGAATATGTTAAGGTCACCAAAATTCTAATATAAATTTTTAATCATTTTTATGACCACTGCAACGAAATGGAAAGCAGATAACAATTGGCCAAACTACAGATTTTAAATTTTCTCTTATAAAAATATTTCTAAATAATTGTGTAAAGCAATTTAATGCACAACAAAACCTTTCATAATTTTTATATATTTGTTATTTTCCATTACTCCTGATATTGTTTAATACCGTATTTGCTCGTATATAACGCGCACTTTTTTTTCTCAAAAAAATTAGGTCAAAACTCCTAGGTGCGCGTTTTACACGGAATATTTTTTTACTGTTGGATGTATTCCAAGTTATACACATGAAATAAGAAATTATTCAAAGAAGACATAATCACTTGGAAAATCTTACTTAACTATTCACCCTGGCGACCAGTTTGGTTTCCAGGTCTTATGATTTGATCATTGACTTTTTTGGTAAAAGGGCCTTTAATGATATCTACCCATACATTAAACCAAAATATCGTTCATTTAATGCCATTCACTTAATTGTATATTAAATCTCTCTCTCTCTTCATCTCATCGTCCATGAGATAGTTGTGCAGTGTATATGGCGCGTAGCGTCATGTATACTAACATGATCTGTAATGTTAAATATTATGTGAGTTGGCTTATTTACATTTCAAGAAACGTTTCGAAAGTTGAGTTGTATAGTATTTCACCTAGCAGAATGAAACTGAAGTATGATTGGATTACATGCTCGAATTATTTTTGCATGGCAAGATTGATGGTTGGAGAACTTTCTATATGAATTATTACCTCCATAAATTATTTTTTTTTTAATCATTGGAGAATGAATCTTTTTTTGTTTATTTTGTGGAAACAGATTTTGGGAAGTTAATTTAAATTTCACTAAAGTAATCTCAAAATATACATGTATTTTAATGTAATTCATCTCTCAAATAATATTTTTTTCAAGCGATCTCTATAAAAGTTTAACTTTTATACAGCTTTATCCATAAAAATAATTTTGATTAAAACTGGCCGCTTGGCCTATGAAAAGCGAAATGGTCATCACCACAAACTGTTGATGACAGCGAAATGCTCTTATAATAGCAATAATCTGTACAATAATTTGGCGACTTATCACCTGCTCTGGTTACAGGGCCGTAACTACCGCCGGGGCAGCCGGGGCACTGCCCCGGGGCCCCCAAGCCTGAGGGGCCCCAAACTGATGGTTAAAAAAAACTATTGATTTTAGTTTCTAGTCTAAGTTCCTATAAAATGCCCAGCACATACCTAAAAGTTAGTAATTAAAAAAAAATCAAAGTGCTAGAATAGATGTTTTTGCTTGTCTGTCAATACACTCCTTACGCTTCACAAGCAAAAAAAATCAGACAGCAAAATGTCGAGTCGAATGTGTCATGTCGCGCCAGCATGTTTGCTGATCCCACCGAAGCTAGTATAAGGAAGAAAATATGGACTTCTAATCGACAGAATAATATAAAAAGCATCTAAAAAATTCTAGAAAATCTTTCTTATCTATACTAATAAGTTTACAAAACGCTCTGTTTGTGTATGTCTGCGTATGTGTGAATGAGTGTGTGACTGAGATGGTTAGCAAAATCTACCGCACATAGAAGTCTGAAATTTTAGGTGAAGATAATCCAAGACAGGTCCTGATGCACCTGAAGCTCAGAATTTTAATATTTTAAGGGCCATGGCCCTGGGCCCCTTATAATTTTTATGCGTCAAATTGTTAATAGCTTGACTCCTTTTTATCTAATCTTTTCCGTTTTGAGGTATCTTTCTCTTTTTAGATATTTTCGCCTTTTTATTCTTCAGTTATAACCTTGGACTCTTGGGGCTCCTTTTAGTCTTTGTGATAGTAAATTGTTAATAAATTGCTTCCATTAATTTCGATCTTCATTTTTGGGACACCTGTTCCATTTAGATTTTTTCAAATTTTTACATTCCATATAAGACACTGGGGCCCCCTAGATAATCATAGGGCCGACCCAGAACCCCTTGGTCTTTTTGTGCGCTAAACAGTTTTCACTCCCTAAATTTCTCACCTTCTTAGTGCAAATTTTTAAAGCTGAATCTTGGACTCTTATGTCAGGACCAACACCCTGATATTTTTATTCGGGCTCTGGGGCCCTTTTTTTAACGCTTACCCGAACAATTGGTGTATTTTAAAAAAATATTATTCTTGCAAATAATTCATACTCTATGCTTAATTTTGACTAATTAAAGGTCTAAAGCATAAGGTACTAAAACATTTTAACATGTTTTCATGTTAGGGCCTGATTGTATTTGTCAGTTGACCCCTATGGGGGCCCTCTATCATGGCTCCCTTAAAAATGGTCGGATTCACTAGCTTTTTATTTTAACAACTTTTTAGGTCCTCGAACTACGACATGAACAACAAAAAATTTTTTTAGACTTCAGCTACCACTATTTATGAATATTAATCGCTTTCTTGGAGCCCTTGGTGCAGCTTCTTTAAAAATGATTCAAATTGCTTTCAATTTTATTCAACATAGTTTTAGCGTCTTCCCATTATTTTAATAACTACACAAATATTTTTATATCCAACTACATGCGAAATAATTTCCTGGCCCTTTGGGGCCCGGTACAGGCCCCCTTGAAATTTTTGTAATAATAAAATGTCAATAAATTGCTTCCTTTTAATATGATCTTCATTTTTAGGATTCTTTATTCATTTAGATATTTTAATGTTGTGACATTCTATACAAGACACTGTGTTCCCCTGTGGAATCATAGAGTCCAGCCCAGGGCCCCTCAACATTTTGTGAAATAAAAAATATTTCACTTCCTATATTTCTGATCTTCTTAGTGAAAAATTTTAAAGTTGCCTGGAACTCTTCTTTCAGGACCAATCCAGAAAACCTGATGTTTTTATTCGGACCCTAGGACCCCTTTTTAAACATTTGCCCAATCAATTGGTGCATTTAAAAATTATATCATTCCAAAGAATAGTTCCTACTATATGCTTAATTTTGACTAATTAAAGATCTAAAGTGCTATGTACTAAAATATTTTAACATGGTTTCATATAAGGGCCCTGGTTTTAACTGTCAGTTGGTCCCTACAGGGCCCCATATTCAGTGGCGCAGCCACAATTCGGTTCTACGGGGGGGGGGGGGGGTTGAGTTTCTGATAAAGGTGTTTGCCCGTTATTTGAATCGCCGGTTAATAGAATCAGTACTTATTAGAATATTCACTGTATAATATTTAAACTCAAAGAGTATCTGTGTGGCAGAAAATCATCATTCTTTCAGCATAATACGGCTCAGAAAATTTATTTAGTTCAAATAACCAATTTTTACGTAACTAATCCATGTAATATGCACTTTCACAGTTTTAAGTAGAATTTTTGCCATTTAATTGAATCCCTTTATTAAATGAAATCTGGTTCAATAAAGGGGCGGAATCTGAAGTACGCCAAAACGATTAAATATTAAGTTTGGTTTTGATTCATATAAGCGGCAATTGTAGCGATCTTTCTTAGCTCTAGGAGGGGTTTTAACCCCAAAACCACCCCCTTAGCTGCGCCACTGCCCATATTATAGCTCCCTTAAAAATGGTCCAATTCACTAGCTTTTTTTTCTATCAATTTTTTATGTCCTCTCTCTACCTATTACATGAACGACAAAAGAATTTCTCAGACTTCAGCTACCATTAATTTTGTTTGTCAATTGCTTTCTTGAGGCCCTTGATGCAGCTTCTTTAAACATGAACCAAATTGCTTTCAATTTTATTTAACATAGTTATAGCGTCTTTCCACCAATTTAATAACTACAAAAAATATCTTTATACCCAACTACATGCAAAATAAATTCCTGGACCCTTGGGGCCCGTTGAAGTTTTTGCAATAATAAATTGTTAATAAATTATTTCCTTTTAATCCGATCTTCATTTTTAGGATTCTTTATTCATTTAGATATTTTAATGTTTTGACATTCCACATACGACACTTTGGCCTCCTGTGGAATCATAGGGCTCGGTCTAGAGCCCCTGAATATTTTGTGAGGCAAACATAGTTAACTCTTTAAATTTATCCCCTTACCAGTGCAAAACTTTTAAATTTGAGTCTTGGATTCTTCTTTCAGGGACAAGATTCTCATATTTTCATCCGCGGCTAGGACCCTTTTTTAAAACATTTTCCGAATCAATTTGTGCATTTCGATAAAATACTATTAAAATGAATAATTCATATCCTATGATTAATTTTGACTAATTTTAGATCTAAAGAGCTAAGTACTAAAATATTTTAACATGTTTTCCTGTTAGGGTCCTCTTTTTAACTGTCAGTTGTCCTTTTCGGGCCCGTATTATAAATCCCTTTAAAATGGTTCAATTAACTCCTTTTTAAACAACTTCTTAAATCCATCAGCTACTAAGAAACCGTCATAATCTAGCTACCACCAATTTTGAATATTAATCGCGTTCTTGGGGCCGTTGGTGCAATTTCTTTAAAAATGATCCGGATTGCTTGCTATTTTCTTTCACATTGCTTTAGCGTCCTCCCATTACTTTAATAACTACAAAAAATAATTTATACCCACATTCCCAACTACATGCGAAATAAGTTCCTGGCTCCTTGAAGATTTTGTACCATAAATTGCTATTAAACTGACCTCTCTTAGTCCAATCTTCATTTTTGGAACGATTTTTTCACTTAGTTTATTCCCATGTTCTTACATTCCATTTAAAAGCCTAAGACTCCCTATGGTCTCGGCTCAGGCACCTTGAAATTTTTGTTCTCCATGCATATTTCACCCATTTATAATCAAACTTTCTCAATGCATAAATTTAAAGTTGAATTTTGGACTCTTATTTCAGGACCTACACCCTGATGTTTTTATTGAGGTCCAAAGGCTTCTTTTAAAGCATTTACTCATTTTTTATGCATTTCTTTAAAATATTATTTAACGAATAATTCATATCCTATGCTTAATTTTGACTAATTGTAGATCTAAAGTGTTAATTGTTTGCTTAAGGTTATCATAACGTGTCCCGGGCAATGCCGGATGGGACAACTAGTCTATTAATAAATACATAAAATTGAAAAAAAAAATTATCACAATCCATCTTTCAAAAGGTTTTTAAACAGAAAGGCATGATTAAGTTACATATATTCAAAAATGAACCTAAATAAAATGCTCTTTAAAGTATTCAACCAATCAGAAGTCCGTATTTTCTTCCCTATGCTAACTTCAGTGGGATCGGCAAAAATGGCGCCGCCGCCAAGTGCCTGCCGAGTAGAGTTATCCATTTCTACATTTTTTAGTCATTTTTGGGCTTATCATACTATGTACATTTAAACAATGGTGTGCGAGAAAAAAAAACTATGCCCGGGGCAAAGTTTCAATTTGCCCTCCCTGGGCCCCCCCCCCCGGAGGTTTTGCCCCTGGGCCACCAAGTTTATAGACGGCCCTGTCTGGTTAGCATGAAATTGGCTGCGTAGCATATAAAGAGTGAAGTGGGGAAGCCCGGAAGTGTTGATGACAGTCAGACGACTTAGGCTTTTATTATATAGATGATTGGGGTATTACTGCATCTTTATTTCATTCCTTGAAGTTTTTTATGCAACAGAGCTAGTAACATTATCTAAATGCTAATTAGCATTACCGTCATTTCATTACCGTCACTCACTTCTATTTCTTGTCATTCACTTACTACCCGAAGTCTAAAAATGCATTTTCACCTTGTTTTCTGGCCTGATGTAATGTTCGTTTCGACTCTCTTTACTGAAATTCATTTGATCATTCTTCATTAGCATATCAAATTTACAGTTCGTGTTATATACGAGATTTAAAAAATTCGCCTTTTTTTCTTGTAATGTACGGGGTGCGCATTATACACGCGTGCTCGGTATATACGAGTAAATAAGGTATATTACATATGTGTGGCTAAATAAAAATTTAAATCCATGTCTTAATTTATAACACTAACTTGTCGATTTGAAAACTCGTATAATTTTTAACGCGTACTTATTATGTAAAAAAATGCAAGTGCTTTAGCTCTCTGATAAAACCAAAACCTTTGGATGGATAAACTTAAATCTACTAAAAAATTAAGAATGCTATCATAAACAAGTCGGAAGTTGCACGTCAAGCATAGCAAATGACGTGCGTTCGTATTTGACGAAGTTTTAAAAAATATTCAGCTATTGATGTAATATTATACAGTACTTTGGATACAGTATACTAATAGAAATATTTTGTTTCTCCCTGTAAACACTATCTGCTTTCTGTTATACAGGAAGTAACTTGCAGTAAACCTCAGCAATGCATATCAATTTCATAAAATGTGAAATAGTTTAAGATAATTATAACGTGCCCCAAACAATGTTTCCTCCTATTCTATTATGTTGTAGAATGCTTTTGTGTGGGCCTGTAAATTAATAATAAATATTCTTTATACTACAGATTGTACAGAATATATATTTATTATATACTTCATAGATGCATATCAATTTTATTACGTTCGAAAGAGTGTAACATCATTAAAATGCACTTGAAGATATTTTTTCCTAAAAAGTAAGTATTTTACTTCTCAATACATGAGTATATTATTCAATATATTATCTTATACGATCTGTATTATACAGTTAAGTCTTTGAAAACGGAAATTCATTGCAATAAATAGATAAATCATAAAATATATAAAAATAATAGACACTACACCGAGTATAGCTATTAAGACAGAAATCTAACTAAAACGGAATTTTTATGTAACTTTGCAATTTCACCTTAGCATATTGTACTATAAGACAAATTAATAAATAAGCAATAAAAATATTAAATTAAGAATTACATAACTTGAGTATTAAGTCAATGAGTTCAGCGAGCCACGTTTCTCTTATCTTTTATCGGAAACTAATCTCTGTAATCAATCTAATGTGTAGTGTAGAGATCATCTGTCTTGTTTATCTTTTTTGCTTCTGATATAACACGCATCTATTTTTAAGGGTGTTCTTAAATCAAAACGGGCAACTTTGTGACACATGCTTTAATTTATTTTTGTTCGGAAATGCATGCAAATAGCAGGTGTTATTATTCAGAAACTGTCTAACTGTACTCAATTTTCTGTTTTTTTTTTTTTTTTTTTTTTTTTTTTTTTTTTTTTTTTTAACGCAATAGATTTTTTATAACAAGCCTTCAAAGTTGACACTTTTGAGCACATTTCCCGACGAAAGCAGAAAAACCGGTCGAAAAGCAGAAGAAAAACGGGTGATCTTTTGAACGAAATAGCTTAGAACTGGATAGGTAATTTAATTATCATAAAATAGAAAAATAAGTTCGATTCGAAATCGCTTCCATAATCAGGCATTCCAATTTTATATCTTTCCTTTAAAAAATGAATTTGTTAATGTGTCAAAACGTTTTGCGTTTGTTGAGCGGATCAGTTGAGAACAAACACCCTTAATTTCTTCACTGTCGATGTTATTTTTTAGGCTGCTCTCAAATCCAAAGAAGCAACTTTATGAATTAAGTTTGAACTATTTTTTATTCGGAAACGCATGAAATTTGCATGAGGTTGTTATTCAGAATCTATGCAATTGAAAAACCTTAATTCGTCAGAATTTAATGCGTTATAATGATAATGTAAAAATGCATCAGCAATGATACATAAAAAAACAGAAAAAATATTTTAAGAAAGTATTTAAAAGTATGAATGCAGCAAAGAATTTGCATTACCAAAGCCATAAGAGAATTTTTAAATGCCTAATTAATTTTTTTTTTTCAGTTATTAAGACAAGCAGCGGCAGCGGCAAATTTAAAAATACTTCTGTTATTATTGCAAAAATAGCAAAAATGGTTGATTTAATATGCAACTATATGCATAGAAGATGGGTAGATTTAATGGAGACTTTAATTCCATAAATTAACGCAAAAGATAAGAAAGGCATTAATTAATTAAAATAAATCTTTCCCCCTCTTTCTCAAATCATTATCTCTTTGTTGGTAACAGGTATATATGTACATTATATATGCTCTAGAAGTTAATTTATTTTTCAAATGCTACTGCACCCCAAAAAATTATAAAAACCTGTTTCAAAATATTTTCAGGTTATTTTATTGGAAAACTATTACAAACTCTTAAAATATCTGAAATGTAATAAATAAATAAATAGAAAAAATAAAACAAAGGAAAAAATAAATACTGAAATGTACAATCTTCGTCATAAACATCTGCAGGAAAGAAAGATGACAAATGAAATTTCCTAAATAAAAGAGATATTAAACGAAAAGAAAAAAATAAATAAACGAAAAAGTAGAAAATGATTCATAACATTTTTATATTAAATAAAAAAAAAAAAATCCAGTCGTATTTTTATATTCTTTCTCTTTTAACATTTTTTCGCAGACGATTCTTTTTTATGCGGAAAGGAATTGTCATCTGCTTCTGTAGCTTCTGGAGGAAAGTGAAGCGAAAAAAACTTTTACTCCTAGAATTTAATTTATTTTTAAATGAAACGATCATAATTTTTTCTTCTAGAGGAAGATTAAATTGTAAAAAATGACAGTGAATTGCCTTATTTTGTACTGTAGTGTTTTTTTTTAAATATTTTTATTTTGCAGATTTTTAATCATTTATCATGGTAATATTGTCAGAAGAAAAAATTAAATTAATTAAACTATACATATAGATTGATTTTTACCCCTCCAGGGTATATTATTTATACTACTTAATTTTATTCTAAATTTGTACCAGAATTTTTTACTTTATTTATTTTTTTTAAACTCTGATGAAAAAAATATAAAAGTGTATTTTCTTACTTTCAAATGATTTTTGAAAATTCTGGTATGAATTTAACATTACTATGAGCATGCAAGTTGCGAGTGTTTGATGTGTTAATATTTTTGGTATTTTCCTAGTTAATACTTATACTTCCTAGTTAATACAGACAGACAGAGGACAGTGACGAATTAGTCGTTGAGCCAGGAGCTTGTGTGGTGTCATGTGAGAGCACTTGTTAAATTATAAACATACATTTTTTGGATTCACCACAACATGAGAATGATATTTATCCATATTTACAAAACCAAGGTAGCTTATAGGCGCCATATTGGAAAATGGCCACATTCGTTGAGCTAGGGTCTCGTATTTTCATGTCAGTAGACTTTGTAAATCATATATTTTTGCATTCACCACAACATGACATTTATTCATGATATTTTCAAAAACAGAGTAACAAATGGGCGCCATATTGGAAAATTCTGCCGATAAGCATAGTGATAGAAAAGATTTTCTTGATTTTACATGCTGTAAAATTAACAATACGATTAAAGAGACAATAAGTAAAGACACACAGAGGTCAAAAGCTACACCAAAGTTCAGTCAAAGACTTGCCACAGTTAAAAGATATTTTTGATACCAAGGAAGAATTTCTTCACATGATTCGTGAAAGAATCAAAATCAATTCTTCAGAAAAATCTATTCTACATCCAGATCAGTCTTTGAGCAAGATCCAGAAAGACGAACATGATATTTCATATTTACAGAGCATGGTTATCAATGAATAGATAAATATAAACAGGCTAATAGAATCAACTAGAGCAATTACAAATCCAGAAATTGTCGAAGACATGATCAAAGCTCATGAGATGACTGAAGAAATTTACGAAACTTTCAAGAGAGAATGTCTGTCTGAAGACTCAAACGCAGAAGGATTTTTCAAACCTCCAATAAGCTAAATACATTTTATGACTTGAAAAAGAAAGAGAATTTGAAGTTAAATAAATCAGAATTTATTGCCATGATAAAAGGAAATCTGTTTTTTCATATGACTATCCTCGCAAAACGAAGAAGTTGGGTATTTGGATATAAAACTGTCTTTTGCTACCATCGATAAAACTTAACAACACTTGATAGTTCAATGCGAAAAACTGAAAAATCAAACTGATGGATGTTATGACAAAATTGCGACTGCTGAAATAGTGCAAATGATGGTGTTTTTAATATAAATGACGGAATGTGCTTTGTTCAAAGCTACCATAGGAGCTACAATCATTTGGACAACTAACAAAGAATCTGTTTTTTGAAATAATACAAGATTATTCATCCTCTCAAAAAATAGATGTTGTATTTGATACATACAGGCAGTTGTCAATAAAAATGAACGAAAAATATGATCTGTTGGTGATGTTATAAAAGTTATATACTCCTGAACAATCAGTACGAAAATAGAAGCAGATTTTATCTGATGAGGAGAAAAAGAAAAACTTATGCATTTCATTTCTCAAGAATTGCAAAATGGACATCATTTGAAATAATTGAATACACAAGTACTGTGCGTTATCTGCGGAGAAAAAGAACATAAATTCAAGAAATAATTAGTTGAAGAATCCACTAAATTGACATGCTTCCAAGAAGCGATAGTACACAACTCATATTTTGCATACACCATAATTTAGCTTCTGGATTTATAAATATTATCATTATCTCAACACTGTTTCCTTTAGAAAACGATTTGAAAAACTAGGCAGGATTAATAATTGTGAAATTTGGATCCAATTACAGAGTAAAAAGAATACTGCAATTTGAATGAGATGCATGGATTTCTAAGTAAAGAGATATATAATGCATCCCTTGAAATACATTCATTGTCAGTGCAATAAGTGCTTTTGCAGACAAGAGAAAATGATGAATCAGAACACAAATTTCGAGATGCGCTTAAGGCGTTTGATACTGAAGCTGATTTATCAGAAAAAAAAAAAAAAAAAAAAAAAAAAAAAAAAAAAAAACAGCTTGAGTCGTAATTTTACTATCTCTATTATGGAAAGGAAAAATACTCAAACATCAAGGAATTGCGCTATATTCGATATATTGTTTCTGTAAAACAAAAAATCTGTGGAGTTGTATTGTCATTTGTCATGCAGTAATGCACTCTATACTTATAGGTATTGCGAGTCAATTACCACGGTCTTGTTCGGAAGAAGTGCCTACATGCTGATCCTGATCTTCCATCCCCAGATAAATATGGTTGGAGTTTTGGAACAAATAGTGAAGGAAAAGGCTCCCTAGAGATCAGGTAAAATGGCAGTCCTCTTGCTCCTGAATCTGCTTAGAAACTGGTGTCACATTCTTGTTCAAGAACATCTGCCATACTATCCCACGTGCGTGTCTATTTAATAACCTAATGTACAAGCATATGCAGAACATAGAATTGTTAATACATTAATGTTTAAAACTTTATAGAATGTGAAAAGAATTGGTAGACATCCAGCACTTGTCGATGCAAAGGAGTAGGGGGAGAAGAAAAGTTTAAAAGCGTTATAAAAAAGCAAAAATTCGTTTAAAAATATACATACATATAAATAAATATTAATGCTTTCTAAATGAATTGAATTTTTGAGCAAATTGTGGCGTAATGTTACAGCAACAGTTTTATTGTCTTTTAAAGGTATCAATGTATGTTATTCTGGTATACAATCTATGATTGCAACATCAGAGTCAGAGGATTTTATTTGGGCTGCACCTCTGTTAATCCATAAAGAACTATTGAGAATGTCTATTGTCCGTTTTTTTGTGCAAAGTTCTTCTAAATGATGCATTATTAGCTTACTTTTGACCTGGGTTTTGCACTTTGTTCCATTGTGCATAAGGATCGTGGAACTCCTGTTAACTCGTATTTTCCGATATATTCTATGAAATTTATATCAGGACTTGAACAGCAAAAAAGGACAAGACATTTAACAACTTTTCATCATCCTTTATTTCTATAACCCCTTCTGCATTTCCATTTTTTACTTTGCAACAACAGAACTTTGCAACTTTACCATTGTTTTACATAATTTTAATTTTCTTTGTGAAAAATGAATCCCATAAATTCTTTGTTCTATTAATAATACGTTCATTGACAAATTTTTAGTATTCTCTTAAACCAATGTATAGCATTTTCGAACCATTAATATTTATGTAAATATTTTGTTTTCAAACGGAATTTTTTTCTGGCCCCTTTCAATCCTTCTCCCCCACCACCACATTCGCGGGTTCCGGACGTGAACCGTTTCTTTTCTCATTCTATAACAATTTTAAGCAATAATATTTATATACATATTTTTTAAAAGGGATTTTTTTTTCATGCCGCTTTCAAAGCTTTACCCTTCTATTCCCTCCTCTCCCACTCCCCAATCGCGAGTCCCGAATGTCCACTAATGCTTTTCTCATTCTATAAAAGTTTTAAATAGTAATATTTATGTACATATATATATATATTTTTGAATTGGAAACTTTTTTCCTTTCTCCCTTTTACCCCTCTCCTTCCCCAATCGCGGGTCCCGGATGTTCACAAATGTTTTTCTCATTATATAAAAGTTTAAACATTAATATTTATACATATGTTTTTTTTTTATTGAGAAATTGATTTTTTTTTCCTTATCCTTCCCTTCCTTTTCTCTATTCGTGAGTCCCGTATGTCCATCATTGCTTTTCTCATTCAATAAAAGTTTTAAATATTAATATTTATATATAATTATTTTTTAAGCTAATTTTTTAATTGCCCCTTTCAACCCTTTCCCTTCCCCTTCTATTCCCCTTGGGTCCCAGACGTCCATCAATGCTTTTCTCATTCCATAAAAGCTTTAAGCATTATTATTCCCGTATGTATATTTTTTTAATGGAAATTTTTTTTCCTCGCCCCGATTAATCCCTTTCCCTTCCCAGTCGAGGGTCGCAGATGTCCACAAATGTTTTTGTCATACAAAAAAAAAGTTTTAAACATAATTATTTATACATATTTTTTCTTTTTCATTGTGAAATGAGAATTTTTTTTTCTTACCCTTTTCAACCCTTTTCTCTCCCCTCCCCTTCCCTTATCCAGTCGCGGGTCTCGGATGTCACAAATGTTTTTCTCATTCTATAAAAGTTTTAAACATTAATATTTATACATATTTTTTCTTTCTTTAATGTGAAATTGAATTTTTTTTCCTTGCACCTAACGATCCTTTCCCCTCCCCAGTCGCGGGTCACGGATGTCCACAAATGTTTTTATCATTCTATAAAAGTTTTAATCATTAATATTTATACATATTTTTTTCTTTTTTATTGTGAAATTGAATTTTTTTCTTGCCCCTTTCGACCATTTCCCCTCCCCTCCCCCACCCCAGTCGCGGGTCCCAGATGTCCACAAATGTTTTTCACATTCTATAAAAGTTTTAAACATTAATATTTATACATATTTTTTTCTTTTTTATTGAGAAATTGAATTTCCCCCTTGTCCCATTCGACTCTTTCCCCTCCCCTCCCTCTCCTCAGTCGCGGGTCACGGATGTCCACAAATGTTTTTCTCATTCTATAAAAGTTTTAATCGTTAATATTTATACATACTTTTTCTTTTTTATTGTGAAATTGAATTTTTTTCTTGCCCCTTTCGACCCTTTCCCCTCCCCTCCCCAGTCGCGGGCCATAGATGTCCACCATCGCTTTTCTTAGTCCACAATACACAAGGAAACAAATGAGATCACTCACGATACTTAATCATAAAATTGCACACGGGATGTAATTAGAAAACGGACTGTAGTGGGTTTTCTAATTACAGCTTTTCGTAGGCCCGTGTGCAATTTTATGATTAAGCATCGTGAGTGGTCTCATTTTTTCCTTATGTATTGTAGACTAAGAAAAGCGATGGTGGACATCCGAGACCTGCGACTGGGGAGGAGGAGGGGAGGGCAGAGGGTCTAAAGGGGCAAGAAAAAAAATTCAATTTCACAATAAAAAAATATGTATAAATATTAATGATTAAAACTTTTGTAGAATGAGAAAAACATTTGTGGACATCAGGGACCCGCGACTGGGGAGGGGAAAGGGTCGAATGGGGCAAGGAAAAAAAAATTCAATTTCACAATAAAAAAGAAAAAATATGTATGAATATTAATGTTTAAAGCTTTTATAGAATGAGAAAAACATTTGTGGACATCCGGGACTAGCGACTGAGGAGGGGGAGAGAAGGGGAAAGGGTCGAAAGGTGCAAGAAAAAAAAATTCAATTTCACAATAAAAAAGAAAAAATATGTATAAATATTAATGATTAAAACTTTTATAGAATGAGAAAAACATTTGTGGACATCTGGGACCCGCGATTGGAGTGGGGGAGGGGAGGGGAATTGGCCGAAAGGGGCAACAAAAAAATCAGATTCACAATAAAAAAGAAAATATATGTATAAATACTAATGTTTAAAACTTTTATAGAATGAGAAAAACATTTGTGAACATCCGGAACCCGCGATTGGGGAGGGGAAGTGGACGGGAGGGGAGGGGAAAGAGTTGAAAGAGGCAAGAAAAAAATTATATTTCACAATAAAAAAGAAAAAAAATGTGTATAAATATTAACGTTTAAATTTTTTATTGAATGTGAAAAACATTTGTGGTCATCGGATATCCGCGACTGGGGAGGGGGAGGATTGAAACGGGCAAGAAAAAAAATCCATTTCACAATAAAAAAAGAAAAAATATGCATAAATAGTAATGTTTAAAACTTTTATAGAATGAGAAAAATATTTGGACATGAGGGACCCACAACTGGGGAAGTAAAGGGGAGGGGAGGGGAGGGGAGCGAAAAGGATTAAATCGGCAAGGGAAAAAATTTCTATTTAAAATATATATACATATATGTACAGGAATATTAATGTTTTAAGCTTTTATAGAATGAAGAAAGCATTGGTGGACGTCTGGGAAATAGAATAGCAGGGGAAAGGGTTGAAAGGAAACAATAAAAAAAATTCGTTTAAAAAATAATTATACATAAATATTAATATTTAAAACATTTATTTAATGAGAAAAGCAATGATAGACATCCGGGACTCACGAATGGAGAAAAGGAGGGAAGAAGAGGGAAAAGAGTTTAAAGGGGCAAGAAAAAGAAATTTCTATTTCAAAATAAATTTTTATATATGACGATTGAAGTTATTTGGATACAGAGATGTAAACCAATCATGACAGAAGTGCAGAAGACTAATATTTCTGTTATTTATTAACCAACTCGAGACCAGCATCTTTTACAAGAATTTAATTCAACTGACACCACTTTTTGTCAAACAATTAAATTTAGCAAACAAGAAATTTGTTAATTAGATAAGAAAAATTTTATTTTTAATGGTATCAAAAACAAGCGATGGAAGCACGTTTAGAAGTTGCATATATGCATCCGTGATCCCGAAAGGGTTTATTTTTAAGTATTTATTAAGTACAATAGTTTCAACAGTACTACTTTTTTTCATGAATTGCTGTATCTTATACACATGAAAATAATATACATTAAAATGCAAAATAATATTTCGATTTTCTTTCATATCAATGTTTTTTGATCATTTATCCAATTGAAAATGTTAATAATCGTATTGAAATAGAATCTTAACAAATATATAATTTTTATAACGTTATATGTTCAATAATATATGTTCTCTGTATTCCTTCATTGAAATTTAATTATGTGGTAATGATTTAAAAAAATCATTTGTATCTATGTGAGATAGATGGCGCTCATTTTTTCAATGTGGCGTCTATAAGCTACCACAAATTTAATAGTATCATCATAAAATGAACTCCATGGACCATTGTGAATCCAAAAAGGTATATATCACCAAATCCCCAGAGATGAAACTAAAAACCCTAATTTTGGCTTCTGGCTCAACGACTAAATAGAGCTTGGTCAGATGAACGAAAATCTAAAAAGGGAAAATGACTTTTGACAACTTTGTTTCTGAATAATAACACTTGCCACTTTCATACAATTCCGAACAAAAATTAACTAAAAAATATGTCAGAAAAAAGTTCCTTCACTCTCAGAAATGGATACTCATATTTCATGAAATTTTCTTCGTTTTTGACGAAACCGTTTCCTGGGAAATGCTCGAGCGAATATTTCGTCAGAAAGACGAAATTAGTTTCTTTGCTTATTTGACGATACTAATTTCTTAAAAAGTTTCGTCAAAACAGTGCTGGTGATGCCATCTATCGAAAAATTTAGAAGCACCCGTAATATTTGACAGAGGGGAAAAAAAGCGCCATCCAGGGGATTCGAACTAACAACCTTCGGCATGCCAGTCCGCTGTCTTAACCATCACGCCGCAGGGACCTCGAATAAATTAGTTTCTAAAGGCATGTAATGGATTCGACTGCGTGTTTATATTTTTATAAAGTCGTTTGTAATTTTATCCATACTGTTATATATCTTTTAAGTTTTAATAAATAAGGCTAATTTATTGTTATGGTTTTCTTCTGTTAACGAATAATTATAATATGTCTTAATTAATATAATTTATTAGCGAAATTTTCTTTTCTCAATGAATGATTAAAATATGGTCTGGTTAATTTGTTGCACGGAAATAACGAATTTTGAAGTGCATATTGGGAAGTTTTTTATATGCTATAAGATAATTTATAAGATAAGGCTAAGATTTTAACACTACTGTTTATGAAAGGGAGAGGGATGAATTATGTACATTTTCATTTGATTGAAAAAAGAATATATTTCTTGGATGGAAAAGAGATCCTAGAATTTTGAAATGCAAGTGACCAAATTTTCTTTTTGAACGATTCCGCATAACACAACAAATTAGTTCTTTTCGAATTAAACCATAACGAATATCAACAGCAACAATAAATAAATAAACATTCCTAAAAATGTTAACAGCTAAAAAAAAACTATTTCAGAAACAATAACTTTCCATATTTCAGTATTTTTTTAAAAGCGCTAAAAGGTACTGTTTTAAAATTAATTATTACAGGACTGACATAAACATCCAAATATCTACTTGCTAAAATCGCAAGAATTGCAGAAATAGAATAGTGCGTCCTTTGACAAACAACTTACCACGACTGTTTCTTTAAAGTGCATTGAATCTGGCCATGATTGAGACAACAGTTTTGTCAAATATTTGATGGTTTACGTTTCGTTAAAAGTCATGTGATTTTGATACAAAATGATCGTCAAAAACGACGAAATATAGCCCAAGGATTGCTGTATCGTCAAAAGTGAGAGTTTCATTTCTGAGAGTGTTTGGATTTGAAAACAGTGCTAAAGTTGTAACCACTTTCACTGTTTAACCGTGTGTAATTAGTTTCTATAAAATATTACAACAATCGTTACGCCAGAAATAAATTATTAAAAGAAATCCATATCGCATTATTAATTCATATTTTTTCCGAAAATTTCCCGGAAACTTTTTCAAGAAATAATGCAAAGTAACACGGACTAAAGAAATAAGATGTGAATGTATAAAGAAGAATATCTGAAGAATAGATATACTTCTTATGAACAGAAAGCGTATTTGTTCATCAGGCGAGGAAAAATAATAAGAAAATAAAGAAAAAGAATCGTGAAAGATCACGAAATTCTAATTTAAACTGAATATCATTGGATCTAAATTATCATAGTATGATTTCCTCGAATAGAAAAATAAATAAAATAAAAAAAAGTATTGTGAGAGAATAGGAATATTCAATACAGATATACAAGTTGTTACAAAGATATACATTGACATTCAAAAAGCTTCTAAGAAAGAATGCGAATGTAGTAACAATAAAATTAAATATAAAAATAGTAGAAAGAAAATCATAAATTATGCATAATAATTTTGAGCGGGGTGTTCCTTAAATTCGTTCTCATTTCCAAGCATAGTAATGAATTAACGAATTGTGGAATTCGCAGCGTATGCCGCACAAAGAATATTTATTATTCATTTACAGGGCACCACAAAAGTTACCATTTCATAATGGTATTGGGAGGCGTACATGATTTGCGGAATATTTTAATTATGTTTCACTATTTTACATATAAAAATTGATGTGCGCTGCTTGAGTTTACTACAAGTTACTTCCTCCGTAATGAAGATGCGTTTCCATACTGTTGAATTTGATATAATATTTTAACTTATTAAACGATTCAGTTTTGTTACATTACTCTGAATATATTGGAAAATGTTTTGTAATCTATGCTTGATGCATGATTTTTTCTTTCTGTTTTTTTTTTTTTTTTTTTCTTTAATGAATTTTTGAAATGTATGTTGTTATTATAATTTTTTTTTTCGTGTCGCGAAAATGTAATGAATGTAAAAATGTATTACACTTTTTTATTTATTATGACAGAATTCTTTAATTGTTATTTTCATAATGTTTTATAAAATAAATAAAATTACCTTCCGTATAGCATTGTGATCAAATGTGACCAAAATGTTAATAAACCAAAAAGCAACTTTCATTCTCATCATTGTCATCTCCTGATGGGGGAGATGAATTGTACTTTAAGTACCAATATCAATTTGTCTCATTTTGTGCCAAATAGTAGATTTCAAAAAAGAAGAAAAGAAAAAAAAACGGTTACGGTTATTTTATACTACAGTCAACAGATGTAACAATTACCCGAAAATTATAACACGAAGTATTACCGACACAGCTTCTGGTAACCGTTGTGACTGTGACCATTTATCAATATTGCATCATCATAGTGACGTCGTATCAATTGGCTGTTCTACGATGTATTTTCCTTATAGTTATATTGTAATATTATGGTATTTACGGAGTATGTATTTATAATTAGATTTATACAGTATTTGTATTTAAAAGAATCCCTATTTTAAAACATACAATAATACGCATCACAAAATTCACTGCTATTCCATAATCGGATCCATAATTCCTCCTATAATTGTATGTTACAATGTTTTTTCAACAAATGAAAATGGTTACGCCGCCTCTAAAAATAAATAAATAGTAAAATAAAATAAAATAAAGCACCGATTTCTTCATCATCCATTTTTTTTTTCATTTTTCCTATGAATTTAATAGAAAATTTTTCGATTTCATAATCTGCTTTTATTGGAAAAATAAGAAATATGCATTTGCGAGATTTCTGTGCTTCGAAGGGTGAACAAACGAAAAGAAATTTTAAATTTATCTCTGAAACTGAATTTTCCCCTACAAAATACTCTTTCAACAAACTAAAATAATAGCTACGTTTTTGTTTAACAGGGGAAAAAAAAAAAAAACTTCGATATTTATTATGGCAGACGAATTTAGTTTCCATTTAGTATTCGAAGTATTAGTTTCTCGCTCATCTAAAGATTTGTTAAATAAATAAATAAAGATAAAAGTAGTATTCCATCAATGTCGGAAATAAAATTTTCATGGTTCCGCTGTAGAACAATTGTCTAATATTCTCGCTCAAACAATCCATATATATATTTATTTCATGCATGGTTTTTGTTTCATATATTTTTCTTTCCTGGGATGGCATTGGTCTTTTCTCTCGCTCGATTCCATGAATTCTTCATTCATTTTGCAGATATTCAGAAGAGAGATGATGAAAAGTCGGAACAACTGGAGGAATCAGGGCGCACGCGTAAGAAATCGGTAATTTCGGGGATGGGGAGGCGGAAAATTCGTTATTGGTAGTGTTTGAAATTGAACTTTGTTCGCATATCTTCGGCATCAGATGAAAAATAAGGGAACGGCATAGGAAAATCAACCGTGTATCGATTCTATGTTAAGGAAAGTTGGGTAGTGAAATATGCGTGAGGTTTTCGTTTAAGATGAAAAGTATGCAAGCGCATATGCGCCCGTATATTCCTGATTTAAATGAAAGAATAATGCCATCATATATTCTAATTCAACTGAGATAAACGGAAATTGAAGTGTCAGTCACTGTTTTCCAATACATTGTCGAATTATTTATGAATCGAGAAGGCATTTTTTGTTTTGCTTTTATTTGTTTTTGCTTTTTTCTAAATATTTCTTTACATCGTTTTACTTTAAACGTTGAGAAGATTGCATTTTTTCTCGCTCAAAAACGCAAATCTTTCTGTCATATATCTAAAATCTCCTTAATATTCAAATAATCCTGAAAAATTGAATAACATAAAGATTGAATGAAGTTTTAAATTTCCCTATGATGTTGATAACTTTTGAGTTACAACTAATTGCTCTCTGATGACCACCATTCCATCAGTGCCCTATTCTGAAAATCCTCTGAAAGCATCAACATTGATTCTGAAATAACTTCAACGCAAGAAGAGAGGATAGACGGAGGTTATGCCGTGGCTTCTTCAGGTTAGTAACAGACTGGAAGGCGGCGCTATAAACCATAACTTCATCGAATTGACAGCTGAAATTCAAGATTATTTAAAAATGGATTCGGATTTTAAAATGCAGCTACTCTGCCAAGATATATCTTGGTGGAAAACACATGGAAACTCGATTTTTGATTTTAGTAGTTGACCAGTAGGTTTATCTTTGTGTTATGAACATAACTCGATCCGAAAGAAAGACCAAGGGAAAAAAAAATGAGTGAGAGTAGATAATTTCTGAACAACACCACCTGCTATTTTGATGCATTTCCTAAAATAAATAATCAATACCTATGTCATAAATTTGCCCTTTTAGATTTAATAACAGCCTTAAAATATCTATATAACATCTTTTAAAAGTTATGAAATAACCATTTCAATATCGTATGAAGCGGTTTTTTGCAGTAACATTTTTGTTGGAGACGATTTTTCTCGATTATGGCTACAGAGGTGTGGAATTATCTGATTTTTAAGTGGTTTTGCGAATTTTATTTGTTTTATATGCAATTCAAACCTTTAGAAAATGACATTAAAATAACACTACGCTTGACGCGCAATTTCCAACTTGTTTTTGTAAAGTGGCGTCATTCCTTGTTACTACTAATTCCTGATATCGCACAACTCCCTATATTACATCATTTGAACGATAGTACACTACACTATAAACTACAATCAAAATTATGAACTTTTATAACTTTACGATTTGTTGTGCGCTTATTCCGACCCCTGCGTTTACATTTATATATTATAGTTTCATTTATAACCGCCAAATCGATACATTTCTATCATATATATTGAACATCATCAATCCACTAAAACATTAATTTATTTCCGCATAACAATATACCTATTCATTGTTACAATATCTCCCCACATAGTCAGAAACTATGCATTGCAAGTGTTCCGTGTAAGTTATTCATTACAATGCCGGCTGCCGAGATAATTGCGCTCTACACATGCGTTTAGTTCTGCGACATTTCCTTTGATTTAAGCGTTTTGAAGCATTTGCTTTAAGTTAAAATTTACTTCATTGAAATATTTTGGATTGCCGAAGAATGTTGAATTGTACCGCTCTAATTAAAGTACCTATATGCATTTCACATTCGACTCATTCCAGAAAATGTGCATTAAAATGATTAAATGTTCACATGTCTAGTTATCTTTTACGGTTCTATACGGATGAAAATATTATTATAAAGTTAACCAAGTTCATTATGGAAATACTGAAAAAAAAAAAAAAAAAAAAAAAGGAAACACATATAATTTCTAAGATTATTTTTTAGATTAATTACCGAATATCACCAATAAACTAAAATTTGAATTTATTTACACACAATGATACATCCATTCATTTTTACAATATCTCCCATATAGTCAGAAACTGTGGATTACAAGTGTTCCGTGCAAGTTATTCATTACAATGCTAACTGCCGATATAATTGCGCTCTACACATGCGTTTATTTCTGCGACATTTCCTTTGATTTAAGCGTTTTGGAGCCTTTACCTTAAGTCACAATTTACTTCATTAAAAAACTTTGGATTGCCGAAGAATGTTGAATTGAACCGCTTTAATTAAAATACCCATATGCATTTCACATTCGACTCATTCCAGCAAATGTGCATTAAAAAGGATAAAGCGTTCTCATTTCTATTAATCCTTTAAAGTTCTATAAGGATGAAAATATTATTAGAAATGTAACCAGGTTCTTTTAAGGTTTACATTCTAATGATATCCAAGGGAAATCACAAGATTATTTTGTAGAGTAAATTCCGATGTACTGATAACATAAAAAAAAGAGAAAATGCAAAACACCGTAATGAGATTGTGCATATATAACATTATCATTTTAAAGGAGTGTAAGGGGTTGCTTTTTAGGTAATTATATAATCACGTAGTACCTACAGGGTGTCCCCTCTCAACGGTGGCCAATGGCTAATTTCTAAACCGTTGGTCGTAGACATATAGTTCCAATTGCAAAAATGCTTTAAAAAAGGTAAAGGATTATTTTTTAAGCGATTTAGGTCAAAAAAATGTTTTACTAAAAAATTACGAAAATTAAATTTTTATACAGTCCCTCGGTCCTATAAGTGATATTTAGAAAATTTTTACCACTACTCTAACAAGTAAGACAAAAAAAGTCCCATTCCTCTGCGATCAAAATTGACCGAGTTATAGCTGTTCATGTAAGACGTTTGTCTTAATAACGGCGTGAGTTCTCACTATAACCTCAATATAATTGTTTATCTTCAATTCTTATCATTAATCAGAATTAAATAGGAGAGTAAATGGTACTCACCCGATGAATTTTATTTCATTTAAGTGTCCAACAATTAGATCCACCATAAGGGAAGGGAACCGGGCATATTCACATGTTGATATATCCACTGCACTAATTCATCTTGATAAAGACATATAACATTATTATATGGTAACTGTAAAACACACACACAAATTATTATATCCACGCTTCTTCATTTTCTACTTTATTTTTAACACGCGAGAAAAAACACAGCAAAAGGGTAGTGCTTACATCAAGCTACAAAAACTGAGAACAGAATGAAATTTTAAATCGATGCACACATAAATCATAATGTAGAAACAATTATTAATAAAAAAAAAGTCATTTTGTAAGTTTTGACAGTTTTGTAAACCTGTAATTGTTCACTCGTAATCACTGTTTCCAAGGTCACGCTAACAAGCACTTAACTTTATTTATGATGCCATGATAATTGTCACTTGTTGCACAACGGAGGAAATTATTTACGAATTGCGCAATGTTTCTATCAAATTGCGCAATGTTTCTATCAGTTCAAAGTTGAAGCATATTTTTTGCTGCAAAATAGGGGTCAGTCACAAATTTACTGGAAATAAAAATAAACATCAGATAGAAAATTTAACTTTAAACGTTGAGAGTAAAAAAAAAAAAAAAAATTACAATGTTGTTTCTGAATTTTTGTTGACATTTACATGTTAAAGTAAAATATGCAATTTGTACTAAAAATATAAGTAAAAAAATAACAGAAATCTTGTTAAATTAAACTATGAAAAGCAACAGTCACAAATCGTTACAAAACGATACATATTTAAAGCTCTATTAGATTACTCAACCTAATAGAATTTGATGTAGTCCTATAAAGTAAATAAATGGAACGCACCTAAAATCGTATTAATATTACATTGTCATTGGGTTTAAATAAGTATGGGAATTGAACCTCAATCAGATATTTGGAAGGAAGTGAGTTAAAATTTGAATATAAGTTTTGAACTAGGAAAATTTACATACGAAAACTATGAATAAAATAAAAGCTTATCGAAATAACATACCTTTTTAAAATAAAATCACGAAAAGAATCAGCTTCATTTGCTTACAAAATAAAACATACATAAAAATACAATTGAGGATATGAATTTCAAAACTCGACTTATCGCTTTTTGATTTCTCTATCAGTCTATACAAACTTCTACTATTGTAACAATGCAATCTCAAAATTTATAATGAAAATCAACAGATGCATTTAAAGTTTTTTCGTTTTTCCCAAAATTTGATTTTTTCGATAAAGAGAATTTTTAAATTCATGACTTCAGTTATTTTAATAACTAACCTAGAAGTTAATTAATGATAACTAACACTACCGTAAAACTTATATAGTGACAGCGCCTTCAGTTAAATCGCTCATTTAAAATATTTTGTAATTGGAACTTTATGTCTGTGACAAATAGTTTAGGAAGTAGCCTTTGAACAGCGTTGGAAATCGACTCCCTTTATAATACTTTAAGCACTTAGTGTACGTTCCCTTAAAGCTCACTCGAACTCATCCGTTTTCAGCTATAGAAAAGTGGTTTAAGTCATGAAATTTAAAGTTTCACAACTCGGTTAATTTTAATGTTACATGAATGGGACCTTTTCTTTATTGCTTGCTAGAGTGTTGAAAAATTTTTACTAAATATCACTTATAGGACCGGGGGACCGTATAAAAATTTAATTTTCGTAATTTTTTAGTAAAACATTTTTTTAACCAAAATCGCTTAAAAAACAATTCTTTGCCTTTTTTAAAGCATTTTTGCAATTGGAACTATATGTCTATGACCAACGGTTCAGAAATTAGCCATTGGCCACCGTTGAGAGGGGACATCCTGTATAGTCGTCGTTCAGTCCGTGCGTCTGTCCGCATATAACAGAGCAAAAACTACTCAACCGAATCGTTTGAATTTAAAATATATAACTGTTACACAATTTTGTCGAGTCTTTACAAATTTTATGAAAATCAGATGTATAGTTTGATTACAGAGACAATCAAAAGCATTTCGTTACATTACGGTCAATGGGAAAAAATAGTTTCAAGTGCATTTTAATGATGTTAGACTCTTTCGAACATGATACAATTGATATGCATCTATGAAGCATGTACTAAAATATACATTCTATGTAATCTGTGCTGTAAATAATATTTTTTATTAATTTACATGGCCACACAAAAGTATTCCGTTGCGTAATAGTATAAGAGGAAACATTGTTTGCGGCGCGTTTTAATTATATTAAATTATTTCACTTTGTATGAAATTGATATATTTTGCTGTGGTTTACTAAGGATTAATTCCTGTATAATACAAAGCAAATAGTATTTACAGGGGCATACAAAAGATTTCGGATACTTATACTGGATTACTATTAAACCAAGATCTAAATATTTTTAAAACTTCGATATAGTACGAACGCATCTCATTTGCTATGTTTGACGTTTGACGTGCAATATCCAACTTGTTTCTGTAAAGTAGCGTCGTTCCTTATTACTACTAATTGTTGATATCGCACTGCAGTACAAGCTACAATGAAAACTGCAATTTTTGTGATTTGGCGATTTGTCGCGCGGTTAATCCGACCTCTCGTTCATATTTATATGTTATAGTCACCAAATTTATAATCACCAAATCGATACATTTCTATCATATACATTGAACATCATCAATCCACTAAAATATTAATTTATTTCCGCATAGCAATATACCTATTCATTGTTGCAAAATCTCCCCACATAGTCAGAAACTATGGCTTGCAAGTGTACCGTGCAAGTTATTCATTACAATGCCGGTGCTGAGATAATTGCGCTCTGCACATACGTTTATTTCTGCGACATTTCCTTTGATTTAAGCGTTTTGGAGCTTTTACCGTAAGTCAAAATTTACTTCACTGAAATACTTAATATTGCCGAAGAATGTTGAATTGAGCCGCTTTAATTAAAATACCCATATGCATTTCACATTCGACTCATTAAAGAAAATGTGCATTAAAATGATTAAAGGTGTTCTCAACTGCTTCGCTCAACAAGCGCAAAACGGTTTGACACATTTACAAATTCATTTTTTAACAAAAAAGTTATAAAATTGGAATGCCTGTCTATGGAACCGATTTCGAATCGAACTGAATTTTCCATTTCATGATAATTAAATTACCTATCCTGTTCTAAGCTATTTCGATCATGCGATCACCCGTTTTTCTCCTGTTTTTCGGCCGGTTTTTCTGCTTTCGTTGGGAAATGCGCTCATAAACGTCAACTTTGAAGGCTTGTTATGAAAGGTCTATTGTGTATTTAAAAAACAAAAAATTGAGTGCAATTAGACAGTGTCTGAGTAACAACCCCTACTATAAACTTCGAAATGTCTAAAATCAATTGTAACTTTTTTAATGTTGAATCTTTACCGTGTTTAGCATTTTCTTTTTGTAGGTTCGTTCGTAACTATGTAAATACGTACCACCTATAGACATCGTCCAGTATGTCCGTCTGTCTTTCCGTCCGCTTATAACAGAGCAAAAACTACCCAAAACTGAATCGTAATTGCATTTCTGAACAAAAATAAATTAAAGCATATGTCACAAAGTCCTTTTTGATTTAAGAACAGCCTTAAGTGTTTTCATGTCTAGTAATCCTTTAAAGTTCTATACGGATGAAATTATTATTATAAAGTTAACTAAGTTCTTTTAAAGGTTTACATTCCAATGAAAATCCAGGTGAAATTTTCAAAGTAAATCAAATATAAATGCTAAGACTTTTTTTCTAGAGCATATTGCGACATAATGATAATATAAGAGAAGTCAGAAAGTTCAAGTCAAGCGAAGCAAATGAAGTGTGTTCGTACTATAACGAAATTTTAAAAATATTCAGAATTCAGATCTCGGTATACAGTATAGTAGCCGAGTTTTTTTTTATGCGTCCCTCTAAATACTGTTTGCTTTCCATTATACAGGAAATAACTCAGTAAACCTCAGCAACGTATACCAATCTCATAATATGAAAAATAGTTAATGTAATTAAAACGCGGCCCAAACAATGTTTATTTCTATACCATTATGCAATGGAATATTTTTGCGTGGTCCTGTAAATTAATAGCAAATTGCACCTCAGGTTGTACGTAATGTATATTTTAGCACACATTTCATATATGCATATCAATTTTATTATGTTCGAAAGAGTGTAATTGCAATAAAATATACTTGAAGTTTTTTTCCCATTGGCCGTAATGCAACGGAATACTTTTGATTGTCCATATAATTAAACTATAACATCCGAATTTCATAAAATTTGAAATGAGTAGACAAAATAATGCAACAATTCTATATTTTAATTACGATTCAGTTTTGGGTAGTTTTTGCTCTGTTATAAGCGGACGGAAAGACAGACGGACATACTGGACGATGTCTATAGGTGGTACGTATTTACATTAGTTACGAACGAACCTACAAAAAGAAAATGCAAAACACGGTAAAGATTCAACATAAAAAAAGTTACAATTGATTTTAGACATTTCGAAGTTTATAATCTATAGCAGTGATTCTCAAACTTTCTTGGTACACGACCCACCTTTAAGTAAAAGCTTTTTTCGCGACCCACTTTAATATAATGGTGTATATCAGAATGGAAATTGCTATGTGAGATCTGTAAGCTATCGGCTATATTCATTCCTACGAAAAAAACATAATTTTCGTACAAAGGATACACTATCAACAAAACAACATTTCGTAATTCCAATGAGTGCAAGTGGAACAATAATCAACACAACACAAAAATTAGGACACAACAAATTAGAAAGATAATTAAAATTACGTTTATTTACTATCAGAACATAACTTTATAATCAGTGCGTTTTCTGGCACTGATTTTTACCGATGAAAACATTTATATCAGGGTTAAAACTGTTTAATTTCAACTTTAATTCACTTTCAACTTCAACACAGTTTTTCTATAAGTATGTTTACACGAATATTTTGTGTTGAACTTCATCAAGGATTTCAAAGCTCATCAAGATGTTTCTGTATATTCTGTTCATATATTTCTTCATATGGAAATTAAGGAATTTCTCTTGAAATATTATTTGTTATTGAAATTGTTATATATTTTTTAACAGATGAAATGCAAGATATAATTTTGTGACAAACCTCAATTGCTTCGGCGGTCCACTAAAATAGCCGACGCAACCCATAGTTTGGGAACCGCTGATTTATAGAATATGAAGTAGTGATGGAAAGTTTTCCTATATTGACTTTAATCAAACTGTTAAAACCCCCAAATATCAATAACATTGATGTATTAATAGAATAAATGAAATTTTAAATTATGTATATGCACATATAATATATTTATATCTGTGTGTGTATATCTGTATTTATTGTTGTAATTATTTTATCGCAAACGTTGAATTTATTCATCATAATGAGGGCTACCGAGATAATTGCGCTCTCTCGGTACATACGTTTATTTCTGCGACATTTCCTTTGATTTGAACAGTTAGGAGTCTTTGCCGTAAATCAAAATTTATTTCATTGAAATACTTTGGAGTGCCGAAGAATGTTGAATTCAACCGCTTTAATTAAAATGCGCTTGCACTTCATATATATTACTAGAACAAGCATTCGAGAACGTGTACACTAAAGTGATTTCATATTTCTTCGTATTTCATATTTCTCGTATTTCATATTTCATATTTCTCGTATTTCATATTTAAAGCTTTATAGTGATGCGATATCTCGTTTAAATTTATACGCAAATCATATTCATATGAATTCAGTCTATGGCTGCTAAATTACGATGCATTTACGGTAGTTATGACACCTTAACCTTGTGGAAGAAGTGGGTTTAGTATAATGTTTCTAATATTGAAATGTGTTTATAAAAAAAACCCACAGTAAATTAAAAAAAGATCAAACATCCAGACATAAATTTTTAAAATGCTGTTTTAAAACTAAAGGGGCAACTTTATCTAATAAGTTTTAATTTGTTTTTGTTTGGAAATGCATAAAATTAGCAGATCTTGTCTTTCAGAAACTATGTAATCAATCTGTCTCTTCCGTTTTTTTTTTTTTTTTTTTTTTTTTTTTTTTTTTTTTTTTAACGCAATAGATTTTTTAGAAAATAGTGTCAAAGTAAAAACGTCTTTGTCAAGAGATCAAAATCAGTTTATAACTCAACAGGTAATTTATTGATCAAAAAATGGAAAACACAGTTCGATTCCAGTTTCGATTATCAAGCCTTCCAATTTTATATCTTATCGTTAAAATATGAACTAATAAATGTGTCAAAATGTTTTGCGTTTTTTTAGCAGAGCAGTTGAGAACAGCCTTAAGAAACCAAGCTCTAATTTTTCTGTTAGAGTTAAGAACAATTTTGTTTCCGACCAGTTTTTCTCTATTCTTGGTGCGTTGCGTCAGAAATTTAGTTCAATATGCCAATTTTGGCAGTATTTTTGAACGGTAACCGCTAACATGGTAACCGATTTTAATAAAATTTTATACACAGATTCAATTCAGATTCAAATAGAGCGCTGTACAATATTTTGACAAAAAATAATTTATTTTAGCAGTTTTGGACATTTAAAAAACTTTTTATATAGAAAGTTTTGTGTGCAAACGTCCAAAGTTGAAATTTTGAAGTTCTGTATCTTGAAAATTATTTAAAAGATATGAATTTTGCTTATAATATTATAATCTCGGAAAAATTATTTTCTTATTAACTTAGTAGTAATAATCCGGTAGCTTTATGATTAATTTTAAATTGGTTGTAAAAATTGAAAATTCGTGAATTTTGAGAAAATTAGATACGTTATAAAAATCAAAGGAATTTAAAAACATGTGTGAAATCGATGCTTGATGTAGTATTACATATGAAGATCGAATTCCCCAAATTTGAAAGTTACCATTTATTTCCTTCATCTTCAATAAAACTTAGAAACTTAAAAAAATTACACAATCATAATTTTTCCTCTTATGGATGCACAAAAATAAATAAAGGAACGGTCCGATATTAGCAATATTGCACAGACATATAGATTAATAAGTCCACAATATACTCAAAAAATAATAATGAAAATGGCCTTTTTTTCCCTAACATAATAAAAAAGATATTTTTTTCAAAAAGAAGGGTTCGAAAAGATAATTTTGTTACATGCCACGAAGTATTTCTCTGTGAATTTGCAAGCTTTTCTTAAAATATTGCACGATTTCAAACCAAAAATAGTGTTGCCATCTACAAGAATTTGTAATTACTATATAATTATTTGATCAATTCTAATCAATTTTAATATAATCATGAAGCAAAAAAGAAAAAAAAAAGAAAAGAATAAAAAGGCGAGAATTAGCGCTTAGATATTTCAAATAGACACTTTTATTTATAATATCAAATAATCTGAAAAGGTATAAGAACTTTCCTTCATGTAATAAAAAGCAATAGAAATATTGCCTCTTCCCTTCAATTTTTTCCTTATTTATTTTTTTTATGTGCATTAAAGAATAAAAAGGCAAATATGAAAATTCCTGTATTTAAAATGCATACCTTTATCTACACCGTCAAATAATTTTAAAGTTATAAACAGCTGCCCTTCATTTTTATTGATTAATATAAATATTTAATTTTCTCCTTAATTTTTTATCCCTTTTCCATATTTTTTTCTCAGTAAGGAATAAAAATTCAAATCCTAAACTACGCCAATCTCTTACTTATTATCCATTCTTACCTTAAAATAATTTATGATATAGTTTTTTTTCATTCCTAACTCTAATAATTACGATTGAAATTTAAAGCATGTAGACAAGAACTCGATTTTGTATCAACTTTTAACATGGGTTTACATACTTAAAAAAACTGTCCTGAAATATATTATTTTGCATTTACTCATAAATAAACATGTTGTACTTATTTGCCAATTTTCATTCAAATTTGGCAACCACAGTTAATTTACTCATTTTGTATGGAATGACCCAAGTGCGATTTCACGAATTTACGAGTAAAAGTGAATTAAAAAAAGTCTCAAAATGTAGCTTTTTGGATTTGAGAACAGTCATAAAAAATAGATCTTTTTAATTTTACTTAAATAGAACAATTTGGCAACTAAGAAAAGAAAGAATGAATGTCATTCACAGCCACAGCTAATTTGCTCATTTTGTATGGAATGACCTACCTGCGATTTCACGAATTTACGAATAAAAGTGAATTAAAAAATGTTTCAAAATGTAGCTTTTTGGATTTGAGAGCAGCCATAAAAAATTAATCATTTTAATTTTACCTAAATAGGACAATTTGGCGACTAAGAAAAGAAGGAATGGATGTCATTCACGCCTATTTATTCCCCCTTAGTTTCTAACCTTGAGGCATAAATATACATACGGAAAGATACACTTTGCATATTGAAAAAAAGAAAATAATAAAAATGTTTTCTGCCTAATTTTGCATTTGCCCAGAAAATTACCCAAAGCAAATATGCTTTTGCTAATGTCTTTTCTTTTATGTAAATCAATTTAACAACGAAATTTCCTTTACACCGTGCAGTTCATTGGTACGTTCATGGTTTTTTCTAAAAAAAGAGTTAAAAGCGGTAGACACTTAGTTCTTCCTCTCAACGCTGAGTAATTCGAATGTAAAAATGCCATTGTTCCCTTTGTCTTTTAACTGTAGAAGTCGTTTACTGCACTCCCCCTCTTCCCTAACTCGAATCAATATAGAACAGGGAGCCCATTTTTGAACAGCCATTATTATTAATGAAGGTAGTAAAAATGGTATAGAAGAGGGGGGAATGTGCGAACTTTTTGTTTCGAATATTCTCCGGAAGAACAATTTTCATTGGCTCTTTTTTTTTTTTTTTTTTTTCCATTTTCTTTTTAAATGATCCGATCTGCGGCGAATTGCCTTAACATCATTTAAAGTAAAATTAGAATTTAGTTCTAAAGCAATGGTAATGATACATATTTCTTTTTTTTTTCTTTCCTGTTCTTTTTAATTTATGGCGAAAAGGAACGGAATGTTTTACTTTTAAATGGCAATGAATGATCAAAATTACTAGAAATGAAGTAATTAAAAAAATCTAACTGGAAGATATTAAAGTATTTTTTGATTCCCATTAATTTGCGAATACTTAGCGCGACCGTTATAGGCAATATTATAAAAATTGCGATGTAATTAGTTTAATGTTTGTAAAAACATTAAAGTATAATTAAAATAAAAACACTGAATATAATGAAATTGCTCAGCAGATAAATTAAATTATTTCATTTCTAGTATTATATTTAGCAAGTGAAGTATAGTTGTATTTTATTTTTAATGCTGTTAATGCTGGTTGGTTTTAAAGAGGAGTCCTTTATTAAGTGTTTTTAAAATTGTTTCTGAAATATTTAATTAAGTTAAGTTAATGAAAAATTATAGCAATTTTCGAACATGTAATTTGTTGGGTAATGTTTGAATATCAATTCGCGAATACATGTATATATTTTTTTTTCCTTTTTTTCTCGTCTCGTATTCTAACTCACAATGCTATTGTTTTATACAAAGAGATTTTAGACGGGAATAATTTTGTAGCTATATCATAATAACAATAACAAGGCGGAACCCGTCGAATTTCGACGAAAGTAAATGTTTAAGAAGGACCTGTTTCATTGATTTATAATAAACCTACAAAATTAGCTATAGTAAAAAATATATCTTACAATGGTCAGTCTAACTCTCAAACAAATATTATTTAAAGATAAAATTAAGAAAAAAATACTACTTCGATAAAACTCAGTTGCCCAAATTATTAAAATTAAACTTTAATGTAAAAATATAATAATAAAGCAAAATATAATAAAGATCAGTTATTAAGATGAAATTATCAATTAAATGAGCAGGAAAAAAATATTTTAAATTGACACGATCTTAGAATTTCATATGAAATCTAAAACCGTCATAATTTTCATCTTCTCAAAATTTACATACGCACAGTTCAATCTTTATCAATTTTAAGAGAAAATGGCGTATTTCTGTTGCCACAATTCCAAAATTCGCACTAAAAACCATAAAAAATTAATATGTCAAGAATAAGTTGAGATACAACTTTCAAACAAATTGCATTTAAAAGTATATATTTTTCTCTATAAGATGGTGTAAAAATTGAAAATGTACGATGATTAGAAGTACAAAATTTACAGTACCAAAAATTGCAAAACCGAATTGCATATGAAAGTGTTGCCATTCGCAGTTTGACTTTTATAATATAGATACATATTATACAACAAAAAGGTAAGAATTTAAATTATAAATAATTATTTTGCTTATAAAATGTCGTTTTGATTATAAAACATTTAAAATATATTGAAAATTGGCATATTTCAGCTCATTTTCATTGAGCCATCGTCAGAATGTAAATAGAAAATTACAAACACAATGAACGGGAAAAACTGGAATAAATAATTATTGAATTTAAATTAAATTAAATATAACGCCCTCTATATTTTCGACATTGTCCGTGTCCCTACTATGTAGTTATCCTGCAAACCGTCCAACAGACACGGACAATGTCGAAAATATAAAAGGCTTTGAAACTCAATAATTATTTATTTCAGTTTTTCGCGTTCATTGTGTTTATAATTTTCTATTTACATTCTCACGTTGAATCGATGAAAATGAATTGAACCATTTCAAATTTTAATGTACAGTCGACTCTCGTTAATTCGAAATCGGATAATACGAATCTTCGCTTAATTCGAACTAAATATGAAGTCCCGAAATATTCAATGGCAGAAAAACGTTAAAAATTTTCATTAATTCGAACTCATTTTCTCTTGACTTCGTTTGATTCGAACTAACGGTAATTTCGATTTTTCATTTTTTTTTTTCTTTCTCACGGATTTCAGATCATTTGAATAACTTTCTTTCTTTGATTTTTCGTGAAAATTCTTCCGAACGAATATACAAATAATGCATTGGATATCCAATGAATTTGATATGGACTTTCTTAGTGCCCCGTCTATCCATTAGTGACGCTTTAAATTTTTCTTCCATTGTGCTTGTTTCTAATCTTTTAATTAGTTTATGTATTTATACATTCTCATTTAATATGAGGTCATATTCTAAAGATAACAGACGAAATAAATAAATAATAATAATAATAATAATAAAACACTATAACATTAATTCCTTTGCAATAGTACCCTATTAAGCATGTTTTCGTTTCATATTTTCCATAATTCGAACATTTCTTGTGGTCCCGACGAGTTCGAATTAACGAGAACCAACTGTGTTTTAAATGTTTTATTAATATAGTAACGTCCTATAATCAAAATAATTATTTATAACATAAGTTCTTAAATTTTTGTTGCAGAATATATATTACTGTTATTATGATGTAGTTATTAATCAATATAATCAAGACTTACTGCTTTTACATTTCACACTGATATTTTGTAAGTAGATTCTCCCAATTTTTTTCATAATTATTATTTTAAACAATAGAGTTATGAACGAAGAGAATGAGTTGTATTGTGTTGAGTCTAGCATTTACGAGAGAAGTAACTGAGTAGATTGTCAAAAGATGCCGGATAATTTTTTACTTCAGAACAACAGTTTCCGATTAGAGCCGAAGCAAATTTACCCCAGTAAATTTCGAATGGAAAATTTTACCTTATTTTAAAGACTTATTGAAACTTTTGGTTACTTCATAGAAGAGTATATAAGTGAGATTATGAAAATTCAGAAAAAAACGGAACATTGAAAGTATTCCGCAGCTTTAGCCGGCATGCGGGAAAAAATTGAAGTAAACCAGCATATGGGAAAAACTTGTAGTTACCGGCATGACGGAAAATATGACATATCGCTATTGGAAAACACGGACAGCTGAATTACTTTTGTTTTTCAAACAAAATTTTTCATTTTCAGGAGAAAATACCCATACTTATTTTTCTCTTTGTCTCTTATCGGACGTTCCTCTCAGTCCACACAACTTTGAAGAAAGTCCGTGGTAGATATAGCTGCCACCACCGATATTACTAGGTGATATCGGTCACCCACTGTGAGGATTGTGTAAATGAAGACTTACGCTGTCAAGTAACTGAATTATCAGTTTATTAAGAATATATGTACACACAAAATGATCTATTTACAATTATATACAATTACAACTCGGATATAGGTTATCCGGTTCAGCATTAAATTAAATACAATAAAAGTTGGCTGTGTACTATTCCAATTACACTTTCCACCTCACACTCAATGCACATTAGATTCACTTTATCGGAGATCAATCGCGAATCTCCCAGCACAGGTATACTCGGCTCAGAGCACTAAACACCAGGACGTCTGTGTCCTTTGCTCACCAGAAAACGCACTCCTTACGCTCTACAACACAGAGCACACTCTATCGGAACCTCTGGCATACACCTTCTAGGTACGAAACCCAGAAACGGACTGCCCTAATCTGAGCCAAGACTTGCTCTTCTCAACTCACTGGGTCACACGAATGTCAACCCTCTTTGGAGCTCATTCATTGGACAACTCCTCCATTCCTTTCTTGTTTAGTGACATATTGCTTATCTGCTGACCATCCGCATACCTCACTGACAGACGGACATGCCTGTCAGCAATCTTCTCTTTCCTTTATTCACCACCTGCACAGGATTATCTGTCAATTCCCCTTTCCACAAAGAAGGAATGTCACCTTGGAAATTCTGATACACAGCCATACAATACGAAATATAGAAATATAGAAATAGTAGAAATTCCATTCTTTAGCCGAGGTGGCATCAGAACCTGACACCCCCCACCTTAGCGGAAAATATGCCTTTTAGGGGCTAATTTTCCCCAAGCATATAGTAATATCGCAGAAGAGTTCAATAGTCTCTTTACAGATTTCTTCATTATACTTATTACATAGGTATTTCCAGGTGTCTGAACACTATCTACTGACATCTCTACTGAACCTTGTACTAATATTAATATTACATAAACAATGCACGTACTAAAACACTATTATAAACACAAAAATTCAAAAATATTTACACATACACAGAAAAAAAATTAAATGTGTGATGACATCCCTTTAAGGTTGTCCACTACTGGGTCGTTGATGTTGATGGGCTAAAAACTGGTTGTTCTTCCCAGCTCTTTCTATGTAGCCTAGAAATTGCATCCGCATTTAAATGTTGAGCTCCAGGACGATGAGAAATACTCAGGTTCCAGCGTTGCAAGGCAAGAGCCCACCTAGTGAGTTTGGGTGATCTTGGGGTTGTTTCGGTGAGAAATTTTAATGGATTATGATCCGTAATGATCTCAATTTGAGATCCATAGGTCCACTTTTCGAACTTCCGCAACCCGAAGAGAACACTCCAAGCCTCTTTCTCTATACTCGGCCAAGCACGCTGAGTCCCTGACAATTTCTGACTGGCAAAAGCTATCGGTTTATACTGACCCTTTTCATCTTTTTGAGTAAGACAACATCCTACTGCCAGGACGGAAGCATCTGCGTGGAGCTGATATTCCCGGCCTACGATAGGTGTAGCCAAACTCGTCACTTTACATAACTCATCTTTAAGAGTATTAAATGCTTTTTCTGTTCTTTCATCCCACGGTACAGTATTTTTAACCTTCCCTTTGGTTAATTCGGTTAAAGGTATAGTAATTTCGGCATAATTTGGAATATAAGATCGGTAAAATCTCATTAATCCCAAAACAGATCTGACTTCCTTTTTAGTTTTTGGTCTTTTTAAATCCCTTATTGCTCCTATTTTTTCCTCATCAGGTGCATGCGTTCCACCCCCAATTACATGACCTAAAAACTTAGTTAATTTCTCTCCAAATTTACATTTGTCTAACCTAATCGTAAAATTTCTACTCTTCAATGACTGCCCTAACATGCTCACAATGCTCTTTCCAGTCGACTCCAGTCGACTCCAGTTAAAATGATGACATCATCAATACATGCTTCCGCATACCTCCGATGACCTTGAAGAACCTCATTCATATCTTTCTGAAACGTGGCAGCCGCCCCTGATAATCCAAAAGGCATAGCACGTCACTGATACGTTCCATTATGCGTTGTAAAAGCTGTCAAATGTTTACACTCCTCAGCCATTTTAATCTGCTAATAAACCCTCAATAAATCAATCGATGACAAATACTTAGCCGCCCCCTCGGTATACATGATTTCTTGAAACTCTTTCATCGGAAAGGTTGGAACCTAAGTTACCGAATTTAAAGCTCTATAGTCTGTACAAAGCCTAACAGTTGCGTCTTTTTTCGCCACACAAACAAATGGATGACTAATTTCAGCATTTGACACCTCGATTAGATTTAATTCTAATAACTCCTGAATCTGCCTATCTACTTCCTCTTTATAAGCTACCGGCACACTGTATAACTTTGGCTTTTTCCTTTCCACCCCCGGTTTAAGATCAATACGATATTCTCCTACATCCGCTGGTCGTACAGGACCCATAAACACCTCTTTATTCTCCCTCAAAATAGACTTTATATCTTTGACTTGATTGTTAGATAACCCTTTTATTTCGAACCTCTCTATATCTCGTTCTACTTCCTGATCCCGGTTCAAAATAGGAATTTCCCCAACTTCTCCAAATTCCTCATCACCCTCGAAAACAATATTAACTATATTACATTTAGCAATAAATTCTCGTATTTTATTTTGGTGCACGTGCTTCCTACTCCCATCGGCTAACTCAACTATAAACGAATACTGATTTCGTTTTTCGACGATAGTTGCCGGCCCTTGCCACCTAGAATATAACTTATTAGTTGAATCGGGGATTAACAGTATTACCTTATCACCTACTTCAAACGTTTTTTCTTTTGACCTTAAGTTATAATGATACGCCATTCTATTTTGTTGCATCTCGGACGATAATTTTGCCTCATTTGCGGCTCTTTCTAAACGTCCTCTAAGTTTATTCAAATACTCATGAATCGGCGTAGTATCTAACTGCGCCCCCTTATTTTCTCCTGCCCAGGATGACTTGAGAATCGACAAAGGACCCTCCGGCGCTCTACCATATAATAACTGGAAAAGTGCGATTCCCGTCGTAGAATTTGGGACTTCCCTATACACCCATAATACAAATGGTATTTGTTCATGCCACTTTTTTCCTTCTTCTCTAATAGTATGATGTAGCATACGTTTAAGAGTCTGATTAAATCGTTCCACAAGCCCGTTAGACTGTGGATACTGTGGAGTCGAAAATCTTGGACTAGCACCTAACCTTTTCCCAAATTATTTCGTTAAGTCGGCAGTGAAATTGGTTCCATTATCACAGGCAATTATATTCGGAATTCCGGTCCTCATAAATATTTGAAGCAACGCATCACACGCGGTTTTAGCAGTTAAACCTTTTAAAGGGATCGCATCCGCCCACCTGGTATGCTGATCAATTAAAGTTAGTATATGTTGATGCCCTTGTGAACTTTTAGGATCAATAGGCCCAATTAAATCAACATTAACAACCTGAAATGGGAGTTCCGGCCGCGATACTGGGGAAATAGGACCTTTATCATTTACTTTAACCCCTCTAGTCAACTGGCACTCTAAACATGACTCACAAAATTGTTTAGTTTCTTTCGCCATCCCCTCCCAATAAAATGAATACCGGATTCTCTGTAAAGTTTTCTTGGCTGCATGATGCCCTTCAAATACCGAACTATGCGCTAATTTTAGGATTTCTTCCCTTCTTACTTTGGGTACTACTAATTGCGCTATAGTTTCGCCTAACAATTTCTCTTTGTGATATAATAAGCCATTTACAATATAATAATCCCCCTTATCCATTTTAGCTAATTGCCAAGCTTTCTCTAACTCTTTACATTCTAATTGGGATTCCTTAAACATATCAGAATTGCTAACAATAGCTTTATTATCTTTCTCCACTTCCGTTTTTTCTGTATTCTGACTTTGTACATTTTGCGAACTCGCTTCTGTTGCGTAAACATTAGAACTATTGTTATTCATATCTCCCTTTTCACTCGAATTATCAATAATAATTTCTGAACTTTCTAATTTTTGGGCCTCCAGCAATGGCTCCTCGCGGTTGACACCTGACAGCTCATTAATCACTTCGGGATGTAAAATTACTTGCTCATTAATATTATCCGTCACTGCGCAAAGTACTTCCTGATGAATTATATTAGTTTGTCCGAATTGCGGAATAGCTAACGGTAATTTAACCAACGGCGATTTAACTGCTTCACCGAATAACCCTTGTAAATAAATACTACTCGCTCCTTTTAATTTCTATTCCGGTACCAAATCTTTATGAACAACACTAATTTCACAACCAGAATCAACCAATCCCTTTGCTTTTTGCCCATTTACATTAACTTCAATTTTCTCAAGTTTATTTAATTTCTCACCAATAACATTAGTTCTCTGTTCGGCCTTTGCCGATATTCTCGCCACAATAGCTCCATTAGGTAACTCTTTGTTTTCTTTTACCACAATCTTATGCACACCTGCTTTCGGATCTCGCCCTTTATTACCATTATTTCCCTCATTACCCACTTTATTACAAAAACGTTGGTAATGACCTCTCAAACCACATTTAAAGCATTTCGGAGCTGAACCATCACTAAGTTTCTTAAAATCTATTTTCCTATCCGAAAAAGAACTAGTCTCATTACTCCCGTTTTGCCTTCAATTATGACTAACTTTGCTATCCTCCCTCGGTCTCATTTTTTCATTGTTTACGTACCTATCTTTACCTTTAAAACTTTTATACGTACCAGCGTAAGACTTATTTTTATGGTCAAAATAATGTTCACATTCTCTAGCAATTTTAGAAGTTTCTAACCATTTACCTTGATGAGTTAACTCAATATATGATGCAGTATCCACATCTAACGTACTTACTAATTTATCAGTAACTATTAACTGGTTGACCTTTTCATAAGAGTCAGCACCTCTAATCTTACAATAATTTTTCCATGTCGCTATTAAACGCGATACAAATAATACATGAGTTTCGTTCTGGTTTCTCCTAGCTTTCTTAAAATTTTCCAAACACGCCTTCGGTGTCGGCTCATGTTCCCTTAGAACTAACTCCTTTAATTTCTCATGATTCTCCATTTGTTCTGTAGCCGTATAAATTAACAAATTATCCGCCTTGTCTCCTAACATATTTAGTAGAATTTCGGCCTGCTGGTTTTCCGGTACATTTTTAGTTTTGAATGCCCTTTCTAAACTGTTGAAAAATAAATTCCATCCCTCAGTCACTTCCGGTACTTTGATAGATAGAGTTTTTACGCTTTTGATCAATTTTTCTATATTACTTTCATTATTAGATTTCTAGAAACATTAGAATTATTTGCCGATTCTTGAACCCTTAGTCTTTCCGTTTCTAATTCATGTTCCATCCTTAATTTTTCAACCCTCTCTTCTCTTTCTAATTTTTCGCGTTCTAACATTTCTTGTTTTTCTAACTTTTCGCGCTCTAATTTTTCCTGTTTTTCTTCACGCTCTAACCTTTCCTGTTTTTCTAACTTTTCGCGTTCTAATTTTTCGTGTTCTAACCGTTCTGCAACAATAGCGTCAGATAATTCCTTAACAACCCCCTCGTCATACTCATCACTGTCCATTATCTTTTTCTTAAGCTGAATTCTGGTATCATCTTCCGCGAATTCAACACCCAACTCTTCGGCTATCCCCTGAAAATCAACCTTTTTTAGTTTCAATAAGAAAGCCATACCTTCACCGATTGTTATTACCACCCCACAAGAATAGTTAAACCTACCAAATTAATATTTCCCAAATTTCTGACTTAGTACAGATATACCCCACTTATTATACTAATCAATACCCTTCAGATAATCAACGCATTTCATTTCTAATTAATCTACTGAATACTCTAATTTTTCTCAACCACTGATATCACACAATATACTTCCAATAAAACAAAAGGTAAAACAGTGATTCGATTTGACTACTATGCAATATAGATTCCAATTTATACACTTAGATGATAACATACAATTTACATAATAATACAGATACGTTGAAATTGAATAGAAGTATTGATGTCGATCAAAAAATCCACATAAAGAAAAATTGTATAACATGCACATATAAATTGCTAAAATTATTCTCACTAAAATATTTCCAAATTCAATACTGGTTCTCACACTTAAAACAAATATAATAGTTTGATCACCAGATCTTTACTTTTATTTTGCCTCACTATGGTTCTCTTTTGAGCCTTTTTTTTTTCCACTATGGCTCTCTTTTGAGCCTCTTTTTTTTTTCCTATGGCTCTCTTTTGGGCCTTTTTTTTTTTTTTTTTCTCACCAATATTGGCCAATTAAAATTTAATCAAATGTTATTATACACTCTTCAAACTTAAACTTGCAATATTGTTTAAGTTTTGCTTCATTTAAATATTACTTTAATAATAATTTAAATTTAAGTAAATTTAATTATTCCTTCCAACTACTATTAACACAATTAGTAAAGAAAATATATAGAGAAAGCCAATACTAGCTCAAGTTATTATGACCTTTCCTTAAAACAATAGCCAATATGGTTATTAACACTTTATAGGTAGGAAGTATTGATAAAACACATAAATAATATAGACAATTTACTTAAATTACTATTAATTATACAACAACAAATTTTGGTTCGAGATGTCAGTAGAAGGATATGATCAAAACACCTTACCTTATACTTTATTTGCTGGGGTTCTTTTCTATTCACAAGTATCTCCACGATGTAGCAGTAATATGGCACAACAGTTTAGTTCTTTCTAATACTGATACGGCACAGGCACTTTAGCACACACTCGACGATACGGCACGACACTTTAGCACACACTCGACGATCCGGCACGATACTTTAGCACACACTCGACGATACGGCACGACATTTTAGCACACATTCAACGATCCGGCACGATACTTTAGCACACACTCGACGATACGGCACGACACTTTAGCACACATTCGACGATACGGCACGACACTTTAGCACACACTGGGCGATATGGCACGACACTTTAGCACACACTCGATGATCCGGCACGACACACTCCAACAGTTCCACTGGATACTCCGGCATTAACAGACTGCAACACGGCTCGCTGGTTACTGGTTTCTGGATTCAGGCTATTCTATCCCACCGCTGCCACCAATTTGTCGGACGTTCCTCTCAGTCGACACAACTTTGAAGAAAGTTCGTGGTAGATATAGCTGCCACCACAGATATTACTAGGTGATATCGGTCACCCACTGTGAGGATTGTGTAAATGAAGACTTACGCTGTCAAGTAACTGAATTATCAGTTTATTAAGAATATATGTACACACAAAATGCTCTATTTACAATTATATACAATTACAACTCGGATATAGGTTATCCGGTTCAGCATTAAATTAAATACAATAAAAGTTGGCTGTGTACTATTCCAATTACACTTTCCACCTCACACTCAATGCACGTTAGATTCACTTTATCGGAGATCAATCGCGAATCTCCCAACACAGGTATACTCGGCTCAGAGCACTAAACACCAGGACGTCTGTGTCCTTTGCTCACCAGAAAACGCACTCCTTACGCTCTACAACACAGAGCACACTCTACCAGAACCTCTGGCATCCACCTTCTAGGTACGAAACCCAGAAACGGACTGCCCTAATCTGAGCCAAGACTTGCTCTTCTCAACTCACTGGGTCACACGAATGTCAACCCCCTTTGGAGCTCATTCATTGGACAACTCCTCCATTCCTTTCTTGTTTAGTGACATGTTGCTTATCTGCTGACCATCCGCATACCTCACTGACAGATGGACATGCCTGTCAGCAATCTTCTCTTTCTTTTATTCACCACCTGCACAGGATTATCTGTCAATTCCCCTTTCCACAAATAAGAAATGTCACCTTGGAAATTCTGATACACAGCCATACAATACGAAATATAGAAATAGAGAAATAGTAGAAATTCCATTCTTTAGCCGAGGTGGCAACAGAACCTGACAGTCTCTCTTGTATCTATTCATTCATATTTAAGTGATCATTAGATTTTATTTATATTATTATTATACGAAACAACTCCATGACGTTTCTTCTCCAGGATGACGAATTTAATTTAATTAAATTGTAATGTTAAATCAATTTTTTGATATTAGGTAAGCACATATTTCTATCTTTATACATTTTGATAATTATACTTTTCTATTTTTATATAGAGTGAGAATATTTCTGTTCATGTAATATGGTATATAAGTATATAATATGTTTATAATACTATATGTTGTTATAATACTGTTTATAATACGTTTATAATATTTCTACATTATAAATATCGGATGTTTGCAGAGGAGAGAGCTTTATGTGCAACGGTATGAGACACATGAAATAAGTATTTATTCTCTTGATAATGTAAAAAGGGTATACTAAATATGTAATTAGAAAAGTTGGGATAAACTCTATATTGCACCCCTCTTACCCAAAACCGATTGCTGCTACTGAATACATTCCTTTTTATTTTTGAAGATCCTCGCTTTTTCCGGGAAAAAGCGAGGATCTTGCTTTGCGGAGGCATGCTGGGAAAAACCGGAGACTAATATAAAAAAGAATCTGGTGTCCCTCGATTTTTGCGGCATGCCGGATAATGCGGGGGGAATACGGCACTGCGTCTGTTCTTGAATCATCTTGCTCTCTCGGGTATCCGCAGAAACGATCGCTTTGACAATGGGAACTGATTAATAAGCACTCGATGAGAGTTTTCATTTTCTCCGTTTATCCTTATACAAATTTTCAGATCTCTACGTACGATACACTGGAAAAAATGGGTTCTCAAAATTTAGTAAAAAGCACTCATTTTAAAGTACTTCACATACTCAATATAGCTCCTATCCAAATGTACTCAAAACTGAGAAACACATGTACTCTTTTTTGACTCCGTGGTTGTGTTCAAATATGAATTTCTGTATACTGCTCCCTGAACTCCCAAATTAAAGTAAAAATATACTGGCATTTATTTCTTGCTGAAAATTATTAACAATAAACGTTTAAATGATTTTTTATTAAGAAGAATAGCAAATTTATTAGCAAGATACTCTAATCGAATATTTTTATGACAGAAGCATTATTTTCAAGCCCTTTTAAGCTATAAAAATGTACATAATTTAATATTTACATTAATAAGCATTTTTCATGCCACTCTGAATGAAATAAACCAATACTGGGTACAAAATTATCGTTTGTTTGGATTTAATCACTTATGATGTTTCAAAATTGAGAAAGCAATGTGATTATTTTTTATCCAAACATAATCAATTCGATATGAATACATCGATTTACTCATTTTTGAGTACTTCATTTTTTTTTTTTTTCAGCGTAGATTTCCCTAGTCATCACAAACAAATAGACACAAACATCTTTCTTTTATGGGCACTGTACTAACAGCAATACATTTTGTGATGATTTTCACTCTTTATCGAATAAGCATACTATGAATAAGAATATCGATTTACTTTGCGTGTAACGTATAATGTATACACACGCTAAAAGTAATAAAGAAGAACAGCTTTTAGAATGATTAAATAACACTTTGTAAATTGAAAAAACATAACCGAACAATGAACAAAACGGGCGTGAGAAAAAACTTTAACCGACACTCATGTTTCTTATGTTATACTCATCGCATTGTTGTCAAAGTAATTATGCCTTTGAAAAGGAACATAACTTTAACGGTGTTCTTAAATCAAAAAGGGCAACTTTGTGACGTAAGTTTCAATATATTTTTGTTCGAAAATGCATGAAACTACCAGATATTTTTGTTCAGAAAATATCCAATCTCACTTATTTTTCAGTTTTTTTTCAAACGCAATAAATTTTTCAGAACAAGCTGCCAAATTTGGCATTTTCAATCGCATTTCCCGATGACTGCAGATTGCCAGTCTTAAAAAGTAAAGAAAAACGCATGATCACGTGATCGAAATCGCTTATAACTCGATGGGTAATTTAATGACAGTAAAATGAAAAACAAAGTTCGATTCGAAATCGCTCCCATAGTGAGGCCTTCTAATTTTATATCCTTCTGTTAAAAAATAAATTTGTAAATGTGTCAAAACTTTTTGCTCTTGTTGAACAGAGCAGTTGAGAACAACCTTAAGTAAAATTGAATTAAACAAAAGCCTACAAAATCCCTGTTATTTCTAATTTTCCTTAGATAAATGACCATTGTCATCTTAAATCAGCCCGTGTTTCATAAAAAACTAATCCAGTTTTAACTAATTTTACGCAGTTTTAAAAACTCACCTGTAACCAATGGTTAAATGTCCCATACGTGAACTACTTTTTTATTGATAACTTAAGGGTGTATTTCGATTCAAACTGCTTGTTTTCCGACTTATTTTTGAATTCACTTTTGTTCTCAAACACATGAAACTAGCAGATTCTCTTATTTAGAAAGTGCACAAGGTGCCGTAAAGGTCAATTCTTTGATAAGTGTACAAAATATTTCAAAAAAAGCAATCAAATACGGCAATTTGAACCGATTTTTCCCTAATGGGAGATCTGGGAACGAAAAAAAGGGTCTTCCAGAGAAGTTAATTGCTTATAAATCAAATTCTAATGAATTGAGCGTAAAAAGACTTTACTCGGCACCTCATACGTCCCTTCAAGAATCCCCTCAGCAAGTTTCATGCTTCTACTTTTAAAAATGTGTCTGAAATTGTATTGGAAAATTTCGAGCTGCTGAAGGTGGAAAAGCGTTTTTTCGAATACACCCTTAAGTTACTTTGCAAGCACATTAAGAGTTTTACCTTTTCAATTAAATGGGCATTTATTTGCAATAACAGTTAGATTAATTACCAATGTTGTAATCATCAAATAAAATATTCAGGGCAAAACTCGAAAAAAGTAATCCAATATGAAAAAATTAGTATAATTTTAATTATGATTTATGTAGAGAATGTTCGTTTTCAAACATGTCGAATGGCTAATTCCAAAACCGTTACCCGTAGAATTATAGTTCAAATAAAAATGTTTTAACCCTTTCAGAGGCACAGGGCCGTAGCTAGTGAATAATAGGGGGGGGGGGGGGGCACATATTTTCTCTCTCTCATTCTGTGACGCAGAAAGATAAATTAGTGCATATTCACACTGTAGGTACTACGTTTCTCATTTAACTGTTGTAATATTTTATGCTAAGAAAAGAATATGATGAAAAATTCGAGTGTATAGGTAATGCAATATAAAACATCATGTTAGCTTCATACGTGCAAATAGGATGAACACGTGTTGAAACACGTATTTTAGTTACAATTTAGTATTTTTGGAAAACTGGGAAAGGCCCTCAAAACTAAATTAGATTTTTGAACAGAATTTCATTTAAAATTTTGGAACACAAATTCTTTTAATGACCATGGAATCTTTTCCAGGGAAGGGACATTTTTTTTGGGGGGGGGGGGTGAGCTGCTCTTAGTACCCCCTTACCCACGGCCTTTTCTTTTTTCAAACTAATCAAAAGTTTTCGTGAACTTATTTAATTAAAGGGAAGAAATTCATTCCATTATATCGTTGTCAATGTGGCATTTAGGAATTAGAATTAGGTGTTCTAAAAATAAACCACCACCTTTGAATTTTTTCAAACAAAAGGTTGCTATTTTCTGGCATCCATTTTTGTTTGCCCAAATGCATGACATTGGCAGATGCTCTTACTTAAAAACTATATAATCGAGCATTTTTTTCCATTTTCGTTTTCGAATTCGAAAAAAGGAATCCAATATGAAAAAATTTATATAATTTTCGTTATAATTTATAGAATGCTCACTTTCAACCATGTCGAATGGCTAATTCAAAAACCGTTACACATAGACATATACAGGGCTCCCAAATGGTCCGCGTACTGAACACCGATATTTTTTAACAGAAAATTTCATAGTAGTTTTCTACAGAACCTATGCTAAAATTAACCTCCGAAGGCGATTTCTGCGCAATTTGCAAGAAAAATATAAAATGAAATTTTTTCTAAGAAAATATTGATATTCAATTGGCGGACCATTTGAGAGCCCTGCATATAGTTCAAGTGAAAATGTTTTAAACCCTTTTAGGGGCAAGGTACTTCCATTCCAAAAATTCTGAAACGAGTGGTTGACACTTGAATTTTAAAACATTTTTTTTTTTCAAACTAAGCAAAAACTTTTGTGAACGTACTTAATTAAAAGGAAAAAAATCATTCCATTATACCGGCTATATTTTCTGACATATAGTCGGCTCTCGTTAATTCGAAATCGGATAGATAAAATCATCACTTAATTCGAACTAAACATGAAGTCCCGAAATTTTCAATAGCAGAATAGCTTTAAAATTTTCCATTTATTAGAACTCATTTTCTTTTGACTTCGTTTAATTCGAACTAACAAGATTCCGATTTCACATTTTTCCTTACTTTCTCCCGGATTTCAGATTCTTTAAAATGACTTTCTCTCTTTGTAATGTACTCTGGGTAATTCTAACATTTCTTGTGGTCCTTACGAGATCGAATTAAAGAGAGACGACTGTATTTCTGGATCCATTTTTGTTCGCGCAAATGCATGACATTGGCCGATGCTGTTATTTAGAAACTATATAATTGAACTTTTTTGTCCATTTTCGTTAAAAACAGAAGATTTTTCAAAAAATGCTGTCAAAAAGGCTTTAGAACAAAACTTCGGGATGCAGCAGCGAGGGAAAGGAAAAAAAAGCTCCTTTTTGTAAAGGAATAATCTTATAACTGAAAATGTAATTTATTTATGTGAAAAAAAAAAAAAGGCCTGTTTGTTTAGAAATTGCTTCAATAACCATGTCTGTAAGTGATTGATTTTACGTTTAAATATGAGCGGGAATTCTTTATTTATTTATTTATTTTGAGAACCTCCTTAAAAAAGGGCTTCTGAAATACAAAGTAACTACTTTCTGACACATTAATGAAATAATTTTTATTTTGAAAATATGAAATTGTTTGGTACTGTTGAGAAAGAAAGAATATGAATAGCGTTTTTAGTTTTTCGATTAAGTCAAGGAATCGCTCAGAGGATAATGTCAAATTTCTTGTTTTCAGTCAAATTTCCAGCTGGGACAGCCTGGCAAAAACCCGTCATGAGACTACAATGAATTGTAATTCAAGTGGCATTACATTTGCCGGAAAAAAAAAGGAGAAAATTCAATTTAATTTGGGTTATTCTACGCTAATGAATAAATAAAATAATAATAATAATAATAAAACACCTTTTAAGTGGGTTGCGAACTCGTTTTTAAACGAAAACCTTGCAGGCTTGATTATTGAAATGATTTTTATACGAACAGCACCCCTAGCACCCCCTTTGCTACGGCCCTGTTCAGAACTCTTTGGGAAAGTAATGAATTTGGATATAAGTCTTAATGTATCAGTCTCATCTTAGTAACATAGTTGCCTTTTCCAAATCTATGTACAAATATTCACGATAGCCGTCTTGACCTTGTAAAATAATACTGCGCCAGGTGCATAGCGAAGGTGTTTCTTTTCCCTCTTGTCACGGGCATTTTTTTTCTACTTCAGATAAATCATAATCTGTCGTTCGTAATAGAAACCTAACACAACATAATTTTTTCCTCTTATGAACAAGGGGAATGGAATTATCTTTCAAACTATAGTCCTAAAATTTTTTTATCTCCCTGACCGCATGACCAGACCACCACAATATTAAGGTAGTTGGAAATGTACGTTGCCGCTCCAACACCTGGCTACATTCAGTTCAAGACCTTCAGATTACAGCTGTAAAGTTAATTAAGGTTATTTCTGATTTTTTTTTCGCATTAGTGTTGTAAGAATCTTTGTTTTTATCAATAAGTTTAAAGCTCCTCATCAGTTACAGGTATATCTTAAGTCATATTATCCCTCTCCAATGTTAAAGCTTTGGGTTCGTCATCGTATTTTTCAATTTCCTCATCAAAAAGCTAAAAAGTTTTAACTTTTTAAAAGTTTCTTAAAAGGTTATTAGCGCATTTACCATTTGTACCGAAAAGGGCTCTACAATTAATCTTATACGTAATGAAGCACTTTCAAAACATATATTGAGATGTAAAATTTAATAATACTGATATTCTCTTCTAACTACATTTTTCTTTTACCAACAAAAATTAACTGTAAAACACTTTCTTAAATATTTTGTTCCATCGAATTTCATTGGATGTACCTAGTATTGTTTATTTTCCTCTTTTGCAAACTAGTAATCTTATTAATTTTTTTTTAAATTTCTTGAATGTTTATTAAAAATATAACTTCTGTATAAATAGTTCCGTTCATGTAAAAATATAACGAATTATATCAACCATCATGAACTAGAACTTATATTCTTCCCGATATTTTATATTTTAATTGTTTTGTACGTCATGTTTTTTCTTTTTTTTTTTTCTTTTTTTTTTTTTTTTTTTTTTTTTTTTTTTCTTACACAAAAACGTGCATTGCTTTTTGACTTTTTTTGTTTGAGGATTTTTAATTTATTTCTTAAAATTTGATTTAGTTTTTTGTAAGATCAATTACAATCCATGCTTTCTACAAATTAATTCCAATATTTCGATTTTTATTGTCAGCTTTTATAAGCGAAAAAATGTAAAATAAAATACTCCGATCAGAGAATATAAAGCATCAATCCGTCCATCTGACCGGATATGACAACGCAAAAACTATCCAATCGAATCGTTTGAAATTTAAAATATATCATTATTACATAATTTTGACGAGTCATTTCAAATTTTATGAAAATCGGATGTAAAGTTCGATTACAGGGACAATAAAAAGTATTCCGTTACATCACGTTCATTGGGGAATAATTGTTTCAAATGTATTTTAATGATGTTACACTCTTTCGAACATAATACAATTCATATGCATCTATGAAATATATACTAAAATATATATTGTGTAATATCTGTGCTGCAAAGAATATATTTTTTTAATATTCAGGGCCACACAAAAGTATCTATTACATAATGGTATAGGGAGAAACATTGTTTGGGTTAATTATATTAAACTATTTCACATTTTATTAAATTGATATACGTTGTTTAGATTTCCTTCAAGTTAATTCCTGTATAATAGATAGCATTTAGTATTTACAGGGAAATACAAAAGATTTCGGATATACTGTATTCTATCCGAAGTACTCTATGTTTTAAAAATCTTCGTTATACTACGAAAGCATCTCATTTTTTACGTTTGAAGTGAAATTTCCAACTTGTTTTACATACGTTTACGTTGAAAACTGTGTCCGTCATTGTGTCAGAACGTTTAGCGTTTGTTGAGCAGTGAACTTTAGCAGTGCCTTAGAAAAAACATTTAATCTGAGCATGATGTGATGTGTACATATATTTAGTGTCCATGTTTAAAACTCCATAGTCTATCATAGCCCTTTCATTTACATTTTAAATAAATTATCCAGATAGGGTTTCACTTTCTGTCAATAAATAAAATTTAAATCTTTCAGCTTCTTGATATTATAGTCCAAGAGCCGACCGCACAAAATCCTAAGTCATCAAGCACAAGAAAAAATTCTTGGAAGAGTATTTATAGGGGAATCTAATGATCCATGTCTGCCTGAAGTGAAGTGGTGCATAAGACAAAAATGATTACCACTAGTGGTTGAGTGAAACGTGCAATTTTCTAAACATCTATTTTAATTCATATACTAGAAATATTTTGAATAAACTCTTGCAAAATCCCAAAGAAAAGGGGAAAAGAAATTGATAGGGATTAATAGAGACTTATTGATATCCTTTTGCCTTTTTTTAATACTCAAATTGAGAGTTTGATGAATTTCCTTCTTTTTTTAATAGACACGAAAAAAAAAAAAAAAAAAAAAAAAAAAAAATCACATTAAATGTAAAATCTGATAGATCTAAAATCCATGCACATTTTTTTTTTCTTACAGTGTACTCGTAGGTCTAGCATTGTGTTTGCCGTACAATCAAAAGTATGAAAACGCGGAAAACTGGGTGCAAGAAAACACAATGCTAAGCCAACGAGTCAACTACTAGTGGTATCAATTTTTGACTTATGCACCACTTTGGTTCCAGCAGACATGGATCATTAGATTTCTCTATTACTATTCTTCCATAAAATAAAGGATTTTTTTTCTTGTGCTCGATGACTTGGGGTTTTATGTGGTCGGCTCTTGGACTATTAATCTTAGTAAAGGTGGAAGTGAATCGTAGGAATATTCTTAGTAAATGTAGTTGCAAATCACTCACTGTAAGAAAAAAAAACTGTGCATGGATATTAGATGTATCAGATTTTACATTTAATATGATTTTTTTTTTCGTGTCTATTAAAAAAAGAAGAAAATTCATCAAACTCTCAATTTAAGTATTAAAAAAGGCAAAAGGATATCAATAAGTCCCTACCAATCCCTATTAATTTCTTTTCCCCTTTTCTTTGGGATTATGCAAGAGTTTATTCAAAATATTTCTAGTGTACACTGTAAAAAAAAAAAAGGTCGATCTACTAAAAAAACTTTAGTGATTCTTGTAATTACTAAAAAATTTTTAGTAATCTTAGTCGGTTACTAGAAAATCTGTAAGAATCACTAGAAAAATGTTAGCAACGAATAGAGTTAATAGTTTTATATTTTTAATAGCTCTTACTAAATTTAAATAAAACTCAGTTGGTGTGGCCCTGATAGCATTGTGGTTATAGTAACGGACTTCAGGCTAAAAGGTCCCGGGTTCGAAACTTGCCACAGCCAAATGCACCCCGAATGTCTGTAGTGTCTCGTTAATAAAGGAACTAAGAAAATCCGATCGGAGCAGTAAGGAATGTTTAGTGCTGCCATCTATTGCGGTTTTGCCGAAAATCTTCCGCTTCAGAATTTTGGATGCAGCTCGAAGGAAGCTCCTCCGCTTCGGTTGCACGTAATGGTTATTAAAAGTAATTTTGGAGCTATTACTAAAATTTGCTTTGTGGCTCATACTAAAAATTTTTAAGTTAGTTATACAAAAAATTCTTTTGTTCAGTTTACAAAAGAAATGCTTGTTTCACTTGCAAAAAAAAAAGTTTGTAATGGTTACTAAAAAATTCTGTGGAATACAAATTTACTAAGAAATTTTTAGTAACCTCTTGAATTTTTTTTTACAGTGTATGAATTAAAATAGATGTTTAGAAAATTGCACTTTTCACTACAATTAATTTCGGCTCTATGCGCCTTTTAGAGGTCTGCACGGGCCCGGGCCTGGCACGTGGCCCGTACACGGCCCGGCGGAATCGTTCCGAATTTTCTAACGGGCCGGGCCGGCAAAAAAATTGAACGGGCCAGACGGGTCGGGCTGATAAAAAAATTTTCGGGCCTGCCGGCCCGTTCTGAAGATTTAAGCAGAAACGATAAAATATGAGCTATTTTCAACGAAAATGGTTTTAACGAGAATAAGTATAAATGTGGCCAGCCACTAGTTTGACAGCATCAATATAAAAATTGCACAGTGTATCGGCATCGGAGAATTACATTATGTGTAACGCGTTTTAATATTTTTTTAGCTGATTCATGCCGATCAGAGATCACGCTTGCACTATTTTTCTACATATAGACTGGCCGGACCGGTACTAGACTTAATTATTGACAGAAAACATTATTTGTAAAATTATTAACAGCGATAAAGAACTTATGTTAGCTTAGTCTTCGGATATATACTTCTTGATGATTTTTAAATTAATTTCTCAATAATGCGAAAGTCTGACACATTTTCTGATTAATTTTAAATTGTAAAAGCATAAAAGTGTTAAGCCTAACTATTGAAGGGATTTGGAATCGAATAGCGTTTTTCATTTTTGGTAAATAAAATACTTGTATAACCTTGTTGAGTTATAATAATTTCTCACATGATTGCAGGTTTTTCTCCCTTCCCTGGCTATTGCTTCCGGAAATTCTATTCAAAACGCTAATTATCACAGTATTTTATTTGTTTGCAGTATTCTTAAATTGCTTGTATCAAAAAATGGATAACGCCATTCGATTATATAGTTTCTGAATAAAGATATCTGCTAATCTTATGCGTTTCTGAGAAAAAAAAAATGAATTTAGAAATGTAACAGAAAGGAGCTTCTTTGAATTTAAGAATGAATTTAGATTTAAAATCTATAATAAAATGATATAGAATTATATTTATAAATCTTCTTTTATTAAACAGCTTCAAAATTAACCATGTTTTTAGCTTTCTTTCCTTTTTCTTTTATTCTAAGCCATATTAATTTTTTAATGAACCTTTTTTCGAATGTTGAAAGCCTAAAAATCTAAGTAATCATTAATGTTGTTAATGTGTATTTGCTGTAAAATATACTGTAAAATCTTTCCATAGATATGTATGCAGTATTCTTTAAAGGAACCTTAGTTATATGATAAAAATCTGAATTTTTTAGAAATCGTAGAAATTGCAAAGGGCCAAAACGGGCCGGGCCGGGCCTGTTTTCGCTGATTTTTGTACGGGCCGGACCTAAAATATAAAAATGTAAACGGGCCGGGCCGGGCCCGGGCCGAACTTTTGAGTTTTACAACGGGCCGGGCCGAAATAACTTTCCTACGGGCCGGGCCTGGAAATTCCGGCCCGTGCAGACCTCTAGCGCCTTTGCAAACCGAAAAGAAAAAAATGTATTTAACAAATTACAACGATTATTTGGAAAATGATATTTTCAAAAAAAAAAAATTTTAGTGACTTATAAATAAATTCCATATTTAAATTAATATTAATAATAATAAACATACTTTTTATCATGATCATAACGAGTCATATATTACGTACGCCATGCATTAAACATTAGTATTATTAGACCAATGATAATAATACAGTAGTTTATAGATATACAACTTTAACTGTTTAAAATGTGCATTTTTTTTGGATGGAGTTAATCAGACTGACTTTTGAACGCCTCCTACTACGTACGACATGGATTAAACATTAATATTCCTGGACAAATTTTAAATGAAATTTCAGTTTTACAATTTTCGAAACTGCAAATTTTTAAACTTCTAAACATCGTACATTTTTAATTTTTACACCGTTGCGTAGAGAAATTTTTTTTTTTTTTTGTTTTTTTTTTTTAAATTCTCCCTTTTAAGGGAGATTTGTTTGAAATCTTTATCACAATTTGTTTTCAAATTATTATTATTTTTTAAGATTTTATTACGTTTTTTGTCATCGTGATATCGGAAATATTTCATTTTTGGAGATTTGACATGGGCCAATCAGAGTACCAACAAAATAAAATATGTTGCGTAAATCAAACAATAAAAAGATTCAGATATATTTCAGATTTCCCAAATCTTTACTAAGGACAAAAACTAGTTAAAACAAATAGTTAAAAATCTGTAAAGTTACTAAACTTTATCTAGGAAACCGCGAATCCGTAGAAATTTTTATGTAGAGATAACAGCAAAAATTGATGCAACAGATTATATTACATGAATTTTGGGTATTACCGTTACAAAAAATTTTCTAGGAATCTCAGTTTCATAGAAAAAATTTAGTAACTTTACGTTGTTTTTTTTACAGTGTTTGAATATTATTAGCAAATGTGGAAATAAATCATATGAATATCTTTAAGACATTTTTTAAAAGAAAAGTCTTTTGATTCAAACAAAATAAATTAATGATTCGCCATTGTTATCATTTGTTCCCTTATTATTTACCCATTTCTACCCCCCCCCTTTTCCCCCCAAAAATGAAATAATTTAACTTTCAGCTTTAGAGAAAATTTATTAAAAAAAGAAAATAATAACAAAATCTCTATGAATAATTCAAATTTTAAAATTCTGAAAGCTTTTATGATATCCTCGGATTCATGTCGACACTGTTGAATTCAGGGGGTGGCCCGGGGGGGGGGGACATCTCCCTGGAGCAATGAAATGTCACTCCAGGAAAATCTGAGATGTTCAATGGTTTTCAATGGTCAAAAAAGACACCCCCCCCGGATCTCTATAATGTCCCCACCCCCGCAGAGCTACAAAAGACCCTATTGGAGAAATGTGCCTGAATTCAACACTGCGATGTCGATAACTGGTATTAATTTCGCCGTGTTGTGCTTTTCATATTCAAAGTCGAGTAGTTGGGAAATAGAGACAGTTGCTTTTTAACACAATAGATCCATGCTTGATCGCCCATTGTACTACTACGTACTACATCTTACTGTCCCACATTAAGACAGGTGTTCATTACATTCGTCAGTGATATCCATCAGAAATAACATAACTGGACGTGTAAGTAAAAAGTTGTAAGTGATTATTCATAAAACATTCCAAAAGTTGACGTCTACACATTTTTTTCTTTAGTTATTTTCTTTTTTCTTTTTTTTTTAAATATATAGTGAGGGTATTCTTGCAAAAGCTTTAACGCTCAGCCATCCGAAACAAAGATCACCAGAAGGCGGCAGCGCAGACAATCACCTCATCAAGTTCACGGCTGAAGTTTTAGAATTATTTAAGGATGTTCTCAACTGCTCTGCTCAACAAGTGCAAAACGTTTTGACACATTTACAAATTCATTTTTTTAACAGAAAGATATAAAACTGGAATGCCTGACTATGGAAGCGATTTCAAATCGAACTTAGTTTTCCATTTTATGATAATTAAAATACCTATCCAGAACTAAGCTATTTCGATCACGTGATCATCCGTTTTTCTCCTGCTTTTCGACCGGTTTTTCTGCTTTCGTCGGGAAATGTGCTCAAAAACGTCAACTTTGACGGCTTGTTATGAAAGATCTATTGCGTTTTTTAAAAAACCAGAAAACTGAGTGTAATTAGACAGTTTATGAATAACAACACCTGCTATTTTCATGCATTTCCGAACAAAAATAAATTAAAGCATGTGTCACAAAGTTACCTTTTTTTATTTAAGGGTGTTCTTAAATCAAAAAGGGCAACTTTGTGACACATGCTTTAATTTATTTTTGTTCGGAAATGCATGAAAATAGCAGGTGCTATTAATCAGAAACTGTCTAATTGCACTCAATTTTCTGTTTCTTAAAAAACACATTAGATCTTTCATAACAACCCTTCAAAGTTGACATTTTTGAGCACATTTAAGCATTTTCCCGACGAAAGCAGAAAAACCGGTCGAAAAGCAGGAGAAAAACGGATGATCGTGATATCGAAATAGCTTATAGCTCGATAGGTAATTTAACTATCATAAAATGGAAAAATAGGTTCAATTCGAAATCGCTACCATAGTCAGACATTCCAATGTTATGTATTTCTGTTAAAAAATGAATTTGTAAATGTGTCAAAACGTTTTTCGCTTGTTGAGCGGAGAAGTTAAGAACACCCTTAAGAATAACACCCTCTAGGAGGCGTCAGAGCAGACAATCACCTCATCGAGTTCACGGCTGAAGTTTTAGAATTAGTTAAAACTAAATTTCTGCAATTGTTCGACCGAGTCATATTTTGGTGGGAAATATCTAAAATACCAATTTTTGCGCTAGGCTCATAAATTTACTATTACGTTTTGATGCTCCCAATCCTTTATGTTTTCATATTTTTGGGTGCAGGAAAATACGATGGTAAACTTATGAGTCAATCACTAAAATTGAGTCTGAAAGTGGTTTGCACCAAAATATGACTTGACAGACTAATTGTATTTTAATATGCGAATCGAGTCTTATCTAAGTCAGGTTCGATGCCGTGATTGCCTGTACTGTTGCCTCCCGGTTGTAAATGAATAGACGCCTCTTTGAATTACAGGAGACAAATATAAAACAAATTATAATATTCTGTAACAATATATACTTCTTTTAATTGCTAAAAAAATAGAAGCCTAAAAAACAGGAACAAAGTTTACCAGACTGTTTGCGTGTTACGGCCCCATCGAAACCAGTATAAAAAGTTGACTAAATCTTGAACTAAAATTTGTAGGATTTCGAATGCTTATAAATTTTGTTGTTGTGATGCGATCTTGAATTTGTGTGGTAGTTGATAATGACTCCCATGCTATTTCATGTATACATCCATATCACGCTACTTTTGAAATCTCAGTAACCTCAAAAGTTAAAAGCAAGGTTTTAAAAGAGGGGTTTTGTTCTGAGCGCGGCTCTGTACTTCAACAGTTTGCGAATTAAATAAAGTGATTTATGCCAGCACAGCTATTGAGTTAAAGTAGTATGAGTTTCAACACATACAAACACTCGGATAAAACTTTTTTTTTACGGTTTTTAAAGCCTTTTCTTTACACCTTTTCGCAATTAAAAGAAGTATGTATGAAGCGCTTTGAAATACATGTAAGTAATGAATCATCTAAAGCAATGTATTTTAAATAAGCATTGTGTTTTCCTCTTCCCAATACTCTATGTATTACATGTATTTTACATACAGGAGAATGCGATGGTAAATTTACGAGATAATGGCTAAAGTCGGATTTTATGTGTTTTCCATTAAGGTATGATTTACTGACCGATTGCATTTTAATATGCAAATCGAGGTTTAATTAATGCTGAAACTCGAACAGCTATGAACTCAATGAGGTGATTGTCTGTGCTCTCGCCTTCCGGTCTATTATTGGTCTGTACTGTATTTTGCCACTTTTGCATGTATAAATTGACTTATCCAGCTGAAAATGATTATTTGAGAATCAAGTATACTAAGGGAGCCTACAGAAAAAAAGTATATATGCACCACCTATTTAAGCAATGTTTGATGTATGGAGAAAATATACAAACATAATGATTTTTTTTTTTTTTTTTTTTTTTTTTTTTTTTTTTTTTTTTTTTTAATGCGTCATGAAATTTTTAATTCCTGCTTAAATAGTTAAAAAATTGTACGAAAAAAACTTTTAAAAAATGTGTACCAAATTGGAATTATACGCTTTATGTAAGCATACGTAGATTATTTTTAAGCTATCATTTTTTAAATAACATAATGTTCAAATGATATGCACTTGCATTATTTTATTGAAAAAAAATTAATTAAAATAAAATAAGCATTGGAATTTTAATGCTGAGCTTATATGCTGAGCTGTTAAAAGTTTTATAATACTCAGCTCTATAGCTTATCATTTAAACATATTAAACTAGTTTAAATATCGTATTAAGTGAATTTTTTCCTTTAATTTATTTTTATTAATATTATTTTATAACTTTTTTTTATTATACTAGGGGGGCCCCGCCCCCCTTCTCGCTATGCTCGCCAACCCCCCGCGTAATCGCTTCGCGATTCCAAATTATTGGCTACCCCTGCTTGCTGCGCTCGCCAATACCCCATGATATGAATAAGCAGTTGCAGACCTTTCAAATGATGTATCACACGACTGGTGTTGTAAAGAAATTTAAAATGTGCCCCCTGGGGGGCAGAGTGAGAGGCGACACAAAAGACATCCCTAATATGAATAAGCAGCTGCAGACCGCTCAAATGATATGTCACACGACTGGTGTTGTAAAGAAATTAAAAATGTGCCGCCCTGGGGGGCAGAGTGGGGGTGACACACAAGACATCCATAAACTGGATAAACAGTTGCAGACCTTTCAAATGATGTGTCACACAATTGGTGTTGTAAAGAAATTACAAAATGCGCCCCCTCTGAGGGCAGAGGGGGGGGGGGGTTACACACAAGATATCCATAATATGAATAAGCAGTTGCAGACCTCTCAAATGATGTGTCACACAACTGGTGTTGTAAAGAAATTAAAAATGTGCCCCCTTCGGGGGGCAGAGTGGGGGATGACACACAACACATCCATAATATGAATAAGCAGTTGCAGACCTTTCAAATGATGTGTCACACAACTGGTGTTGTAAAGAAATTAAAAATGTGACCCCCCCCCCTGGGGAGAGCAGAGTGTGGGGGTGACACACAAGACATCCATAATATGAATAAGCAGTTACAGACCTTTCAAATCTTGTGTAACACGGCTGGTGTTGTAAAGAAATTAAAAATGTGTCTCCCCTGGGGAGCAGAATGGGGGATAACACACAAGACATCCATTATATGAATAAGCAGTTGCAAACCTCTCAAATGATGTATCAAACGACTGGTGTTGTAAAGAAATTAAAAATTTGGCGAAATATTACAGTTATCGCCAAGTTGGCGTCACTTTTGACAAGTAATTTTGGTCGCCAAATTTGGCGATATATTGCCAAGTTGGCGATAAACTTGGCGATTGTTGGCGATGGTAACCTTTCCTCTCTTTATGGTAACCATACGGCGATGCATAGACGGAGCCCTTTCCTGATTGGTCTATTCGACTCATGGAAGGAGTGGACAACCCGGATTCGTTAGTTCCGGAAATCTTCCACATCAGCATCATTCCAGGAGACATTCCTTTTAAGGCTAGTTTTTAGGTGCGTTCGTAATTATATAATACGTAGCACCTATAGTTGTCGTTCAGTCCGTCCGTCTGTCCGTCCGTCTGTCCGTCCGTCCGTCTGTCCGTCCGTCTGTCCGCATATAACAACGCAAAAACTACCCAACCGAATCGTTTGAAATTTAAAATACATAAATATTAGATATTTTTGTCGAGTCATTTCAAATTTTATGAGAATCGGATGGATAGATCAATTACAGGGACGATCAAAAGTATTCCATTACATTACGGTCAATGGGGAAAAAAGTTTCAAATGCATTTTAATCGTTTGAAATTTAAAATACGCAATTATTACATAATTCTGTCGTGTTATTTCAAATTTTTTGATAATCGTGTGCATAGATCAATTACAGGGGCAATCAAAAGTATTCAATTACATTATGGTCAATGGGGAAAAAGTTTCAAATATATTCTATACGTTTGAAATTTAAAATACATAATTATTACATAATTTTTTCGAGTTATTTCAAATTTTATGAAACTCGGACGAATAGATCAATTACAGGGACAATCAAAAGTATTCCATTACATTACAGTCAATGGGAAAAAATGTTTCAAATGCATTTTAATCGTTTGAAATTTAAAATACGCAATTATTACATAATTCTGTCGAGTTATTTCAAATTTTTTGATTATCGTGTGCATAGATCAATTACAGGGACAATCAAAAGTATTCAATTACATTATGGTCAATGGGGAAAAAGTTTCAAATATATTCTATACGTTTGAAATTTAAAATACATAATTATTGCATAATATTTTCGAGTTATTACAAATTTTATGAAAATCGGATGCATAGATCAATTACAGGGACAATCAAAAGTATTCCATTACATTACGGTCAATGGGGAAAAATGTTTCAAATGCATTTTAATCGTGTTACACTCATGCGAACTTAATAAAATTTATATGCAACTATAAAGTTCATATTATAATATACATCTTACATAATTTGTGGTGCAAAGAACATTTGTTATTGATTTACAAGGCCACACAAAAGTATTCCATTACATAATGGTATAGGGAGAACATTGTTTGATGAGCGTTTTAATTGTAGTTCACTATTTACAATGTTATGAGATTGATATATGAACGTAATATTTTTAAAACTTCGTTATCGTCCGAACGCACCTAATTTGCTACGCTTCACGTGCAATTTCCAACTTGTTTTTTACTATAGAAGGATTTGCTCAACTACTTCTTTGTCAATTATCTGCATTTTATCCCTCTTTCTTTAACATAATTAATTACTTTTATCATTATATGCTTTATTTTACATTTTTAATTTTCTTTTAATCTGAGAGGATTCCATGGTTTTAAACTTCTGCACTAACAGGATTTTTTTCTTGTTTTTTTTAACTTAATTCCACTCTTTATTCAATTAATTACCAATTAAATTTTTATAAAAGTTTTATTTGTACATGATATTAAAGTAATGTCGTTAATTTGAGTCGTTAATATACAGCCATATATCGCGGTCTTATCATATTATTATTTTTTAAATGATCCAAGTTTTTGTTATCTTTCTATCTATACTAATAAAATAACAAATCGCTCTGTCTGCGTGTGTGTGTGTGTGTGTGTGTGTGTGTGTGTGTGTCTGCGATGGCTAGCAAAATCTATGGGACGTACGAAGCTCAAAATTTTTATGAGAGTAGCCCAATATCTCTCCTGATGCACCTGAGCTTCAGAATTTCGAAATTCTATTTATTAACTGAGTAATTAATTAAATTCCAAAGATCACTCTCATAAAAAATCGCCTTTTTTCTTCTTTTTTTCCCTTCATTTAGTTATGGTTGGTTGGTTGCATAAAATTTTGGCATAAATAATTAAAAAAGCTGGAACCGACCTTTAAAATTTATAGACTGGCAAGCTGTCAGTTTAAAAGATGATTTTTTATCACAGCGGTTGTAAACCATGGAGGAAAAAGATAGGTGGTGGTGAAGTAAACCGAAAAAAGGGTTGCAATATTAAACCATTTATCGCTCAAATTTTAATGTCCCAAACAAAAGCATGTAGAAGAGATTTTGTATTAATAAGACAAATTGAAAGAAATGAATTACAGCTGAAGCGTATTTTGCGAAGAAATAGTAATTTTTTAAAATGGTCTTTTTTCCATTATATTATTTATTTTTAAAAAAATGTTTGCTTTTAAAATAATTGGAATTGATAAATTCGAAATAATTAAATATCAAAATAAAATAAAAAAGAATATTGAAAACATTTGATTTGAACTAAAAATTGTATTACTAAAAGTTTTCTTTTTTTTTTTTCAGAACTTTTTAATACTTTATAACGTAGATGAAAAAATGTTTTTAATTTAACAACATATTAATAACTCTATGTCAATATATAAAATATATTTATGAAAACAATCTTTTAAAATCATGCGCGAAAGCTTAAATAACAAATATTAATCTAAAATCTAGATTTCAGAGTGCAGACGATTTTAAGACATTAACGAAAGAATGTTAACTTTTCAAGCAAAATCTTAAATGATGCTTCTATATTGGTATTTCAAAGTGACGGCTAGGTTACATTTATGTTATATTTAAGTTACGGTAGGGTAATGTTAAGTCGCAGTTAGGTTACAGACAGATTATGGTTATGGTACAAAAGTTTACGGTTAGGAATTTGTCCACAGTGTATACATTACGCATGCTTTGATTAAAAATATACACTTTTGTTAAATGGTTCTGAAATTATAATACTATATACCAATCTTTTATCATCGCGTATCGATTTCATTCACGGTATAGACGGAATTAAGAGTGATATAATTAGTTTGAAATTCAAAATATTTCACTTGGGATTTCTATGCGAAAAAAATAATTAGTTACGTGATTTAACAGTGATTTTTACGGGTAAATATCAACACTTTAACACGAAACTAACGCAATCGTTGGATACATGTTCCCTCCCGTGTTTCTCATTGCTCATTTTAAGTATTTTTAGAGCTCAATATTAGTTGTTCTTTTTAAAACCGATTTTTCACAAAGTCAGCTGCGACGTATTTCAGACAATGTATTTCTGCATGCTTCCAGTTAATGATAAAATCATACAAATTTCAAGTTCGTTTAATATTGTTAATACGGACCCGGGCAACGCCGGGCGGGTCAGCTAGTATATTAATAAAATAACAAATCGCTCTGTCTGTGTGTGTGTGTGTGTGTCTGCGATAGTTAGCGAAAACTACGGTACGTACGAAGCTCAAAATTTTTCTGAGAGTAGCCCAATATCTCTCCTGATGCACCTGACTCTCAGAATTTTAAAATTCAATTTATTAAGTGAGTAATTAATTAAATTCCAAACCTCGCTCTCATAAAAAATAGCTTTTTTTAGCTTTTTTTCCCCTTTCATTCTCTTATGGTTGGTTGGTTGCATAAAATTTTCGCAGAAATAATTTAAAAAACTGTGACTGACCTTTAAAATTCAGACTGGCAAATTGTCAGTTTAAATGAGGATTTTTTTTTTTTTCACAGCTGCTGTACGCTATGGAGGAAAAAGGATAGGTGGTGGCGAAGTAAACCGAAAAAAAAAAAAAAAAAAAAAAAGGTTTGCAATATGAAACCATTTATCGCTGAAATTTTAATGTCTCAAAATAATGCACGAGGAAGGAATTTTGTATTAATAAGACGGATTGGAAGGAATGAATTACAGCTGAAGCATATTTTACGAAGAAATAGTATTTTTTTTTTAATGTTTTTTCTTTTCTATTATATTATTTATTAAAATAAATGTTTGCTTTTAAAATAATTGAAATTGGAAAATTAAAAATAATTAAATGTCAAAACAAAATTAAATAAAATATTGAAAACATATGATTTGAAGTAAAAAATTGTATTACTAAAAGTTTTCTCTTTTTTTTTCAGAAATTTTTAATACTTTATAACGTAGATGAAAAATGATAATGATTTAACAACATATTAACAATTCCATGTCAATATATAAAATATAGTGATGAAAAGATTCTTTTGAAAGCATGCATGAACACTTAAATAATAATATTAATCTAAAATGTAGATTTCAGAGTGCAGACGATTTTAAGACATTAACGAAAGAATGTTGATTTTTCAAGCAAAGTCTTAAATGATGCTTCTATATTGATATTTCAAAGTCATATGATGAAAATAATCAAATAATTCTTGCCTATGATTGATATAATTGTATCTTTCATGCATTCTGATCGTGTATTACAGGCAATAATGGCACAAAACGTTATTTTTTAAACGAAATTTTAGTCATCTATTCAATAACAGTTTAAAAGGTAAAAAACAAAAACAAAGAAATACTGGTTTAAACCAGTTTGAATTGATCGGAGTTTCAAAGCACTAGGGTTTTGTTGGTGCTTATTTGGACTTAATGTAGCGGATTTTAGAGTTACATTTTTTGCGTCACCCCAAGACATTATATTGCCACTCTATTAATTTCTTTTTACTATATGGTTGTACGCATATTTTTGGTATTTCGAACAGTAGAATGTATGAATCATTAGCTGTGTCGCAGTAAAAAAACATTAGACAACACTTTTCTATGAGTTTATTTTTTTTAATCATTGATTAAATTTAAATGTGTTCTATTCAATTTAAAATTATAAGGCTTTAATTTGTTTTTAAAACAAAAATAAAATAGCTGTTTGGTGTATAATTGTTTGTATCCGTTAACGATTCATTCACCATAATAAATTATCAAATAGCAAAGTAAATTATCTATCAGAAATAGCCGTAAAAAGAATAGTAGAAAAACTGATTATAACCTTAATGTTTAGACTAATTTAAACATACCCCATCCCAACCAGAAAAAAAAAAAAAAAAAAAAAAAAAAAAGACCACACTCCGATGCGTGATACATAAAATTTCCGTGAGTATAAACCCTACCCTGACCTAAAAATTCTGTTTGGAAAAAACTATGGATTTGATAACTGACCCGAACCAAATATGAATCCCGCAAAAATGTTCAAGTTAAGCATAACCCGATTCAAACAAGGAAAAATAATTTTCGTGGGCATGAAACCTGACCCGAACCTAAATATTTTCTTAAAAAAACCCCGAAATATGACTCGAACGAAATCTGAAACCGATAAAAATATTCCAGAGAACTATAACCCGATCCTAGCAAGACAAAATACTGTCCATGGTCATAAACCCGACTCAAACCTAAAAAACTCCGTTTGAAAAATCCTGTAATTTGACCCAAACCCCATCTAAATCTGACCAAAGTATTCGAAAGAACCATAACCGGATTAGAGTAAGACAAAATAATTTCCGTGGACATGAACCCGATATGAACTTAAAACTCCCATTCAAAAAATTACCTGAAATTTGAATCGAACCAAATCTAAATCTGACAAAACTATTTCAAAGAAAGGCAACCGGATCCAAACAAGACAAAATATTTCCATGGACATGAACACAATCCGAAGACAAAAAATTTCTTTGAAAAAATCGCGAACTTAACGAAATCTGAACTTTACAAAAATATTCCAGTGAAGCATATTTTTATTCGAACAAGACAGAATTATTTCCGTGAACATGCAAGAAAACCCGAAATCAACAGTTATATTTGAAGAAAAAACCCGAAATCTGAATTGAACCAAATCTAAACCTGACAAAAATATTCTAAAGAACTATAATCCAATCCAAGCAAGACGAAATAATTTCTATGGACATAAACCCAACTCGAACCTAAAAAATTCGATTTGAAAAAAACTGAAATTTGACCCAAACCACATCTAAATTCGACCAAAATATTCGAAAGAATCATAACTGGATTCGAGTATGACAAAATAATTTCCATGGACAGGAACGAGATCCGAACCTAAAAATTCTATTTGAAAAAATACATGAAGTTTGAATCGAACCAAATCGGAAACCGATAAAAAATATTCCAAAGAATCGTAACCGGATCTGAATAAGACAAAAAATTTCCATTCGCATGAACTGAATCTGAACCTAAAAAATTTCAGGCACAAAATGACCTACTATTATATTCCTCAAATTAGAAGTTTAGAATTCACGAGTACTTTTCTGTAAAAAAATATCACGATATTTCGATTTTTTTAATAATTTTTTTTTTCTGGATCTATAAATTTTATTTTTTTCATCGTAGGTCATTTTGAAAACACATTATATCTCTACTCATAAAAAAAAATCTTGGGTTGTTTTAGCCATTCGAATTTGAAAAATCGTGCGTGCAAGGCATACAAGAATTATTCATTCATAAAAATTGTGTTATCTTTAAAAATCATTTACAAATAATTGCACATGTGTATACTTTTTTATAACAACTTTATCTAATAAAATGTATCCTTCTCAATATGTGTTTTCAATTTTATACTTAAAAGTCAATTAGATACAGAGTGACTGCAATTCTTACACAGGTCATTTTTTCAGGTATTTTGTTAGTTCAAAGGGTACCTCCCCTTAATATTGTTAATACGGACCCGGGCAACGCCGGGCGGGTCAGCTAGTTTTAAATAAACTTATAGGCACTTTTGCAATTAATGCTGCGTCTTTTTTGTTTTGCATTCTTTAAAATGATTTGATTTTACTGCATTTGTAATTATCATATTAAAGTGTACTAACTTAAGGTGAACATTTACATGTTATTTTATTATAGTCCCTCTCTGTTCTCTATGTTTTCATGCATTTTAGATACAGGAAAATGCTATAGTAAACCTATAAGACAATTGCTAAAATAGAAACTTTCGGCGTTTTCCACCAAGGTATGATATGGCAGACCGATTGCCTTTTAATATGCACATAGAGTTTTAACTAATTCTGGAATTTCCGCTGTGATTTCGATGAATTGATTGTCTGAGCTGTCACCTTCCGGTCTTTTAGGAGATCTAATATATATATATATATATATATATATATATATATATATATATATATATATATATATATATATATAATTTTTTTTTTTTTGATGCACTGTATTTTACTATTTTCGCACGTATAAATTTAATTATCCAGTTGCAAATGATTAATAAATGATCAAATATCCTAACAGAGTCTACAGAAAAAAATATATGCACCACCTATTTCAAACAATGTTTCAAACATGGAGAAAATAATCAATTATAATGATCATATTTTTTAGCCTCCGATGCTATTTCTTTCAGACAAGCTAAAAGGGTCGTGTCAAAAATTGTGGCCCACTTTTTCATAATCTTGCCGTTAAAACGAGACATTCATACAATCTATATATTTAAAAGACCTGGCTGTTTTTTTAGTCATCAGCCCTGAATTTTCTACTCAACCGATTTTGATAATTATTTTTTTAAATGAAAGCTATTTATTTGTAGTTGTGCCCATTTTAGCTATTTTTTAATTTATTTCCATTTTTATATTTTATTTTTAATTTTAAATGCTTTTTACGATATTTCTTTAAAATGGTGACAACTCAGTTTAGCTTTTCTCTCGATAATAAAAATTTATTTTCCATTGTCACTTTCCACCAGTCAGAAAATTTTTTTCATCAGTGAACATGTCCTCGCATTTAAAAGAAAAAAGTTAATTGCTTTCGTAAAATTTAACCACAATAAAATGATTGCGTATAATTATTCACTAATTGAGGTAAAAAAATATATTTACTGAGAAGTAATATTAATAATGTAAATAAAATAGCAGAAAATAATTCATGATAAAATTAATGTCTAAAGCAAAATAAGAAAAATTCCAAATGAGGAAAATGATGTCATTCAGCAACCAGATAAATGGGAATTACAATATTATTGCGGATGCCTTTTTCATATTACTAATAACAGTAACTTTTAAAAAACAATTGAAGAGAAAATGACGTCACTATTTAAAACATCGCATTTTTACTCATAACGACATTACATTTCAATATTTCTTTTCATTATGGACACTGAGATTGAGATTTTACTTTCAGATGACTTCAGTTAGTGAAAAAAATGTCATAGTAAAAATGAAATTAGTTTTTTTTTAATAAAACTATTTTTCTGTGAGTGCATATAAAATAAAATTTCTGGATTTCGCCGGCACTCAGATTACAATTTTAACTGAAGATGTGCGAATATTTGCATGCAAAATTGTAACTGGCAAACTTGACATTAAGTTTGGAAATAAATTTATTATATATTGATTCAATAATGTAATTATTTATGCTTTTTTTTAAAAACCAAATCGATCGGGTCTTTTAAACATTTCATTCGTCGAATTCGACGGGATTCCACTCGTTTTATTGTAAAATGCATTTCCTTTTTCTCAGAGTCTATAAAAAAGTGTTTAAACTAAAGAAAAAATCCGTTTTTGATGAATCTAGTCAATGAAGAAGTAGCACGTCAAATTGTATCCCTTTATTATTCCGCAATTCCAGTATCTCAGAGAGAAATTGCTAATCAATTGGGTATTTCACGCCCTTCTGTTTGCTACTATACTGATAAACACAAGAAAAATGAAGTTAGTTCATTGCATTCTAAAAGAGGTCGCCCTTCTAAAAAACTTCTTTCATTTTTTTTTTTTTTTTTTAATCGGAGGCGAAACTGAATTCTGCAATGGCAGAATTTACATTCAGCTTGTTTTTATTATTTTTTTAAACGCGTCCTGAAATTAATCCTTAAATAGTTTAAAAAATTAAAAGAAATAAATTTCGTATCAAGTTAGAATTATACGCTTTATATAAGCAAAAATATATTATTTTAAAGCTATCATTTTTTTAATAACTTATTCTTCAAATGATATGCACTTGCAATATTTTATGAAAAAAAAAAAAAAAAAAAAAAAAAAAAAAAAAAAAAAACATTGAAATTTTAATGTTGAGTTTATATCACTTTTTTGTTAAAAGTTTTATAATACCCAGCTTTAAAGTTTTTCATTTAATCATATTAAATTAGTTTTAAATGTCAAATTAAATGATTTTTTTCCTTCAATTTATTTTTAGTAATAATGTTTTATAATTTTTTAAATATATTTACTCAATTACTTCTTTGTCAGGTATCTGCATTTTATCCCACTTTTCTTTAACGTAATTAATTACTTTTATCATTATCAGCTTTATTTCACGTTTTTAATTCTCTTTTAATCTGAGAGGATTCCATATTTTTAAACTTCTGCACTAATAAGTTTTTTGCTTACTTTTTCCATCTTAATTCCAATCTTTATTCAATTAATTATCAATTAGATTTTTATAAGAGTTTTATTTCTGCATAATATTAAAGTAATGCGTTAATATGAATCGTTAATACGCAGCTATATATCCCGGTCTTATTATATTATTATTTTTTAAATGAACGAAGCTTCTGTTATCTTTTTTTTTAGAAAATTTATGGGCACTTTTGCAATTAATGCAGCGTTTTTTTTCTTTTTTTTTTTCTCTTTTTTTTCTTTTTTTTTTTTTTTTCATTCTTTAAAATACTTTGATTTTACTGCATTTAGAATTATTATATTTAAGTGTATTTGTTTAAGTTGTACATTTTATTTCTATTACATTATAGTTCCTCCCAGTCCTCTATGTCTCCATGCATTTTAGGTACAGGAAAACGCAATAACACACCGGTGAGACAACAACTAAAATCAAGTTTTTATGTGTTTTACCTAAGGTATGATTTGGCAGACCGATTGCGTTTTAATACAAACCGGGTTTTAACTAATTCTAAAATTTCGGCCGTGAGCTTGTTGCGGTGATTGTCTGTGCTATCACCTTCCGGTCTTTTAGTGGTCCAATAATTTTTTAACGCACTGTTTTGCTATTTTTGCATGTATAAATTGAATTATCTAGCTGCAAGTGATGAATTAAGAGTCGGGTATTTTAACCCTTTTTGGCACACTGTATCCGGTCTGGAGTACCGAATTTTAATTTCAAACTTGCTAACGGCACCTGTAATATTTTAGTAAAATTTTGCTTTTACAATAAAAGCGTAAATTAAGGAATTTAAAATATCTAAAAATGTCGTTTTTGAATTCCTGTGTCAATTGATAATTTTTCATTTTACTAACAGATTTTACCTGTGCCGGAAAGGGTTAAGAGAGTCTACAGAAAAAAAAAGTATACATATAAACACATACATGTTTCAAGAAATGTTTGAAGTATGGAGAAATTATTCAATGATAATGATCATATTTTTTTATTATTTTAAAAAATGCGTCCTGAAATTCCTGCTTTAATGGTTAAAAAAATTTTCAATAAAATAAACTTTGTTTGAATATGCGTTTAAAGTTGGAATTATACGCTTTATCCAAGTATATGTAGATTATTTTTAAGCTATCATTTTTTTAATAACTTAATGCTCAAATGATATGTACTTGTATTATTTTATTAAAAAAAATAAATATTAAATAATAATTAAAAAAAATAAGCATTGAAATTTTAATGCTGAGCTTACATCACTTTTTTGTTAAAAGTTTTATAATACTTAACTCAATAGTTTATTTTTTGATCAAATTAAACTAGCTTTAAATATCGTATTAAGTGAATTTTTTCCTTTAATTTATTTTAATTTATAGTATTTATAATTTTTTTCAAATATATTTACTCAATTACTTCTTTGTCAGGTATCTGCATTTTATCCCACTTTTCTTTAACATAATTAATTACTTTTATCATTATCAGCTTTAGTTCACGTTTTTAATTCTCTTTTAATCTGAAAGGATTCCATATTTTTAAACTTCTGCACTCATAAGTTTTTTGCTTATTTTTTTCCATCTTAATTCCAATCTTTATTCAATTAATTATCAATTAGATTTTTTATAAGAGTTTTATTTTGTATAATATTAAAGTAGTATTGTTAATTTGAATCGTTAATACGCAGCCATATAGCCCGGTCTTATCATATTATTAATATTTTTAATGAACAAATTTTTGTTATCTTTTTAGTAAATTAATAGGCACATTTGCAAATAATGCTGCGTCTTTTTTTTGTTTTGCATTCTTTCAAGTACTTTTATTTTACTGCATTTAGAATTATCCCATTTAAGTGTTTTTGTTTACGTTGTACATTTTGTTTCTATTTTATTACTTCCCTCTTCCAAAAAGTAGATGTGTAATGCTGAAAAGTTAGATTGTAATTTGTGGGTGATCCACAAATTTAAGATTACTTTGGTTATTTAGCCCAAAAAATAAACTTTTTAAATTTTATAAATATTAATTCATTATTTGATTAGGTTTAAAATTGAAAGGAAAAAATATATGATGATTGTTTGGCAATTTTATCCCCAAAAAGTCATAAATTGCACCTCAAACGTAGCAAATGAAGCGCATGCTGAATTTAATGAAGTTTAAATAACATTCAGATTCCGATTTAATAGTATACAACAGCGGTTCCCAAACTTTATTGTTACGCGACTCAACTTTAAGTAAAAATATCATTTCGCGACCCACCTAATATAATAGTTTATATCAGTTTGGAAATTGTTGTATGACCTATATAAGTATAAGCTATCGACTATCCTATCCTACGAAAACGGCAAATTTTCGAACGAATAATGATACATTCACTATTAACGAAAACAACAATTTGTAATTCCAATGTGTGTAAGAACTAGAAAGATAATTAAAAACGTATTTAACTATTATCAAAACGTAACATTATAATCAGTGCTTTTTGTGGCACCGATGAAAGGAACTATATCAGGGTTAAAAATTGTTAATTTCAACCTTAATTCACTTTCAACACATAGTTTTTCTATACTTTTTCAAAAACAGCCAAGAACAGAAAGCATGTTCAAACGAGTATATTTTTTTTGAACACCATCAAGGAATTCAAAGCTCAAGAAAACTGGTGTTGTTAAGACTGTTCTGAACTGCTCTGTTCAACAAGCGCAAAATGTTTTGATATACAGTAGAAGCCCGATATAACACGGTTGTTGGGAGACATGTTACACACCTGCATTATAACTTAACCGCGGTACATCGGAATGGTTTCAAAGAAAGGGTATATAAAATAATGAAAACACTTACCTGCTTTGTGAAATGTAATTAACTTTTTCATTCATTGAAGACAAGCTTAATCTTAAACTATCTTAAAAACGTCCACAAATGTTGTTTAACGAACTGAGGCGTTTCATTTGTTTTCGGCATATTATTTCACACTAGCAAGATGGAATAGATGAACACAATCGAAATCGTCTTGCCTCTCCATCCACGAAATTACCTTCGTAAAGTAATGAAATGATTTCACTTGTATGTGGAACGTCGTCTTTCATTACTACATCATTTTCAATCTCTTCATCATTGTCATCTTGTTCACTGTAATTTTTATGCGTTACAGCATCAATGATATCCTGCTCTTTTATGATCTTTGAAATTGATTCGCTGTTGTCAATTTCTTTCCAGTCATTTAAATCGCGAACATCCACTGCAAGTCCCTCATTGTGTTTCACGGAAATTTCAAACGCAATTTATTTATTTATTTATTTATTTTCGAGGGACATACTTTTACTCGCGTTTAATCCAAATTCGAGGTATTTCGGACAGCATTATTTCGGGCTTCTACTGTATTTACAAATTCATTTTTTAACAGAAAGCTATAAAATTGAAAGGCCTGACAACTTTGGATAAGATTTCGAACTGAGCTTTGTTTTCCATTTTATGATCTTTAAATTACCTTTCGAGTTATAAGCTATTTCGATCACGAGCTTTTCTCCCATTTATAAGACTGTTTTTCTGCTTTCGTCGAAAAATGCCGTTCAAATGACCAACTTTGACGGCTTTTTCTAAAAAAACTATTGCGTTTTCCAGAAAAAAAAAAAAAAAAAAAAAAAAAAATGGTGCGATTACATAGTTTTGGTACAACAGCACCTGCTACTTTCATGGATTTCCGAACAAAAATAAATTAAAACTTATGTCACAAAATTGGCCTTTTTGATATAAGAACACCCTTAAACAAATCTGTGATAGCTCTAGAAATGCAAATTAACAAAGGATTTGCACAAAAGAAAAGAACAAAACATTAAAGAACTAAGGCTAAAACCACCAAGGAAGAAGATCAAAAGGGAAAATATTTTAGAAAATAGAAAAATCACACCTTTTTTTTTTTTTTAGTGTTTCTGAGAATCTCAAAACCTTTAATTCTTAACCAATTTTAAAGCGTATTTCGTACAAACAATATTTTTACAAAGAGAATAGATTCAGAAATCGAAGCAGATTTGACCAAAGATAAAAAAAAAAAAAAAAAAAAAAAAAAAAAAAAAAATCCAAGTATTGATTTTTTATGTTGATAGGATGCTAGAATCGTTTATTTTTGATACATTTTAAAAATATGAACTTATTGTATTCAGTAGATTCTTATATGAATCATTCATGAAGGAATCTTTATTTTCCGTCGTTCTCAGATGTCCTTGAAAATCTTTCTGGTCTGTATTGATTTTCCAATCGATGAAAATACGATTTTATAATAAATGATGCAAGCGCATGAAATAATGTCCCCAGCGAAAATTTGCAAAATTATTTTTCTGAGCAATAAATTTCGAAGAATTCATTTCGACCTCCATGAAATTTGTTTGTTTTTAAAAACAGTTGATGCTTGACAGCTTCTGCAATATCCATCTTGAGTAAAACAAAGAAAATTATGTTCGAATATGTTTTTGTATGTATATAAAGCCTATATTTTATATAGATATCAAAATACGTATATATAATAAACATTATTCTACAAGAACAGCGTAAAAATTATGATACATCTATGTGAGTTTCTCTGTAAGTTATGCAACCAGTTGTAAATTAAGGCTATTCTCAAATATAAACGCTTTATTCTTGATACATATTCAGAAAGTCATATTTTCATTCGTATCTGTATACAACTTTCTGATTTCAAATATAAGAAAATGGAATATCTTTATCATTAAACCGAACCTACAAATCTAAACAGGGAAACGCCATATCAGGACAAAACGGTATACAAAATTTGAAATATATATGATATTTCTGCATGAAAAATCCGTACACCTATATTAAGAGTGTTCTTAAATCAAAAGGGGGGCCACTTTGTGACACATGCATTAATTTATTTTTGTTCGGAAATGCATGAAAATAGGAGGTGCTGTTATTCAGAAACTGTGTAATTGCACACAATTTTTTTTTTTTTTTTTTTTTTTTTTTTTTTTTTTTTTTTTTTTTTTTAAACGCAATAAATCTTTCATAACAAGCCTTAAAAGTTGACGTTTTGGAGCACATTTTCCGACGAAAGCAGAAAAATCGGTCGAAAAGCAGGAGAAAAAGGAGTGATCACGTCATCGAAATAGCTTAGAACTGGATAGGTAATTTAACTATCATAAAATGGAAAATTAAGTTCGATTCAAAATCGCTTCCATAGTCAGGCATTCCAATGATATAACTTTCCGTTAAAAAATGAATTTGTAAATGTGTCTAAACGTTTTGCGCTTGTTTAGTGGAGCAGTTGTGAACACCCTTAAGGGTGTTCTTAAATCAAAAAGGGCAACTTTGTGACATATGCTTTAATTTATTTTTGTTCGGAAATCCATGAAAATAGCAGGTGTTCTTACTCAGAGACTGTCTAATTGCACTCATTTTTCTGTTTTTTTTTTTTAAATACGCAATAGATCTTGCATAACAAGCCTTCAAAACTGACGTTTTTGAGCACATTTCTTGACGAAAGTAGAATAACCGGTCAAAAAAGCAGCAGAAAAACGGGTGATCACGAAATCGAAATATCTTAGAACTCGATAGGTAATGTAATTATCATAAAATGGAAAATTAAGTTCGATTCGAAATCGCTTCCATAGTCAGGCATTCTAATTTTATATCTTTCCGTTAAAAAATGAATTTGTAAATGTGTCAAAACGTTTTGTGCTTGTTGAGCGGAGTAGTTGAGAACACCCTTAAGGGAGGATTAGTCCCCATTCCGCCTTTATACTTAACCAATGAACCTCCGAAACTAATCAGGGTAGCGCCTTCAGCGGCGTGCGAAGAAAAAACTGTGCCTGGGGCAAATTTTCTATTTGCCCCCCCCCCCCCCCTTGTACACATACTGTTTCATTGTCACATATGTAACAAAATTGAAAATTTCAGAAACAAAAATAAATGGTACCGAATACATATTTTGCGTTTATTTTAGAATTTTATGTTTAATTTTAATTCAGAAGCTTCAAAATATTCAGTAACATAGGATTCCATTTGGCAAAGGAAATCGAGGCAACGGGTGTAGAAAAAATTTATCTTATAGTACAATATGGCAGTTTATAACCCTTTTTGTATTTTCAGAAGGAAACCTCATGCTATTTTGAAATTATGTTTTTATCAGAAGCACAGAAAAATTACAGACTCAGGAATTAGAAAGTTAACTAAATGCAGTAAGACAACGACCTGAAACAAAATTTGAAATGAAAAAAGGTCTCATTCATAAATTTGTATTTGGATGTAGGGCAAGGGATAATCAAGTATCTCTGAAGCAAAAAATGAACGTAATTTTAATTAGTTAAAAATTTCCCACCATGTAAACATATCATATTTTACCCCCCCCCCTCCCATCGAAAAAAAAAAAACAATGTTTGTAGTGTAAATTTGGCGCCCTCTTCTTCCGCTTCACACGGCTCTGAGTGTCCTATCAGAATGAACCTATGTCCAAAATTTGAAGAAAATCTAATATTTCTATCAAGAGTTATTGCATTACATATACACAGAACTTATGAGCACATTAGCTCTCAGGCTTTGATAGGCTTGTAAGTTAAAAATGAGACAGAAAATAAGAAATTGGCATCTGTGCCAATATAGTGTATATATATCTGTTGATGTAGTATTCCACTACTACTAAACATCAGTCAATTCTTGAAAAAATATTTTTCTTAACTCAACAACGCAAAACTTAATGATACTTTTTTTTTAATGTAAAAACATGACATTTGCAAACATCATTAGAATATAAAAATACCTGTAATTCTACAGTTTTATCTCTTTTTCAATGAAGGAATAAAATAGTGAGTTATAAGCGATTGTGTTCTCATGACGGTAGTTTACTTCCTTTACCACACTCATACTGTCGTGTCCAAAAATTCGGTTAAAGAAGTCAACTTTGACACTTTTCTATAAAAATATTTTGTCTTTACCGAAAAATGGAAAGATTTGTTCTTTACATAGTTCTTGACGAAGAGTACTTATGAAATTAATGTGTTTATAAAAAAATTACTTAACCTTCCGGAAAGCGCATGGGGTGTATTATACCTCAGCCCTACACGTCCTCTCTAGTAACTTTTCTTGACGCGCATCCCGCGGGGTTAAAAAATCCGTCAGAAAGCAGCTAGTTTGGATTTGAGAATAGTTAAGCGGAGTACTTAAGGATTTCTCATTTGAAGTGGAAAAATTGCATTTTATGCTTTGTCAATGAAAACCTTATCACGTGTAACATTTTGAGAACAGTTGCAGATCGAGTTTCGTGTTGGGCTTAACTCTTTGAGGGACAAGCAGTTGTGCTTCTGTGATTTTGTATTCCCACCAGAAATTTGGGAAAAAATATTTTATAAAAAGGGACAGCAATTTTTCAGTTCTTTTCCAAAAAAGTTATAAAAGTAAAACATTAAAAATTTCTGATTAAAAATTTCTCAATTGATAATAAGAGGGAGGTGTTATATAATATATACTACCGCACCCTCTCCCACCAAGCAGTTAAAGATTCGGCTACATCGCACAACATGGTTGTGCGATTGAGGTTGGAGTTTCTGGAGCAGAGCAGTTGAAAACAGCCTTAAGAACCTTTTTTTTTACATATTTTGCATTGCAATTGAAGTTTACAAAATCGATGCCAGATAGTAAAGGTGTGATAAAAGAGAAAATTCTCTAAAAGCATCACTCTTCAGGGTTTAGTTTTACTTTTTATAAAAAAAGAAAAATCGTAAAAATTACGTATATTTTTCACCATTGAAGTAAAACCCCCTATCGTCATATTCTGGAATCTATCTATCGTCATACTGTGGAACACAACTGAAGTTAACGAAATTGGTGCACGATAGAAAAGCTGTGATAAAGAAAAGGATTCATGTTTGGTTTTATTTTACAGAAAACAACATTAAAAACATTAATATGCGCACAATTTTATTAGTTGTTTCTTTGTTGAGCATTCTTGTTAGCTCGAAACTGATGAAATGTGTGTACACGTGTTGCATATAAGATTTTATTATTATTATTATTCGTCAAGCGATGAACTAAAATTGTTCATTCATATAATCCAAAACTGATTTCAAATGAGCTTGTGTTAATAAATTTAAAGCTTTTGGCTTTAATATTAGTATATTTACGATAAAATATACAATTACTTCTTACTTATAAAAATATACAGTTATTCTTTATTCAAGATTCCAACATTATTTTTTACTGATCGTGAAAACTAAAGAACAATTATTTCATTTCTAATCGAGAATAGAATGTAATCCCATGATATTAAAATCGAGGCAAGATGACTTTTGATAATCATCATCTCCGCTGACTTTGTCATTCCCAGAATGAAATCCCTGATCACTGATATGATTACATGGCAGTTTAGGCTTTAAATTCACAGGAGAAAGAATAGATGGTTTTACTTGTCACTTAATTTAAATATTCCGATGAGGATTAATATAAACAGGCAATCTGTAATACTGTGAAATAAATAAACATACATTATCTTTGTTATTTCATAAAATAAATTTAGTAACGAGAGAAAGAAAGAATAAAACTAATGTTAGTTAAGTTTTGTAACTATATTTTATTGCGTTGGAATGGAATAATTAAACTAAAGGACAAATTTTATGATAGTGGTTTTGAGGGTTCGCTATCATATTTTTTTTTCATGTTTCTTAAATCAAAATGGCAGCTTCATGACTTAAAGTTTAATTTACTTTTGATCGGAAATTCTTGAAATTAGCAGATGATGTTGTTCAGAAACTATCAAATCATACTCTTTTTTTTTTCATACGCAATAGATTTTTCAGAAAATAATGTCGAAGTGGGCGTTTCGAATCTATTTTCCAAGTGAAAAAAGAATAACCACTTAAACAGGGATGAAAAATGTGTTTGTCACGTGATCGAGAATGGTTATAACTTAATAGGTGATTTATTGATTAAAAAAAAAATGGAAAATACAGTTAGATTCCAAATCGTTTCCATGATTAGGCTTTACAATTTATATCTTTCCATTAAAGAATGAATTTGTAAATGTGTCAAAATATTTTTCGCTTACTGAGCTAAATAGTTGAGAACAGCCTTAAGGGTGTACTCAAATCCAAACTGCTTTTTTTTCAACTCATTGTATAAGTTCATGTTTGCTCTCAAACGCATTAAGTTGGCAGGTTCTCTTATTCAGGAACTATAAATATGCTGTATGAGGCGATTTTTTGATAAAAGCAGAATGTACTTCAAAAAATGCTGTCAAAGCAGGCATTTTGAGCCAAATTTCCCCATGTGATAGTGCTGGAAATGAGAAAAATAGTCGTTCTGAGAAATAATTGTCTGTAAATCAAGTTCAAATTAATTGAAAAAAAAAAAAAAAAAAAAAAAAAAAAAAGGTTGCTTATAAATTTTTTAAAAATTCACATCAAGCAGTTTTTTTTCCCTTTTAAAAATGAGTCGGAAAATGTGTCCGAATATTTCGTGTTGTTGAGTGAGGGAAAAAATATATATGTTTTTTCTTAATACCTTCTTAAGGTACTGTTCCGCCAGGTGAAGACACTCACCAGCTAATGCTGAACATATTAGGAGGTTTTTGTAATATCTCGTTTGCATTTCGGCATTTAAATTTTTTTTAGTATTAGGCAGCTGAAGTGGATCGCTAGAGTTTTTGACTTTTGGGTGCATTATTATTATCATTATTTTATGCTGACACTTTCATTTTCAGAACCGGTTTTGATAGCGAAAGTAAATTTATAAAAAATATCTGCAGTTAAAATCGAAAAAATAAAAGACGGCTCTTGAAGAGATCGATCTCAGCTGTCCAATGAAAACAAAAATAATTTTACAATGTCGAAATGCAAACGAGATAATGGTGAAGAACGCTCCCTCCCCTTACATTTAATATTACTTGGCGAGGGTCTTCGCCTGACGGGACCGGACTGGTTTCTGACTGGCTATTTCTAACTTATATTTTAAATAACTTAGCATGCAAATCGCGCAAACACTCTTTTGTATTCATCATACATTTAAAATATTACAGAGCTATTCTTTACTGTTATTTAGATCCCCAAAACTAAAAGAAAAAATATTATCTCATTCCTGTTCGAGAATGAAATCCCTTGGCATCAAAATCGGGACAAGACTGCATTTCATAATCAGTATCTCAGTTGAATTCATCCTTTTCATAATGAAATCTCTGATCTTTGATATGATGATATAGCATTTTAAACTTTTATTTCACATGAGAGAAAGATTAGACTGCTTTATTTGTCACTTTATTAAAAGTTTTCGGGAAGACTTTAATATTCCTCAATAAATAAACCTATATTATCCTTTAATTCCGTGGGCTAAGTTTTGTACAGAGATCTAAAATGAAAGTGTTATTACTTGGTATCAAACATCGTTTTTATTCTGAAGAAGGGAATAATTAAATCGAAAAGAATATTTTATGCGAGTAGTGTTTCTAGTTTACTATCATATTTTCGTGAGATCACCACATTCTGCATATTGAAAAATGGTTTATAAAATTAATTGACTATAATAAGTATATGTGAAGCAGATAAATTCATGGCTATTGTTTGCTGTTATTTAGATCCCAAAAACTAAAAGAGAATACTAAAGCATACATTAGTTAGCTAATATTTATAACTTATATTCTAAATAACTTAGCATACAAATAGCGCAAGCACTCTTTTGTATTCATCATACATTTAAAATATTACATAACTATTCTTTACTGTTATTTAGATCCCCAAAACCAAAAGAAAAATAATTATCTCATTCCTGTTCCAGAATGAAATCCCTTGTTATCAAAATCGAGACAAGAATGCATTTTATAATCAGTATCTCAGCTGAATTCAACATTTTCAGAATGAAATCCCTGATCATTGATGTGATTATATGGTATTCTAAACTTTTATTTCACATGAGAGAAAGATTATATGGCTTTATTTGTCACTTTAGTTAAATTTTCCGTGAAGACTTTAAAATTACGCAATAAATAAACGTATACTATCTGTAATTTTATGAGCTAAATTTAGTACAGGGATCTAAAATGAAAGTGTTGTTATTTGGTGTCAAATGTAATTTTTGTTTTTCAAAGAAGGGAAATGATTAAATCGACGATGCGAAGTGTTTCCAGTTTACTATCATATTTCCATGAGATTACCACATTCTGCCTATCGAAACAGGGTTTATAAAAATGGATGGACGATAATAAAGATATCTGAAGCAGATAAATACATTACTATTCTTCATTGTTATTTAGATTCCCAAAACTAAAAGAAAATGCAAAAACATACATTAGATAGTTAATATTTCTAACTTATATTCTAAGCAATTTAGCATATAAATCGCGCAAGCACTCTTTTGTATCATCCATACATTTAAAATATTACATAGCTATTCTTTACTGTTATTTAGATCACCTAAACTAAAAGAAAAACAATTATATCATTCTTGTTCGAGAATGAAATCCCTTAGTTTCAAAATCGGGAAAAGATTGCATATTATAATCAGTATCTCAGCTGAATTCGTCATTTTCAGAATGAAATTCCTGATCATTGATATGATTATTCGGTATTCTAAACTTTTATTTCATATACGAGAAAGATTAGACTGCTTTATTTGTCACTTTATTTAAATTTTCCATGAAGATTTTAATATTACTAAATAAATAAACTTATATTATCATTTAATTTCTTGAGCTAAAGTTAGTACAGAGATAAAAAACGAAAGTGTTGTTACTTGGTGTCAAATATATTTTTTGTTCCGAAGAAAGTGATATGTGATATGTGAAACAGAAAAATACATTGTTATTCTTTATTGTTATTTAGATCCCCAAAACTAAAAGAAAATGCAAAAACATACATTAGTTAGCTAATATTTTAAATTTACATTCTAAACAACTTAGCAAACAAATCGGCGCAAACACTATTTTGTATTCCTCATACATTTAAAATATTACATAACTATTCTTTATTGTTTTTTGATCCCCAAAAATAAAAGAAAGTGAAAAAACATACATTAGTTTGCTAATATTTTTAACTTATATTCTAAACAACTTAGCAAAAAAATAGGCGCAAGCACTCTTTTGTATTCATTATACATTTGAAATATTACATAGCTATTCTTTACTGTTATTTAGATATCCAAAACTAAAAGAAAAACAATTATCTCATTTCTGTTTGAGAACGAAATCCCTTGGTATCACAATTGGGACAAGACTGCATTTTATAATCAGTATCTCAGCTGAATTCATCATTTTCAGAATGAAATCCCTGATCATTGATATGATTATACGGTATTCTAAACTTTTATTTCCCAAGAGAGAAATATTAGACGACTTTATTTGCCACTTTATTTAAATTCTCCATGAAGACTTTAACATTACTCAATAAATAAACTTATATCATCCTGCAATTTCATGAGCTAAATTTAATTTACAGAGGTCTAAAATAAAAGACTTATTACTTGGCGTCAAATATCATTTTTGTTGCAAATACTGTAAAACATTTGTGTAATATTACACCATAAAATTTGTGGCAGCTTTGCTGCCTCCAATTTTATGGTGTTACCTTGCTTCCTCCAATTGGAGGCAGCAAAGCTGCCACCAATTTTATGGTGTAACGTTACTCAAATGTTTTACAGTGAAGAAGGGAAATGATTAAATCGAAGATTCGACTAGTGTTTATAGTTTACTATCATATTTCCATGAAATCATCACATTCTGTCTTTCGAAACAGCATTTATGAAAATTTATGGACGATGATAAAGATATCTGAAACAGATAAATACATACATATTCTTCATTGTTCTTTAGATCCCCCAAAATAAAAGAAAAACAATTATATCATTCCTATTCGAGAATAAAACCCTTTGGTATCAAAATCAGGACAATACTGCATTTTATAATCAGTATCTCAGCTGCATTCGTCATTTTCAGAATCAAATCCCTGATCATTGATATGGTTATATGGCATTCGAAACTTTTATTTCACAAGAGAGAAAGATTAGATGGCTTTATTTGTCACTTTATTTAAATTTTCCACGAAGACTTTAATATCACTCTATAAATGAACTTATACTATCCAGTAATTTCATGAGCTAAATCAAGTACAGAGATCTAAAATGAAAGTGTTGTTACTTGGTGTTAAACATCATTTTTGTTGCAAAGAAGGGAAACGATTAAATCGAAGATGCGAGTGCTGTTTCTAGTTTACCATCATATTTTCATGAGATCACCACATTCTGTCTATCGAAAAGGGGTTTATAAAAATTCATTGACGATAAATAAAGATATGTGAAACAAATAGATTTTCTGTGAGATCATTTGTGTTCGATTATATCTTACTTAAAACTATACTAAAGCGACACATTGCTCACTTAAAGGCACCCACAAAAATCTGTAATTTTTACAGGAAAATGTTGTATTTTTCGTAGAAAAAAACTGTTTTAAAGAAAAACATTTTTTTCTGTAAAAAAGAGTGGATTTCGGAATTTTTAAGGAAAAAAATTTATATTTTTGAGCGAAATAAAACTGTTTTAATGAACAATTACAGATTGTTTCTGGAAATTAAATGGTTTTCCACTGATGCAAAAACTGACAGTTTTTTCTTTTCAATTTGAGGAATTTTTTTACGGTGCACATTCACTTTCGGAACCGGCTTGGAAAATGAAAATATCTTTATTAAAAAAAAAAAAAAAAAAAAAAAAAAAACTGCAACTACAATTAAAAAAGTAAAAAAGAGCCATAACAGCCACCGACCTTAGCTACCTTATGAAAAAAAAAAAAAAAAAAAAAAAAAAAATACGTTTAAAACTATTCAAATCTAAAAGAGAAATTCGAAAATAACTGCCCATAGCATTAATATTACGGACCGGGTGTTTTCAAATGAGTGAAAAGTCCCATTAAATTAACTTTTATTTGAGAGGGGGGGGGGGGACTTTACAATATTATTCTTCTGTTGACTGAAACAAAATAAATATATGTGTAAAAAAGCTTGCTTTTTTTTTTTTTTTTTTTTTTTTTTTTTTTTTTAATAAAAGACAAATCATTAAGAGAAGCTTACATTTTTTACGAGAGACTTTTCGGCGCAATAATGACAATTTCCACGCGTCAAGTTATTGGTTAAAATTTTTGATGCAGAATGTCTCAAACCTAATTTATAAAAAGCAAAGGCGTATATTAACTAGTTTAACATTTCTAACATTTATTCAATCAATTTATAATACAAATTAGTGTAAGCACTGTTGTATTCTTCATGCATTAAGACTGTATTTAAAAAAAAAAAAAAAAAAAAAAAAAAAATGTTTTTCCACGCACCACAAGTCGAAATTTTCTGATACACTTTCAGACTCATTTTTAAAAGTAAGAACATGAAATTGCTGACGAGATTTTTTGAAGAGATTTACAAGCGACTTGGTGCTTTTATTCTTATTACAATTAATTATAACTTCATTTATAAATAATTATTTCCTCAGTACGATCATATTTGTTTTTGTTTCTAGAACTATCACTTAGGGAAAGTCGGAAAATTCGGCAAATTCTCAGTTTGATAGCATTTTTTGAAATATATCCTTCCTTTGTAAAAAAATCGATCCATACACCTCATTACATTGTTTCAAAGTAACAGAGCCTGCCAATTGGATGCGTTTGAGATAAAAAATATATTTAAATTGAGTCAGAAAATAAACAAACTTACTGTAAAATAAATAAATAAATACGGACGATTTTGCGGAAATAGTATTGGTTATCGGTACTTCAGTACAATTTATTGCGTTTTAATGGAAAAATTCCCATAAATTCCCGAAAAAAAAAAAAAAAAAAAAAACGGAAAAATTTCATGGAATTTGCGGGAATTCTTCCGTTAAAAAACAGTGAATCGTATTGGCTTCCGGATTACCAGTACTATCTCCTTTTTTTTTTTTTTTTATTTTTTTTTTTGACAGTGTTGGATTTGAGTTCACCCTTAAAAACTGTGCAGTTACTTTTGCTGTATTTTGGATAAAAGTACAATTTATCTCATTTTCAACTGAGAATGTAAACCCTTGATATCGAAGGAAGAAAACTTTTGATAATCAACTGTCTTTGTCAGAATAAAATACTTGGTTATTGATGTGAATAAATAACAGTTTATGTTGACTTTTAGAGTGGTAAATGGAGACTATTTTGATTTATCGGTGTTAATTTAATTTTAATGAAACAATAATAAAATGAGCTACATTCATCAAGCGAATTACTTATAACATTTTTTAGATAGAAACAAACGTGAGTCCGATGCCAATAAAACTTACAAAAAGAAATGTTGCCGCTTATGTCTAAATATTTACGTAAGTGAGCATGGAGGATATAATCATGCAGCTTATATATTTAACAGTTTAATACCATATTTACTCGTGTATAAGGCGCACTTTTTTCCCAAAAAATTAGGGCAAAACTCCTAGGTGCGCCTTATACACGGAATAATTTTTTACTGTTGGATGAAGTCGAAGGATATACACATGAAACAAGAAATTATTCAAAGAAGATATTAAAACTCGGAAAATGTTACTTAATTAAAGTATTACTGCATATTTATTTCATCCCTTGCAGTTTTTTATACAACAGAGCTAATGACATTATCTAAACGCTAATTAGCAATTCACTTTACCGTCACTCATTCCTATTTCCCGTCATTCTCTTACAACTCGAAGTCTAAAAATGCATTTTTGTCTTGTTTTCTGGTCTGGTGTAATGTTTGTTTCGACTTTTTTTTTTTTTTTTTTTTTTTTTTTTTTTTTTTTTTACTGAAATTCATTTGGTCATTCTTCATTAGCGTATCAAATTTAATGTGCGTCTTATATACGAGATTTTAAGAAATCGCCATTTTTACTTGAAAAGTAGGGGTGCGCCTTATACACGCGTGCACCCTATGCACGAGTAAATACGGTATTTTAATTCACAGGCGGAAGTTCAGATAGTATTTTGTTACTTAATATATAAATACTCAGAGGAGGATTGTAACTGGCATATTAACTGAAATATTATTTAATAAATAAGCATTAGCCATCTTGGAATTTCTTGAGATAAATTTGATAAACTTCGGAGTATAAAAATTATGTTTGTTGGCATTATACAGCTGATTGTTGAGACTAATTGAAATGGTTAGTTCAAAGGGATCAATTCATGAATTGTTTTAGCAGTTTACAGGATACATTTCCTTTATGTTAATATGGATTTCCTATCCGATATGAAACTTACTGATAATAAAAATATGTATAGAAAAGAAAAAAAAACTTTTCTAAGAATCATCGTTTTTTATTGCAACTTGCATTGAACAAGAATAATCAAATATATTTGTTTGAACCAACAAAATTATGTTATCATTTTTCTGTTCATTAATATCAGAATAATTGAATGCCCACAAACTTTGTGCGAAGGTCTTTTTGCTATGTCACGTGAATGGACAAAATTGTTGATTCAGATGATCCAAAACTCGTTAAAAGAAATCAAAAACATTTATAAAATAATTAATTAAAATATTAAATAAAATAAACTGAGACAAATATGAATACATTTAAAATTTATATACAAAAAATAAAAATACTAAAATACATTTAAAAATACAAAAAGTAAACGCAAGCTACTCGGAAGGCATCATCAGTACAAATAAATATACATTGCATAACAAACAGTGAAACAAATCAAGAACAGTTACAGTTAGTAATTTTTTAGAAAAACTACACTGGCCTTCAAAGGTTAAGGTACAACCGGTTTTTTGCGTCTAATTTGCAAGTGAATGTATACAGAAACAAAAAATTTGGAAGAAATGTGCGCATCGACTTTCCATGCTCTCAATTAAATTGTCGGACACCGAAATAGGTAGCGCTGACCGGACATGGACTTGTTCCCACTTATTTAATGACCTTGAAGGAGGACTTAAAGCCGCCAAACTGTCTTCAAATATACTCCCAAAGACGTTTTATCGGATTCAAGGCTGGAAAGTGAGCTGGCCATTCCATTCTTTCCAAACCGTGATCCTCAGGATAATCCTCAACAACAACAGCTCGGTGTGAGCTCCCATAAGCATCCTTTGGAATGAAACCACTGTCAATAGCACCAACATATGGGCTTACACATGAATCAAAGATCTCATCCCGATATCTCGCACCAGTCAGAGTTCCTCCATGGAACAAATGCAGGTCAATGTGGCCTCCGAGTGAGATCCCTGACCAAACCGTGATTCCACCGTTTCTGTACCTGTGTGTTTCGACGGTGTTTGACTGATGGTATGGAGTGAATTGTTCTCTCCAGATCAGAAGACACCTGAATCGCTCTCCAGTGTGAATCTGGACTCGTCTGTGAAGAGTACAGAAGCCCACTGTTGTCTGGTCCAGGAAACATGTTCTCTTGCCCAACATAAACGGGCCCTTCTCTGTCGTCTTTTGAGAGGGACACACACAACTGGTCGCCTTGCATACACACCTGCATTGTGAAGACGTCTTCGCACCGTAGTAGCGGAGATTCTTCTCCCTATGCTACAAAGTGGTTTGCATTGAGTTGCGACAAAGTAGTGCGTCTTCTCCTTCGGGCCGAAAGAGCTAGAAACCAGTCTTCTGCAGATGTTGTGGGCGGCCTGGAACATGTCTTCTGAACACAGAATCTTCGGATTCATACTGATCCCAGAGTCGTTGGACTACACTGCGAGAGACATTGAACCATCTAGAAGTATCGGCCTGTGACAACCCCATTTCTATGCATGCTACCGCTCGCCACCTTAATGAATCGGACAAGCGACATCTTCTACACATTTTTAAACTCTACTGATTGTTGTGAACAAAACTGACAACAATAGTTCAAATGCAACGAAATTTACTCGCGAAATTATGAAAGCTTTGTAATTGCCTATTTTTCTCTCAGTCAGAAATACCTATTACTTTCTATAAAATAAAAGTGGTAGCTGTAATTTTTGCGTAAGTTTTTTTTAAAGCTTATTATTGTCATTCATATAAACTATGAAGTTTAATCTGACTGCCATTTTTTTCTGATGAGCTTCGAAAAACATCTTGTACCTAAACATTTGGAGGCCAGTGTATAATATTCACTTGGGATAGAACTGTTCTTGATTTGTTCCAATGTTTGTTATGCAATGGATATTTATTTGTACTGACGATGCCTTGCTAGTAGCTTGGCAAAACGTTTACTTTTTGAATTTTAAAATTATAAATTTTTTTAGCATTTTTATTTTTTGTATATAAATCTTAATTTTTTTTAAAAATGGATTCAAGTCTGTATTAGTTTATTTCATCCAACCTTTTAATAGCTTTTTAAATTCAGACGTTAATTGTATGTGTATTGCAAGTTAATTAAAATTTCTAAAATTTATTCTAACAATTTTTGTGTGCAAAATCGGCAGAAGCATTATTTTGTATTCGAAATATACATTTAAAATTACAAAGTAATTCTTCACTTCACTTGAGATCATCAAAACGAAAGAACATTTATAACATTTCTAATTTAGAATAAAAATCCCTTGATATCGAAATTGCTGCAAGACGACATTTCATAATTAGCATCTCAGGTGACTTTGCCATTTTCAGAATGAAATCCCTAATCATTGATATGATTAGATGGCAGCTTATACTTTTAATTCACGGGAGAAAGATTAAACGGCTTTACTTATCACTTAATTTAAATTTTCTGTCAATACTAAGATATTCATTTTAATGTTCATTGTTTTAATTCATTAAATAAAAATTGACCATCTTACTATTTCATGAACCTTAGTAGACAGAAGGATATTTGAGTTAATGTTAAACATACGTTACTTCTGTTATACCAGGGTGTAAGGAGGAATTACTAAATCTTGAAGTAGATCAGTGAAGTCTTATTCAATGGTTATTAGGTTATGATGTTGTGGATTTATACACTATATTGCCATTGATTATGGGACACTTGCGATTTTAGACATTTTACTAAATATCTAGAAAAATACATGAGGAATCACCTCGAAACTCTTAGTGTATAAATATAATAGTAGACGTCATACATCTCCGTGAAGATTTTTTACCGAAACTCCATAGGGGACCGTCAACAAATTAAAAAAGAATGAATATCTTTTGAATAACCCTGTCAAAACTAATGGCGCAAAAGCGCTCAAACTCTAGATTATGATTGAATGCCTTATTGTAATACACTGTGTTCATTTTTATGCAAATAGCATGCATATTCGCAGTGTAATTAAGGTTTTTATAAAAATGGCCCCAAATTTTTCTAAGTTTTTCCCTTATAATTTACAGAGTTCTTAATATAAAATAATATTTTTTTCAGTAAATATGACAAACAACATTGCACACAGTACCCTGTAATCAGAATTAAAAAATAATAAAAATTGTATGAAAAATGAGTAGGTTTACTAAATAATTTTTTACTGCGCATGCGTCAAAGATATCAAAATTTCATTTGCATATTATGTTAGCTAAATGTATAGAGCAAATTTTGTAAAAGTCTCAAAATTATAGCTTGAAAATTCTGAAAGTAATCGTCTATAGAAAAAGGACAAAATCCGTTGTTTCCAAAATGAAGCAAAAAAATGAGGGATTTTATCCAAAAGTAGTCGTAACATCCCGTATTGTGTACTCTATATTGACACTAATCAATGAATATATGGATACAACCCCTCTTGTTTTTGCTTCATTTTGAAAATAACGGATTTTCAACTTATTCAATTGACGATTATTTTCAGAATTTTCAAGTTATGATTTTGTGACTTTCACAAAAGTTGCTCTATACATTTAGCTAACATAATATGCAAATGAAATTTTGATATCGTTGACGCATGCGCAGTAAAAAATTATTTAGTAAACCAACTCATTTTGTATACAATTGTCTTTATTTTTTAATTTTGATTACAGGATACTGTGTGCAATGTTGTTTGTCATATTTTCTGAAGAAAATATTATTTTATATTAAGAACTCTGAAAATTATAAGGAAAAAACTTGGAAAAATTTGGGACCATTTTTATAAAAACCTTAATTACTCTGCGAGTATGCATGATATTTGCATATAAATGAACACAGTGTATTACAATAAGGCATTCAATCATAATCTAGAGTTTGAGCGATTTTGCTACATTAGTTTTGACAGGGTTATTCAAAAGATATTCATTCTTTTTTAATTTGTTGACGGTCCCCTATGGAGTTTCGGTAAAAAATCTTCACGGAGATGTATGACGTATACTATTATATTTATACACTAAGAGTTTCGAGATAATTCCTCATGTATTTTTCTAGATATTTAGTAAAATGTCTAAAATCGCAAGTGTCCCATAATCAATGGCAATATAGTGTAGATAGTGACTATTATACCGTTTATGGGCGACAGTGTTGTTTTTAGAGTTCTTCACTAGCTTGAAAACGCACGCTGTGTAATGTTAGTCGCATGAGCAGGTTGTTTTCGAGTTTCTCATTGAATTTTCAATATTTTTAAATGACTTTTTTGCAAAGGATAGCTGAGCTCGATCTCCAATATGGCTATTTTTTATTTTTTCGATGTTAGTCGCAGATTTTTTTTTTTAAATGTAGGCGCTTTCATTTTCAAAACCGGTTTCGAAAGTGAAAGTAACTTTATTCGAAAAATCTGTAACCTAAACTGAAAAAAGTGAAAAATATCGTTTAAAAGTATTCAAAATTAAACGAGAAATTTGAAAACAACTTGTCCATAGGATTAACATTACGAAGCGGGTGTATTCAAGTGAATGAAGAATTTCCTGAGAAAGTAAAAACTGAATCATTGTAAAATCACTCGTGTCTGTCTGTCGCAGCCATTTTACTCATAAACTATGAAACGTGGACAGTTGAAATTGGGAGAAATAATAAATACTGTTGAACCACATAATTTACAGATATTTAAACATTTACAAATATATTGAGGAAAAATGTAGAGAGGCTAATTAAGTCACTTAAAATAAAATCTCTCTCTCTTTTTTTTATTGTCTGAAAGTTTTCGTAAAGCTGAACTCAAAAATGCATTTCTTTTAGATTCAGGTAATAAAATATCGTCGAAAATGTAATGTAAATGTATGCCCCCCCCCCTCATCTATTTCCAAATCTAATGAAATTAAAATTATGAAAAAATTAGAAGTAATAGACGCTAATTTAAAACTTGCAGGAAAACAATACTCATTACTCTAAGATACATAGTTTTTGGGAAAAGCACATTCCCCCGTTACACATAAATTTGGATTTTTGGGCTTTCAGCAATGCTGTTGACGAGAATTTAAGGTACCTAACGTAACCAAAGTATAAAAGCGTGGTTGATAATGTTTTTATTTTATTTTATTTTATTTGTGTGTTGTGTGTGTGTATCGTGTGAAAACATTCAAAACGCTGAATTCAAAAATACATTTCTTTTAATTTTAGGTACTTATTTTCAGAGATATAGTATAAAATATGTAATAGTGTAGTTCCTGTAGTTGCTGTACCGTCCGTCAGCGCCATGCGGACTATGTGTCTGTAATCGCCCGTTGACATCACCGTTCGGGATCAAATCTCAGGTTTCCGAGTTGTCCGATCTTCGTTGGTCCATTGCTTCCAAACTCGCATCGGTATAGGAAAATCCTTCTTCTCTTGGCGAAACTTTTACTTTTTAAAAATGTTTTTTAGTATTTTTATTTTTTGTATATAAATTTTATTTATCTTTAAAAAATGTATTCAAGTCTGTCTTATTTTATTTTAGTCAATCTTTTAATAGCTTTTTAAATTCAGACGTTAAATTGTACGTGTGTTACAAAATGTTATTTGATGTTATATATCTTTATACGCAAAGCAATAAAATACGGTACTACTTGGTCATCACGTCGACCAAATTACTGTCGCCAAATTCTAAGATTAAATGTCAATAATGGTGATCGCAAATGTCACATTCACTTGATATTATACATGATACATGTGTTTGATACAGGTGATTTTTAATTAGACTTTTTATTTGTATTTTTATTAATGTTCTAATAAAATATTTGTTATTTCGGTATTTTAAAAAAAAAAAAAAAAATGCGTCCATTTATATAATTTGGCTAATAGTTTGGCGATTTGTGTAATTTGGCGAAATTGGTCGACGGGATAACCAAGTAGTACCTAAAATACTGTGGTCGACGACAAAATCATAAAATCATGTTTTAGTTTAAATTAGTGCCTTAAAATTGTATTTAAAAGTTACATCTGAGCATAAAATTTGAATATTTTGAAATAACGTCTATAAATTTGCACATGCAGAGATTTTATTATATGCATCTTATGACTGACTTGATCTTACACATAATAAGATTACACTTTATGCTTTTAATTTTCTGGGGAAAGTCATTTAGTTTAAATACTTTGCGGAGGAATTGGACTACCTTATTTACTGTACTTGTTACTTAGTAAATACGGACGTATCTTCATGAGCTAAATTTAGCAAAAGCAAGAAAATGAAAAGAATGTTATTTGATGTTAAACAGCTTTTGTTTGCAAGGAGTTTAATAATTTGTATTTACAAAACTTTTGTTGTCACGGAGGAAAATAAGATCGACGGGAAATTTCCATGACAGCATTTTTATTGTACTGCATAAAAACTTAAATATTCCAGAATAACATTTATATATTTGTGTATATGTAGATTTTATCATGTGCATCTTAACAAACTTAATCCTGCATATAAAAAGATAATGTATTTTAGTTTTAATTCGCAACAGTCATTTAGTTTAAGTGCTGTTTAGGGGATTCAAACTATAGCATATTTATTGTACGTATTACTCTGTAAATGAGCAACTACTTTCATGAGCTAAATTTAATGCAGCGAGAAAATGAAAAAAGGAAGAAAATAATAAGATTGACGGGAAACCTCCATGACAACAATATTGCTAGTTTAAATTAGTGTCATAAATTTGTCCACGAAAAGTTATGCCTGAGCATAATAATTTGAATATTTCAGAATAACATTTATGTATTTGTGCATATGGGGATTTTATCATATGCATCCTAACAAACTTAATCCTACATATAACAAGATAACATTTTTTTTTTTTTGTTTTAATTCGCAAGAGTCATTTAGTTTAAATGCTCTTTTGGAGATTCAAATGTATCATATATTTATTGTACGTATTACTCCGTAAACGAACATTATGAGCTAAATTTAGTACGCAGCCAGAAAATGAAAATAATTTTATCTGATGTTAAACAACTTTTGTAGTCAAGGAGGAAAATAATAAGGTCGAAGGGAAATTTCCATAAATTTGCCCCCGAAAATATACGTCTGAGTAGAAAAAAATTGAAGATTTCAAATTAACATTTATATTTCTGTACATACGGAGATTTTATCATATGCTTCTTAACAAAATTAATCCTACATATAACAAGATAACACTTTATGTTTTTAATTCGCTAGAGTTATTTAGTTTAAATGCTCTTTTGGGGATTTAAACTACATCATATATTTACTGTACGTATTACTCCGTAAGTGAACATGCACCTTCATGAGCTAAATTTAGTACGCAGCGAGAAAATGAAAATAATTTTATTTGATATTAAACAACTTTCGTTGCCAAGGGAGAAAATAATAAGATCGACGGGAAAATTTTATGAGAAAGCAGTGTTGCTAGTTTATTGTTATATGTCCTCAAGGATACATTCTGCCGATCCAAGCGAAGTTTATGGAACTGACAGCAAATATAGAGAAAAGGAATGTTTCCGAAAGAATGATTTAATTTGATTTTACCTTACTTTGGATAAAAATAAACAAACATACGAAAAACACATAAGCTATCCCCTTTTTATCAATTCTTTTTAGAGGTACATTTCCAGTGCCAAAGATGCCATAACTGTTATTTCCGTGAAATTCCATTAATGTTAAAATGGTTATATTTTCTTTCTTTCTTTCTTTTTTGTTTCTTTTTTTTTTTTTTTTTTTAACGGTTTCGGTGTTCTATACATTATAAGGGTGACGAGTGGTCAAGGAAAAGCACAATCAAAAAATGAGGAGACTACCAGTATTTTCTTATAGAAAATAGTTCAAATAATAAATAAGGCAAATTTCTCTTCAACAAAATACTGATATTTGACTATATTTTCCTCTGACCGCTCACCACTCCGATTATACTCAGCTGTAATACCAGCTGTATTACCAGCGGTAATTTTATTCAACTTTTACTTGTTAAAGTAAAACAATAAGAACTTTAATTTCGTTCGAATTATGTTATTTTGAGTATCGAGTTTTTATACTTAGAAAACTATGAGTTTCGGGCGTTTTTCGGCTCAAAAAGTTGAACAATGCGTTTCAAGAGTCAGAAAACATTGAAAATTGTAAAAATTCAAAGAATCATAACTTCATAACCGAGTAAGCTTTGGTTGTAATAAAGTTGAAATTTTTATAGTCGCATTAGTTAGAGCGAAGAAAAAGTTTTACTAAATATTAGAAACAAGGATCGTAAAGAAAAATCATTTCCCCCCAAAATAAAGTTTTAGACTATTAGTTCTTAACTTCCTCAGTAAATTAATGTATTTTTTTTTTTTTTTTTTTTTTTATGCATTACAGTAGGATTTTGGTTGATGAAATCCTGTCTCGTTGAACAATTCTCCAATAACCTTTTACTTTATTTTTTTCTTACATACTTATTAATTCAACTAATATAATATAAAATGGGAGAGAAAAGAAGATCAATAAAATTCTAAGTCATAGTGTGAGAGCTTAGGGCAATTTAGAACACTAGACTTTTTTTTTAATAGACACCAATAACATCTTCTTGAGCACTTGAAATTAAACAGAATCAGACATTTCGAATTCAGTTCCGAATCATGGGCATTTTGTTAAACTCGCAGCAGAAAGCAAATACTGACGGAGAACGCAAATGAACAAATGAGTAAAAAGTGCATGCCTTTAGAAAAGCAACGAAGCTAATCGCATGACAGGGGAGTGGCCTAAATCGAAAGAGTTCCTTACTTATAGTTGAGTAATGTTTTTTTAAAATAATAAGATTAAGCGCGAGAAACCAGGTTCGTTGAATGAAGATTGAAAGTAAAAATCAAAATGTTTTTTTCTTTCAAACGTTTGAAAATAAAAAAAAACTATTTTCTCTCAGAATATTATAGACGAGATAGCTATCAAAAACGTTAGATTAAGATTTTAATACGATAATTATTAATATACGCGTTTTAAAATTAAAATGAAATTAAATAGGAATAAATAATAGATAGTTTATAGATATAGGGTTTATAGATATAAGATATAGGGAATATGCCGGTAAATTAGAATAAGCTAAAATACCGCGAAGTAAAAGTCTTTATATAACAGAATCTGAATTCCATATATATATATATATATATATATATATATATATATATATATATATGTTGTGAATGTGTCGCAAATTAGCGAATATGGTCGTTTTGTTTTCCTGCTTGACAACGCAAATCTTTCTGAGAAATTTATAGGTTCATTTATAATCCTGATTGCTTTAAGTTTCAGGTATACTCTTTGACATGCTAAAGAATTAAACTTTTTATATTTTCTTATAAATATCATACGACTAGAATTAAAGGCGATTACTATTTATTTCAAATTTTAATCATAATGGTTGTGTTCTGAAAATTAATTTCAAGGAACCTTTCCAATATTTTCTGCCGAAAATTTTGTTATTTTTGAAAAAATTTCCTAAAAAATTTTGTTTGAATTTTTAAAATCAGAATATAAATCTTTAATAATTTTTTTATGATTTGCAAGTTATAAGCATCTATGTATAACAATATTTTTCTTGAATGTTGAAGGAGATTGCAAGTACGGATTTGAGACCGCCTTAAGCGCTCTGTTTATAGAATAATTTCTATAACTGACGTGTCATCATTCCCATCTGCTACCACAGTTTACTCACTAAATGATGACAGTCGCGATATTATCTGCGTTCTAGGAATTTAGAGGCTATTATTTTACATTAAGCTTCTCTACGGCTAATTTTCCTTTCCACAGCACATCAATACAGCTTCACAACGTTGTCGCAATTTATGGTGTGGCGAGAATTGTTATTCTGCGCAAAAAATAGCAACGGTAAATTCTCGGTATTTCACATACCTTGTTTAACCTTTTCATGGGCAAGATACTTATTTGTATTCTTAAAATGTTAAGGGGTCTAGTACCTTTTAAACTCGTTGAAAATCAGTAAAAACTTTGAAGGTTTGAATTAGTATAACTCCTTTATTTTTTCATGTACAATCATAAAAGTTTGGATTTTGATTAAACAGATTATGTTTTTTAATACACTACCCTAGGTACTGGCTAGTCTTTTACAGAATTTGTGTATTGTTGAATTTAAAACATCTCTTTATTTCACTCCGTAAGTCATTGCGCGCATCATATCTTGAGAACGTATGTATGGATTTTTAGAAACTTAATGTATATAATATGCACATATGTATTTTTAAAATGAACCACTCTTAGATCAAAATTGTTTCATTAACTATAAAAAATCAATATTTTTGTTTAAAAAAATAAAAAAAAAAATATTTTTAAATCAATAAAACTAGTCATAACTAAAATTATTACCACTCTAAATACTTAAAAGTATATCATTTTAAACACGCATATCTGTTCAATAACTACAATTGATTTCATAATAATACATATGTACGTTCTCAAGATATCGTGCGCGCAATGACTTACAGAGTAAAAAAAAAGATATTTTTTAATTTCAACAATACACAAATTCTGTAAAAGACTAGTCAATATCTAGTAATACACTATATTGCCATTGATTATGGGACACTTGTGATTTTAGACATTTTACTAAATATCTAGAAAAATATACGAGGAATCATCTCGAAACTCTTAGTGTATAAATATAATAGTATAAGTCATACATCTCCGTGAAAATTTTTTCCCGAAACTCCAAAGGGGACCGTCAACAAATTAAAAAAAGAATGAATATCTTTTGAATAACCCTGTCAAAACTAATGTAGCAAAAGCGCTCAAATTCTATATTGTGATTGAATGCCTTATTGTAATAAGCCTTGTTCATTTTTATGCAAATAGCATGCATACTCGCAGAGTAATTAAGGTTTTTATAAAAATGATCCCAAATTTTTCCAAGTTTTTTCCTTATAATTTTTAGAGTTCTTAATATAAAATATTATTTTTTTCAGAAAATATGACAAACAACATTGCACACAGTACCCTGTAATCAGAATCAAAAAATAATGAAAATTGTATAAAAAATGAGTTGGTTTACTAAATAATTTTTTACTGCGCATGCGTCAACGATATCAAAATTTCATTTGCATATTATGTTAGCTAAATGTATAGAGCAACTTTTGTGAAAGTCACAAAATCATAACTTGAAAATTCTGACAATAATCGTCAATTGAATAAGTCGAAAATCCGTTATTCTTAAAATGAAGCAAAAACAAGAGGGGTTGTACCCATATATTCATTGATTAGTGTCAATATAGAATACACAATATGGGATGTACTACTGCATTTGGATAAAATCCCTCATTTTTTTGCTTCATTTTGGAAACAACGGATTTTGTCCTTTTTCTATAGACGATTACTTTCAGAATTTTCAAGCTATGCTTTTGAGACTTTTACAAAAGTTGCTCTATACATTTAGCTAACATAATATGCAAATGAAATTATGATATCTTTGACGCATGCGCAGTAAAAAATTATATAGTAAACCTACTCATTTTTCATACAATTTTTATTATTTTTTAATTCTGATTGCAGGGTACTGTGTGCAATGTTGTTTGTCATATTTTCTGAAAAAAATATTATTTTATATTAAGAACTCTGAAAATTGTAATGGAAAAACTTGGACAAATTTGGGACCATTTTTATAAAAACCTTAATTACTCTTCGAGTGTGCATGCTATTTGCATAAAAATGAACACAGTGTATTACAATAAGGCATTCAATCATAATCTAGAGTTTGAGCGCTTTTGCTACATTAGTTTTGACAGGGTTATCGAAAAGATATTCATTCTTTTTTAATTTGTTGACGGTCCCCTATGGCGTTTCGTTAAAAAATCTTCACGATTGTATGACGTATACTATTATATCTATACACTAAGAGTTTCGAGATGATTCCTCATGTATTTTTCTAGATATTTAGTAAAATGTCTATAATCGCAAGTGTCCCATAATCAATGGCAATGTAGTGTATTATATTAAAAAGCATAATCTGTTTAATCAAAAGGCAAAATTTCATGTCTATACGTAAAAAAATTAATGGAGATTTGCTAATTTAAACCTTCAATGTTTTTGTTGATTTTCAGCGAGTTTAAAAGGTACAAGATCTCTTAAAATAATTGGATGACATAAATATTTATAACAAGTAAAAGTGTATATTTCGGTAGTAAATAAAAGGAAAATTGTCATTGAAAAATTCAGATGCCATTGGATCAATTAGGGATTTAAATTAGGTGAGACCATAGCTGCAGGACTACCCTTCTAGGGGTTACATGTAAACAAAGCTCCTCTCCTTCCAACCAAATAAATTTGATAATTTTCTAACACAAAATATTAAAATTTATGAATAAATATTATAATGTTGAACTGTTTTTAAAATTGTTCTCAATTTCAGGAGAGCTACTTTTTGGCGTATTTCATTTTGTTTGAAAACGAATTACGCAGATTTTTCTTTTTTAGAAACTATGCAATTGAATGGTCTTTTTGTTTTTGTATATGTAGTGGATCTTTCAAAAACTCTTGTCAAAATATGTGTTTTAAACTGAATATCCGTATGAGATAAGAATGGAAAGGAGAAAAACTTATTGTAATCGTTGTTTGCCTATATTATGATAATCATCATACAAATTTTAGTCCGCCGCATGTAAAAATGCAAAAAAAACACTCCTTAGTTTATATGCTGCCATCACTGGTATAGGTACTTGGTACCGGACACGATGTTACAAGGTTGAAAAATAAAAGCTAGATTATTCAATTAAGATAATAGAAAAGTTATTACAAAATATTTACATTAAAAATCACTATTCAGATTCATTCAAGTATTAAGTTACATCAATAAATTACCCTTTCCCCTTCTCAATTTAACGCTTGGTTTATTCAAAGGAATAACTATGCAGGTAACTCTCAAACTCTTGAATCTACAAAACTCTTACTCCAAAACTACACGTTTCTCCTCAAAGTGGGCATTTTCGACAAATTTTTCGGACGTAGTAAACGGCAAAAATAAATAAATCTGAGTTAAAAAATACTTCTAACTCAAGTTATAATTCATCTATCCAAAAATTAAAAATGCTGTTCTATTTCAAATTGCTTAAATGACCATGTCTGCAAGTGTCATGCTGTTATAATTGGAATTGAATCCACAAATGTATCAGAAAGTTTTACATTGTTAATCCGAGAAAAATATTTTTTTGATAATCGTCATTATAGTAAGATAGTGTTGAGAAAAGACGGTAATATGACTTTTTGCCGGTAGATGGCAGCAGCAAAGATTTAAAGAACGGATATTTATCTAATATTAACATTATGTATAAATGTATCTTAATATGTAAACTGTGTCTATTTATCTATTTTGTGGTAATTTTTGATATTTTTTGTGTGATTTATATTGGTGTTTCTATTTTCTGTTTAAATTTATGAATAATCAAAATAATTATGGTAATTTGTAAAAAGAGTATTTGAATATGTACCTGTAATTTTCATTCACCAGATGGCACTGTGTGTCCAGTATTGTATGTATATGTAATGTTTCTGAGTACAAAACTTTTTTGTTGTGTCAGCGAATTCCAGATGTTATTATGTTGGTAAGTTTTCTCGCTGAAAAAGAGATGTTAAAGTTTTGTTTTGGGGTATATTGTAGAAAACCCCATATTGTATATTATTAGTAAAGATTGAAGCTTAAATGTGATATAGTTCCAACAGCGGGATGTCATCTGAACACCAACGTCTGAAATAAACGTGAATGACGAAAATGAAACCATGTAAGTTTTCTCTTTTTTTTTCCATTGTCTCTTTTTGTTACTCTGATTATTTCTGTTTTGGGCAAGTGATGGAAGTGTTAAAATTATTTAAGTGTATAATCCAGAGAGTTTTCCCACTCCGACCCTTAAAAACGGTTAGTTTTTCATCGATCTAAATAGTGTTAAATTAAATACAAAACTAATAGTTTTAGTTTCGTTTTTTCAAGGTTTTGTTATTGTTTAACATTAAGTGGCGCCCGAACAGGGACTTGAAGAGTGGGATGTTTTTTGGTTGTATGATAGTTATAACTCTCTGTTTTATGATTTTGTAAGAGTAATAAATATATTTGAGTTAGAATATTAGTTATTAGTGTATTTATTGAAATTTGTAATTTTGTGAATATATTAATTTTAATGTTGTTTTGGAACATAGTTGTACATAATATTTTTGGGAAATAGTGATCATAGTGTTTTAGATAAAATGGAGGCACTTAAGCTTAAAAGGACAGGCGTCAGGTCATCATTCACCCGTACTGCTAATATTTTAAAAACAGAACTTGCAAAGGAAGATAGTGATATAAGTATTGTTAGAGATAAGTATACAAAATTACAAAATATTCAGACAGAGTTAAATGATTTAGATAATAAAATCTTAGATTTAATAACCGAGGACGGCAGTGCGGCGGAACAGCTTGTTTCGAGTGAAATAGAAAATAGGGAAGCATATTCAGATGATTTTATTACGTTGTCTCGCCTGTTTAATGAGAAATGTAAAATTCCGGAGGGATTTCAGATAGATACGAGGTCAGACGATGTGTTTAGTACTACAGGTAATAAAATGAAGTCTTATAAATTACCGAAAATAGAATTAAAGAAATTCGATGGGGAACTAATTAATTGGTTGCCCTTTTGGAGCCAATTTCAGAAAATTCATGAGGATGGGGATTTACACGATAGTGATAAATTTTCTTATTTAGTTCAGAGTATGAAACAAGGGTCACGCGCGAAGGAATTTATTGACAGTTACCCGGTTACTTCGGATAATTATAAAAGTGCAGTTATGGCACTTACAGAACGTTTTGGAAAACCGGAGTTATTGATTGAGGTTTATGTAAGGGAATTGATTAAATTAATTATTTCTAATGTAAAAGCAGATAATAGAAATAAATTACCCCTTGATAAACTTTATGACAAAATTGAAGCTCAGTTAAGGGCGTTAGAATCATTAGGGCTAAAGTCAAGCGAGAATACATCGTGGCTTTACCCGATGGTGGAATCGAGTCTTACGGAAGACGTCCTGAAAGCGTGGCAAAGAAGTGCATTCTTTAATCAACCCGAAGGGTCTGATCTTTCTCGTCTGACGAATTTGATGAAATTCCTGAAAGCTGAAGTGGAAGGCGAGGAGAGGTTAAAATTAGCACGAAGTGGTTTCGAAAATAACCATCGCAGGGAAGGGTATCATGACAGAGATAGAAATAAATTTAAAAAACCCAATATCCCTACTGCATCAAATTTTCTTACGATTAAAGAGCGTTCGTGTATTTTTTGTGACAAAAGTCACGAGAGCAAAAACTGTTACGAAGCCCGTTTATTAACATTAGAAGAAAAAATTGCGAAGATTAAAGATAAAAGGTGTTGCCTTAAGTGTTTAGAGCCTAATCATGTGGCCAAATTTTGCAAGCAATTTGTACGGTGCTATTGTTGTGGGAAACCCCATTTTATTTCACTTTGTCCAGAAATGCATAAAAAAGGGGAACCGCCGAAGGACAAGGGGGTAACGGAAACTGTACAAATGACTGCTGCTAAACAAACATGCACCGCGGAAGTAGCATTAATGACTTTACGTGTAAAAGTCGCGGGTAAGAATATAGTGAAAAAGGTCAGAGTACTTCTGGATTGCGGTTCGCAAAAGTCATATATTTTACAGTCTTTGGCAGCCGAATTAGGTCTACCAATTATTTCTAAAGAAAACATAGCTCATACTTTGTTCGGGGGTGCTAGAACGGCTCCGAAATTGCATAACAAATATCGAGTAAAATTGTGTTCGCTAAATCAACGGAATTTTCCAGATTTAGAATTTGATTTTTTGAGCCAAGACGTAATCTGTGGTGAAATCCCGAGTTTACCTAGAGGGCCAATTTTCAGAGAATTGAAAAATAATAAAATTTGGTTATCTGACATAAGTGCGAATCCTCCTAAAATTGAGATGCTTATAGGGAGTGACATATATGGTAAAATTCTCACGGGTCAAGTCAAGCAATTAAAAGGGGGATTGACAGCAGTTTGCACGAAGTTGGGTTGGGCCGTTTGCGGCGCATTGGATGAATTTTCGCCTCTGAAAGAGCAAGGAGCAACAACTTTGTGTACAAATTTGGCCATTAGAGATTTCAAAATTTCCGATCTTTGGAATTTAGAAGCAATCGGAATATCAGATGGGCCACAAAATTTGACTAAAGCAGCGGAGGGAGAAATGGCCCGGGAACAGTTCTTAGATTCCCTTACTCGAAATGAAGAGGGTCGTTATTGCGTGGGCTTACCCTGGTTGGGAACCAACGCTGAGTTGCCATCGAATCGTCATGTTGCAGAAAAGAGGCTTTTTAGTGTTTCTCGAAAACTTAAATCTTTGAATAAATTTGAGGAATATAATAGGGTTTTCGATGAATGGATGGAAGAGGGCATAATTGAAATAGTTCCAGATGCAGAAATAGAGAGTAAGGGACATTATCTTCCCCATCACCCAGTGTTTAAGCCCGATAGTGCAACTACTAAGATAAGACCGGTTTTCGATGCGTCGTGCAAAGTAGGTAGAGCTCCTTCTCTCAATGACTGCTTATTTAAAGGGCCAAATTTAATCGAAGAAATTCCTTCGATTTTGTTAAGATTTCGGGAAAAGAGCATTGGGGTGACTTCCGATGTGAAGCGCGCATTTTTGCAAATAGAACTGAAAAAAGAAGATAGGGATTTTTTGAGATTTTTATGGTGGGAGAAAGATAATGTTATAAAAGTTCTCCGCCATACCAGAGTAGTTTTTGGGGTCACTTCCAGTCCATTCTTATTGGGAGCTGTCATAAGGTACCATTTGTCACAGGTACCAGAAGAAAAGAGGTTTTTAGCTCAGAAAATAGACAAATCTTTATATATAAATAATTGTGTAACATCCGTTGACAATGTGCAAGAACTCGAAGAGTTCATAAAATATGCTACAGAAGTTCTCGCCGAAGCAAAGATGGAGTTGCGCATGTGGACTTGTAATTACATTGAGACAGATACAGGTGCCATATCGCAGGTTTTGGGGACCGAATCTGAGTTAGAGGATCCAGTATCGGTTTTGGGGATTATGTGGGACAGGAATGAAGATAACCTACATATTAGCATTAAAAATTTACCGATTTCAGAAAATTTGTCAAAAAGAGAGGTTTTGTCTCTAACACAGACTATTTTTGACCCATTAGGTTTCCTGACACCTGTTTTATTGACTGCCAAGTTATTGCTTCAAGAAATTTGGACAGTAAAAGTTGATTGGGATACCCCATTACCCGAAGAGATCAAAATTAAATTCTTAAAATGGTATCACAATTTGGGAATACTTAAAGATTTGAAATTGCCCCGGCGCATAGGATTTGGAGATAGAAATTCCTGGTCACTCCATGTTTTTTGTGACGCAAGCCAACATGCCTATGCGACCGTTATTTTTTTGAGATGCGAGCACGACGGGGAAATTTATGTAAATTTAGTTATGGCTAAAACGAGAGTAGCCCCATTAAAAAAAATGACAATTCCGAGACTTGAACTGATGTCGTGTGTATTAGGGGCGCGTCTCTCTAAATATGTTACAGAAGCGCTCTCGCTACAGGACTGCCCAAAATATTTTTGGACCGATTCCACCACCGCGTTATCATGGATTAAAAGAAACGATAGTTGGGGAACTTTCGTGGGTAATCGGGTGAAGGAAATTTGTGCAGCTACAGAAGTAAGTCAGTGGTCTTACGTTCCGAGCCAATTGAATCCGGCAGATCTGCCGTCTCGCGGTTGCTCCCCTCTTCGGTTTATGGAATATAAGTGGTGGTATGGGCCTAGTTGGCTAAAAGAACATAGAGATAACTGGCCAAAGTTAGAAATAGAGCCAGATGAAACGTTAATTTTTTCTGAACTCAGGAAAGGAGTAAATGTAAATGTAAATATTAATATTGTAAAGGATCCTCAAGAAATTAAATGGTATGAGAGATTCTCTAAATTCTCGAAGATGATAAGGGTTTTAAGTTGGGTGAAAAGGTTTAGCAATAATTGTTTGAAACGTAACGTTAATAAAGAACCCTTTCTATCTGCTTATGAAATTGAGGAATCTAAAATCACACTTCTTTCACTTGTTCAGGCAGAAAGTTTCTCAGAGACAGGAGACTCAATTCATGGTCTAATGACTGAAAGAGATCAGAGGGGCCTTATAAGAGTAAAGACTAAAATAGTAGAACGGGATGACCACTACGCCTTTAGGTATCCCATTTTGCTGCCTTCGAAACATTACGTCGTTCATTGTCTCATTAGAGACTGTCATCTAAAAAATTCGCATGCAGGCATCCAGACTCTCATGGTTATTTTACGTGAGAATTTCTGGATTATTGCGGCTAGACGTACAATTAGAACGGTAGTAAAGAACTGCCTATCCTGCAAGAGGTTTACCTCAAAGCCGCCAACTACTGCACCCATCCAATTGCCTTTGGACAGAGTTCGAGATGCATTTAGCTTTGAAATTACAGGAGTGGATCTCTGTGGCCCCCTGATCCTCAGAAATAAAATAAAAGCATGGGTTGTTCTATTTACGTGTGCTGTGTATAGATGTGTGCATTTAGAACTCGTTACTCCTATAAGCACAGAATACTTTATACAAGCACTGCGCCGATTCATTTCACGCAGAGGCCGTCCATCGATTATATATACGGACAACGGCACCAATTTTATTGGAACTTCAGCCGCACTGAAGAAAATTGATTGGGAGAAAGTAGTCTCCCATGAGACCTTAAATCCCATTCAGTGGAAATTTATTCCACCAACTGCTGCATGGTGGGGTGGATGGTGGGAGCGATTGGTTCGCACCACCAAAAATCTGCTTGTGAGAGTGCTAGGGCAAGCATCAGTGAATTATGAGGAGCTTCTTACAATCATATGTGACGTCGAAGAGGTCATTAATTGCCGCCCCCTCACGTACGTGTCCAATGATGCGGAAGATCTCCAACCTCTGACTCCGTCGATGTTTTTGCGCGACCTTAGATCATCAGGCGTTGTAGATCTCGATATCATAGACAAAAATAAACTGCTTGTTCGACAGCGAAGGTGTCAAGATCTTCGTGAACAATTTCGCATAAGATTTCGAAAGGAATATCTTAGCCAACTGGCGCTAAAACATGGCCAAACGGACGGTGTGTGTATTCAGAAAGGAGACATCGTACTTATTGGTGCGGACAACATCAAACGTGTCAACTGGCCAATAGCTCGCGTGCAAGAGCTTTGTACAGGTAGAGACGGTCGTGTAAGAGTTGTCAAACTCAAAACTGCAAATGGTATACTGCTTCGACCCGTCCGTAAAATTTACCCTTTAGAAGTGTGCGCCTGCACCAGTGACAAAGTGTAGTTTTTGATTTGGCTCTCACCTAATCAAAAAGGTGGGAGTGTTGAGAAAAGACGGTAATATGACTTTTTGCCGGTAGATGGCAGCAGCAAAGATTTAAAGAACGGATATTTATCTAATATTAACATATGTATAAATGTATCTTAATATGTAAACTGTGTCTATTTATCTATTTTGTGGTAATTTTTGATATTTTTTGTGTGATTTATATTGGTGTTTCTATTTTCTGTTTAAATTTATGAATAATCAAAATAATTATGGTAATTTGTAAAAAGAGTATTTGAATATGTACCTGTAATTTTCATTCACCAGATGGCACTGTGTGTCCAGTATTGTATGTATATGTAATGTTTCTGAGTACAAAACTTTTTTGTTGTGTCAGCGAATTCCAGATGTTATTATGTTGGTAAGTTTTCTCGCTGAAAAAGAGATGTTAAAATTTTGTTTTGGGGTATATTGTAGAAAACCCCATATTGTATATTATTAGTAAAGATTGAAGCTTAAATGTGATATAGTTCCAACAGCGGGATGTCATCTGAACACCAACGTCTGAAATAAACGTGAATGACGAAAATGAAACCATGTAAGTTTTCTCTTTTTTTTTTCCATTGTCTCTTTTTGTTACTCTGATTATTTCTGTTTTGGGCAAGTGATGGAAGTGTTAAAATTATTTAAGTGTATAATCCAGAGAGTTTTCCCACTCCGACCCTTAAAAACGGTTAGTTTTTCATCGATCTAAATAGTGTTAAATTAAATACAAAACTAATAGTTTTAGTTTCGTTTTTTCAAGGTTTTGTTATTGTTTAACAGATAGTCACTATACATATACAAAGACGTGTCGTATTTAAAATAAAATAAAAGTGTATTAATCTTATCGTATCTGATTGAAATTACATAAAATTCCAATCATACATTTGATAAAATTAAAAAAAAAAAAAAAAAAAAAAAAACGCAATTGAGAGGTTATAAACAAAAGAACCTTGAACAGCCTTGTTTTAATAGATTTTCCGGCCATTTTCGTTGTAATTTTTTTTAATTAATAAGATACGCATATTTATTTTTCTATCCCATTGATTAATACTTTAATCCAATTTACTGGGTAAGTATCTACAACTAATGTGTTGTCATTACCATCTACTTCCATAGATAAGTCACCCTGGAGACAATTGAAACAATTTTACGGCTATTATTTTAGGTAATCTTCACTACGGCTAATGTTCTAGTCCACTGCATAGCAGCGCATCTTCAACTAAAAAAAACTCTTAAATACAAATCTGATACATTTATGAAGTCATACTTGATTCGTAATCATATAAAACTTTCAGGAATTATTATTCAAATACTCAGGTAGCGAAAAACATTTAGCACTTTTGTATAATTGATTATAAGATGTGCCTCATCCATAATATCAAAAAAAAGGCTTGATTTTTTTAGCACGGGATAAGATCGGCAGAAATTTTCACGGTTTTAGGAACCGGAATTAGATTGTACTGAAAATGTGTGGAGTGAATGTTTATAACGTATTTTATAGATTTAAGCTGTCAAGTAAGGAGAAATAAAATATTTGAGAGAGATTATTATTTTCCAGACGATTTTGTTTGACATATTTCATTTCTCTCCTCCCGTAAAAAATATTTCCTTTACTTAATAAGAAGCACTTGTTTCTTCCTCATTATTCCTATTTCAACTCCTTTTACTACCCAATTTACAGGATAATATCCCCGACCGACGTGTTGCCACTCTCATCTGCTTCTACTATTTGGCTACACTGTGACAACAGACGCAAAATTATCTGTCTACCATGAATTTAAGAGGTTATTATTTTACATCCATTAACGTTCATTTCCACGGCATAGCAACATAGTTACACAGTGTTGGCAAGGTCTATCATTTAAACGTGCGGATATACCCAACAACTTTTTATGGTTAGAAGTCGGCGTGTTTTATGTTCGCAGGCGGCGTGTTCTATGTATATTCACTTTTCCATGTCAAAGAAGGAAAACTTCAATCCAACTGTAGAACAGAGACCTTTTCCTTAAGTAGGGTTGAGATAGTTATCTCCTAAACCATTATAATATCCCCGTTTCCTATTATCACTATACCGCAGAAGTGAGGAGAAGAAATCCAATTCCTCAAATTCAGTTGAAGTTGGGCAAAATGCACGTGTGCACGGAACAGGGGCTTGCGGAGAGAAAATTGCGCCCGGGGCAAAGTTATAATTTGGCACCCTCTTCCCAACTTTTTCTTTTGACAGGCCAAAAATGACATTGGTAGTATACATTTGGCGCCCCCTAAATTTTCACGTCCAAGGTGACACCCCCTTCTCTCCCACTTTCGCACGGTGCTAACTCGGTGCCTTACAACGCCACAGAGATTACCATACCATGAGAAAACCTGCTAATATCTATTTTGCTTACGTGATACATGTTTTCGAAATACAATCTGTACTATTTTTTTCTAATTTGAAATAACTTCATAATTAAATCTGTGTTCAAATATAAATCCGACATATTAAGGAAATCATTTTGATTCATAAATATATGAAACTTTCAGGAAATATATAATAAGGAAGAGAACAAACAATTTTTGCGTTTTATAAATAAAAAGTATCCTATTTTAAAAAATTTTATTCTTTAATCGTCTTAACTGATGTAAAATGCGGTCTTTACTTAAACGTCAATTTTAATCAAAGATTTAACGCAATTATAATACAAAGAAAATGTTTGATACTTTGGCATGGGACCGCGATCGCCAGAAAATTTCACGGTTTTAGAAATTGAAATTGATTTGTAAATTTATTATAAAAAATTATAATGTAAGTTTTAGAAATGGGAAGAAAAAACTTATTTTCATAAATTTTTTTTAGACAATACTGATTGCCATATTTCATTTCACCAGACCCATAAAAATATTTTTTATACTTAATAAGATGTACTTGTTTCTTTCGTCATTCCTGTTTCAACTCATTAAATACCCAATTTACAGGATAATACCCATAACCGACATGTTGCCATTCCCATCTGCTTCCACTGTTTGGCTATTCTTGACACCAGACACAATATTATCTGCCTCCTATGAATTTAAGAGACTATTATTTTATATCCATCTTCCCCATAGATAATACAGTTACACAGTGTTGACAAGAACTAGCGCCATTAAAGCTCCGGAGGGATTGCAATTTCATACGAAAATTCGTTAATTACTAGTTAGCGTGTGTGATTCATTATGTTATCGAAGTACAATCAGTAGTAATTTTTCTAATTTGAAATAACTTCTTAATTAAATCTGTTTTCAAATATAAATCTTGATATATTGGCGAAATCATTTTGATTCGTAAACTTATGAAATTGCTATTTATATACTAAGAAAGCGAACAAACAACATTTTGCGGTTTCAAAATAAAATCCTATTTTAGAAATTATTTTTTAGGAATCAAAATTGGTTTGTAAATGTATCATAAAGACTAATGATGTCAAGTTTATGAAATGGAAAGAAAAGACTTAATTTCATAATATTTGTTCCTAAGTATTGCTATAGTACATTTCTACCCTTTCATAAAAGTGTTTTTTCTACTTGTTAAGATTCACTTCTTTCTTTCCTCATTTCTATTTTAACACCTTAAGGGTGTGCTAATATGTATATATATATATTTTTTTTTCTACTCTAAACAATTCGAGACTTTCTGATACATTTTCAAACTCATTTTTGAAAGAATAAGCATCAAACTTGCTGACGTCATTTTTGAAGAGATATATAAGAGGCTATGTGTTTTCATTTTTCGCTCAATTTAATTAAGATACCCTGGGGTAATAACGCCAGGCGGGGTTATAACGCCAAGTGCTTATATTTTGCATAATTACGAAATAATCAGGTAAATGACACCCATGTGCTCTGCGCAGAAGGGTTTTGAGTCACATAAATCGCAAAAAACGGCTTCAAGTTAATTTGTTCATTTTTAGGTCTTATTGTTTTTACAAACAACTAAAATTAACGCTTGATCTAAAATTTGCGAGATACGTTTTGTGATGTGAAGACTATCTTTTTATCCGGAAATACTTTGTAAATTACATAAATTTGTAGTGCATTTCATGAACTTTTAAAATGTTGTTGAAGATTTTGGATATCTTCTCGAGATAATTTGTAATTTAAAATGTACTGCGCAATAACTATACCGGGGTAATAACGCCAATCCTTGGCATTAATACCCCGGTTGATTCCCTACAGTGGCCGAGCTTACATCCTAAATACTGATTCAAATAAACACAGTTAAAATTGTGCAATATTTCTCATATTTATATTTAAGCGGTTGTTTTTGAGCAAAAAGAAGCTCACGGTCTGATATTCTTTTGCCTCATCCCCCCCCCCTCCCACACCACACCTTTATTTTTCTTAAACTTTCACAAAAAATGAACATTTTCAATAGCTTAGAATGCAATTTGTCAATTTCTAAGTTTGTAGAGTTTGTATTTTTAGAATTGGGCTATCTACATGCAATTATTCCATCTTATTTTATAGTTTTGCTTGCATGGCGTTATTACCCATATAGGTGGGTAATAACGCCAAATAGCATTGGTCAAGAAAAAACGCCATTACATTTTATGAATACATATCTGTTAAATTATTTTATTTTATATAGATAGTCAATGAGTTGCTGTATCAGATCCTATATTTGTTTGAAGAATACAATCTAAAACTAAGCCGTGAAAATTGGTAAAACCTTAACGTGGCGTTATTACCCCAGGGTACCTTACATCTTGATTTATAGACAATTATTTTGTCGGTATGATAATTTTTTTTCATCTTCAGCTCTCTCGCTTCGGAAATTTCTGTTCAAAACGCCAACTTTGACAGCACTTTTTGAAATATATGTACCTTTATAAAAAAAAAAAAACTCCACAAGCATGGCATATTATATAGTTTTTAAACAAGAGAATCCGTCGCTTTGTTGCTTTTCAGAACAAAAAGGAATTTTAAAAAGATTCAGAAAATAAGCAGTTTGGATTGGAATACACCCTTAAATATCCAATTTATTGGATAATACCTAACCACAACCGATATGTTGCCATTTGTATCTGCTATACTACTGTTTGGCAACTCTGTGAAACCAGACACAATATTGTCTGTCTCATATGAATTTAAGAGGATATTATTTTATACCCAGATTTCCATAGATAATATTACTCTCCACAAGATAGCAACACAGTTTTATAGTGTTGACAAGATCTATCGCCATTAAAGAGCCGGAAGGATTGCCATTTTATGCGAAAATGCGTTAATTGCTATTTAGCGCACGCGATACATACTATCGAAATACAATCTGCAGTAATTTCCTAATTTAAGAGCGCACTGAGAACTCAAAAGAAGGAGGTTTTATCAAGAAATAATGTAAGGGATTTGGCAGAGGATGTATTTGGTATTTAAGGGTGTTCTCAACTGCTCCGCTCAACAAGCCCAAAACGTTTTGACACATTTGAAAATTCATTTTTTAGCAAAAAGTTATAAAATTGGAATGCCTGACTATGAAAGCGATTTCGAATAGAATTGAATTTTCCATTTTATGAAAATTAAATTACCTATCCAATTCTAAGCTGTTTCGGTCACGCGATCACCCGTTTTTCTCCTGCTTTCGTAAGGGAAATGTGCTCAAAAACGTCATCTTTGAAGGCTTGTTATGAAAGATCTATTGTATTTAAAAAACAGAAAATTGAATGCAATTAGCCACTTTCAGAGTAACAACACCTGCTATTTTCATGCATTTCCGAACAAAAATAAATTAAAGCATGTGTCACAAAGTTGTCCTTTTTGATTTAAGAACATTCTTAAGAAATTTTATGAAATTTTTGTGAACTCTAAGTTTTATTAAGCCAAAATTAATTGATAAATGATTGAATTATAGATTTTTCATTTGCGCTTGTTATAGGAAAATTTGAAGTTCATAAAACGTTTATTAAATCCATTAGGTTTCTTTTTAAATCTCAAGATTTTAAGAACTTTACCTTTTATGTAAACATTTTAATAAAAATTTTATATTACTTGAGAGAGGTATTACAAAACATCAAAAAGAAATAACATTGACATGTTTCGGATCCGTCTAATAAGAGCCATAATTTATAATAAAAATAAAATTCAAATCGTCATATTTGAATTATATTTATTAAAGTTCATATTTACGAGTTCTATTCATTCTGTTGCAACTTCTGCTACTTGTATTAATTGGAGTTAATTGTAAAATTAGACAGATAAATCGTTATAACTTTCATACGACTTTGATAAAATTTTCTATAAAATTCAATTTTTATAAAGTTCTATTCAAATTTCTATTAAATGTTCAATAAATTTTTTTATAAAATCGAAATTGCTTCTACAGTTTGGCTACTCTGTGACAATAGACATGATATTATCTGTCTCCTATGAATTTAAGAGGCCATTTTTTATATCAAATTTCCCCCATGGATAATATACCTTTTCACAAGACAGCAACACAGTTATACAGTGTTGACAAGATCTATCGCCATCTAAGCCCCGGAGAGATTGCCATTTCATGAGAAAATGTTTTAATTGCTATTTAACGTACGCGATATGTGCTATCGAAATATAATCTGCAGTAATTTCCTAATTTCAGAGCGCACTGAGAACTCTAAAGGAGAGAATTTATCAGGAAGTAATTTAAGGGGCTTATGAGAGATGTATTTGGTAGTAAAGAAATGTTATGAAATTTTTGTGAATTCTTTCAGTTTTAATAAGCTAAGGTTCTCTGAGACCATCCGATTATAGTTTTTTCATTTGAAAATTTGAAGTTCATATTTACGAGTTCAATACATTGTGTTGCAACTTCCGCTACTGGTACTAATTGCAGTTAATTGTAAAATTAGACAGATAACGCGTAGTAATTTTTATACGACTTTGATCAAGTTTTCAATAAAATGAAATTTTATATAGATGTAAATGAAATCTTTGGATATTTAAATGTAAATGTATTTCCCTAAATAAGTGAATAAAAATATTATATTTTAATTTAGATAGATGGACGTATTTTATTACATTTAAGAAAATTCTACTAAAATTTTCATGTTGTACATAATTATGCTGGAGCTTGGTTATAAATGACAAATAACAAAAGAAGCCCTCAAGTTTATACGTTTTTCTGAGCAATATTTTGATTTTATAGAACATCGAGGAACGCTATTGGATTTCTGAGAATCTAACTAAGAATACCTGTAAATTACGAGCAATAAATGGATAGGACAATAACTTGGGTAAGTAAACGGTTCTGGCAATTTAAATTCTAAAGAAAGCAAAAGTTTTCATTGTTTTTTATTTTTTATTTTTATTTATTTTTATTTATTTATTTTAATTTAATTTAATTTAATTTTATTTTATTTTGCGAGCGTTTAAGGCTGTTTTCAAACACAGAGGACAATTTTATGACATACGTTTTAATTTATTTTTGGTCACAAACTCATAAAAATCACAAATGTTGTTATTCAGAGACTATGGAATCAAAAAACGTCCTCCACACGCCTTTTTTTTTTAATCGCAATAATTTTTCAGAAAATATTATTAAAGTCCGCGTTTTTCAACCGAATTTTCGATCACAAGCAGGATTACCAGTCAGCAAAGGGAGAAAAAATGAGGTGTCATGTGATCAAAATCGCTTATAAGTAAGTCCATAGGCAACTTATTAATAAAAAAATAGAAAAATTATTTCGATTCCAAATCACTTCCATAGTCAGATGTGTTAATTTTACACATTTTTAAAAATGTGTCATCATTGTGTAAGAATATTTCGCGTTTGCTGAGTGGCGTACTTAAGAACAATCTTAATATTAATAGTTAGGTCTTTTAATGTTAATATTTAGATCATCATAGTATTTTACTTTCTGTCATATTTTTAAATGCACTTTTGCTTAGCTTGCGAGGGAAATATCTATGACTAACACTGTGAGATAGATAACATTTGCGAGATTTTCAAATTTGATTCTAGATTAGCAATTGTTGATGATGTTTTCTTTATGTTTTTAAATTGTTCAATCACAATTGTCACAACTGCTTAAAAAAAATGTTTGTTGTTTAGATTATGATTATTATAATACTTTCGCTTCCTGCCAAATTGAAAAGGAATTTTACACAACTTTGGGATATATTTAAAAAGAACGAAGTTTTTTTCGAATTTCTCAAGATATAACACATCTGGATAATTATTATCTCATTTTTGGCCGATCAAACTTTTCAATCACGAAAAAAAAAAAAAAAAAAAAAAAAAAAAAAAAAAAAAAAGAAGAAGAAGAAGAGTGAGAACAAAAGAGAAAAGAGGAAAAGGACAAAAATTAAAACTAATATCAATTTCACTTTCAAAAATATTCATGTTGAATAAAAGTTAAAGATGGCATCTAGAAATCATGATCATATTATCACGAAAGCCTCAAAGTGCACACATTGGATGAATAAAAAATTACCACCTATATAGATATTAAAAAGCTTCTGTGTGTATTTAGAATTTAGAAAGCCTTAAAATTTCACTTTCTTTATTTTTTATTTTATTTTTAGTGTAAGTCAAACGATTTTTACGACTCTACTTTCACTTTCTTTCAAAATGAAATCAAATTTCAATCAGTTTACGAGGAAAGTACCTACGGTTAACATCTAGACCATCTTTTAAGAGATTTTTCAGATCAGATTTGAGATTAATAATTGGAACGAAATTTTTTCTTCGGAATTTCCCAAGATGTTCCCGATCTGGATCAAATTCCCTTACTTTATGTCACCCAATCTTTAACCTTTAAAACCAAAGGAAAGTAAAACTAAGACAATCTGAACGAAACCTCGAAATGGCTTGTGCAACCGTCCTCCTATTAGATCTGCAGACATCAGAGAACTGGATCCATAATCTGCTAACTACAAAAAATTGGTGCTCTGTTTTTCAGGTCATACATCCTGACCCGGGGCTGCAAAAATGGAGGAAGAAAGAAGAATGCCCACCAAGAATTCCTCAATTATAAAACAAGGGGATGATTTAATAGATTGGGCCATCGTGTCTAAACCCTGTCGTAAGAAGGAAAATGGCCACAAATCACCTGGACTATTTTGAACGTTTTCCTGCCTCATAGATCCCTAACGTCGCCTCTCAGTGTCGGGGCCTTTCACACCTGCCTAATCATAGTCTTCTGGCTCTTCAAAATGTATGGGGTTAGATGGTCACAGTTAGATGAAGGGGCAACAAATAAGGTAGAGTGATGTATTTTTGTACGAAACTGGCATAGCGCCTGCCACGTGCTAAGGGACTGGTTATTAAGATGTCTGAAATATTAACTAAAGCATTTTTTTTCTCTTCAAATTTATGGCAAAAATAAAGTAGAAAGGAAAAAAATCACTGTTTGATTATGTACCAAAAATATAATCGATAGATAATAGTTTTTTCTTTTCTTCTTCTACTATGGAAAAGAAAATTCTGCCTCAAAAAATCATTGATACTCACATATTTTGTTTTATTTAAAGCATAAATTTTCTAAATTTTTGAAAATATAGAATAACAAGATTATAAATAAGGCACAATGATGTATTTTTGTATGAAACTGTCATAGCGCCTGCCACGTGCTAAGCGATTGTTTATTAAGATGTCTCAGCTTAAAGCGAAGCATTTTTTTTTAATCTTTTCAAATTTATGGCAAAATAAAGCAAAATGTTTTATATCAAAATGTATTCGATGAATTATCTAATCTTGAGAATTTCTTTTTGTCGTTTCTTTATCTAATAAGAGAGAAAAACAAAAGGCTGCCTCAAGGGAAAAAAAATCTATTAAATTCTTATTTCTTCAGTTTTATAATTTTTATTTTTTTCATTATAATTTTGCAAAAGCAATAATAATTTTGTAAAGGCAAATTTTCAAAATTTGTGGCTGTATAAATTACAGCCATTATAAAATGGCAGAATAAAATATTTTTGAACGAAACTGGCAAAGTGCGCTACCACGTGCTGCTAAGCACAGTAAGATCTCTGGCATATTTGGCAAAGAAATTTTTTCTCCCAAATTTATGATAAATTAAAGTTAAAAAGAAAAGGCAACTGATTTCGTTTCAAACATATATTAGATAAATTATTGCGGTTTTTTTCTAATAAATAAGAAATATATATATATATATATGTGTGTGTGTGTGTGTGTATATATATATATATATATATATATAAACATTCGAAGTTTTGGATTTTGGTTAATAAGATGGCTGGTCACTGAGTGACCGAATTTCCCTCCGTAATGTTGAGTCTATGGGTGTTTGATACGTTTTTATATTCAAAATATCCCGTCGAGAAATTAATATTTTTAACTTATTTTTTTCAGTTTTCGCTTGTTAAAGGATGCATATTCTTTTTCTTAGTTGTCAAAGTATTCATAAAATCAGTGCATAATTTTATATGAAGTGTTAAAATTTTACTTCCAGCTCGTCAGTTTTTAAAACATAGTATATCAAATCGAGCATAAATTTTAGAAACATTTTGACAACTAAGAAAAAAAACGGACATCCTTTAAGACGAGACGACTGAAAAAAGAAGTAAAAAATATTAATTCCCATAAGAGATATTTTGAATATAAGAATGCATGAAAGCCCATAAACTTGATATTTCCGAGGGGAATTCGGCCGCTGAGTGACCAGCCGCCTTTAGATGTTTGAAATATTAAAGCAATATTTTTTTCTAATAAATTTGTGACAAAATAAAATAAATAATAAACAAAAGAAAAGAAGAAGAAGAAAGAATGAACAAGTCATTCTTCAAAAAGTAGTTCTTCACATAAGGTGTCCAGGAGTTATATAATGCCTTTGCTAAGGTTATCTTAGTTTCCACAGTTTAGTTTCATAGACTTTTTTTTTTCTTCAAACAAATATAGAATTTGATTCAGCAACTTATTAACTATATATACACGAAAGAATATTTTAGCAGATATGTATTCATAAGATGTAATAGCGTAATTTCTTGACCAATGCTCTTTTGGGCGTTATTACCCACCTATGTGAGAAATAATGCCATGCAAACAAAACTATAAAATACAATGAAATAATGATGACATAATTGTCCAAGTCTAAAGATACAAACTCAACAGTCCTAGAAATTGATAAATTTCTCTTATTTATTATTAATTGCGATATCAGGATACAGTTATAATTATTGGATATTTTATTCTTCTAAGTGAAAACTAGTCGTTGGGAGCCACTGTAATACTTACTTATTGAATAATATTGTTACGAATTTTGTAAATAGTTAGTGTTTGTACTGTAAAATAATGTAAATAATCTTATTAAGCTCCATTCCTTTACTAATATTAGTTTTTGTTACATTGTCTCTGTTATCAAGCAAACTTGTCTATTATTTTCAGTGAATGTCTATGGCAGCTTGGCGAAATATTAGAGATATCGCCAAGTTGACGTCACTTTTGACGACTAATTTTGGTCGTCAAATTTTGCGATATATCGCCAAGTTGGCGACAACTTGGCGATTGTTGGCGATGGTAATCCTTCCCTCTCTATGATAACCCCCCTTTAGATATGCTGATACATTGAATGTTATTCCGTGGTTTTCTGGAATATTCGAGAAGCCTGTGGAAATTTCCAGCTCATGCTGCGAGCCTATATAAGGAGAGCAATACGAGCTGCTGTTATTATTTATCAGTCAGTCATTCAGTGAACAACTAGGCGATTGTTAAGCAAGTTTGCTTGAGATTTATCTACGTTGTTTTGAATGTTATTTAGTGTTGAGACGTTATATAAAGAGTCTCTGGGACCTATATCTGTACTTGTACGATAGATTTGAGCAGTTATTTTTGAATATCTAGTAATATTTGTGAATTTCGAAGACTCTGTTGTTCTGAAGATCTGTAAATAAATTATTTTCTACTTTTCTAAGAGATAAGAGTTTGAAGTTGTCTAACCATAAGATCAAAAGAACCCTATATACGCTACAACAATATGAAATATGAAAATAAACATGTGTAAACTATTTATAAAATGCATTTTAATTCAAAAATAAAATTTAAACATACATTTAAATATTTTTAATATATAATAATTCTCATTTACGGAATTGCGGGTACTACATAATTGTCCTGTCGGTCAATACGACAATTTATGTAAATTGCCAAATATATTTGTTCGTGCAGTATTGTGTATGCTATATTGACACTAATTAATGGATATATGGTAAAGCTCCGGCCAGTGGCGCAGCCAGAGGGGGGGGGGGTTTGGGGTTAAAACCCCTCCCAGAGCTAAGAAAGATCGCTATAATTGCCGCTTATATGAATCAAAAACCAAACTTAATATTTAAACATTTTGGCGTATTTTGGAATCCGCTGCATTATTGAATCGAATTTCATTAAATAAAGTGATTCAATTAAATGGCAAAAATTGTACTTTAAACTCTGAAAGTGCACATTACATGGATTAGTTAAGTAAAATTTGGTTATTTAAACTAAATCACTTTTCTGAGACGTATTATGCTAAAAGAATGATGATTTCCTGCCACATAGATGCTCTTCTACTTTAAGTATTATACAATGAATATTCTAATTTGTACTGATTCTATTAACCGGTGATTCAAATAACCGGCGAAAATAATTATCAGAAACTCACCCCCCCCCCCCTCCTAGAACTGAATTCTGGCTGCGCCACTGAGCTCCGCATCTTTTTGCTTCATTTTGTAAACAGCGAATTTCGAGCTTATTCTATCGACGCGACGATAATCTTTAAAAATTTCAAGCTATGTTTTTGAGACCTTCATAAAAGTTGCTCTATACATTTAGCTAACACAATATGCACATTATGCTTTGATTGCATCCATGCATTCACAGCATTATGTAGAAAACCTGCTCCTTTTTTATACTATTTTTAAATTCTAATTACAGGGTACTGTGTACAACGTTATTCACCATATTTTCTGAAAAGAACATATCAAAGAACTTTGCAAAATTCAGAAGTGTTTTTATGAAAACCTTAATTTTTTCAGGAGTATACCTGCTATCTTCATAAAAATGATCACATTTTATTACAATAAGGTACTTAATAATAATATACAGTTTTAGCGCTTTTGCTGCATCAGTTTTGACAGGGTTATCCAAAGGATATTCGTTCTTTTTCAATTTTTTCAAGAGGACCTATAGAGTTTCCGAAAAAAATTTTCATGGATATATATGATCTGACTATTCTTTACATTCCTAGAGTTTCGGGATAATTCCTCATGTATTTTTCTATCGGTATTTAACAAAACATTTCAAATCGCAAGTGACCGGTCACAAATTGACATATAGTGTATTGCTTTAAATGTACTTTTTTCCCTTTTGGCGTGTTATAACTTTAGTTCAATGATAATAAGTTATTTTTACATAATTTTATAAGGAAGAAAAAAATGTTTCAATTCCTGTATGTGTTCTATATTTCTCTTAATAAAATGTATCATTCGAGACAAAGGGTATAGTAGCTATAGATTTGAAAAAGATCTTACTTAATTCAAATTGTACGCATTAATTCGTAATTGCAATAAAATGCTGTGTTTAAAGCATTATTATGTTAATGCGCGGTAATGGCCCATGCTACTTGAAACAGACATGATGATATTTTTAAATTGTTGTGCCGTTATCAATATTTCAGCTTACACACTATTCTACGAATTCTTGTATAGGAAAGCTTGTCAAAATTTGACACGCCAATTATAGGATCGAATTATTATTTATGATATTTACCAATTGAGTACTAAGCTCTATCAAATAGAATATTGGTATCAAGATGAACACTTTGAAGAACACGCAATCCAGACCTTATTTACATGAATACATTAACTCATTTATTTATTTAAAATTGATTTTGATGTTAATTAATATGGCTAAGTTTAACAATGAATTTCTGTACATTTTTGGAGAAAATATATCGAATAAATTGCTAATTTTAGAAAAATAGTTATTACTCAAAGCACAACGCTAAGTCAAACTATTTCATATTTTTTAAGACACTTTATACTAAAAAGAAAAAAAAAAGGGAAATAGAAATAAGTTCTGAAAAGACACGATCTTTTATTTGCAGCTTGAAATAATAACTAAACTATATACGATATTTTTTGAATTTTTATGCTGATATTGGTAATTTAATTGAAGACTCTTTCTACGTACTGTTAAACACCTCTAAGTCAATTAACTAGCTGAATTTTTATTTAAAAGGAATTTATAGATCATCTACCATGTTTTGTCATATAGTCATCAAAATGAAAGGTAATTAAACATGTAATCCTGGTCTCATTTTTCATGATTTCCTTTAATTATCAATTCATTTTAAGCTAATATAAATATTAATTGGTGTCGTTAATCTTAACAGGCTAATTATTACAAGGATTTATGGGTGGTGTACAAACTGAATTGATGCCATCAACACAAAAAATATTTTAAAAAATTTTCAATATTAAAAGCTAAAATTGGAACAAAATAATGTTTTATTTTTTAACAAATATGACAAATTTGATATCATTATGAGGATTTTAGCTGAAATATCTTTGTATAAATTATTATATGAGAAAACTCATTAAAATTTGTCAGACCAATTACTGCTTACGAGTAATTTATCAATCTAGGGTAAGTTAAGCCATGCGCATATTAACATTTAGATGTTATTCTGTAATAATATGTGATATCCTGTAATTATAACATCGAACATCACTCTTCAAGCTTGAAAAAGAATCCTATTTTCATTATTCCTTTATTCATTTAAAACTAACATTCTTGTTAATTGGTGTGACAAATTTTAACGAGATCTTCTGCACTAGAATTTGTGACTGGTGTACAAACTTAATTGATTCTATCATCAATACATAAAATACTAGTTTTAAAAAAATATAAAAAAAAATAAAATGTGAACAAAATATTGCTTTACTTTTAAACAAATTTTGCTTCTAAAGAATATAAATAACCAAAAGTAAACATTTCTGAGATATTTCTAAATTTTCGCTGTCTATAAATAAATAGATTTTATAGAAAAAAAATTGGATAGCTTGGATGATATCTGCACTTCAACTGGTACTTCTGTACATACTTTTGAGTGAGAGAGATTATTAAAATTTGTCAGACCAATTAAATAGCCAAATTGTTTATTGCTTGCAGGATTTACTGATCATATGTAAGTTTTGTGATGCAGCATATTAAAATCTAAACGAACATTCTTCAAGCACGCAATTATGTTCTTATTTTTACTATTTATTTATTCATTTAAAAATAACATTCGTGTTAATTGGTGAGACGAAGGTTAACTAACTATTTTCTTCAAAAATTTGTAGAGTGGTGTTCAAGCTGAACTGATGCCGTCAGCATAAAAAAAAAAAAAACTGTTTAAAATATCAACATTAAACAATTAAAATTAAAATAAAATGCTGCTCTATTTTTAAGAAAATTTTGTGTCTAAAGAATATAAATAACTAAAACTAGACATTTTCTGGATATTTCTAAATTTCAGCTTTCTATACATAAATAGATTTTATAGAAAAAAATGGATAGATTGGATGATATATGCACTTCAACTGGTGCTTCTGTACACACTTTTGAGTGAGAGAGATTATTAAAATTTGTCAGACCAATTAACTAGTCAAATAGTTTGTTGTTTACGAAGGATTTATCGATCGTGTGTAAGTTTTGGGATGCCGCATATTAAAATCTAGACGAACACTATTCAAGCACGCAATTATGTTCTTATTTTTATTATTTATTTATTCATTTAAAAATAACACCCGTGTTGATTGGTGAGACGAATGTTAATTAACTCTTTTCTTCAAAAGTTTGTAGAGTGGTGTTCAAGCTGAATTGATGGCGTCAACATAAAAAATAAAACTGTTTAAAATATCAACGTTAAACAGTTAAAATAAAAATAAAATGTTGCACTATTTTTGAACAAATTTGTATCTAATGAATACGAATAATCAAAATTAAACATTTTATAGGGGAAAAAATGGATAGCTTGCATGATGTCTGCACCTCAACTGCTACTTCTGTACAAACTATTGAGAGATTACCGAAGAGATTATTAAAATTTGTCAGACCAATTAACAAGCCAAATTATTTGTTGCTTGCGAAGGATTTATCAACCGTGTGTAAGTTTTGTCATACAGCATATTAAAATCTAGACGAACACTCTCCAAGCACGCAATTACGGTCTTACTTTCATTATTTATTTATTCATTTAAAACTATCATTCATGTTAATTGGTGTGACGAAGGTTAACTAACTCTTTTCTTCAAAAATTTGTAGAGTGGTGTTCAAGCTGAGCTGATGGCGTCAGTATAAAAAAAAAAATGATTAAAATATCAACATTAAACGATTAAAATAAAAATAAAATGTTGCTCTATTTTTAAACAAAAAGAATATGATGTGTTTATGAATAAACAAAAGAATAAACAAAATGAATAAACAAAAGTCTAAAGAATATGAATAAACAAAATTAAACATTACCTGAATATTTCTCAATTTCTGTTTACTATGAAAGCAAACACGATAGTTTTTACATAACATTGATGATATCTATACTTTATTGTACACCCTTTTTGCACTGCACAAATTATTGCGTGATAGAGCTGATCAAAATTTTGTCAAATCAATTAATTATAATGTTCAGGAGTAAATTCTGCCATATTAACATCTAGATGATTATGATCAATTAATTGGTGTAGATGGTTATGATCAATTAATTGGTGTAGCAAATTTAAAATGTAAACATCCATGTAACTGTATATAAATTACTTAAAGGGTGCATAATAAAACATGTAAAAACTTAAAAATATATTTAAAGTACTTTTAATGTATTTTTAAGTTTTTATATGTTTTATTATGAACCTTTTAATTAATTTATAGACAGTTACATGGATTTTTACGTTTTAAATTAGTAATCAAGGTGAATTCTGCACTGTTTTTGTTCTTAACTCCAATTAATGTAGCAAAGTTTAACAATTTTTTTCGTACAAGAGTTTGCAGAATAATGCAAAATGTAAATTGATGACATTAACACGTAAAACACTATATATTTTTTAATTTACATAAAAAAATTAACAAAGTATTGCTCTATTTTTAAACATGTTTGATGAATAAACAAGTTTAAATATTACATGACTATTATATGAATAAACAAGTTGAAATATTACATGACTATTTCTAAATTTCAGCTAACTATCAAATTACATTTTCGATAACTTAGATGACGTCTGCACTTCAGCTAATACTTCTGTAAAAGCAATTGGGTGAGATAGATCATTGAAATTTGTCAGACTAGTTAACTAGCCAAATTGTTGCTTCGAAGAATTTAACGATCGTACGTACGTTTTGTCATACAGCATATTAAAATCTAGATGAAAATTCTTCAAGCACGCAATTATGGTCTTATATTATTTATTTATTTATTCTTTGAAACTAACATTTATGTTAATTGGTGCGACGAATTTTAACAGAATCTTTAGTAAAAGAATTTGTAGAATGGTCTACAAGCTGAATTGGTGGCATAAATATTAAAAAAAAAAAAAAAAACTGTTTAAAAATCAATACTACAAGCTGAATTTATGGCATAAATATTAAAAAAACAGCTGTTTAAAAATCAATATTAAAAAATAAAAATAAAAATAAAATATTGTTTTACTTTTAAACAAATTTTGTGTCTGAAGAATATGAAAAAACAAAATGAAACATTACATGAATATTTTTTTTCTGTTTACTATAAAAACATACAAGACAGTTTTTGCATAATTTTGATGATATCTCTGTACAAAATATTGTGTGGGAGAACTCATTAAATTTATCTAGACCAATCAACTATTCGAGCACACAATTGTGAAAATAAGATGTTTTATTTTCATTATTTATTTTAATAGTTTAATATTAACATTCATCTGAATTGGTGTGGCTCTTTCGTACAAAAAAAATGCTGATTAATGTACAAGCTAAATTAATAGCATTTACACATAAAATAACATATTTTTGAAAATTTACATAAAAAATTTGAAACAAAATATTGCTTTATTTTTAAACGCGCTTTCTATCTAAAGAATATAAATAAACAAAATGAAATATTACATTAATATTTCTTTATTTGCATTTGCTTTAATTTCTTCAGACGCCAGGGTTTATTTATGTGCTTTTTTTAAAATTTCAATTACAGATTAATATTAGCAAATTGATAACTAAAAATGATTGAACAACGAAAACAATTAAATTTTATTTTTTGTGCATAAAATTTGATGATATAAAGGGACCTAAAAAAGTACATTTCTTTTTAAGATTTCTTAGGATATTTTTATTTTACTTTTTTTGCATTATCAAAAACCTTGAAAAACATAAAATAAATATATATTTAATAATTTTTTTATTACTAATGGGCTCTACAAATTGTATTTCAATGCACAGAAAAAAAAATTTGCGTTTTCATTTTTGTACATTTCACAGATTTATGTCACACTGTTTAAATAACACGCAGCTCGCTAAAAAAGCATTATATGAAGTCAGACCAATTAACTAGCCAAATTTTTGCTTATAACTTATTTATCAATCGAGTGTTAGTTCTGTTATACGCAGTGCCAGATTTATGGCAGGGCATTCGGGACACGGGCCCAAGGCTTTTGATTTTCAGTTGCCCTCCAAATGCTACTGAAGGTTTTTCAATTATTGTCCAAAATGTGATGTATTTTTAATATCCAATGAAAATTTAGGTTTTATTTTACATTCCATTATGTTCATATTGTATTTTTATAACACTCTATGTTGTGTCTGAATCATCCATTTATAACTTCATTATACTGAATATTTTCTTTTATCTTTATCCCTTTAAAAAAAATATTTTACTTTAATTCTTATTTAATGCTTTTCCTGTTATCGTCAGATTATTTGAATGTTGATGAGCATAGCTTGCAGGCTGTAGAGCAAACTAATATTTTAAATAATTGTAGCTTGGTGTTGTGGAAAATTTATTATTATCTGTTGCATACTTTATCATTTCAAATGTATAGACTTGCATAGGAAAATATAATTAGCACCACACAGTTTATTATAAAACTAGTATAACAACCCCGTCAAAAATGACGGAATTTTCATTTGCATTTTATTTTCATAATAATACAAACAGAATGAAGATTTTAGTATTGAAGAGTTTGTATTGTAGAAAAGCACATTTTAAAAATAACAATAGATTTCTACAAATACAAATGATAAAGTTTTTTTAAATTTTTTTTTTAACTTGATATTTAGTTTTTGAACAAATTTTAATTTCAAAACAAAGAGCAGTATTTATTACAATAACGATAATAATAATTAGCAAAATGAAACTCAACTTCTGAAGATTTCACAAAGCATTAAAATTAAATATTGAAGTATTTTAAATCTTAAAATACATTATTTTTATTAAAAGTATGATTCGGCAGTGGCTTTAATCATGGGCATATGATACTTTTAGTTCGATGCTTTTAGGCATGAATTAAGAAGCTTTGTGTTTTGTTTTTTAAATTTGGATTTGGCGCTATCTATACGCAGTTAATATAAACTAAACAACTTTTTTTTTAAAAATAGCAGTTTTATTTTGAAAACAGCAAGTTTTTCAAGAAAATTCGCATATTTTCGACTATCTTTCGAGAAAATTCGTTTATTTCCCTTGATTTTTCGAGAAAATTTGTTTATTTCCCTTGATTTTTTGAGAAAATTCGCATATTTTCCGCGATTTTTTGAAAAAATTTGCGCATTTTCCGCGATTTTTCGACAAATTTCGCGTATTTTCCCCGATTTTTGGACAAAATTCTCGTATTTTCCGCGATTTTTTGACAGAATTCGCGTATTTTCCTTGATCTTTCGTCAAAATTCTCGTATTTCTCACGATCTTTCGTTAAGATTCGCCTATTTTCCGCTATTTTTTGACAAAACGTTCGTATTTTCCCCGATTTTTCTACAAAATTTTGATATTTTCCCGGATCTTTCTTCAAAATTCGCGTATTTTCGGACGATTTTCCTGCAAAATTTGAGTATATTACACGATTTTTCGATAATCGAGTATTTTTCGAGTATTGCCATCTCGATTTTCTTTCGCGAGCTAATCGCAGTCTACGTTCAATCGGCGTTTCGTTATTTTCATCAGGCATTGCTAAAATTATCGTTAAATTACAGAAACAACGATTTACTTCAAAATATATGATATAAACCTACCGCGTGTTCAAAAAGATCAACAAACACACGTGCGTTCTCAAGTACAAATAATTTTGATTGAACGATTCTCAAACGTGATTCATTCACTACATTTTTTGCGAGAAGAATACCACGATTCAGGCTACTTTCGCTGATAGCGAAACGTGACTAACCAATCAGAATTCTGCATTTTAAGAAACAGTGAAAAGTTCTTAAAAATGCATGCTTCTGATTTAGATCTCTATTAATTATTAGCAAAGTGAAATGTAATTTCCGAAAATATCACATTAACTTTTTGATATGCCGAACATTAACTCGTGTTTATTACAAAGTTCGATTCTTTATATTATTTGCCAATAGATGATTGCAAAAAGAGTTTTTGACAGTTTTAAACAAAATCAAATTATTTAAAGAGTTTAATATGATTTTATAAATATTTTAAGAACAGAATTAGATAATTGACGTGTATTTTTTTTTTTTTAATAATGCGTTCAAAGAGTCATTCATTTGTTTCAAGATTTGGAAAATCTGAATGGCAACAGAGTTCGTTTGTTTATATCGTAATCTGATGTTTACAATTACTTATTTTTAATTTGGAGCCTAATACATTATAATTGGATATGATATACATGTTTTATAGAAAAATATGCTGTTTAAACGTTATTTTAAGTAAAAGAAATTATCTTTTAACTGTCATATGTCTGCATTTGTTTTCCATTAAGCCTAACGTGGCGTATTGCTAGGGTCCATTCACAGATAGGAGTGGCGAATCCTGGAACCGTTCCACACACACCTCTTCAGAACGCATTTTATTATAAGTAGATGTCTATTCATTTAAATTTCCTAACTGAGAAATAACTATTTAAAAGTAAGTTATTGATTATCATATTTAACTTTTTAATGAATATTTTAAAGTCAATCATGGTTACTTTAGTAATGGTATTTTTTAATTTTTTTATTCAAACTCCGTGTAAATATCGGTACAAGGGAGGACCCCGTAAGCATCTGTGCCCAGGGCACTAAAATATATAAATCGGTTGGTTATACGGGATAGACACTTTTCGAGCACTCATATATAGTCTTATTTTCATTATTTGTTTATTTATTAAAACTGACATTCATATCAACAGGCGTGGCAAAGTTGTACGCGTTCTTTTGTGTAAGAATTTGTAAAGTAGTGTTACAAGCTGAATTGATAGCATAAACACATAAAACACTATTTCAAAAAATTAATATAAAAAAAAAAAATAAAATATAAACAAAATCTTACTTTATTTTAAAATAAATTTTGTATCTAAAAAATATAAATAAACAAAATGAAGTACTGGATTCAATTTTTTTTTTTAATTCTTTGCATAACAATAATTTTGAACTGCAGTGGCAGTTTTTTAATGGAAGACATATTTCAATTGTAAAAGGCGAATATTTTAATATGAAAAATGGTAAAAGTAATATATGGTCCCTATTTTTATTTTAAAAAAAATTCTTACTCATAAGTTAAGAGTTTTTACTCATATTTAAGAGGCGAACTCTGTCGCAACCGAAATTTTAGATCGGCATATTATCGCTTCAGATATATATAATAAATAAAAAAATAAATAAATTTAAAAAATTAAAATAAAAAATTTGAAACTAAAATTGAAACAAAATTGAATTATTATATGTATCTAATGAACACAAATTTAAAAAATAATGGTATATTGGAGCGGTATAAAATTATTTTGATTGCAATGTGCCATTAATGCGAGACGTACTAATTGCTGTGTATTTTTCCCTTTTTTTGTCAATTTAGTTGATACACCACTCTTCAAATTTTTGTACGAAAGAACTCATTAAAGTTTGGCAGAGCAATTACCTGATTGGACTGTTATTTACGAGGAATTTATCGATCGAGTATAATTCTGTCATACAGCATATTGACATTATAAGGAATAGTAGTCTAGCACGCAATTCTTTTGATATTTGCATGATTACATTATATATATATACATATAAGATTAAATTCGACCATGATTTTACAATGTGACTCTGGAATTTCTGGCGATTCAGCTTCAAAAAGCCAACGCTCATTTAAATTAAAGTCTGAACTTTTGTAAATGTGTTCAGTTAAGTTCAATGTATCAGACAGAAATTTTCAAAATTACATTTTAATGTTTAAAAATAATAAAAAATATCTATATTTTTTCCGACGCCAATTTGGCGAAAACTTCGTTTGCAAAAACCAATTACATACATATTTTTTAACTAATTTCTATTATTTAAAAAAGGCAAATATAATAAATAAATAAAAAGTTTAGTTAAAAATTATAGCATAAAACAATTTATATCATTTTAAGAAGAAAACAAATACAAACAAACAGTTTATTAATAAATAAATAACAATAGCCGTGTTACCATGTGAGGCACATATAATTACCATTTTGTTGCAATTGCGTCAGTGTGGTGCGTATATGATATCTGTGTCTATTTCTCTAGCAAAATCTTCTAATTTGGCGGAAAAAAAAGAGCAGTTAAAATAAATTATGAATAAAAGCAATATGATTTAAATCTTAGTACACATTCAAGGGAGACCAAACTGATCACCAAGGGCGGCTAGAATATATTTATTTCATCTCTATTTCTTCATAGTTCCAGTTTCTCGATTTTTATTGGGCAAGTAGGTCTGTGTTCCACACGCGCTTTTTTTAATGAGTTATCAGGCCTTTTTTCAAAAAATGTAAAGAAATGAAAAAAATTTTAATCAGGCATATCATCTGAATTGTATATCAACTAAAGAGCGTTGTAAGGGAAACATTTGTCGTCAAGGTGTATGAAAAAGCAACAAATATGAAATTATTAAGTATATTTATATAAAAAAAAAGAATTATGTAAGTGTATAGGTAAGTATAATATTTGTAATAAGTAAAAATGTAAGTACAGGTAATAAGTATAGAGTTAAATGGGTATTTTAGGGGAAAAAAACCCCCATAAATCTATGAACAAAATACTACGTAAGTACTTAAGTGTTTCATTTTTTTCTTTTATTTACCTCAATGAAAGTCCGATATGTCCAGCAAACACGTGGAGAAAGTAACCGTGGTTTTACATTGAACAGAATTATTTTTTATTGGTTTCAATAATTTTCTAATAATGTAAAATTCTCTTTTCTACGTCACCTCATCTGAATCGTAAAATTTCGAGATTTGGCTATTCCACTGATGAAATTTGGTTTGATATACGCCAACATGTTGTTTTTTTTTTAGATTTTATTATATAATTTTAATAAGGTATTTTTTAATTTTTTTTTAATTGAAAAACAAATGGAGAAGTTATTTTTCCACAGTAAGAAAAACTCAAAAAAATTTATTTATAACTCTGGGAGTAACGAGATATCCAACGTAGTCCAGTTACCCTTGAAACATGTATTATTTACCCCATTCTTGAAAAAATTATGGGATAACTGTAACACCGGCCTTATATTTGAAACATGACTTAAATATGTGTAGATACCTAATAATATTAATATATTTACATGCCTAATCTTCTTTTTTTTAAAAGATTGTTTAATAAAAGTATTTGCCATCTATACATATAATAAAACAGTAGGACCCGGTGTGTCTGTACATTGAAGATAATTGACAAAAATGGAGTCAGGGCGATAAAAGAAAACCAATGAAACACAAAAAAATTTTTTTTGAATTTTTTGTCTGTCTGTCTGTCTGTCTGTCTGTCTGTCTGTTTGTTCGAGGTTATCTTCGTAACTACTGAATGGATTTTTATGCGGTTTTCACTAATGAAGAATGCACACTCCCGGGCAGTGTATAGGCTTTGTTTCATCAAAATCGGACAACAGACAAAAAAGTAACAAAAAGAAACAAAAGAAACTATTAGGTGCGCTGCTCACGTTTTTTAGTACATAACGTTTTTTAGTACATATAAAATCCAATAGATGTCACTGTGCGATTTTAAAACGCGCTATCGTTATGTTTTCGCCAGTCTACTTAAGTATGAGAAAGTTTCAAGCTGGCTGTCGTTCCATGTGGTTTAGTCGGTAGAACGTCAGTGCGCCATACTGATGGCCCGGGTTCGATCCCCAGCATGGAATTTTTTTTCACTATGTTGGCATTAACGCCTATAAGCAATTAAAAGAATTTGAAATATTGTATTCAAGGCGAATTTTCTCTCTGGGAAAATTTCCTTGCATTAATATGTCAGTGTAATTTTTTTTTCGATTTAATTTTTTTTTTCGAAACTTTGTTTTTCTTAAAAAATTACAGTAAATATTTGATATTTCCCAACGTTTTTTGAATGATCGACTTGCTTTTTTTTTTTTTTAATGTATGTCTGAACCTTATCTAACTACTTCTTCAAGATTTCTTTAGATAAACCGACCAGCGTAGCGGGCGAAGGCCGCTAGTATTTTAATAAAACGCCGAGAAAGTTTGATCAAATTGATGTTGCTTTTTAAAAGAGAAAACTAAATTTTCGGCAACCCGTCACAGGAAAGACAGTTATGATGGAATTGATGCATGTCGTTTTAAGAACTAGAGATGCGTTGGCAATGTTTACAATATCTAAAACTTGTAAGATATCATCGGTTTTTTATTAAATAGCCTATGCCCAGTTACCCCAGCTTATGTTATTGCTTAGAGTAGTTATTACATATAACAGGTGTGAATTTTTCAAGTGGGTGAAAAAAAAGGGGTTAGGATTCGAAACAGGGATGTAATGGCTGAAACTGCCAATGCTCTTCGTACTGAGCCATCCCGGACGAATACTGGAGGACTAATCCACCCAAATTAACCTCAACGGTAACATAATCTGGTCTGATACTTTGGATCAGCTCAACAGAATAAATCGGAGGTTAATATAAGGAACTGCAGAAAACGTTGCATACGAAATTATACTGGATTAATTTATAACACGATTTTTCAACCGGGATATTCAATTGAATAATTGGTGTTATAAATTAATCCAGTAAATATAACAATAAAATATGAATAAATGATTTAGATATAGGGAATTGTTTCGGTTGATACTATTTGATAAGTATTTCAAACGTCCTGTATCAAATATTATTAGAGGGGAAAAAATTCAGCGATCTCTAAATTAAATTTCGATGTAAAACATTGCTGTAAGATAAAATACGACTGCACTATGATTCTAATTAATTTTTTTTCTACAGTTTCGTTTAAATTCGTCTTACTACTTCCAAAAACTATCAAGTACCCTTCATATCTCTTCAGATGCTTTCATTAACTTAAAAATCACGTTCTACTTTTCCACTAAATTAAAAAAGAACAGGAAAAAAGAACGTTAAAAATTAAAAGTACTTCCCTTATTCATTACTAATACCTACAGCTCTTTCAAACAATCTGCGTACGTCAAAGTAAATAGAGATTATAAATTAAGTCTTCTTTAACTTAACATTTTTTTTTTAAAATTCTTTCTCTTTTCTTTTGAAAAAATTTTCTCGTTCCCGTTCTTTTAATTTTTTAATCTCTCTTACGTTCTGTAAGAGTTTTAGAACTTTAATTAGTGATAACAAGTGCAGCTTTAAAGAATTTGTTTTACACTTTTAATTATTTTTTACTTAGCTTTATTGTGCATGAAGATTTCTTTATTTTCAAAATACGTGTTTATCTCAGATATAACAGAATAAAAAGATTTTTAATGCAACAAAGGCCACTTTTTCGCTGTCAATAACATTTGTTTGGGATTTTGTAGTAGTGAAATGGTTATTTAAACTGCATGTCGATTTAATTTAAAAGAAAAACTAATTCAAAGAGAAAATTAAATCTTCTTTCTGTTTGTTAATCCAATGTAGCATATTATAAATCCAATAAAGGTACTTTTTTTATTTTTCTAATAAAAATATTTTATTTTACAACAGAGTTCCTATTATTTTCAGCTGTTGAAAAAAAATGTTTTTTATAAACATTTTCTAAAAATTATAATATACAAAGATTATGGATAATTCCTGAACTTGAATGTATACTTATTAGATTGCGCATGAATGTTTTATTTTAGACACTAAACGAAAACAGAAGCATCATAATGATTTTAATCTATTTTACATCATAATGGTTTTAATATATTTTAATTCAAAAGCTATATTTTTCACACTAATCCACGGGAGATAAAGAACCACTGTTCAAGGAAAAGGGAAAGCACCCCGATTATGGAAAAATGTTGATAAATATCACAGTAAATTACAAACAGATTTTCAGTTAAAAAAAAAAAAAAAAAAAAAAATCAACCTTTTTTTCAGATTTTAATAACAATAAAGTTTGTTTAATAATATTTTATGTTACAATAATAGTTGTTTCAGATTTTACGAAGTTAAAATGTTTATTTAACTTGTATATTAATTTTATTCAGAGTAAAGCGATTTAAATTTTTCACATCCAAATATTTCATTGCACATTAGAAATCCTATAAAGATATTTTTCGTTATATTACATTAAAAGTTCTAGGCATCTCAGTTTCCTAAAAAAGACTTAATAATCTTTCAGATTTTTTTATTTACAGTTTAAATGTATATCTGTTGCATGAAAGTTTGTTCTTGCCAAACATAAATATTCTAGGAATCTCAATTTCGTAGAAAAATTTTAGTAACTTTAAAGATGTATTTTTTTACAGTGTACAAGCTAAAACCCCAATTTTCGTTCACAATTCAACAACACTGAAGATATTTTAGCCAGAGTTTCATCTGATTGACTTTGTTTTTGCTTTGAGAGAAATACGAAGATGCACTGCAAGCGCATTGCAATTTTGTTGGTAACACCGTATGTATTGTTAATCGCATTAAAAAGTTTAGAGCGTTTAGCTCAGTCTTAATTTGACGGAAATTGTAGTAAATTCTAGTATTTATCGTAATGTCATCATACTTATAAGAAAATAAAGAAAAAATGTTGAAAACGTCGTTACAATGTTTTCATTATTCTTAAAGCTATGAACAATAATTCCAGTTCGGTTCGAATAAGAGCCAAGATACCCTACATTTTTAATCAATAAATTAGCTGTGATTTTAACTGAAGATTAAAAAAATATATTTGTTTTAACTTTACCAGTCTTGAATGTTCCGAAAATCCGTTCAGATATATCCTGTATATCATTCTAGATACAGGCCATATGCAAGTGAGACTTTTTTTTCAAACGGAAAATAAAAGAAAAATATATTCATTTTAACTTATATAAAGGAACTAATTTCCTTTCCAAACATAAGTAACAAGAACGAAAAATCATCCGTCATGCGATTATGAAACGCTTTCTAACATTTCTGGAATATTTTAACGAAGTTTCACAGATTTTATTGTATATATATTTCACTGTTTTAATTGGAAATAAATAATAAAGAAAATTCACGCATCAAGCACAGATTATGAAAATTTTTTCAACAAATTCAGACTTATGTAATAAAACTTAATTTTTTAATAAGATGACCGATAAAGTCCAAACAAGCAATTTGTAAAAAGCATAACATATTTGAAAACTTAATTTCATGAATCCCATAGCCGAAAGTATTCGAATTCCTTTGTGTAGCTCTCTACATGATCTACGAATTTACATATGCTATGCATACTATACTAAAATTTAGATGAGATTAGTAAACGCAGAAAACAGCTGCAAATTTCCTTTTAAAAATTGCTGTTTTAAACAATAATATACTCGAGATCTTTTTTGTTTTGCCCAGTGTATGATCTGAAGAATTTATACAATAATAGGCAAAAAATTAGTTTAATTTAAAAACGTGCACCTTAACTCAAAACTCACATTCAGCTGTTATTGTTAGTAGACATAGACAGTACTATAATCGAACCTTTATGTGTATCTCTTTAAATGAACGATGAATGCAATGTACATTGTATTCTACAGTAAGCCTCTGATAGTGCACCTCAACGATATATATCAATTTAAATATTTTGAAATTGTGTAACATCTATAAAATGTGCTGCAAACGATTTTTCATAAAATAACTTAATGTAAAGGAATTCTTTTGATTGGCTCTGTAAATGTACTATAAACTACACAGTTAATTTTTAATACCAAACATGCCATGGTAAATTATAATAACATGTATCCATTTGCATGGCATACTTGCATGATAATCCGAGTACATTTATGTTATCTAGAGCGCGAGGATAGACAGACAGATAAATCTAATTCATAAACTCTTTTTAAGTATGTAGGAAAGTGTGCAAAAGGAATTTTAGAAATAATTAAAAAAATAATATATATATAGAACTTATCTTCTTTCCGGACAAATCTAAAATTATAAAAAGAAATTTAAGCAATAACTTAAAAAATTATATACCAAACATGCACACACAGAATAATGCTATAATTTAGTCGCAAAAAAAAAAAAAAAAAAAAAAAAAAAAAAAAAAAAAAAAAAAAAAATTACAACTAACAAACAGAAAAAAAGGTATATGATAAAGATAAAAGGTATATTTTAGAGCTTTGCTTGAAAAATTGACGGATATGGCGATTCTTTTAAAATGTACACCATGAAAATGTCTCCAATACAGCCATATGTACGTGCAATAAATGTGCAGGTGTGCGTATATATTATTGTTGCTAGATTATACGGTTTTTAGCACTTTTTAGACCTGCCGTACAGTGCATATTCTTCAGTTTTTCTACAAAATCTTACTTTAATATATATATATTTTTTTATAACAAGAAAAAAGTTATACACATGGTAATCGCATATAAAAAAGGCTTGTTTCAATAAAGATGACAAAATTCTTGGGTGGGATTAGTTCGCTTTTGACATTATTATAGACTATAAGTATCTCTTACAGCATGTTTAATTTAGTAATCTGTGTCTTGAGTTTTAATATTTGTTTAATTTATTATCCCCTTTTATGCTTAAAAACAAACGTTTGTTTTTGTAAAACCTCTTTAAGAACCTTGTTTTAATCAAACTTGTTACGTAAAACATTATTGGCACATTTAACAGAATTTAGCATAGTATAAAAAAGGACGATAGCGCCTTTACAAACAAAACTAACTAGTGTCAATCAAGATTTTTCCTTTTTTTTTTTTTCTGAGATCAGGCAATTTTAGCGTATACGCATGAGCTTTTGTCATATTCGTTTTAAAACTCTTTTGAATAAATTAAAACATAAGAATTGCATTTACGGTATATGCATAGATCACATGCATTAGTAATATTTTATAGCAATTATTTCTTCATTTAAAGATACTAGAATCAGTATAAAACTTATCTGAAATTAATGGATGGAAGCTTTTTTGCAGATTAATTTTCAAAAACAAAACACGATATGAAATAATTGGATGTGACTTTCCCTTTGACAGAAATTAATTATAAATTAGTGTAATTAAGAAAAGAAAATCTCCCTTTACGGCCTCGGTAAGACATCTTAATTAAAATTGATAATTTGATTAACAATGCCACGGTAAGAAAAAACATTTTTATAAAAACATTCTCTTTATTAATTTGATTCAACGAGAAGGCTTAGCGAAAAATGTTTTTAACAGTCGCTAAAAGCGAAGTCAAAGCCAATTAAATCGAAGTCCCATTTCAAAGGCAGAAAGTACGTTTTAATTTGAGTAAAAAAGCATTCAGTGAATTATTATGCATTTCTGTTTTGTAACCGAACAAAAAAAATCGAAGTAATTTAAGAAATGTTTCATTATTAATTTGTAAAGAATATCTCGACCTTCAATAGATCCAGTGATGTCATTATTCAATAGTTTTTCCTCGATTAGTAGCGGATCTATACTGTACAATAAATATTTCAGGCGTGATAAAAATTTTTTTTTATGTATAATGAATATATTTAATATAGTACAGTCGAGTCTCTCTATAACGAAACTCCATCCAACGAATTTCTCTATTTAACGAATTTTTTATAGGAATGGTTAATTTTTTCCATGATTACATTAAAAATAATCTCCATATAGCGAAATATATATCTCCATTTAACGAATTTTTTAGAAAATGTTCTATCATAAGTTCAGAAAACCCTTCAAATTATTTGTAGAATAATTTTTTTTCGTTGACTTCTGGTTTATATTTCATAAGTACATTCCTCTACCTTATTCTTCATGTCCAAAAAAAGGCATTCAACTCCTTCCCCCCAAGAAAAACATCTTTTTGCAAGGTTACATTTGACTTTGTTTTAGCCAAGATGAGCATGCGTTCTTGGAAAAGATTGAAACATTTGCTTGCTGGTGGGGCGATTTGCAACTTTCACAAAGCATCCTAAAAGATAAAACTATTCCATTATTGTCTTTAAAGTGATGTTTGTTTCTTGTTTTGGATAGTAAGGCAAAGGCAAGAATAAGAAGGAATTTCAATAAAGGTAGTTTTTCATCAGGTTTTCATCTATCTAAGTTAACTTTCATTATTTTTAGAGTTTAGAGATGGTGTGTGTTGTTTTTGGCGACTCGGAGCTTTTTTTGTTGTGAGAGATCATTTGAATGAAGAATTGTTACTAAATATCTTCTACTGCATTTGCATAAAATCGCTTCTAATTTAAGCACAACTCTCTCTGATAAAGTAATAATTATCAAAATAATCAATAAGACACTGGGGAAAAAAAGGAAGTGCCTAAAATGTTTGAGATTCTGAAAAAAATTCCGTTAAATATTTCAAAAACTTAATTAAACACCTCAAAAACAATTCTGTTTCAAAATTTAAACATTAAATGAAAAAATTTTGCCGTTCTCTATTCAACGAATTTTTCTATATAACGAATTTTTTGTCTGAACGATGGATTTCGTTATATAAAGACTCGATGAACTGCATCTATGTTACAGTCAATTTGATCAATCGGTTGTTATTAAAAATAACTGGTTATTATTAAAAACAACTGGTTATTATTAATGCTAACCAAATGATATCCAAATAAATCGGTTAATATAATAAATTTATGAGAATTTATCAAATTAACCGGTTTATTATTAATTATTACCGATCAAGGTTGGTAAATATAATAAATTTCAACTCGTTTAGCAAGAGATTTTTATTTCATATACGTTTTTTCAAAATGTTCATTGCTAAAAGTATGCACTCGAAAACTGCATAATTTATTATTTGAATATAGTGTACACAGCAACTTCTATAATAGTCTTCAGCTCTCTAACGTCAGTAATTGGTCTGCCAAAGATTCTGTCCTTGATATAACTACAAAATAAAAAATCTACAATAATTTATTCATCGATTTATTGAATTCTGGTGAATAATTATAAACTGTTGTAACAGCGTGTCGTAGAAAAAAAAAACTATTAAAACTGACCTATATAATAATAAGTTACATTATTATACAAACGGTTAATTTGTAATGAGTTTTTGCAATCAAAGCAAGACTTTTGACTCATCCTGCATTATTGAAAATTAATAATATTGATTAATTTTTATTTGAAACAACGTTTCATCTCGTATATGTCTTAAAATATATGCTTAACGGAGTCTTTAAATAGATAAGAATAATTGAGATCCCAAAATGTTACATTGTTAACCTAAATTTTCTTATTTTAAGCAATGTCTTTTTGTATTCTTCATTTAATTAATTAAAACTTGATACTTGATTTATAAATAATTATTTTCTCAGTATGACCATTTTTTTCGTTCCCAGTATTTTTTTTTTTTTTTTTTTTTGGGGGGGGGGGGGGGTGAAGATGGGTGGCAGGGCTTCTGCAAATTTAGTTTAAAATGTCCACTTTGACATCATTTTTTAAATTATATTCTGCTTCTATCGGAAAATTGACCCATATGGTACGTTTGTATTGTTTTTGAATAAAAGAACTTGATAATAAATGCGTTTGAAAGAAAAAATGAACTTATATAATTAATCAGAATAAAAACAGATTGAACTTCATTTCACCGTTAATAGATGCACTCTATTAGATTAATGGCATCGACTTATTATTTATAATTATTTTTAAGCAAAGGTTTATTCATTTATAAGTAAAGGTTTGTTTTTCTTTCGTTTCTTTTCAATTATTATTTATTATGATTTATATTACTATTTTTGTCAATAAAAATATTTCATATAGAATTTGCTGCTGTCATTTGAATCTTTTATACTTAAACGCATTAGTAAGTAATTATCCAATCCATAATCTTGAGTAGTTAGAGATTAATATTAGTTGTGGATTACTAAAATTACAAAATATTTGAGGTGTCATTTAAAAAACAAGAATTTAAAAAATCAATATTTTTGTAAATTAAGATCTTAAATGATGCGTTATTTTAGAGCAATAGCATCGATTTATTTATTTATTTATTTATTTATTTTTAAATAGAGTTTTATTTTTCATTTGTTATTAATAACTATTTTTAAAATATTTTATTATTATTATCTAGATCTAGATTATAATTTTTGACAATAAAAATATTATATATAGAAATTACTCCTGTAATTTGAATATTTTAAAGTTAAAGGCATTAGAAATTAACTATTGCGATCCATAATCTAGAGCAATCGTGCATTACTAAAATTACAAAACATCAGAAGTGTTATTTAAAAAATAATACAGTCGGCCCCGTTTAAACGAATATTGATGGTTCCAGAAAAAATATTCGATTAAGCGGGGTATTTGATTAAACGGGGATCATAGAAGTGTAATATTTAATGCATAATAAAAAGATAAAACAACCATCCACAGCATAATTAATTAATAGCATAATAAAATCGTTGATATAACAACGTAAATTAGCAAAATAAATACAAACACTAATATAAAGTAAGTACGCAATAATTTAATATCAGTACACATAGCTGCATGATTGACATTATACTTTATGTAGTTCATTGAAATTTGGTTAAAACTTTGCTATTTGTAATTTATGTTATTTACACAGGCTTTAAAACGTCGTTTAAAGTGGTTTGTTTACGGCGAAACTTTTTTGTGCGTTAGCACACGCTTTCTGCATACAGGGTGATTCATAAAAGATGGGCAGAACTTTAAGGGGTTATAGTACACTTAAAGACAAATAATATTAAATAGGAGACTAAGGGTCCCAGACGTATTCCCAAGGAGATAGGGGGCATTAAAGTTTAGGGTCCGAAATTTCAAATGATTATAAAAAATGGAAAAATTGGTCGATTCGTTTGCGGTTTTTGCAAAAAATTTTCTTTATGCCAGTATTTTCTTGAAATAAAATTTTAAAGTTCAATTTCAAAAAATGCCGATAGGGGGCGCTTTAGACCTTGGAGTAACAAACAACTACTTTTTAACATTATTTTTTGTATTTCTTTAAATGATTTCGAAAGCTTAGACTTAAACTTAAATTTTGATCTAAAAATCTGAGTCCTAACGAGTAGTTAAGTAGCGTAAGCTGAAATTTGAAATTTGAAACCCTTCTCCCCCCAGAACAAAAATCAGTTATTCCCGATCTTTGTGTCGTAGTTTAGGCTCTAACTACTGCCGCGTTTTGCTAAAATTATTCTTTATGTCAGTATTTTCTTGAAAATAAATTTTAAAGAAAATTTTCAAAAAATTCCGATAGAGGGCGCTTTAGACTTTGGAGTAACGAACAACTATTTTATACCGTTATTTTTTGTGTCTCATTAAATGCTTTCTAAAGCTTAGACTTAAACTTAAATTTTCAGCTCAAAATCTGAATCGCTGAGCGTGGTTCAGTAGCGAGGGGAGGGGGTTCAAATTTCAACTTCTGAACATAGTTCAGTTTGCACTACTTAACCATGCCCAACGATTCTGTGCTGTGATACGAGGCAAAAATACAACTTTCGTCAAGGACTGCATAGTCGGAATTCACTCATAAAGGCACTGGCACAGTTGGAAACGTCGCTCATGCAAACGTTAAAGCTCCATTCCTGACGCTAGTCACCGAGTGAAGAAGGAGACAGAAAGTATGCAAATGTCAAATGGGGAAGAAGAAGAACACGTATGCAAAATTTCGACACGATTCAGGCATAAAAACCACTGAACGGTGAGTCAAGTGTAAGTCGCTGTAGTAATGAATCGGAAGATGGTGCCCTTCACGAATAAGGAAAAGGCTGAGATGCATTTAATTTACGGAGCGGCAGATGGAAATGGTGCAGAGGCACAACGAATGTACGGAGAGCGATTTCCCAACAGGCGGTTGCCTAACCGCAAAACTTTCGAGCGCTTGCACAGACAGTTGTGTGAGACGGGATCATTTCTCGCTTCCCGGTCGAATGCAGGTCGTGCAAAAAAGGACGAATCAGTAGTTGTTGCAGAAGCCATTCTGGATGTAGTAGCGGCGCAGCCAAGTACAAGTACACGAACAGTGGCTAGGCAGGTGGTACCTCACAGTCCATGACTTGGAGGGTATTGAAGGATGAACATTTGCTCCCGTTTCATGTGCAACGAGTCCAGAAACTGTCTCCAGGGGATTATCCAAATCGTATTGAATTCGCCCGCTGGTTTCTGCAGCAGAACGCGCTAAATCCACATTTTGGACGAACTGTGCTTTTCACCGATGAATGTACCTTCACACGTGAAGGTATTCACACACACACTTTTTTGTATTTAATTAAATGCTTGCAAATGCTTAGATTTAAATTTTGAGCTCAAATTCTAAATCGATGGAGGGGTTAAGAAGCGGAAACTGAACAGTGTTCAGGAGTTAAAATGTTACCCTCCCCACTCCTCGAACACATTTCAAATTTCCGCACTTAATTACTCAAAACGATGCAGATTTTGAGCTCAAAATTTAAGTTTGAACTTTTACAAGCATTTAATTAGATACAAAAAATAACGGTTAAAAATAGTTGTTGGTTACTCCAAAGTTTAAGGCGCCCTCTAACGGTATTTTTTAAAATTAATCTTTAAAATTTATTTTCAAGGAAATATTGACATAAAGAACAGTTTTAGCGAAAACGGCAAACGAATCGAACAATTTTTCCGTTTTTTATAATTATTTGAAATTTCAACCTCCCCACCCCCATTGAACACAGTTCAGTTTGCTCTACTTAACCACTCCCAACGATTCAGATTTTCATCTCAAAATTTAAGTTTATGTCTAAGCTTCTAAGAGAATTTTATGAAATGCGAAAATTACGGTAAAATATAGCTGTACGTTACTCCAAAGTCTAAAGCGCTCTCTATCGGCATTTTTTGAAATTTATCTTTATAATTCATTTTCAATAAAATACCGACATAAAGAATAGTTTTAGTGAAAACCGCAAATCAATCGACCAATTTTTCCGTTTTTTATAATCATTTGAATTTAAAACCCTCTGAACACAGTTAAGTTTGTGCTACTTAACTGCTTCCAACTATTCAGATTTTGAGCTCAAAATTTAAGTTTAAGTCTAAGCTTACGAAACCTTTAATGAGATGCAAAAAATAACGGTAAAAAATAGTTGTTCGTTGCTCTAAAGTCTAAAGCGCCCTCTATCGTCATTTTTTGAAATTTATCTTTATAATTTATTTTCAAGACAATACTGACATAAAGAATAATTTTAGTGAAAACCGCAAACGAATCGACCAATTTTTCTGTTTTTCATAGTCATTTGAATTTTTGGACCCTAAACTTTAATGGCGCCTATCTCCTTGGGAAGACTTTGGGACCCTTGGTTTCCTATTTAAATATTGTTTGTCTTGATGTGTACTATCACCCCTTAAAGTTTGGACCATGAATTTAGAAACACCCTGTATATATACATATATATATATATTTTTTACAGTGTAGTCGTATTAATATTAGTTATAGATTTCAAAAACAACACAAAACTTGAGGTGTTTTTAATTTAAAAAAACTATTTTTGTAAAAGGTAAACTTTAATAGATGCTTTCTTTTAAATTAATAGCATCTATTTATTTATTATAATTAATTGTTTTTATTAAAATTTATTTTTAATTTTTTATTTAAAACTATTTTTCATAGTTTTAGATTATTATCTATCTCAATACGGATTATTAGTTTTTTCAATAAAAATATTTTATGTAGAAATAATTGGTGTAATTTGAATATTTTACAGTTAAAATCACTAGTATTTAATTATTGCAATCCATAATTGAAAGTAATTGAATTGATATGAGCTTTTGAAGCATTATTTAAATAACTATAATTTGAAAAACCTATTTAGGTAAAAGATGAATTTCAAGTTACGTTAAAAAGCTCCAATGTACGCTATATTATCATGTAAATTATAGTTTGAAGAGAGAGAAAAATAACAATGAATAGTAACGAATAAAACACACAGAAAATCAATCATTACAATTAAGCAACATAGCTAATAAACAGAATGATGCCCAGTAAAACTGATGGCATAGAGCTCACAGGCTATGCAGACTAATTGTATATTACAGCCTTATATAATATTGCCTTTCGGAAAAAAAAATAATGAAGGAAGAACCCCTCTCCCCCCATTTCCTTTCTTTATACTTAATCATTGAAACCCCAAAACTAATCAGAGATGCGCCTTATCATATCATAAACCTGTATCCAAAATTTGAAGCAAGTTGAATAATTCTGCATAAAAACCCATTTATGTAATTTATGAAACGTTGTCGCCCGTTCCCTCCTTTATAATTAAGCATTAAACCTCCAAAATTGTTCAGAAATTCAACTTATCAGAAAGAATCTACATCCAAAATTTAAAGCAAATCGGATGACTCTGTATAAAACTCCATTTAGCTAACTTAAGGGAGAGGTAATCGCCCGTACCCCACTTTATAATTAGCAAAAGAACACCATCACAAATGAGCGAAGCTTCTTATTACTATGAAGTGTATCCAAAAATTGAAACAAATCGGTTAATTCTGAATGAAAAACCACTTGCATAAATTATGTGGGGTAGTTTTCCCTATGCCTCTTTATACTTATCCAGTAAATTCCAAAAACAAATCTGGGAAGCGCCTTTTCAAAATAAATCTAAATACAAAATTTGAAGCAAATCGGTAAATTTTGCGTGAAGAACCTAAATTAAGACGGGGGAGGGGGTACTCGTCGATTCCCCATTTTAAAACTTATCCAATGAACACCCAATACTAATCACGGAGGCACCTCATTAGAATGATCCTACATCTAAGACTTTAACGAAATCTACTAATTCTGCATGAAAAACCCATTTATATAAATTAAGGGGAGGGGAAATAGCCCCCGTTTCTCTTCTTATATTTATCAAATGAACTCTCAAAACTAATCAGGGAAGTGTCTCATCATCATAAACCGATATCCAAAATTTCATGTAAATCGGATATTTTTATCATGAGTTATCGCGTTACACACGAACGTACATACATACAGAACGGGCAGGCGCATAAGCTCTCAGGCTTTGATAGCTTGTGAGCTAAAAACAAATAAAGAAATGTTATTTATAAAATTTAGGCAAAACTTTTCTTTTAATTGAAAAATCTCTATAACATGATTTTTGCCATTTTGAAACCAACGTTCCCACCCATTCGTGATCAGACTTTCATTAAGAAGTTTCCTACTTTCTTACTAGCCGCAACGTATATATTATTATTATAACTATTTTTTAGGAATTTCTTTTCATATATTTTAATGTGCGGCAAAAAGAAAAAAAACCTATTTTTCATAGGCCTAGGGCACTCTTAATCCTTTCGGGTCTGGTATACTATTAAGAGTACATGGCTTTTAATGGAGCATTATTTTGTTTCAAGAAATACTTTTACTACTATTTAGCTGTGGTAATGCTAGTATACATCTATGCATTCACTATCTGACTTCATTTATGTTTAAGCATTTAGTAATAATGATAATTATTATTATTTACCCAATTCTCTTTGAGCCGTTTGCGATTTTTTTTATTTTAAACATATTTTTTATTCTTTAAATTTAAAATAAAAGTTACTTTCCTGAAAGAATCAAGTATAACAAAACACAATAAAAAGAATATTGCCCAGTTAAACTGATGGCATTGAGCTCACAGGCTACGCATACTAATTGTACATTACAGCCTTGTATTTTCGTTAATTCCGTTCGAAAAAAAATTAAGAAGGGGAAACAGCCTCCCCTTTCTCCTTTTTTATACTTAATCATTTAACCTCCTAAACTATCAAGGACATGATTTATCATATAAAAAATCTATATCCAAAATTCAGAGCAAATTGGATAATTCTTAATAAAAACCCATTTAGCATTTATATAATTTAAGAGTAGTTATTCCCCTCTTTTATACTTAACCATTAAACTTCCAAAACTATTCAGAGATTTGAACGAAAGCTGACAATTCTGCTTGAAAAATCCATTTATACAAGTTAAGGGGAGGGGCATTAGAACCCCCGTTCCCCTTGTTTATACTTATTCAATGAACACCTAATAACAGCCACGGACTCGCCTCATCAGAATGATCCTATATCTAAATTTTGAAAGAAAACTGTTAATTCTGCATGAAAATCCCGTTTATATCAATTAAGGGGAGGGGCATGAGCCCCCCGTTCCCCCTGTTTATACTTATTCAATGAACACCAAATAACAGCCACGGTATCGCCTCATCAGAATGATCCCATATCTAAATTTTGAAGGAAAACTGTTAATTCTGTATGAAAATCCCGTTTATATCAATTAAGGGGAGGGGCATGAGCCCCCGTTCCCCCTGTTTATACTTATTCAATGAACACCTAATAACAGTCACGGGATCGCCTCATCAGAATGATCCTATATCTAAATTTTGAACGAAAACTGTTAATTCTGCATGAAAAAATTAAGGGAAGGGGCATGAGCTCCCCGTTCCCCCTCTTATACATATCGAATGAACTCCAAAAACTAATCAGAGAAGCGCCTTATCAGGATGTACCTATATACAAAATTTCAAGTGGATCCGATATTTTTATCATGAGTTATCGCGTTACGCACGAACGTACGAACATACATACAGAACGGACGGGCAGATAAGCTCTCAGGCTATGATAGCCTGTGAGCTAAAAAGTATTAGAAAGTTGCAATGTAAGTTAAATCTTGCTGCAATACAATATTTTCTAAGCATCTCCAAAAATTCTTCCTTGGCCTATTTTCATATAAATATTAATTGAATGGTACGGAAAACAACAACATTCCTTATATTTCAGTCAACGAAATATTCATTAAACACTAATTAATATATTTAGATAGTTAATGCATTATTATTAACATAAAAGTATTTTTTTTTTTTAAATGAGAAAAAATTCAGCCCGAAAGGGTTAATTTATTCCTTTGAATACTATCTCAGACAATTTTATTTTGTCCAGATTGTATTTTGTCCTTATAACCCCGGCGTTTGTAGTATCTTCCTCCGTCCCATTTTTTCCCGCTTGATGTGTATTATAACAGTGAAAACGGTTTTACAAGTAACATAAGTTCATAGCTATTCGCTTCTAAATTTCCCGCCACCACTTTTCTCAACAGCAATCTTCGTCTTATTTAAGAGACTACTTCACTAAAAAGCAAAGAACGGTTTGATAATACTAATACTATGGAAGAAATTTATAACGATATCTCGGTTGTATTTTAATATTTTTGAATGATTTTTTCTTCATTGGATAGCTGAGATCGATCTGTATGCAGGCCGTTTTAATTTTTTTGATTTTGTTTACAGATATTTTTTATGAACACGTTTTAGTTTTCAGAACCGGTTTGGAAAGCGAAAGTACCCTCATAAGAAACGTCTGCAATCAAAATTGTAAAAGTAAAAGACGGCCTGCATACAAATCGATCTCCACTATCAAAATGCAGAAAAAATCATTTAAAAATATTGAAATGCAACCGAAAGATCTTCATAAGTTCTTCTATAGGATTAACATTAGCGAACGGCTCTTTTCATTTGACGTAAGGAACCCCTTAATCGTTGAATTTCTATTGTTAAGGGTGTATTGAAATTCAAACTCCTTAATTTCTAACTCATTTTAAAATCCATTTTTGCTCTCAAGCACATCTAATTGTCAGTTTCTCTTATTCAGAAAATACTTAATGTGTGTAGGTCCATTTTTCTTTAAAGACGGAGTATATATATTTTAAAAAGCTAGGAAATTACGCATTTTAAACCGCAGTTCCTGAAGCTATATTGCTGGAAACGAAAAGAAACAAACAACAACAACAAATATATATATATATATATATATATATATATATATAAATAAAAATAAATGATCATACAGAGAGAAAACTGTTTATATATTATAGCTTATAAATTTCTTATTATATATATTAGCTTTCTTCAAGAATTTACGTCAGCAAGTTTCATGTTTTTACTTTAAAAAATTAATCTGAAAATGCGCCAGAAAATTTTGAGTTGTTGAGTGTGGAAAATGGCATTGACTTTATTTATTTATTTTTAGGAAAATATATACTTTTCATTTTTAAAAATTGTTATTTGTTCCTATTTGGGTTATTATTTTTACCAATAAAAATATTTCATATAAAAGTTGCTGGTGTTACTTGAACATTTTATATTTAAACGCATTGGTAATTAATTATCCAATCCATAATCCAGAGTAGTCGTATTAATGGATACTAGACGTGGAATACTAAAATTAGAGAAAATTTGAAATGCCATTTAAATAATAATAATAATAATAATAATAATAATAATAATAATAAAAAATCTAAAAGAAGTGCAAGTGCATTTTTTAAAATTAAAGGATAAGTTGTTTTGAAAGAAATGTTAAATGAAACCCTTTGTGCTATCTGCGATCCCACATAGCCACTTGTTTACTTGTTATATTTTGGTTGTAGTTTTTTTCAGGAGGTCATATTAACTTTCGGACCTAAGACGATTCTAAAAATAAAAATATCTTTACTAGCTCAACAATGCGAATATTTCTGATATATTTCTAACTCATTTTTAAATACAAAAGCATGGCACTTACAGTAATGATTATTGAAGTCATTTGTAATCGAACAGTTTTATAAATTATTTCCAATTTTAGTTGTAAGTGATTGTTGTCTTATTAAATTATTTTTTTCTTTCTGAAGTCGGGTCTGAAAATTTATTTCGAAATGACAACAATGACTGCGCTTTCTGAAATATCTCCTACCTTTACTAAAACAATTTGATTACAAAGTTTCTGAATAAGTTCATCTGTGAGCGTTATACGTTTAAGAATAAAAGTTAATTAAAAATATGTTCAAGAGTAGACAGTTTGGAATTGAGAACAATTTTCAGAACAAAAAAGAGACACAAAAGGTTAAAAGCATTTTTTAAGGGAACCAATCTACCGTATAGGCCTAGAAGTAAACAAAGTCTTCAATGCTTTTGCTGTCACATCAAAGTTATATGTGACGCAAGAACCATTTTTTTTCCAAAGGCAGGGGGAGAAAAAGTGTTAATTTGAGGCTTTATTAAGGAAGGTAAGTCATCTAATTGCAAGAAAATGGATTGAAAACTTAATCGATGGAAAACTAATTAAGAGATTTAATGACTCAAAGCAAAATATATATCCCACTTGAAATCTTTAAAGACTATCTCAGACACTTATAAAAACACTTTACTTAACAATGCTATTCATCTCTCTCTTTTTTTCTTTAACCTTATAATCTGTCAAATATGATTAGAAAAAAAGACCCTTGCAAGCTACCTTTAATAAACTTCACGAATCTTATGAGCTTTACCCAGGGCAAAGGGGTTACGACAGACAATATTCCTCCCCCTGATGTATTATATTAAATGAAAAACTGGTGCATTACGTAATTCTGAACGGGCTTGTGAAATACGCTGATCTTACTCAGATAATAATAACCGAAAAGAAAAAAATCTAAAGACAACACCTGACCCCAACAGCAAAGTAGAAAATAAAAAAAAACTATAAACGATCTAAAAAAAATCCATTTTTATATGAAATTGTCCTCAGACTGAAAAAAAATCCTCAATTTCTTCCGCTGTACTTACTTCCTGAACCCAGTAGGGACCCCCTTGGTTCTTGTGATACGTACCAGCCCATTACACCAAGTTCAAAACCACTAGTGACGCCATCTTAGTTCCAGTTTGTTTGTTTGGTTTTTTCGATATGTATTGTTAATTTTTCGCGCTGCTTTTGAAGTTTTTGTTCGGGGGAGTTGCGTAAGAACGGAATGTTCGCAACCGAACAGAATAATACTCCACCCGTATAATTCGTATCCGTTTTCGCAAGGGGATGGCGATGAGAAAATTTGAGGTCGAAGGGTTCGCCGACCTCGAAAAAGTGAATGATGGCTCTGATAAATCAAAGAGGTGTAATTACAGACCACAATCACCAAAATAATTAATTGGGCACACTTACTATAAGAGAAATGACCATATGTCCAAACCTAATCTCATAACTCTCATATTCTGAACATACCTGACATCAAATAAGTACTGGCCTTATAAATCTGACGGAATTTTTTAAAAATAATTCTTATAATAGTTAAACAGTTTTTGAATATTTAAAACTTTTATGTTATTGTTTTATGAATGTTTCCTTGATTATTATCTTAGGTTTAATAAGAATTTCCAGAAAAAAAATTGTAATTGTGACACTTTTTAAAAATAAGCTACACCTGAAATTGCACATTTGCCAAATTTTTCAGTTTTTGTTCCAAATTCGCATTTTTTTCAAATATTTTTTTCCAAAAAGCGTGTTTTATTATTTTTATGGTAAGAGAAATCTATCAAACTAAAATACACAAATATTTAAGCATGAAATAAAATGTCGGTACCTTTTGGGAAAGAGGATCCATACCCTAAATGCCCCCAAACGCCTTAAAAAAATATTTGTTCTATTTTTTTCCTAATTTTTTTAGTGTTTAAGGGTGTATTTCGATTCAAACTGCTTATTTTCCGATTTATTTTTGAATTTATTTTTTGCTTTCAAATACACCAAACTTTCAAAATATCTTATTTGGAAAGTACACAAGGTGCCGTGATTGTCGAATCTTTGATAAATGGAGAAAATATTGCAAAAAAAGCAATCAAAACCGGCATCTCGAACCGATTTTCCCTTGGCGGGAGATATGGGAACGAAAAAAGGGTCATACTGATAAGATAATTATTCATAACTCAAATTCTAATGAATTGAGCGTAAAAAGACATCACACGGCACCTCATATGTCCCTTGAAGAATCCCCTCAGCAAGTTTCATGTTTCTACTTTTAAAAATGTGCCTGAAATTGTATCGGAAAATTTCGAGCTTTTGAAGGTTGAATAGCGTTTTTTCGAATACACCCTTAAGGGTGTATTCGAAAAAATATTTTTCCAACCTCAACATCTCAAAATTTTTTGATACATTTTCAGATTCATTTTTAAAAGTAAAAACATGAAAGTTGCTGAGGTGGTTTTTGAAGAGATGTGCAAGAGGCCGTTGGATTTCATTTTTTGCTTAATTAATTAAAAATATATTTATAAACAATTATTTTCTCAGTATGACCATTTTTTTTTCGTTCCCAAATCCCCCATTTTGGAAAATTTGGTTGAAAAACGCCCATTTTGACAGCAGTTTTTGATATAATTTCTGCATTTATCACAAAATAGACAAGCACAGCACATTATGCAATTTCTAAACAAAAGAATTTGGCAGCTTGATGCGTTTGAGAGCAAAAATTAGTTTAAAAATAAATCAGAAAGTACGCAATTTTGAATTGGAATCCCCATTAATTCTTTTATACTACCTTACCTGTGTTAGCATTTTCTTCCCATATTCACTATAAGTAAATAAATAATAATAATTGAAAAAAAAATTAGTTAAATAAAATTTAAAATCCAGAGAGGTGTAAAACATTTTCAGAGAGCTAATATTTATTTCCAAAAATGGTATTACTAGGTTATCCCGTCGACCTAAAAATTATCACCGATTAAATGCCAATAATGGATGAACGTGAATGTCACATTCAATGACATTAAATACGATACACGGGTTTAAAATGTCATTAAATGATTTTTATTTCGACTTTTTATTTGTATTTTTATCTACTAATTTTTTTTTTTTTTCGTTATTTGAAATAACAATTATGTCAATATGTATAATTTGGCTATTAGTTTGGCGATTTGTATAATTTGGCGAAATTGATCGACGGGATAACAGAGTAGTACCCTAAAAACATACTGTAATTCATTTTAAATGAGCCGAAGTCGATATTCTTCAACCCTCGGTGACTCATACTTTAACACTTTGTAATTCTTTAATTCCTCTCCAGAATGTATGGCTAGGAAAATTTCGCGGCCGCCGGCGTTGTTTGTTCTTAATTAATTCAAGCAGGTATAGCAGTACTGTGCTGTTTGTTCAAAACATGAAAAGCACCAGAATAGATGGATCCGCAAATGAATAAACTTCCCCTGCTCGGTTTCACAATTTTCATTATCTCATATCCTCCAAAAGCGCCTCTTATGCAATCGTAACCCCCCAGGCATTTATTCCCAAATGCATGCAGTATTTGAATATAGCCACTCAGTACACAACAAGAAAGGTGCAGTGGTTCAGAAATATTCTCAATTGTGGGGGGAGGGGTGGTACATGTTTGTGTAGCTATCAACCTAATTTATCTCATTTTAGAAATATTTTATGTAATATGCCTTATCTTTTGTGAGATATTTTATGTCGTGACATTTACATTGTATGTTTAGTTGAATTCTGATGAGGTATTTCAGTTGAAGGCTTTTAATATACTATAATTTTGTAATTGAGAATCAAGTGTGAGAAAGGGGGGGGGGGGAGATCACAGAAAATTTTAAAACTCATCATAATCTTATCAAAATGCCCCAAATAAAATTAGCAATAAACAAAATAAATTATTTAAACAAAAATCGTAAACATTATCGTACCTTTTTTTTTTTTTTTTTTGGCGAAAGCACCTCTTATGCAACTGTAATCCCCCCCCCCCCTTCAGGCATTTATTTCCAAATGCATGCAGTATTTGAAGATAGCTACTGAGAGTGGGAACATGTTTGTGTAGCTATCAACCTAATTTATCTTGTTTTAGAAATATTTTATGTAACATTCCTTGTATTTTGTGAGATATTTCATGTCGGGACATTTACATTGTAGGGTTGTTGAATTCTAATGGGGAATTTTAGTTGAAGGCTTTTAATATACTATAAATTTCTAAATGAGAATCGAGTGTAAGGAGGGAGAGGGGAAGTCACAGAAAATTTTAAAACTTGTCCTAAGCTTATAAAAATGCCCCAAATAAAATTAGCTGTAAACAAAAAAAATTATAACAAACATTGTAAACATTATGGACACCATTTTTTTCCAAAATCACCTCTTATGCAACCGTAACCCTCCTTCCCCCAGGCATTTATTCCCAAATGCATGCAGTATTTGAATACAGCCACTCAGTACACAACAAGAAAGGTGCAGTGGTTTAGAAATATTCTCAATTGTGTGTTGGGGGGGGGGGGATTTTTATGTAGCTATCAACCTAATTTATCTCTTTTAGAAATATTTTATGTAATATGCCTTTCTTTTGTGGGATATTTTATGTCATGACATTTACATTGTATGTTTTATTAAATTCTGATGAGATATTTCAGTTAAAAGCTTTTAATACCTATATATCTGATAGAGAATCGGAGGGGGAAGGAGGGGAATCACAGCATATTTTAAAACTTTTCATAATCTTAGCAAAATTCTCCAAATAAAATTAGCAGTAAACAAAACAAAAAACAAACAAACAAACAAAAAAAGTAAAAAAATATAGTAAACATTATCGCACCATTTTTTTTTTCAAAAGCACCTATTATGCAACCGTAACCCTCCTCCCCCAGGCATTTATTCCCAAATGCATGCAGTATTTGAATATAGCCACTCAGTACACAAAAAGAAAGCTGCAGTGGTTCAGAAATATTCTCAATTATGGAGGGAGACATGTTTGTGTACTATCAACCTAATTTATCTCGTTTTAGAAATATTTTATGTAATATGACTTGTCTTTTGTGAGATATTTTATGACATTTAAATTGTATGTTTTATTGAATTCTGATGAGGTATTTTTCAGTTGAAGACTTTTAATATATAAATTTGTTATTGAAAATAGGGAAAGGGCGGGAAGGATCACAAAAAATTTTAAGACTTTTCGTAATTTTAGCAAAATGCCCCAAATAAAATTAGCAGTAAAGAAAATAAATTAATAAACAAAAAATTTAAACAATATTTCACGATTTTTTTGCAAAAGCGCCTTTTATGCAACCATGACCCCTCCTAGCATTTATTCTCAAATGCATGCTGTATTTGAATATAGCCATTCAGTATACAACAAGAAAGTTGCAGTGACTAAGAAATATTCTAGGGAGGAGGGGGGGGGGGTGCATGTTTGTACAGCTAGTAAAATTCTGAAACTTTCCGTAATCTTAGCAAAATGCCCCAAATAAAATTAACAATAAACAAAATGAATTATTAAAACATAAATTGCAAACATTATCGCACCATTTTTTTTATATAAAAAATTAATTAAGAATGTTCAGCATTTTTGTTTCAGTTCCATTTTTTCCTATTTGACTCAAAATTTCAGATACCGTCGAACCTAGTTAACATGAACCTCCAGGGGAATCAAAATTTTGTTCAAATTAACAATAATTCATGTTATCAGTATGCAATTTTTGTATTCGTCTTTATAGGAGAGGAGACTGTGTAAACAATTCATGTTAAAAGTAATTCACGTTAAGCGTGTTCATGTTATCGAGGTTTAACTGTATTAACATTCAAGAGCTAAAAGTAAAATATTGTTTTTTAGACAGACAGATGGCAGTACAGAAAATCACCTCATCGAATTCTCAGCTGAAATTCTAAAATTAGTTAAAACTCGATTCGCATGTTGAAACGCAACCAGTCGACCAAGTTATATCTTGATGAAAACATCTAAAAACCGGATTTTAGCGGTTGACTCTTAAGGGTGTATTCTAATCCAAACTGCTTATTTTCTGAGTTTTTTTTACATTAATTTTTGCTCATAAACGTACCAAACTGGTGAATTCTATTATTTAGAAACTTCACAATGTGCCGTGCTTCTCGATTTTTTGATAAATGCAGAAAATAGAACAAAAAATGCTGTCAAAGTTGGGTTTTTGAACCGAATTTTCCGAAGCAGGAGATCTGGGGACGAGAAAAATAGTTATATTAAGAAAGTAATTGTTTATAAATCAAATTCTAATTAACTGAGCAAAAAATGATTCTAAAAATTTGTAGCATTAAGAATTAAATAAGACATACTATTTTTTTTTTTTTTTTTTGTATTTTTATCTGTCCTCCTTTATCATCCATCATGACAAAGGCTGTATTTCATCCGTTTCAAACATCAAAATTTCCAACCAAGAATTATACGATAAAGACATTTCAGAATCTTTAAAGTTATTCCTTTCTTTATTCATTAATTATTACTATGCCTCAAAATTTGCAGTATTTTTTAAAATTTTTATCAGTAAACTTAAGAATTATAAGATACTTTGTGCTCCTATATAAACTAGACTTCTTTCCTTTTTTATTAGTCATTATGATAGAGGATCACTGCACGGAAAAAACTGTTTTGCTGAAACAACTAAAATTTGGTTAATGTAGCTCCCAACCAAAAATTTGGTTGAACTGGCGAAAATTAAAACAATGTTTGTTGAATTAACAAAATCATTTGATTAGTCTAACCACATTTTAGTCATTCCAGCGAAAAAATTTGGTTGGCGATATATTGACCAAAATTTAGTTGTTTCAGCAAAATAGTTTTTTTTTGTATGTAAAAAATAAGTAAAAGGTTTTTTAGAAATTGTACTGGCAATCGAGACGCCAGTCAATAATTTGTTTTTTAACGGAAAAAATCTCTTAAATTCCAGAAAAATTTTCAGAAAAACGGAAATACTTTTGAAATTTACTTAAATTTTTCCGTTAAAAAAGAGTAAAATGTGCTGGTATTTTGATAACCACTACAATTTCCGCAAAATCGTCCATTTTTTAACAATGAATATTTTATCTGTATTTTTAGACATATCAAAACTATCACTACATCCAAGAATTATATAAAGATATTTTATTTATAATATTTTAAACTTTTCCAGTCCCTCTTTCATTAACAAACTTGAAAAAGGTTTTAAATCATCTTTACTCTTTTGTAGCTGAAAATTTTATCAGAAAAATTAAGAATTTCTTCCAAGAATTTTTCCACATCTTAAAATTTTATCAGGAAAACAAAAAAATATATACTTTGTCCTAAGCATGACTTGGGTTCTAAAACTTGGTGGCCAAGAGTCTTGAAAACCATTTGTACAAATTTATACCTTTCCTCACCCTTTATCTATATCATGCACTGTTAAATTAAATGGATTATTCTATGCAAAAAAAGACCATAATGATGAAACAGGAAGATATTTGATTTCTTTGCAACAGAAAAAACTAATATATTTTTTAACAAGTAGTTTAGGTATGATTTTACTATATTAGTTCATAAAATTGAAGCATTAATTAAAAAATATATTTAAAATAAATTTTAAAACATTTTGAATACCCATTCCTTGCAAATATCTATTCTAGTTCACTATCATAGGTCATAATGATGAAACTGGAGGATATTTAATTTTTTGTAACAGAAGAAACGAATGTATCTTTTAACATGTAGTTTAGGCATGTTTTTACTATATTAGTTCATAAAATTGAAGCATTAATTAAAAAAAATATAGTTAAAATATTATTTTTAACATTTTGAAATATTAATATGGCAAATATCTTTTGCAATTCACTTTCACTGGTCATTATGAAAAAAAATATCATCTGTATTCTTTCGTATTTCAAAAATTTCACAGAAAAAAATCAAGAATTATGTAAACTTTAATTAATTGTCCTTTTCATCCTCTTCCGCTAGTCATTATGACAGAAATTATATATCATCTGTATTTTTATGTATTTCAAAATACTTATAAGTCGATCCAACAATCATACAAGCACTTTATTTATAATCTTTGAAACTTATTTCAGTTCACTTTCATCGGTAATTATTAAAAAGGCTATACTTCATCTGCATTCTTTCGCCACCTCAAAATTTTATCAGAAAAATCAAGAATTATAAGTGGCTTTTTAAATATAATCAATTACATCTCCTCTCCCCTTCGATTGGTCATTATGAGATAAACTATATCTCACCTGTATTTTTATGCATTTTAAATTCCCATTAATCGTCTAAATAATTATATAAGATAAGGATAGGTTATGTATACATTTTTTATATATATTTCAGTTCATCTTCAGTGATCTTCATGAAAAAGAAGCCTTCTGTATTGTTTATCATCTCAAAATTTTATCAGAAAAATCAAAAATTATAAGACACTTCGTAAGCTTTAGTTAGTTACTATTCCTGTCCCCTTCGATTGGTCATTATGACAGAAGCTACATTTCATCTGAATTTTTACGTACTTAGAAACTTCTATTAGTCGATCCAACTCTTATATAAAATAAAGGTATTTTAGATACTATTTTAAACTTATTCCAAGTCGACCTTCATTGGTCATCATAAAGAAGGCCAGACCGTTTCTAATTCTTTTGCACGCTCAAAATTTTATCAGAAAACTGCATAATTGTAAGGTAGGGTCCAGAGGGGTAACTATGACCATTTTTTGCATTTTCAATGGTGTTATTACTTTTTTTTTTACTTTTTTTCAATTTGGAAAAGTGGTGTTCTTAGTATATAGAAAAAAAACTTTGATCATTTATGGACACCTTTTACACGTTTTAATTCTCATAGCCTCCCTTTTTTAAGTTAAAAGGATGATTATAACCACCCCATCAAAATTAATTCATAATCATAAAAGTTCGGGGTAAATAAGACCACTAATGGGAAAATTGAAACCACTATATTTTTCTTTTATACTTGCCTATACACATTTGTTTGGGGGTAATTAAAGGTGTTCTTAAATGAAAAAGTGCAACTTTGTGACATATGCTGTAAAGGCGTTTTCCTTTACATATTAGTTAATAATTGTTTTTCCCCATAGTTAAAATTACAATATTCCCTTAATTTGTATCTTTATTTAATAAGCTAGATTTTTAATCCCTTTAATTCTATTCAGTTACTAACGGCCATTTTTCCTTTAAAATATAATTTCAGTTATCTCTAATTCTTTCTTTAAAACCACAACGTACATCCGTTTGTTCATGTACATGTATGTATTTTCCCATAGCAACAACCTTTTAAAGAGTTATTTCTCGGCTGTTGTTAAGCATAGTTAAACGCTATTCACTTAAGAACCAGATGTGCTATGTTTGTCTTTATTTTATTTCATTTGAATTAATTTCCTCTCTGAGCCCGTGAGATTTTTGGTTAACCCTATGTAAAGAATGCAATCCTTGGGGTTTCCCGAGCCATATGCTATCTTTTATCATTTGGCGTTAATTATTTCAAATCATGCCCTTTGTTTTCTATCATTGAAAGTCTATTTAACGGAAACTCTCCACGTGCCTTCTCTCACCGCAATTTGTGCTTATCAGTCGTTTTTGGCTATTTTTATGTACATGTATCGCGCCAACACTTGACGATGTGAAAAATGTATTTGTGACCACTTCTTCTCTGTAAGTACTAGCGATCGGACCTATCTCTACGAGGGTCCCTCTCTGGCACGGCAACCTTTCTTGGAACTGTGAAATTAATAAAAACTTGTCTCCAGTAAATTAGCCTCCTGTGTTGCCTTTCTCAATTATTCATGGATTATGTACGAACTTGGGATTGAAACTACACTTACGATTTAGCAACGCAAACTTCCTATATGATGTTGAAACCGTCCTCATATATATGCTTTAATTTATTTTTGTTCAGAAATGCATGAAAATAGCAGGTGTTGTTATTTAGAAACTGTCTAATTGCACTCAATTTTCTGTTTTTTTAAAAACACAATAGATCTTTCACAGCAAGCTTTCAAAGTTGACGTTTTTGAGACCATTTCCCGACAAAAGCAGAAAAACCGGTCGAAAAGCAGGAGAAAAATGGGTGGTCACGTGATCGAAATAGTTTAGAATACTGGATAGGTAATTTAATTATTCATAAAATGTAAAACAAAGTTCGATTCGAAATCGCTTCCATATTCAGGCATTCCAATTTTCCATCTTTCTGTTAAAAAATGAATTTATAAATGTGTCAAAACCTTTTGCGCTTGTTGAGCGGAGCAGTTAATTACACCCTTAAGACCTCCACACCAAACTGCCAAATCCGTTTATCAAAAAATTTGGTAGACTTTTTTCAAATTGCTTATTAGATCTCAATAATACTTCAGACTAATGATAAGGAACATTTAAAATGGAAAATACATTATGAGACTAATATCTAACCGTGAAACAAAATTTTACCATACACAGTTTTCCCCATTATGATGGTGGCTACAATTTCCCCACCTAAATCAATTTTGTGAATGATAATTAATTACTTTACTTCTTCCCTTCTACTGGTAATTTTGACAGAAGTTATATTTCATCTGTATTTTTACGCATCTCAAAATATTCATTAGCCGATCTAGTGATATGTGATATGAATCTAGTGATATGAGAAATATGAGATAAAGGCACTTTATTTATAATCTTTTGAGTTTCCAGTGAAAAATCATTTCAAAAATCAATCTACTTTCATTGGTCATCATTAAAGAGACTGTATTTCATTTGCATTTTTTCGCATCCCAAAATTTTGCCAAAAAAATCAAGAAATATAAGATATTCTGTAAGCTTTAATTAATTACTCCTCCTCTCCCCTTCAATTGGTTATTACGACAGAGGCTATATTTAATCTGCATTTTTATGCATCTCAAAATATTCAATGGTCGATCCAATTATTATATGAGAAAAATACACTTTATTTATAATCTTTTAAACTATCAATGAAAAATCAGTTCAAAAATCAGTCAATTTTCATTGGTCATCATTAAATTGACTAACTTCATTTGTATTTTTTCGCATCATAAATTTTATTAAGAAAATGAAGAATTATAAAATACTTTATATAAGTTTTAATCAATTACTTTTCCTCTCATCTTCGATTGGTCATTATGACAGAAGCTATATTTCATCTGTATTTTTATGCATCTCAAAAATTCATTTATCGATCCAGTTGCTATACAAAATCAAGACACTTTATTTACAATCTTTTAAGCTTCCAATCAAAAATCAGTTCAAAAGACAGTCTACTTTCATTGGTCATTATTAAAGAGACTGTACTTCATCTGTATTCTTTCGCATCTCAAAATTTTACCAGAAAAATCAAGAATTATAAGATATTCGGTAAGCTTTAATTAATTATTCTTCCTCTCCCCTTCGATTGGTCATTACGATAGAAGCTATATTTAATCTGTATTTTTACGTATTTAGAAACTTCTATTAGTCGATCCAACTCTTATATAAGATAATGATATTTTAGATGCTATTTTAATTTTATTCCAAGTCGACCTTCATTGGTCATCATGAAGAAGAATAGACCGTTTCTAATTCTTTCGCAGGTCAAAATTTTATCAGAAAAATGCATAATTGTAAGTCATGGTCAGGAGGGGTAATTATGATCACTTTTTACATTTTCAACGGTGTTATTATTTATTATTTTATTTATTTATTTATTTATTTTTTGTAATTTGGAAAAGTGGTGTTCTTAGTACACAGTAAGTAACTTTGACGCTTTATGGACACCTCTTAAAAGTTTTAATTCTCATAGCCTCCCTTTTTATTAAGTTAAAAGGATGGTTATAAATACCCCATGAAAAATTCACAATCATAAAAGTTTGGGGTAAATAAGACCACTAATGGGAAAATTGAAACCACTATATTTCTCTTTTATACTTGACTTATACACATTTGTTTCGGGTAATTAAAACCTCCACACCAAACTATCAAAAGTTTTAGTAGACTTTTTCAAAATGCTATTTAGATCTAAAAAATACTTCAGATTAATGATAAGGAACATTTAAAATGGAAAATACATTATGAGGCTAATATCTGAATGGGAAACAAAATTTTACCATACACAGTTTTCTCCATTATGATGGTGGTCATCATCAGTAGATCCAACCTGAATCTACTTTGTGAACGATAATTAATTACTTTACCTCTCCCCTTCTACTGGTAATTATGACAGAAGTTATATTTCATCTGTAGTTTTATGCATTTTAAAATACTCATTAGTCGATCCAATTATTATATAAGATAAAGACACTTTATTTATAATATTTTAAACTTATTCCAGACCACTTCCATTGGTCATCCTTAAGAAGACTGTACTGCATATGGATTCTTTCGAATCTTAAATTTTTATCAGAAAAATCAAGAGTTTTAAGATACTTCGTAAATTTTAATTAATTACTCTTTCTCTCCCAATCGATTGGTCTTTATGATAGAAGCCGTATCTCATCTGTATTTTTATGCATTTATAAACTTATATTAGTCGATCCAAGTCTTAGATAAGATAAAGATATTTTATTTATACTATTTTAAGCTTATTCCAGTTGACCTTCATTGGTCATAATGAAGAAAGCCCCGTTTCTGAATCTTTGGCCATCTCAAAATTTTATCAGTAAAATCCATAACTGTAAGCTACTTTGTGAACATTAATTAATAATTTTACTTCTCCCCTTCTAATGTATTTATAACAGAAATTATATCTCATCTGTATTTTTATGCATCTCAAAATATTCATTAATCGATCTGATTATTATATGAGATAAAGACACTTTATTTATAATCTTTTAAGCTTTTGATCAAAAATCATTTCAGAAATCAGTATACTTTCATTGGTCATCATTAAATAAACTCTACTTCATCTGCATTCTTTCGCATCCCAAAATTTTACCAGAAAAATCAAGAATTATGAGACACTCTGTAAGCTTTAATTAATTACTCTCCCTCTCCCCTTCGATTGGTCATTATGACAGAAGCTATATTTCATCTGTATTTTTACGCATCTCAAAATTTCTGTCTAACCATACCTTTTCTGATTCACGCAACTAGTTTTGCGAATGTGCCTTTCTCGTGCGACCAAATTGTTAGGGCCCCAGAAACATGTACTTCATTAATGGAATAAATCAATATTTTCCCCTTTCTGGGGAGGTAACAGCTTGTATTTTACAATGGGCAATCACAGGCAACATTAGACTGGTGGGAGGAAAAGGGGGGAGGGAATCGAGATTATCTTGATCCCCCCTCCCCCTCTTTTCATGTGATTTCGGCCGCGACCGTAATGACCAATAGAAAATAGACATGTCAGCCCTGCGTTATAATCTAATAAGTCCAAATGTTGCTGTCTAAAGTAAGTTTCAAACATCCATTCATACATATAAAGGGCACGTGGTTAGGCTAAAGGATACAATCGCTTAAATGTGGGAAACGTGAATTACATGGATATTTGTATTTATGTGAGTCCCCTTTTATTGCTTTATTATATCCAGCTCATTGCTGGAACTTTTCGATAAATTTCTAGGAATATTAAGCTAAATGCACCTATAGTGGGCACCGTACCAGAGATGGACCACTAATTTTAAAGTTAAGAGCCTACTGGGTGGGTCTTTAAACCCACCATGGAAATTAAATGCTAATTTTTTTCTAAAGGTTTTATTTTTAATAAATATATAATATATCAAACAAATTCAAGTAACAGTGAATCAGATGATGATGACACAGCTCTTTTCTACATCTCAAGTTTCGAAATTTAATTAGAAAAATTTTATTTTTCTCCAATTTTTAAAGACATAGTAAATTTAAAATTTTCAAGTAAGTTAATATAATTTAACACTAAGAGGATGGTCAGTTAAAAATTTTCCGTTGGGAGGGGGCGGGGGGGGGGAGTGTTTCTAAATCTCCTTTGAAAATTAAATTTTTGTTCTGTTTCCTTTTATGTTTATGTGTTAAAAACTGATGCTAAGTAGGCCGTTTATGATAGTTTTGGATTAAGGTGGCAATAACACCCCTCTCCACAGGTTTTTAATTTTAACCCCTTGGGGACGAGCGACACGTATACGTGCCGCAAAAAGGCTTAAGAATCCTCGTTTATTCCCACCGGTAAAATTATACGGAAAAATTTGGCTTATTCAATCGGAGCATTTTCTCGATTTAAGAAACAAATTTCTGTTTTTTAAGACTAGTGACAAAACATTAAAAATTTTGTAAAATGCTCCCGTGACGAAGGGGTTAATGGAAGAATTTTTTTTTTGTCCGTTTTTTAAAGACTGACCTTTTTTTCCGAGTAAGTTAAAATATTTAATTACTAAGAAAATGAAGAAATAAAAATTTTCCTTTAAAGGTAAGGGGAGGGGTTTAGCTTCTAGACGTCTCCCATAGAAGTTAAATCCCTCACAGAATTTGACCTCTCCTCTCCCCCCCCCCCCCAAAAAAAAAAAAAGTTAATTCGAAAAAATAGAAGTTATTTTTTATAGTTTGCAAAAATTGCAATATGTTGTAAAACCTCCATAACGGAAACTCCTGAATAGCAGACACCTCTATTTAACAAACACTTCTATTTTTCTATTCTTAGCATCTATATAATTGAACATTTTTAGCTGTATATAGCGAAGATTTCCGAATAGCAGACAAATTCCCAGCTTCAAGGAGTGTTTTACTCAGAAGTTTTATGATACAGACTTAAGCATTAAATATATACTTATTTTGTTTAAAAATATGTGCACGTATTTTACAAAAGTCGAATATTCACTTATTTTATGCAATAAATGTGCACGGTTTTTAAAAACAAAAAATGCACACTTATTTGTATGCATAAAAAAATACAAATAATTTGCACAAAACGTGTATACTTTTGAAGTATTCAAAAATATTCCTTTTTTATGTGCAAATTGTGTATAATCCATCATTTTTTGAAAAAAAGAAATCTACATTGTAAAAAATATTCGTGTAATTTTGCACCAAAAATGGTGGCAACTAAGTTGCCACCAAAAGTAGAGTAAGAAAATACCACCAATAAGTTAGTGTAATAAACCACCAACAATGGGCTGATGTAAACAAACACCATATTTGATGGCAATTTAGTTGCATCCATTTTTGGTGTAAAGTAAGTAATATATTTAAAATGTTCATTTTAATAAATTGTCTTAATTAAAATGAAGTTTAGCAGACTCTTTATATGAAGCTATTTATTTTAAATTATGGCTGTATTAAATTTAATATTTAATCTTTAAATTTTTTATTTTATTTTTTTTTATTTTATTTTATTTTTTTTTATTATTTATTTATTTATTATTATTATTATTATTATTATTATTATTTTGCTACCATTTATTAAAGTATACTAAACAAGTGGTAGTGTGAGTTGGTAAAAAACGAAATTTCCTAATATTTACATGACTTTAACAGCAAAATGAAAATAATTTAAAGACTACATTTTTAACGCAGCCATAATTTAAAATAAATAGTTTCACACAAAGAGGCTGTTAAACTTTCTTTTAATTGAGACAATTTAATATAACGTACATTTTAAACATAATACTTAGTTTTAGTAAACAATGAAACTTCCTTTACATGCTTAAAGATATCTTTGTCATAGGTCCAATAGTGTGTGTGTGGTATTGAGGGAGAGGGGGCAGAATAGAGCTGCATCACCTCTAAATTGTGGTATAGTCTCATTTATTATGTATGTTTAACATTAAATTAAGCTTGTTTTGGTGGATCAAACAGAAAATTACTTACTGAACATACCCGCCCCCCACCATAGAAATATTGAGATTTTCCATCAAATGTAATCAAAAGGCACCCGTGATCATTTTAATTATGGTTTACCAATTTAATAAACAGAAAAATAAGAGTATGACAATCTCTTTCACTCTTTCAGTATCAACATCTAAAAAAAGAAATAAAAATTATGAAAATTTTACACGTTGTTAATAATATTCCCAATAATCTAAAAAGCATCAAAATACAAATATAAAAATGTATTCTTAACTCTTTGAGCTCTGATGGTTGAATTTTCTACCACTTAATTTTAATTCCGAAATGTCACAATGATACCAGAAAATTTGACTAAATTTATTTGAAAAAGGTTTAATGCATTTTTTCATGTATACCGTTAACCGATTTTTTTCTTTGAAAAATATTGGTGCCAATGTGCCCTTTTGGAATTTTGAAGAAAATTTACCCACCAGAGCTCAAAAGGTTAAAACAAGATATAACAACATGTGTATTCCTTTAAGTCCAAGCTCTTTGAATTTAAAGCATATAAAACACTATAAAATCAAAATTAAATATTTCAAAACTCTGTACGAAAATGACAATTTTACGTTCTTATATTATTAAGTAATTTTGATTTTCAAAATACCGAAATAGCTAGACTATAAAATAATATTTTACAAATATTAAGTATCAATTTATATATATACGTAAAACAAATATATCACAAAAACACGAGTTTACAAAGAACTTAGAGTACATAAACAGAAAATAAACATATATCACTTACTTATTACAAGAATATGATGAACTTTGTTTAGCTTAAAAAAATGTCTTTTGTCAAATGAAGAGTAACAGTTTTTTTTTCACTTCATAAATCATTCGTTTATTACATCTTGGACTTAATGTTATGTGTATTTATTTTTCTTTTTTTAAACAGAACACTGTAGCAGCTGCCATCATAGAACACACCCAGATGTTTACCCTTGATTTCATAAATTTTCCAAGCATATTAAATTAATCACAGCTGTAAATCGATTAAAGTGGGTTAAGAACTATGTCAATAGTTTTTTAATCAGTAATCATTACTGAGAAATATAATCGAAAATCAGACAAAATTTTTACCCGGAATCGTGACAACCACAGAACATTTGAAAACAGCACACTATTTCGTTTACAATTGGTGGTTGATTTCATTTGAATTGGTGTAAGGCTTGTAAAACTTGTTTAAGGGGTATAATTACACCATTTTTTAAAAAATATTTTAAACTATTTAAAAATGCGTTGACACGAGAAAGAGAGCATATTTAAGCTTTTTTTTTTGGCATTTTATAAACAAAAATTAAATGCAATAACCTATACTTTTTTTTTTTACAGTGTAGGGATTTTTTTCATTTTTGTGTAGTAAGATGTCAGTTTTGAAAACATTCAAAATAAATTTGCGGCAGATAACTGAATTTTCCAATCCTCGCCCTTTTCGTTGATTTCAAGAAATATTACGAAAGTTTCCGATTTTTAACGGAAATTGTCCTTTTGTCATGAAAAGGGACTTTTTTGTGATATCCAGGAAAAATATATCCATAAATTTCAGATTTTTTTTTAACAGTGTAAAACAAATCAAAGAGCTTTCTGAAATTTATTTCTTACAGTCTCCGCATGGAAGTGTGGATGTGCCAATTCTTTCCCAAATACTGGCTATGCCGTATTTCACTTAAAAAATCTTATGGTAGAATACCTGCCGTAAGATTTTTTCAGCATTTAGTATATCACCTTTTCAGCCTTCTTTAAATCCATCATCGATTAAAATGTTTGCCAAATCGATTTTTAGACAATTATAAAACATGCTATACTTATGACATTCATTTGACCTTTATTATATGCAAATATATGAGGAAGATGTTTCAAATATCAAATCTAATAATCGATTCTTGTTTCTGCAACACTTCTTTTTACAGTTAGGAATTTAATTATGGTAAAGCTCAAAACTTTTTCCGATAAAATATAAAATTGATCGAAAGTAAAAATTGCGATGAATTTTTTTCTTGTCGATTTAATTCATGTAAATTATTCTGAGAGATAATTTTATAAAAAATTCTGAGAATTTTAACATAAAAAAAATAGTGAACTAAAAGAAAGAAATAAACTCCATAAATACCATGCCCATATGTACAGGGAGTTAGTCACGACTTTACTAACTTAAGGTTGTTCCCAAATCCAAAAGAGCAACTTTATGACACAAAGTTTAATTTATTTTTGTTTGGAAGTGCATGAACTAGAGGGAGTTGTCGTTCAGAAAGAGAAACTATGTAATCGAACTGTTTTTTTTTTTTTTTTTTTTTTTTTTTTTTTTTTTTTTTTTCGTTTCTTTGCAAACGCAATAGAATTTTTAGAAAATACTGTCAAAGTGGGCAGTTTGAATGGAATTTTTGTTTTAAAGAAGAATAACCACTCAAGGAATTGGAAAAAATCTTTGTCATGTTATCAAAATTGCTTGTTACTGAATAGATAATTTATTTATAAATAAAAAATGGAAAACACAGTTCGGCTCCAAATCGCTTCCATTATCATTCTTTCCAATTTTATATCTTTCCGTTAAAAAATAAATTTGTAAACTTTTCTAAACGATTTGAGCTTTTTGAACAGAGTAGTTGAGAATAGCCTTAAGGAGGGAGTAGAACACATTTCAAAAAACATTCTTACATTCCAAATACATAGTGTGAAGAAAGTCTATTGCAATCTTGATTTGTATGTGTGTGTGAGTAATTAGGATAACTTCCAAACAGCACTTCTGCCTATGCTAGTATTTCGCAAATATTTTATAGACCATTGTCACAAGAATTGAACAGATTTCGATAAAAATTGGCAGACGGTTTATGTTGCTTAAGTCCTTTTAAGGCTGTTCTTAACTCAAAAAAGCAACTTTGTGACATAAGTTTTAATTTATTTTTGTTCGGAAATGCATGCGACAAGAAGATGTTGTTCAGAAATTTGTTAATCGCACACTTTTTCTTTCTTTCTTTCTTTCTTTTTTTTTTTTTTTTTTTTTTTTTTTTTTTTTTTTTCTCAAACGCAATAAGCATTTCATAACAAGGCATCAAAGTTGGCGTTTTGAACCAAAAGCAGAAAATCTTGTCTTACAAAAAGAGAAAGACACGTGATGATATGATCGAAATCGCTTATAACTTGATAGATAATTTAATTATCATAAAATGGAAAACAATTCGACATAACTTTATAGTTAGGTCTTCTAATTTTATGTTTTTCTGTTAAAAAAGGAATTTATAAATGCGTCGAAACGCTTTGCGCTTTATGAGCAGCGCAGCTGAGCACACTCTTCAAATAATTTTGAAAGCTATTCTATAAGGAAAATCAGTAAAAAATTGTGACAGAATATAAGTAATAAATATTGCAGTTGAAGCATTCAAGCATTAGTTCGACTGAGATAAGGTCTCCATTCCCCAAAACGGAGGTCTAGCATTTGAATATGAAAACTTTATTATACTTATCAAGATATAGTAAGAAATTATGTCACTCGAGTACTTTAAAGCACATAGTCAATTGTGGGCGTGTCGAACGGATGACGCAAAGCAAACTACTCATTTCGGAGATGGCAGCCTTTCAACTATATTAACAGTGAATGATTCTGATAGGCTCGCAGCTATCTAAAAGGTTTGCACAGAACATTTACCGAATGCAAACTTAATCTCAATTGAAATTTTCTTATAAGCACTTAAAGCTGTACTCAAATGCTCTGCTCGAGAAGCGCAAAACCTTTTGATACAATTCCAAATTCATTTTTCAACAGAAAGATATAAAACCAGAAGGCCTGACTATGGAAGCGATTTCAAATCGAACTTTGTTTTCGATTTTATGATAATTAAATTGCCTATCGAATTATAAGCTATTTCGATCACGTGATCAACCGTTTTCCTTCCATTGTAAGACTGTTTTTTCTGCTTTCGCCGGGAAAAGCGGTCCAAAACGCTAAATTTGATGGCTTATCTTGAAAGATCTATTGCGTTTGTTAGCAGAAAAATGATTGCAATAGAATGCCTAAAGACACAATTACAAATTATTTTTTTTAACAGAAAGAAATAAAACTGGAAGACTTGAGTATGGAGGCGTTTTCGAATCGAACTCAGTTTTCCAATTTATGATAATTAAGTTGTAAGCTATTTTGATCAAGCATTTTTCTCCCTAATATTGACCGGTTTTTCTGCTTTCGTCAGAAAATGCGGTTCAAAACGTCAACGTTGACGATTAGTTCTGATATATATATTGCTTTTGAAAAAAAAAAAGAAAAAAAAACAGTAAAATAAATGCCATTAGATAATTTCTGTACAACAACACCTGCTAGTATCATGCATTTCCGAATAAAAATAAATTAATACTTATGTTACAATATAGCTCTTTTTGAATTAAGAAGACCTTTAAAAAAGGCAAACTTAAACTGGATCAACTTTTTGCTGACTATCGTTTAATATCCACAGCTCTTTACATACAATGTTCTTCATATACTTTGAAAGAGGTGCAGAAATAAAAATGTATCATTTAAAAAACTAATATCAACAGTCAAAACTGTAATTGTAAGCACATAAAAATTTTTGATAATATTAGTTCCAATGAGAATTATGATTGTAAGTACGATTATTTTAATTGAATCATAAAATACTGTAATCAATATTAGTCAAAAACATAAAAAAAAGATGCTAATCAACTAAAAGACAACTGGGTGTCTAATAGCATTGAAAAACAAAGAATTTATATGAAGGCATTATGCAGGAATGAAATTTTCTTGTAAAACAACAGAAGATAAAATTAAATTCAAAAGACAAAGAACTCAATATAAACGGTCCGCAAAAAAGAGGACCTGGTGGAGTTTTTGCCCGAATTCTAAAGCTCCATATGAGGGGGGAAGGGGGGAGGGAAATAGCATTTTACATATATTACAGGTTGGAGTCATATGCCTTCTCAACATCCCGTGTAGAAACTAATTTTTTTCCTTAAAAACAAAAAAATGGACGCAGAAGCTTGTTCCCTACAGATGTGTTTCACTATCACTACTATAAATATTTAGATAAATATGCGAAAATTAAATCCTCAAAAGAAATAACTATTTCATTAAAAAACTCACAAGAACTAAGTACTTCTTAACATAGTTTTTAAACAGTTTAAAAATGCTGAATTGGCTTTTCAAGATTTTTCTTTAATAGATATAAACTTCGACAAAGGAGACATATAATCGTTTTTATCAATAGATTTCAAAAACATCTTCGATGTACTTTTCTAGTGCGCAATCATAAAACAGTTTTAGAGACTGCTGGAAAAAAAAAAAAACTATTTAAACTTATTCGACACCCACTTAGTAGTCAAAGGAGCTTTAATCAATTTGCAGATATTAAATTTCATGCATGAACTTGTACGGGTATGCACACTGCAATCATGCCTTAAACTCTTCCCGTGCAAAGTCTTCATTCATACTTTGCTTAAGAGTGTTCTTAAATCACAAAGGGCATCTTTGTGGCATAAGTTTTAATTAATTTTTTTCGGAAATGCATTAAACTAGCAGTTGTTGTTGTACAGTCACTACCTAAACAAACTCATTTTTTTTTCCAAACGTAATATATTTTTTAGGACAATCCGTCAAAGTTGATGTTTTGAACCACATCCCGACGAAAGCAGAAAAATCAGTCTTACAAAGACTGACTTATTTTTTTGAGTACACCCTTCAAAAATCATTGGAGCAACCAGCTCTTCAAAATTGCGAAACAGAATGAAGCTAATAAAACAAAGGCAGATGTAACAGCGAAACCTATTATTCATGATCATTAAAATAAATTTTATTCTTCATCATAGAAATGTATGTATATTTTCATCAAACCATGATTCTTTCCCTAGCTAAACAGCAAAATTTGGGAGATTTTTATCTTACCATTGTGTCTGGGGTACATATTCTACCTCAATTGCGCTATACTGCGCCTTAAAGGGGCTCACGGGTTGAAAACTTTTCAAAAAATCGATTTTTTATGACCTAGTTTTATTATTCAATTAATTCTGAACTCAATGCAAAACACCGCATAAAAATATTTGCATTTTTAACGGAGTTATAAGCATTTATGTATCAACACTTTCATAGCCGCACCCATATAATTTCAACTTTAAGTCGCGTTTTCTCAAAACTTGATTTTTGACGACTAACACCAAGATTAAAAAAAAAAAAAACTATTTGATGGAATGGCTTAATTTTTTTTTGCATGCATATAACATCATTATCTATAGAATGAATTAGTATAGTTTAGATAGTTTAATATTTTGAGTATTTTTAATGAAAAAAAAGTTGTATTTTTTAGGATTTTTTTAAATTTTCAAATTTGAGAGTTTTTTAATGTTGTTGTTTTTGAATGATAGTTATATCATTAATTCATTCTATAGAGTAAAGTTTCCGGATCATTTTAAAGCAAAAATTAGGTTCTTATGTCAACTCAACGTTAAGATATCTCGGTGTTGGTGATATAACACATAAATTTTTTTTCTGAAATTGTGTTTCATAAATTTTGATATTTCTTATAATATTACATTGAAGTACTTCATTTATAATTTTATAAGACTACAAACATACCTTTAAAATATCGGAAAATTTAAATGATTTACATTGAATACTTCTGTTTTTATATGGACTCGAAGCGAGAGCTCTGTTTTCATGTTTTTCCGTATCGATCAACCCCTGAGCTCCCTTAAGTTCCTCATAGCATCTAAGAAAAACATCACAGATGAGCTTGTCTAATTAGTTTTCCAAAGTTTTTTGGAAATCACAAATTTCCACAAAAATCATGGACTGTGTGTTTATATTTGACAGAACAATAAATTAATCTTCCAGATCTTTCACGCCACAGAAACAGAAGCAAATGAAGATCTAGCACTAATTGATTCAGACAAAGATATTTATCAAACAACACCTTCCTATGATTACTAACAGTTCCACTGTTTTATTTTTTTCAGATTTTACTAATAACTAAAAGGTAATCAGAGTATAAACATTTATAAGTAATCTGTGTTAATAAGTATTAGTACAAAATATACGGTACATATGCTATCTCACTTAGGGGGAACTGGGGTACATTGATACATGGGGCACATTGATACACCCCCTCTACCGCTCACAGGGTCATTACAGGAAGTTTCACAACAGCTCCAAAAGATGATGCTAGTGTATTCAACTACATACAGAAAATCTTGGAATGATTCAGTAGTTTGATGAAATGGGACGGGTGATTTATTGTTTTTGTTGTTCAAAAGTAAATATGAGTTGTACAATTGAAATGCTATTATACAACTGTTCCAGTATTTTCAACCAAAATGAATACTGTCCCTAGTAAGTACAGCTACTCTTTATCAGTTCTTCATTATTTATTGTTAGATATATTATGAAGTGTTGGATTTGAGACTCATTTTATTCAAAATCGCTGTATGGGGCACATTGATACAGTCTATGACGGGGCACATTGATACAGCCTAAATCCTTTAATAGTTCATATTTTCATTATCTTTTATTATTTTTTTTTACCATACACTCCTTAATCTAACCTTTTTTTCCACAAAAAATTTCTAATATTAGTTTTTATTGAAGTGAAATAGCTCTAATTTCTTTATATTAGAACATTTTATAGTATTTTTGAAAACAGAAGACGTAGGAACTTACCCAGCATCTAGTGCTAGTAGAACTAATAAAAGAAAAGGACGCCATTCTGGCAAATCTCGAATTTATATCGATTCTCCAGAGAAAAAAGTATTTTCGACATGCGAAATGTTAAGTAAGGGAAACAAACTGCAGAACAGAAAATGATACTTATATTATAAACAGAATTTTTAATATAATTATCCTTTATTTTCTGTTTATGAACCTATTTATAAACAGAAAAACTGGTAATTTTTTCATCTTTCATAAGAAAGAAGATAATGCTGGGGTTGAAGTGCTAGATATGACAAAGTTACCACAGCCAACAATCAGACAAGAAACAGCCAGAACATCAGGTCATAATATATTTAATTTTGATTGCTTTAATATTGCTTAAAAATAAATTGTGGGTGATTTGAATTTTTATAAATAAATATAAAATGGTTTTCTAATTAATTTTCTATGAAAAATATGCATTGGTATTATTTTGTCGTCATTTTTCTCAAACGTATCAATCTGCCCCGGGGATGGGGCACATTGATACAAATCACTTTTTTTGATTTTTTTAAAATTACATGCAAAAATACTATATAAAACAATGATTGTACATTTTTATAACATACTACACAAGTTTTGCTGTCACCTCATGGAAAAAAAACTTGAATTTTCTACTTTCTTGACACCAAAAAAAATCTTAGAAAAAAACTGTATCAATGTACCCCAGTTCCCCCTACATTATATTGCACCTTAACTTCCACCATAACATCTGGGAAAAAAAAATCACAGATGAGCTTGTCTAATTAGTTTTCCAATTTTCCTACAAAAATCATGGACTGTGTGTTTACATTTGACAGAGCAATAAATTAATCTTCCAGAACTTACACGCTACAGAAACATAAGCATATGAAGACCTAACACTAATCAATTCATACAAAAATATCTATTAAACAACACTTTCCTATAATTACTACTAACAGTTACATTGTTTTATTATTTTTTTTCTTTCATTTCTTTCTCATAATTAAAATGTAATGGGAGTATAAAAATTTATAAGTAATCTATTTGGTTAAGTGTTAGTACGATATAAGAATTTATCAATATTTTATTTTCCTGAAACGTATGTACGGTATGAAAATTTGGTTAAAAATATGAAAAATATACCTGAATTTGATAAAGTTTACATGCAGTGAAAAAAGAAGAAATTTACTTTTCAGAATATAGTATAAGCGTATGTATGTATATTTTAAATGTTTGGTCAAAGTGGTTTGCAAATAGTTCAATTTGATTAAATGTGTTTACAATATAATAAATGGTTCAAATTTTTGTTGAAGAATTTAGTATAATTTAGTAAAAATATTCGTATATATCAATTTAATTTCAAGTACAGCATTTTTAATTTTATTTGTGTCAGGGCTGTCTAACGCGGCACTTGCGGGCGCCATGGCACCCTTTCGAAGGTTTCTTGTTCTTAGATATTTTATAAGTCAAACTCCATTCTAAAGTTTGTCCTATATCCCTAGTGTAGATAATCGGACGACAAAAATAAACCAAACCATTCTAAAGAATGTTTTCTTTAAAACTATTAATATTTGCACCAGATATCTTTTCTAAACCTGTGAAGATGCATTACAAACTAGAGCTCGATTTGAAAGGTGTTCCATCGTCAGGTCATCCAATTTTATATCTTCTCATTAAAAAATGAATCTGTAAATGCGTCAAAACGTTTCGCACTTGTTGATCTGAGCAGTTGAGAACAGCCTTAACCCTTTCCGGCACATTGTGGCCGGTCTGGGATACTTAATTTTAATTCCAAACTTGCAAATTGCCGCAATAATATTTTAGTAAAATTTTGCCTTTACAATAAAAGCTTCAATTAGGGGTTTCAAAATATCTAAAAATATTCGTTTGTGAATTCCGGTGTCAGTCGATAATTACTCATTTTACTAACAGATTTTGCCCGTGCCAGAAAGGGTTAAAGAATTTGATGTAAGTATTTGTACATGCTGTTTTAATTTCAAGTACAACATTTTTAATTTTAGTAGTGTTATAAAGTGTAAGCAAAGTATAGATAAAGTATAGTGTGAGCAAAATATAATAAATGCAATCAAAATACTCTTTTTTTTTTAAAGAGCCATAGTGCAAAAATAAATCACATAAAATATCTCTGAAATAATTCAATGGAAGATATCGAAAAATCCTAGCACTTTTTATAGCTTTAATAAAACTGAATACATTAAAAACAACATTACAATGGAAACGTTCTCTTTTTTACTTTTAGAACAAATTAATAATATTGGCTCGCTTCCAAACATTGAAGAAAATACCAGTTTTTATATTTTAATTTTATCTTTACATTAACGAATTTGCAATTTTCATGAACTTCGTATCAAAATATTTTTTTTTTAAATAAATTTATTCATTTATTTCAACTCTTATTAGTAAAAAACATAATGAGTACCACGAAATCAAAATCGCTATCTGAGAAGTTAAAAAATAGAAATCAAGTCAACTTTTAGATAAATATAGAATGAAACGACAATCTCCAAATTTAAATTTATTTTAATTTCAAGGAGTAGACAATTTACATGCGCTTCTCAAGGACATGAATTGTGTCTGTTTTATTCCTCAGTTTTAAGACTTTCTTATTCAGTTTTTACAGCTGAAGAATGTAAAAGAGAGGAATGAAATGGAAACTTCTATCTCAGAAATAGAGGGGAAAGAAAAAAAACGACTGAACTTGTTGATAAAAATCGAAGAAATTATTAATCTTTATATTTTGGATTCATCGTAATTTTAATGACCGACCAAGTAATTTACATAAGCTTCTGTAGAAATAAATTTATTTTATTCCCCAGTTTTACAGCTTTTTATTTTCCTGAAACCAAGAAATTACTCAAGAAAGTTAACAACGGCATGAAATCGAAAATTCTATCTCAGAAACAAAGACAAAGGCTTTTAGGCTTCTGGCTTCACCGAGAGGAAAAAGTATTTTCCGTGTTTCTTTGTTTTTAAAAATTCAGTTTATTTCACTTAAACATATGAAGTTAAAATATATCGATTATATAAATTTTCCATCTTTCTTTTAGAATGAATTTCGTAAAAATGCCAGCTATCGCCAAACTGTTTTTATTTAATGCGACCTATAATTTCGCGATATTTTCCCAAGTATTGCCAAATTTGGGAAGAATTTCTGGCGGATATGGCTGTGAAACTGTAAACCTACAAGAATAGCAACAACTGTTACAGTTAGAACAAAAAAAGTAAATTAACGATAAGCTATATTTTCTAAATCTCACAAATGAATTGTGATTATGGAAAAATCAACCACTTCAGAATTTCAAAATGCTATATCTCTGGATATTTTTTAATTAGAGACATAGCAAAATATGCCACGCAATTCTTGTGTCAAAGCCAAACATTTAAATATAAAAGATTTCTGGATTTATAACTTTTTGAATTTGAAATCTTTAAGGGGCCGTCATTTTGAAATAAGATGGCGGCCGGTGAAACTTAGTCAAAGTACTTGGTGGAGCCTTTGGTCAATCTTTTACACATGCTTAGTCACATTTAAATCAATTATTAAATAAGAGTACTTTTGTAATGACACAAAAATGGGTTATAAATATAAATAAATATTTGGACTGAGAGTGATTTCGAGATCTCTTAGACATGATCAATCAAAATATTTCTAAATTTTCCGGAATTACTTCCCTCAGAATGGCATGTTGCAATAGGGAGCTTCTCTAAAAATATATGGTACTATTTGATTATCCCGTCGATCAGAAAACTATCGCCGAACTGTTAGATTAAATGTCAATAATGGAAGGTCGTAAATATTCCATTCATTTCATATTATATAAGATACATGAGTTTGTTATATCAACAAGTAATTTTTAATTCGTTTTTTTAATTCATAGTTTCATTAATAATTTATTATTATTTTTTTCGTTATATAAAACAAAATATGTCAATTTATATAATTTGGCGATTTGTAGAATTTGGCGAAATTGGTTAACGGGATAATCCAATAGTACCAAAGTATTTAACTTTTTGACAAAAGTGCAAGGAATTATCAATTTCTAAATTTATTCTAATTTTAAGGACTTTGCAATTTATAGTATGATTCTTCCTACTTAAAAATGAAATTTGTCTATTTTATTCATTAGATTTACTACCTTTTTATGCAATTTTTATAACTTAAATGTACAAAACATAAAACGAAACGTGTATCTCAGAAATTTTGGAGTAAAACAATTAATTTTCTAGCAATTATTGAAGAAATTATCAAACTTCGTAGTTTAAATTTTGTCTTACTTTTAACGACAATGCTATTTATACGAACTTTCTACGAAAATAAATATTGTTAAATTTATTCTTCAGCCTTATACTCTTTATTTTCCACTTTCATTTCTTAAAAACATAATCAAATGAAAATCTCTCTATCTTAAAACTGGAAGGGGGGAGGGGGGCGGAGAAAGAAAAGAAAAAGAGGAGAGAGGGAATGGTGAAAATGAAGGAAGAAAATAAAGTAAAAATCTAGTTAACTTTCTGGCAAATACTGAAGACCTTATCAATCTCAATATTTTAAATTTATCTTAATTTTAACGACTAGGCAATTTACATAAACTTTCTTCGGAAATGGATTTTATTTCTTTTGTCTTTTAGTTTTACGGCTTTTCTTTTCAACTTTTATTACGGAAGAACATAAACAACAGCATGAAATCGAAACTTCTACTTCAGAAATTGAGGGAGAAAAAAAAAATGTATTATCAGTTCATCCGGACGCTCTTTTGAAGTCCCCAAAACTTCATTAAACCCTATCAAAGACGCCTGAACTTTAATTACGACACTTAAGTCTAAAGAAAATTCCAAAGGCTGCGGAAGTCATTAAGTTAAAGGATTTCAAACCATGCTTGCATTACCGTAATGTCATTAGAAAAATAATTAATTTTCTATGCTCCAACAAAGAATTTTTGCCGTTGTGTTGCCGTTTGAACCAACTAAAATTTCGAAAGGAAATTAGTGTTGATGCGGGTTCTATCGAATAGGTAGATGGCTTGACAGTTAGCTCTACAGAAAAGGGAGATTACTGAGGAGATTTTTCCTGGGAAGTTATCAAGCAGTTGAATCGCAGTTGTATCTTTTCGAAAAAAGCTTTTTCAAATTAATGCAATGTAATCAGTTTGCAATGGGTTTCTTTTCGAGATTTAGATGTAAATGCTTGTTTACTATGCATTTAAAGATTCGTGTAAATGAAAGTTTTGTTGCAATTTTAGAATTCTTCGTTTTAAAATGACACATCCAGTTTATATCTTTGCCCTAATAATCCTGTCAAATTTAGAATCAACTAAAATTTTTCTTGTAAATTATTTTCTAACGAATGGCTTGACAGTTAGTTCAACAGAAAATGGAGATTACTGGAGAGATTTGTTGGGAGGTTATAAAGCAATTGAATCGCATATTGAATGTTTTAGTAAGAGGCTTTTTGAAATTAATGCAATGTAATCAGTTTTCAATGGGTTTCTTTGCGAGATTTAGGTGTAAGTGGTTGTTTACTATGCATTTTGTTTTAAAGATTCATATGAATGAAGATTTTGTTGCAATTTTATAATTCTTTGTTTTATAATGACATATCCAGTTTACATCTTTGTAATAGTCCAGTTAAATTTAGAATCAATTAAATATCTGTTGTAACTTATTTTCTAACGAATAGGCAAATGGCTTGATAGCTAACTTTACAGAAAAGGGAGAATACTCAACAGATTTGCTGGAAAGTTATCAAGCAGTTAAATCACAGTTGTATCTTTTCGAAAGAGGCTTTTTCAAATTACTGCAATGTAATCAGTTTGCAATGGGGTTTCTTTGCATGTAAGTGCTTATTTATTACGCATTTTGTTTTAAAAATTTATATAAATGAAAGTTTTGTTGAAATTTTATATTTATTTGTTTTGTAAAGTCACATCCAGTTTACATCTTTTTCGTTATTGTACTGTTAAATTTAGAATCAACTAAAATTTATGTTGTAACTTTTATTTTCTAACGGATAGGCAAATTGTTTGACAATAAGCTCCACAGAAAAGGGAGATTACTCAGGAGATTTGCTGGGAAGTTATCAAGTAGTTGATTCGCAGTACGCAGTAGTATCTTTTCGAAAGGGGCTTTTTCAAATTAATGCAATGTAATCAGTTTGCAATGGGTTTCTTTGCGAGATTTAGGTGTAAGTAGCTGTTTACTAAGCATTTTGTTTTAAAGATTCGTGTAAATGAAAGTTTTGTTGCAATTTTAGAATTCTTTGTTTTACATTGACACATCCAGTTTACATCCTTGTCCTCATAATCCTGTCAAATGTAGGAACAACTAAAATTTCTGTTGTAACTTATTTTCTAACGAATAGGCTAAACGAATAGGCTTGACAGTTAGCTCTACAGAAAAGGTAGGTTACTGATGAGATTTGTTGGGAAGTTATCAAGCAGTTGAATCGCAGTTGTATTTTTCAGAAAGAGTCCTTTTTTAAATTAATGCATTGTAATCAGTTCGTAAAAGGTTTTTTGCAAGGTTTAGATGGAATTGCTTGTTGACTATCCATTTTGTTTTAAAGATTCGTAAAAGAAAGTTTTATTGCAAGTTCCGAATTCAATGCTTTATAATGTTATGTCCACTTTACACCTTATAGTCAAATTTAGAATCAACTAAAATTTCTGTTGTAAATTATTGTTGATCAGCCTTCTAAGGAATAAGTAGATGGCGTAACAGTTAGTTTTAATGAAAAGGGAAATTATTGAGAAAATTTGCTGGGAAGTTATCTAGCAGTTCAATCGATGTTGTATCTTTTCGAAAGAGGCTTTTTCAAATTAATGCAATCCAATCAGTTTGCAATGTTTTTTTTTTTTTTTTTTTTTTTTTTTTTTTTTTTTTTTTTTGCGAGATTTAGGTGTAAGTGCTTGTTTACTTATACATTTTGTTTTAAAGATTCATTTAAAAAAAGGTTTTGTTGCAATTTTAAATTTTTTTATTTTTTAACATCCAGTTTACATTTTTGTCCTAATATTACTGTCAAATGTAGAATCAGCTAAAATTATTGTTGTAAATTATTTTCTAAGGAATGGCTTGACAGTTAGTTCAACAGAAAAGGGAGATTACTGGAAAGATTTGCTGGGAGGTTATCAAGCAATTGAATCCCATATAGTGTGTTTTAGGAAGAGGTTTTTTTCAAATTAATGCAATGTAATCGGTTTGCAATGGATTTCTTTGCGAGATTTAGGTGCAAGTGCTTGTTTACAATGTATTTTATTTTAAAGATTCATGTAAATGAAAGTTTTGTTGCAATTTTAGAATTCTTTGTTTTATAATGACATATACAGTTTACATCTTTGTTCTAATACTGCAGTCAAATTTAGAAACGACTAAAATTTTTGTTGTACATTATTTTCTAGTGAATTGGCAGATGGCTTGACAGTTAGCCCTACAGAAAAAGGAAAATATACTCAACAGATTTGCTGGGAAGTTATCAAGCAGTTGAATCGCAGTTGTATCTTTTAGAAAGAGGCTTTTTTAAATTAATGCAATGTAATCAGTTTGCAATGGATTTCTTTGCGTATAAGTGCTTGTTTACTATGCACTTTGTTTTAAAGATTCATGTAAATGAAAGTTTTGTTGCAAATTTTAAAATTCTTTGTTTTGTAAAGACACATCCAATTTACATCTTTGTCGTAATAGTACTGTCAAATTTAGAATCAACTAAAATTTCTGTTGTTACTTTTATTTTCTAACGAATAGGCAAATAGCTTGACAATAAGCTCTACAGGAAAGGGAGATTACTCAGGAGATTTTGCTGGGAAGTTATCAAGTAGTTGAATCGCAGTACACAGTAGTATCTTTTCGAAAAGGGCTTTTTCAAATTAATGCAATGTAATCAGTTTGCAATTGATTTCTTTCCGAGATTTAGGTGTAAATGCTTGTTTACTATGCATTTAAAGATTCATGTAAATGAAGGTTTGTTGCAATTTTAGAATTCTTTGTTTTGTAATGACACATCCAGTTTAAATCTTTGTCCTAATATACTTGTCAAATTTAGAATCAACTAAAATTTTTGTTGTAAATTATTTTCTAACGAATAGGCAGAAGACTTGACAGTTAGCTCTACAGAAAATGTAGATTATTTAGGAAATTTGCAGGGAAGTTATGAAGCAATTGAATGTCATATTGTGTATTTTAGAAAGAGGCTTTTGCAAATTAATGCACTTTAATCAGTTTACAAGGTTTTTTGCGAGGTTTAAATGTATTAATTAGTATAAATTATTGTTTGTTGACTATGCATTTTGTTTTAAAGATTCATAAAAGAAAGTTTTATTGTAAGTTCCGTATTCGTTGCTTTATAATATTATATTCACTTTGTATATTTTTCCTAGTGCTGTCAAATTTAGAATCCGCTAAAATTTCTGTTGTTATTGTTTACTACTTATTGTTGATGAGACTTTTAACGATTAGGTAGATACCGTGACAGTTAACTTTACAGAAAAGGGAGATTATTGAGGAGACTTGCGGGGAAGTTATCAAGCAGTTGTATCTTTTCAAAAGAGACCTTTTTCAAATTAATGCATTGTTATCAGTTTACAATGTTTGTTTGTTTTTTCGAGATTTAGATGTAATTGCTTGTTTACTATCCATTTAGTTTTGTAAATTGATGTAAATGAAGATTTTATTGCAATTTTTGTGTGCGTATTTTACATAATATTATATTCAGTTTACACCTTCGTATCAATGGTGCATAGGCGTAATTAGCGGGGGGGGGGGGGGTGGAGCGGGCCCACCCCAGACAACCCAGTGCCCCCCCTAGAATTTTAAACTGTTGTGGTAATGTTAGAACGTAAAAATTTTATTTTTTCGAGAGATTACACAGAGTGGGACACTAAACTGGCTATTTTTTACATTTGTTTTACGTCTATATTTTTCAAATTTAGTCTCTTTTCTCGCTTATTTACAATTATTTCTTACTCATCGATCGCCTCCAACAGCACATGGTAACAGTATCATCTTTTAACGAAAATCGGTCACTCATTTTGAAAGAGTATGTCATTCATTTGTACTATTGGAAATCAACCGAAGGCTAAAAGGAATGGTCATTTCCTGTCACTGTCTCGGGTTTTTCAATACTGCACCATTGGGGGTCTTAATTAGTTACATATGTTTCTTGCTCTCTCTTTTTTTTTTTTCTTTTTTTTTGGAAACGGGACTGGACTACTCTCGAATACCAGGAAAAACACAAAAACGCATGCTCGCATGCTTTGAAGGGTAGACTTAATTCCACAAACATTCTGTTGTTAGTTGCTGTATTGCTAATGTATTAGTTTCTTTTATTGGGCGTTTCGCTATGACTGATATTAAATCCTCTTCAGAGAAGAAAATTATGTAAAAGATGGATGTAAGAGATCATTTTTATTAGCACTTTCGAACAAAGTTGTTAGCATTTTCCAACAAAGTTGAAAAGTGCTTATGCATTCGGTTTGTCTGGCCGTCTGCCCGAGCTCTAACTCACGTAAATATACTCGGATTGCCATGAAATTTTAGGACGTTATTGACGTTTACCCTAGCACGAATCCTATTGAAAATGAAGTTTCTACCATGATTAGTTTATCTACAGGGAGAATCAAAATTTCCCATAGCATTATGGTCTATCGGGAAAAATCGTTTCAAAGGGATTTTAAAGATGTTTTACCCTGTCAAACATATTAAAATTTATATATTTTTACGAGGTGCATTAAAATATGCATTCTATAAAGTTTAGATGAAAATGTAGCCATTATTCATTTACAGGGCCACACAAAAGAATTCCATTAGATAATGGTAAAAGGGGGGATTGTGTGTGACATATTTTAAATATATTAAACTGTTTCGTGTATAATAAAATTGATATATGTCAATGAGGCTTAGTATAAATTATACGATACTGCCTTCCAAATGTTAAGTACATAGTTTTTACAGGGACACACAAAAGATTTCAAATAGTACATTCTTTCCGAAGTACTGTATATGTATCCGATGATAGCTGATTTATGGATGAAATGCATTTTAATTATGATATTCACGTATAAGTTTCATTAAATTTATGCAGATTAAATGGCGTGTATAAACGCTATAGTTAATATACAGGACTACCCAAAAGAGCTCGCCAACGCTACTGAATATGAGCACAAATTACTAAAAGGTGATTCTTAAATGAATTATGTATTTTTACGCTGAACTGCATTAAATTTACTAAGAAATGTTTGCTGAATATAGATAAAATGATATACAGGGCCACGCAAAGAATTGGGTACATGAAGCCGATGAATGATAATTTATGAGAAAGTGATTTCAGTTGTTTTAAGAGTGTTTTAGTTTAAAATAAATTTTATCTTAACACTCATGTGTAATAAAGGTACCAGGCAAACTACAAGGCTGAACAAAGTATTCAAGTATGTGCTGAAAGAAAAATTTCAAGCTAGTAGGGATTTTTTGCTAAATTAATTTTCCTATTATATAGTATGTATATTAGCTGACAGATCAAATACAGGGCCGTTCAATAGTACTGGAATGCATATTTGGCTTTATATCCTTATTTACCTAAATAACGAAGTTTCGTTAAAGATTTCATGAAGCGTTTGAAAGTGCTTCATAATCTATGCTTAACGCATGATTTTTCTTACTTGTTTTAAATCTTAGAATTCCTTCAAGCATTCATTAAATCCAGGTATGTTTGGAAAGTATATAATTCATTTGTATTTATATTTCTGGAAAGATTAATTTAAACTTTACAATTTTTGTATATTACCCTTTTGTTAAGTTTGTTCTCAAATCCAAAGGGACTACTTTCAAACAATTTTTAGGTGCGTTCGTAATTATGTAAATACGTAGCACTTATAGTTGTCATTCAGTCTGTTTGTCCGTCCGTCCGCATATAACAACGCGAAAACTACTCAACCGAATCATCTGAAAGTCAAAATGTATAATTATTACAGAATTTCGTCGAGTCATTCCAAATTTTATGAAAATCGGATGCATAGATCAATTACAGGGACAATCAAAAGTATTCCGTTACATTACGGTCAATGGGGAAAAAAAGTTTCAAATGCATTTTAATCGTTTGAAATTTAAAATATATAATCATTAGATAATTTTGTCGAGTCATTTCAAATTTTATGAAAATCAGATGGATAGATTAACTACAGGTACAATCAAAAGTATTCCGTTACATTACGGCCAATTGGCAAAAGTTTCGAATGCATTTTAATGATGTTACACTCATTCGAACATAATAAAATTAATATGCATCAATGAAGTACATATTATAATATACATTTTGCATAAATTGTGGTGCAAAGAACATTTGTTATTGATTTACAAGGTCAGACAAAAGTATTCTATTACATAATGGTATAGGGAGAACACTGTTTTAGTGCGCCTTTTAATTGTAATTAACTATTTAAAATTTTATGAGATTGATATATGTTACTGAAGAATGTTACAATTTATTTTCTGTATAAAAGAAAGGCGATAGTATTTACAGAGGCATACACAAGATTTTGGCTACCGAATTTTTCTGTAAATTTTTCTGTATCCGAAATACTGTGTACTATTATATCAATATCTGAATAATTTTAAGTGCGTCCGTATTTATATAAATAAGTAGCACCTATATTCGTCGTTCAGTTTGTCAGCCCGTTTGTCCGTCCTTCTTTACAATCTATGCTACAAAAAATATTAATTTACAGGGCCACTCAAAAATATTCCCCCACATAATGGTATACGAGGATATATTGTTTGGGACGTGTTTTAGTTATATTCAACTATATATTCAGCTATATCTGAAGAACTAAGGCACAGATATCAACCAAACTTCAGATTCAGTCAGTACTTAACATGAATTGATATTGTATTCGTTTCTGTGTAAATCGCTCAACAGATGGCGCTGGTATGCTGCATTTTTTAGAATTTTTGCAATAGCTCTATCTCAAGAACTATCGCACGGAATTTAATTAAAAATTATAATCAGGTAGTTCTTGATATAGATTGATACTGATTAGTTTTTGGTGCAAATCACTCGACAGGTGCATTTTTCACGATTTACGCAACAGCTTTATATCCATAACTAATACACGGATTTCCATTAAACTTCAGATTCAGTTAGTCCACAACAGATATCGATGTTGTTTGCATTTTGGTGTAAATTGCTCAACAGGTGGCACTGCTATGTTGCATTTATCACGTTTTGCGCAATAGCTCTACCTCAGGTTCTTAGGTGCACGAATTTTCATCAAACTTTAGATTCAGTAAATCCGTGAAATGAACTAGTTTCATTCATGTTTTGTTGACAATCTCCCAATATGTGGCGCTGCTATGCTGAATTTTATTCAATTCCTGCAATAGCTCTATTTCAAGAACTAATCAGCGAACTTCACCAAACTTCAGATTCAGGTATAGCTTAATAAATATTGTTGCTGTTTATGTTTTGGTATAAATCGCCCAACTGGTGGCTCTTTTATGTTGCATTTCACATTTCCGCAATAGCCTTATTTTAAGAACTATAATGCAAGGAATTTCATGTCTTTAAAATCTTTACAATGATCATAAATTGCCATTTAATTTTGGCGCTGAGGTAGCAAATTTTGACGCATTAAGTGTGTATTTGAAAAAATGTTTTTTCTCTCTCAGCAGCTCAAAATTTTCCTATACATTTTCAGATTCATTTTTAAAAGTAAAAACATGAAACTTGCTGAGATAATTTTTGAAGATATGTTATAATATTCCGTATGACTTCATTTTTCTCTGAACTTATTAGAATTTGATTTATCGACAATTATTTTCTCAGCATGATCTTTTTTTTCGTTCCCAGATCTCCTGCTTTGGAAAATTCGGTTCAAAGGACGAACTTTGACTGCATTTTTTGTAATATTTTCTGCATTTATCAAAAAATCGCAGTCATGGCACCTAATATAGTTTCTAAATAAGAGAATTTCTCAGTTTGGTGCATGGTGCATTTTAGAGCAAATGGGAATCTTAAAATAAATCAGAAAAAGAAAGTTTTTGGATTGCCACATCCGACTAGTTACTAATACTATAATTGTTTAGAAATTATCACAGTTTACAATAAACCAACATTTTCACACTATTATTGTTTTCCAAACAATAATAGTTTTTACAATTATTGTTTAAAAATTACCAAATAGATGGGGCCGTGGCCTCCGTAGAAAAATTCTCTAGTTACGCCTATGCAATGGTGCTGTCAAATTTAGAATTAACTAAAATTTCTGTTGTTAGTTTTGATTCGAGTTCTAACGAATAGGTAGATGAATTGACAGTTATCTCTACAAAAGAAGGAGATTACTGAGGAGTTTTGTTGGGAAGTTATCAAGCAATTGAATCGCATATTGTATTTTTTAGAAAGATGCTTTTTTACTTACCCATCATACGTAGTATAATAGGGTAAGTCTTGCAGCCGTTTTGAAAATCGAAAAATTTTTTTTGACGGATTTACACGTTTTAGATAGTGGAGATTCCGAAAAACATATTTTTAGAAAAAAAAAAATTGCTGTCTGTCTGTCTGTCTGTCTGTAAACGCTCTATCTCCCGAACAAATTGAGATAGAGACTTGAAATTTTGTATGTAGTTAGTATGTTAGAATGGAACGAACCCTATTTAATATCAGCAACCTCGATTATCCGGAACTATTTTTTTCGGACTCTCGAAAAATTCGTTCTGATGAAAAGTACATAAAAATTTTCGAATTTTTTTGTTCTTAGGATTGGACGTAAAAGGCAATAAAATAACACACATTTTGCATATAGAACGAAGTCGATCGGATTATTAGTTGCCGAGATATTTGTAATCTTGTTTTCCACATTCTTCGATTTTTCATGACCTTGTATTTCATTCAAATTTCAATTCAGAAGTATATTTTAATTGGAAATGCGACGCTTAATCCGACGCAGTTAATTGTTAGTTAATAGAATTGTTATTTTTGGAGTTTTAAGGATGTTTCTTTTACGCAGTTCGGTACTACTTGAGTAGTTTGGCGTTTTATATAATTTGTCGAAATTAGTACATGGGCAGTTCTTTAATATAGCATTACTATGTATATTAACAATATTTAAATTTTGTTTATGAATTGCAATGCATTGTATAAATAGTTTCACATGTTTTATTTTCATATACATATCCATGATGGGTAAGTATTACGGTGGCTCCCAACGACTAGTCTAATTTACGTAATCAGTTTACAAAAAGTTTTTTTTTTTTTCGAAATTCAGATGTAACTGCTTGTTTAGTATGCATTTGTTTTAAAACTTCATATAAATGGAACTTTTGTTACCATTTTTCGAATTCTTTGCTTTATATAATATTACATTACAGTTTACATTTTTGTCCCAATAGTGTTATCTAATTTCGAAAAAACTAAAATTTCTGCAGTAAATTAGTATTGATGCGGATTCTTATCGCATAAGTAAATGGCTTGACAGTTAGCTTTGCAGAAGAGAAAGATTACTTTAGTAGATCTGCCGGGAATAAGTTATCAAACAATTGAATCGACTGTACCGTTTAGAAGGACACTTTTTCAAATTAATGCAATGTTATGAGTTTACAAAGGGTTTTTTTTGTGAGATTTAGATATAATAGCTTATTCAATATTAAATTTTCTAAAAGAATTATGCAAATGAAAGTTTTGTTGCAATTTTGGAATGCTATTTTATATAATGTTATATTCAGTTTACATCTTTGTCTCAACGATGTTGTGAAATTTTTAATCAATTATAATTCAGATAGTAAATTAGTGTTGATGCAAGTTCTAACAAATAGATAGACGACTTAAACATTAGTACTACCATATAAGAGTGAGGCTATTAAAGAGATTTTCTGGAAAATTATGAGGCAATTGAATATGCATGCATTATGCGTATATTTTTCGAATACATCCTTAAGAGTGTATCAAACTTAAGTTTCTCATTTTCTATAAAAAGCAAGCTATACTTTTATAATATTGTATGCACAATATATTCTATGTTATTTTCTCGATTTAAATCTAAGCACATGCATTAATGCATGTGCTTAAGTAAAATTTCTGCAACAGTGTTGCAATATGATTCAAATCAAATTTTGAACCGAAAGAGTGTTCATGCAGATAGGCATTGGCTTGATAGCTAACAATAGACAAGAGGGAAATTCTGAGAAGATTTATTCGGAATTTATTAGAAAACTGTATATTTTAGAGAGTTTTTTTACTCTAAATATTGTAGTCTAATCATAAATACATTTAAAGAGATTTGCCTATTTCGTTTTAATGGCATTTTGTCATACCGGATAGCGCGTTTTTCGATCGATGTACTTGTCATTTAATAAAAGTAAAGAATTTTCAATACAAGTAAATGCATCGTGTTTTTTTTTGTTTTTTTAGAATGCTAAATACAAAATTATTAATTTCTATATTATTAATTGATTTATTTATTATATTTTTTCAACCAATACATGTTCCAAATTTAAATAATTAATTTAAGAATATTTGAATCTTTTCTCTTCTATTATTTTTGAATTAAATAATTAATTAATTTGTTTTCATGTGTGAAAGAGAAAGAGTAAGAAGAGAGAAGTAATCGTGTTCATATTTTTTGAAAACAACACTGTAAAAATTAAAGACTTAAATTGGTAGTAAGATTTCTGGGTACAGCAGTGTTCCTAAAATGGTACAGTAGAGTTCTTAAGTAGTTAATCAAAAATGATTTAAAACAGAGCAGATCCTCAATAACATTAAAATAATCAAGGTATTTTTAGATATATAATGATACATCTGTAGCTTCCGGTAATAACCAAGTAAGGCACATTTTTAATATTTTGAGTAATTAATTTTTAAAATTTTTCAAACGTCTTTTTATCGTTACTTTTATAAAATAGATTAGAACTTAATATTTTTCACTACATTCAATTAGGACATAAGAACCTCTTTTTTTGTCATAATAGTTATATAAAAATGGTTTTTATAACAAACTGAAATTTTTTTTCATATTTTAAATGAAAATTTATAGTCGCCCTATGACGGGAAGTATTCGATTTTCATTTTTCAGTACTGGCAGATGAAAGTACTCTTTTAAAGTTACATTTTCCCAAATTATCTCAATTTTTTCAAAAATGTGCCTTACTGGTTATTACCGAAAGCCACAGATATTATCTAAGATGTTTTGATTGTTTTAATGATATGAAGGATCTGCCGGTTTAAAAAAAAAATTGGACTTCAAAATTAATTTTCCATTTTGGAACACTGCTGTAGTCCAAAATCTTACAATACAATTTGGATCTTTTGCTTTTACAGGAAATATGATAGAAATAAAGTAATCGTGTTATACAGACTGCAATGACAACTTGAAATCTCCCTTGTAAGGATAAATCAACATACGTTTTTGCATGCGCACGTGCACGCATTTTCGCACTCTGCAAAAAGAACACAGTTTAAATCTTGCTTTAAAAAATGTTTGTTTATGTTACATTATTTAAACTTCCAGATACAGGATTAAAAAAAGAAAAAAAGAAATATAAATCCGCATTACTCTACGTTGCCATTAAAAAAAACGTATAAACCCGAAACGTAAAACACATAAAAGTTAAAAATAAAATTTTTCAAAGGAAAGCCGCATTAAACATCACGAGGACTCGCAGAACTCTTCAAATCTCTGACACGTGGAAAGTGACAGTTACAGTTATTATTCGCAAGCCAGCTGTCACTGAACACGCTGTTTGTAGCCCAGGGAAATTCTCTCTCGGGCAGATTTTGAATGTCAGACAGAATGCAAAGGTAAATACAAAATTGCAATATGTGTGCGAGTGAGGGGAGAATTCTACATGAAATGAACAAATTTACGTGCATGTTTAGGTCGTACAAACCCTTCATTTTGAGTGTAATTTTCTTTACGGAAATTTGCTGAACATTATAAAAATTAAATTCCCCCAAGCTGTATTTGCGGGAAAAGTCTATTTAGTTGAAAATGCCTTTTAAAAATAAGGAATGTCAGGGAATAAGAAGTTAAATTGTCTTAATTATTAGTTTTTTCTTTATTTGTTAGATTAAAGTCGGAAATACATTAAAAGTTAAACTTAATCAAAAGTTTTATCTAATTTGTTTAATTTGACATATTATCAACAGATTTCAGTTTAACGCCAAAGAGTAGTTTCTAAACATCTTTAAAAAAAAAAGTTTATAAAATAATAATAACATTAATAATAATAATAAAAAAATAAAAAAAGAACACTATTACTATACAGTTTATTTTATATCAAAAGTCATAAAATTCATAAATATTAAAGTCCTTGTTATAATTACAAGGATTTGTAATAAATCATAATTATTTACAAATAGAGTTTTCTTTCGACACTATATTTTTTAATTAAATAATTAATATGTCTAGTACAATATATCATATAATATCTAGTGCAGTTATACAATGCAATTTACTACATATTATAACTAAATTCGAAATTTAAACTTTATAATAAACAATGTACATAAAAGTATATTATTATGGTTTACAATTTACACAATGCACTCTGTTTAATTTTTGAACTGCCTTATTAGAAAATTATGATTTAATGTGTTTTAAAAATTGATAGGCTGCCCCCGTTTTCTCCCCACCGAGCTTTGAGAGATTACGTTCACAAATATATTCATTTACAATAACTAAAAGCACAGTTAAATTACAAACAAAATACAAATTATTCCAAAATATAAAATTTGAAAATGTGGTTTCCTACCTCTTTGTAATTTGCATCCAATATTTTAAATTTTTACACAATTCTACAAAAAAAAAAAAAAAAAAAAAAAAAAAAATCATTATTTTGTTTTAATTTTGCTACTGGTCATCATATAAAAATGCGATTGACAACAATCAATTAATAACTAGTCGGATGTGGCAATTCCAATCGGCGCCACCGATTTGAATCTCAAGTCAACTACTATAACTGAAACTGAAATTTGATGAAAATCCATGCATTTGTCTTTTAGGAATAATTTTAAAATATAAAAAAATCTCCGTGATGGAAATGAATTTAATGGTTCGGAAATACCGTTTATAACGGCTTTATGTATTTTTGGATAGTTATTACATCCTTTTTAGGAATTGATAGTCGTAAAATGGTGTGAGAAACAATTATACTTCAGTAAAAATGCGACAGTTGATTGGAATAGTAACACATGAGAAATGTTTAAAAATTAAAAATTTGTTATCCTTGTGAAGCATTGAAAGAAATTTGTATGAAACATTAGTAATATTTTGTTATAAACACTGCAATGTATTCTTATTAAAATAAAGTATTATATTTTTTATTGCAAGGGTATTTTTTATCTCTATTATTACCACCTTGGCAGAATTGATTGCAACTTGTCGTATTTGTAATTACACAAGCCGCTTTAACAAAGAAGTACCTCTTTTTATATAAATGTTCCATATCCATCCAAGTACACTTGGTAAGCATAATTAAAAAGTTGCATGCAATCTGCTTTTCTCGCTAAAATATAGAATTTAGAAAGATAGAAACCCTTTTGTTTAATTTGTTTTAATTATGATGCATTTACCTTAAAATAAAAAATAATAAACCTACTCTTTCAACTGAGCCGAAAAGACTATTTTTTTTTCGTTTCTTTTATTCCGAAAATAATAAAAATGTTGTAACGTAAGTTACATTTTAAAAAAGGATGTGAATAAATATATAAGAATAATTTTCACCTACTGCAATAGGAGATCAAGTTCATGCATAAAATTTACTGAGTGATACGTTTCAATGATAAAAAAAAAAAAAAAAATTATCAATGTCTGATTTTGAATATCTTTACACTAAAATTCGAGCTCTCTAAAATGGTAAACATCCTTTTCGTTGACAAAGTGAAATTCATTTTAAAGACATGCTGATAAAAGCAAATTTTTTCCCTTTACTTTCAGCAGGTTTTTACTTCCTTAAAATGCAGCCAGCGTTCGCATTTGTTGGTTCAACATATGATATTAAAATTCTCAGCCTGATTCAGTTTGCCAGCCTGCAGGTTGCACAGGGGTTGCATCAAATGTATTCTGAGAGTATTGTATGTACATACAGTGAATAGGCAACCTGTCTCCAGATCCTCCAAATACATCTCCCTGATAAAAATCCCCGAGGACAGCAAAACACATTACGGAATACCATTCACCAGCCTGGCAGCTCATAAATATTAATGTAAGAGAAAGAAGAAGGGGGGTGCACCAAGCCCGAGAAAATCTTGGACTTTTTAACACCTGCTACCCCCTCATACTTCGTCCAGAAAATTCAATAAGTATGCTAAATCCTTGAGGGTAAATGGACGTACGCCCCTGTTATTCAAATGAAGCCCTATTCTAGGATAAAAATATCCCTCTTTTTTTCAGCACCTTGTAATTCGGAATGGGGTAATTTGTACGTAATTAAATTCGAGAATAAGGGAAGGGCGTCGTTTTTATAGACAAATTTCCAGTAGCACGAAGAGTGGAAATTATATGGTTGCGCTGATGCCACTAAATTTTCCTGAAATAGCATTGGAAACATTTCTCGAATTGTGCAATGCCATTAAACAAAAGCGGTTGTAGGGGATTTTAGAAGGCAGAAGTGAGTTGTTAATGAAATTTCGCTTGGAACTGTAGATCCGCAGCAAATCCCCAATAAATTCCATGGAACGGAAAATGAGCTTCTGAACTTTTAAAATTAGAATCTTTCTCATCCCATGAATAAAATTCAAGAATTAGAAAAGATCTGGAAAAGGGGAATTTTTATTAAAGTTGAAGAGGCAGAATTCGAAATGCCGAAGTGATTTGAATATAGTCGTCATGAAAATGGAATCCAGCTCTTTTACAATTGGTTTCTTCTTCCCATTTAATCCAAGAAAACCTAGATATTGAGTGATGTAAATGAATTTCATGCATTTTATCCTCCAGTCGTTCATTTTTGTGCTTATAAAATGTATGGTTAGAAAGAAAATATTTATGAGGCATATAGTAAAAGTACAATGCTATTTATGTTCTAGTTGTGTCGCCCCCCCCCTTGAAACAAGTAGTAATCATTTTGTATTAGTGATAATAATTATGTTTATTGAGATTTTTAATCTTTTATTCTAATTCCTGCTCAACTTTCAACGAAACTTTCTCACACATTTCTAAACATGAAAGCATAAAATTTGCAGGGCTTATTTTAGAGGCGATTTGGGAGGAAAATTGTTTCCAAATGTGTTGTGAAATTTTCTGATACATAAATTCCTTGTTGAACTATAAACGATTTTCTTCACGTGACAACCGATTTTTCTCATCTCTGTCGCTGTCGCGTTTGAAAATTTGGTTCAAAACGCTGGACAACACTGGAAAAATCCTTGATTTTCACTTGGGTGAACATAGGAGCAGAATACCTAGGAGTATTTAAAACAACTTTGAGATCCTTGATGAAGAACAACATGACATTTTTGTGTGAACGTGTTTTTTCTACTTTGCTGGTTTTAAAAAACATGTACAGAGACAAACACAGAGTAGAAAGTGACTTAGGGTTAAAATTAATTACTTGTAACTTTTTATATAGATGCCTTCATTAGGTAAACACCAGTACCAGAAATCTCATTTATTGTAAAGTTGTGTTCTGATAATAATTAAACGTATTTTTCATTGTATCGTTTTAAATATCATTCAACTTACACACATTGATGCTATTAATTCTTGTTTTTGTTTATAGCGCCTCCTTCACACAAAATTTGACTTTTTCTAAGTATAGAACAGACGATAGCTTATAGAGGTGATAGAAAATTTCCATATTGAGGCTAGTTAGAATTTCGTATTAGGGGGTCGTGTACCGATAAAGATTGGGAACCGCTACTGTAAATTATATTTAGAGAATTTCTCCGCAGTGTCTGACAAACACAAGTGTATAAATATCGTTCATCTGCAATTTATTATTATTATTAATGTTAAATGCCTAAATGTTAATGAAGTCATTATTACTGCATGTGAAAAGTAACAAAAATGCTTGTTAAAATAAAATAATACTCAATTAAAAGACATGTACTATTAATAGTACATCAAACACCAAAGCGTTAAGTTCACTGCTTAACAAGCACGAAATTTTTGACACAATGATATACACATTTTCATTTTTAAATATAAAAGTAGGAAGTTTTCAGACCTGACTATGGAAGCGATTCGGAATAGAATTGGCCTTCCCATTTTTGATAAATAAATTACTTATCGATTTATATACGTTTTAATCACGTAGAAAGGCGTTTTTCTCCCATTGATGATTTTTTTTCATTGGAAAATTCTCTTCAGAAACTTTGACTATAAATTTTTTGAAAAATCTATTGCTTTTACATATATATATATATATATATATATATATATATATATATATATATATATATATATCTTTTGATTATATAGTTTCTGAATAACAATACCTGTCATTTTCATGCGTTTCCGAACAAAATGGCATTAAAACTTCTGTCATAAAGTTGCACTTTGGGATTTGAGAACAACCATTACATAAATCTTCAATTATCTGGTATACTTACATACGCAGTTTAACATATACCACAAGCTTGGGTGCAACAAATTTATGTATATACAATGATATAATAATTTATATCAAAAAATGAAATCTTTATCTTTCACAAATGAAACAAAATAAATCTTTTTTTTTATAAAAGTAATATTGTATAATGAGGAATATTGTAATTCAATTTAAACTTAATAAATCTATTACGATATTGGAGAATTTTTATTTTTATTTGTACTCATCCGTAATAGATTCTTTAACAATTTAACAATTATTGCACAACAATATTTTTTCCCGTAATCGGGATATTTTTATTATAATTGTCTCGGTATTTTCCGATGATGAGAAAAAAAAAGTAATTAACTCTGTTGCGTAAGATTACACTCAAACTAGCTACAATCAGGCACATTTCTGAATTTATTTTTATTCGTAAACGTGTAGAACTGGCACTTTGCTAGTTCGGAAACAGAAAAATCAAACAGCGTTTTACACTTTTCGATTAAGGCAGAATATTTTCCAGGAAATGCTGTTAAAGCAGATACTATGAACCAAATTTCCTTGACCTGAAAGCCAAATGGATTTCTTCATGAGAGAAAAAACGATTGTAACTAAAACTGTGTCCCACCATTCACAAAAAAGGCGAAAAGTAAACGCTAATTGATTCCAAAACTCATGCCTGTTAATTCCACGCTTTTATGTTTAAAAACGTGCCTGTGAATGTGTCAGAAAATTTCTTGTTGTTGAGTTGCAAAAATATTTCTTTCTCTCTCTCTCTCTCTCTCTCTCTCTTTTTTTTTTTTTTTTTTTTTTTTTTTTTGAGAATTGACAAAAGAAGAAGAAATGAAATCGATAATCGATAAGTTGAGATTTTAAATGTTTTCATGAGTTGGTTTGGTTGGTTGGTTATGTTTATGACGGCCAATTATCAACACGAGGGATAGAGGCCCTAAAAGGTGAAGGATGCCTTCCGCGGAGGCCTTTTTAAGGAAATCTAACGCAAGGAAATCCATTATTCGAAGAAAATCACGGAAAACTCCGAATGATTAGACCGACGAGCGCGATTGGGTTGGAACCCAGCACCTGCGGTTGACTAAATTTGAGAGCAGAGTATCTTGGGCACTGGTGGGGCGTTTCTTTATGAGAGAGCAAACGATGACTAAAAGTGTGTTCCACCATTCACAAAAAAAGCGAAAAGTAAATGCTATTTGATTTCAAAACTCATACCTGCTAATTTCATGCTTTTATGTTTAATAATGTATTAGTGAATGCGTCAGAAAATTCCGTGCTATTGAGTGCGGAGTATATATATACAGGGTGATTCCAAATTTTTTTTACAATAAAAGAGGGGTGATAGTACACATCAAGACAAACAATATTAAATAGGAGACCAAGGGTCCAAAACGTTTTCCAAAGGAGATAGCCGCCATTAAAGTTTAGGGACCAAAATTTCAAATAAACATAAAAAATGGAAAAATCGTTCGATTGATTTGCGGTTTTCACTAAAATTAACCTTTATGTCGGCATTTTCTTGAAATTAAATTATAAAGATAAATTTCAAAAAATGCCGATAGAGGGCGCTTTAGACTTTGGAGTAACGAACACCTATTTTTTGCCGGTATTTTATGCATCTAATTAAATGTTTTCGTAAGCTTAGAGTCAAACTTAAATTTTGAGCTTAAAATCTGAAAGTGGGAGTGGTTAAGTAGCACAAACTGAGCTGTGTTCAGAGGGTTCAAATTTCAAATGATTATAAAAAAAACGGAAAAATTGGTTCATTGATTTGCGGTTTTTACTAAAACTATACTTTATGTCGGTATTTCAGATAGAGATATAGTAGATAAATTTCAAAAAATGCCGATAGAGGGCGCTTTAGACTTTGGAGTAACGAACAACTATTTTTTGCCGGTATTTTATGCATCTAATTAAATGTTTTCGTAAGCTTAGAGTCAAACTTAAATTTTGAGCTTAAAATCTGAAAGTGGGAGTGGTTAAGTAGCACAAACTGAGCTGTGTTCAGAGGGTTCAAATTTCAAATGATTATAAAAAAACGGAAAAATTGGTTCATTGATTTGCGGTTTTTACTAAAACTATTCTTTATGTCGGTATTTTCTTAAAAATAAATTATAAAGCTAAATTTCAAAAAATGTCGATAGAGGGCGCTTTAGACTTTGGAGTAACGAACAACTATTTTTTGCCGTTATTTTTTGCATCTCATTAAATGTTTTCGGAAGCTTAGACTTAGACTTAAATTTTGAGCTCAAAATCTGAATAGTAGGGAGTAGTTAAGTAGCACAAAATGAACTGTGTTTAAGGCGAAGGGGGTGTTCAAATTTAAAATAATTATAGAAAATAGAAAAATTTGTCGATTTGTTTGCGGTTTAAAATAAAACTATTCGTTAAGTCATTATCTTCTTCAAAATAAATTTTAAATAGAGAATTAAAAAAATTCCATTAGAGGGCGCCTTAAACTTCAGAGTAACCAATAATTAATTTTAACCATTATTTTTTGTTCTAATTAAATGCTTGCAAAAAAATATTAAATGTTTTCGGAAGCTTAGATTTAAACTTAAATTTTGAGCTCAAAATCTGAATAATTAGGAGTAATTAAGTAGCACAAATTGAAGTGTCTTCAGGTGTTGAAATTTAACCCTCCCCCCTCCACGAACACAATTCATTTTTTCGCTATTAAACACTCCCAACGATTCAGAATTTGAACCTAAAATTTAATTTTATGCATTTGAAAGCATTTAATGAGATTAAAAAAAAACAGTTAAAAATAGTTGTACGCTACTCCAAAGTCTAAGGCGCCTTCTATCGGCATTTTGTGAAATTTATCTTTAAAATTTATTTCCAAGAAAATGCTTATTTAAAAATTAGTTTTAGCGAAAACCGCAAACGAATCGACAAATTTTTCCGTTTTTTATAATCATTTGAAATTTGAACCCTCTGAACACAGTTCAGTTTGTCCACTTGACCACTCCCAACTATTCAGATTTTGAGCTCAAAATTTAAATTTAAGTCTAAGCTTACGAAAGCATTTAATAAGATGCAAAAAATAACGCCAAAAAAGAGTTGTTCGTTACTCCAAAGTCTAAAGCGCCCTCTATCGGCATTTTTTGAAATTTATCTTTATAATTTATTTTTAAGAAAATACCGACATAAAGAATAGTTTTAGTGAAAACTGCAAATCAATGAACCAATTTTCCGTTTTTTTTTAATCATTTGAAATTTGAATCCTCTCAACACAGCTCAGTTTGTGCTACTTAACGACTCCCACTTTCAGATTTTGAGCTCAAAATTTAAGTTTGACTCTAAGCTTACGAAAACATTTAATGAGATGCAAAAAATACCGGCAAAAAATAGTTGTTCGTTACTCCAAAGTCTAAAGCGCCCTCTATCGGCATTTTTTGAAATTTATATTTATTATTTAATTTGTAGAAAATGCCAACATAAAGAATAATTTTTGTGAAAACCGCAAATCAATCGACCGATTTTTCCGTTTTTGATGTTTATTTGAAATTTTGGTCCCAAAACTTTAATGGCGGCTATCTCCTTTGGAAAACGTTTTCGACCCTTGGTCTCCTATTTATTATTGTTTGTCTTTATGTGTACTATCACCCCTCTTTTATTGTAAAAAAAATTTAGAATCACCCTGTATATATATATGTAATAAAATAAAAAAAAATTTTGCGCCATTTTTTTTGTTCTCTCTTAGCTTCAATTCTAAATTTGTGGAACATATTTCAATCTTAGTTTCGTAACTTGTAACAGCTAAAATTCTTTTTCTTACTTTAGTTATTAATAAATTATTACTTGCTTCTCAAAAAGGTGGGAAGTATTTCGTAAGCTTTTTACTTTCTGGCATATTCCTGCGATTTTAATTTTATTTTTTATATTTAACATCGCGTGACAGGTGTTACTACGCGTTGCTAAAGGGCTTAGTCTTCCGAGGAAAAAATATAGTTCTTGCCAATAGACCGCCTATTACGGCCAATTAGAATTGATCATTTTATCCGTTAGAGGCTCGAGTCCATCCTGATTGGATTTTTAAAATGATTGACGCGAAGTAGGAGGGCGCTAGTTTTGTCGTGAAAATGATTTTTTCATTTGGCTTTTCAGGAGAACAGAATGCACCTTTTCTTTAAACTATCAAGACCCGCGTTTCATTGCTCCGCTGAATTAGAATGCATTTTTTCTTAAAAACTACTCGGAAGCCATGCCATGTTTCCCGAGAATGCGATTGACTTTCAAAAATTATTAGGATGCTGTTTCTTTTTTCTCCCCAAAATTCTAATATCGGGGAATGCAGCTTAATCACGAAGTTGGTGAAGTGGAAGTTATTCGATGAGAGTGCCAAGGTGATTGCGTGAAAGAACTTAACTTATTTATGAGTTCTAATAAAATTAATTTAAAGACTGCTTGATTGAACTTTCTTATGGGGAAATAGCCCAATAAACTCATCCACTGCTGGTCAAATTGCCGGAGCGACTGCTCAGCTCGTCCCACTGTTGATTCTTGGTAGTAGTAATCTGTTCTGCCTCATAGATGGTGTGCCACTGGAACTTGTACATTGTTATGGAACATCGCCTTCGTCGATTTATCATTACATATATATATATATATATATATATATATATATATATATATACACTATATTGCCATTGATTATGGGACACTTGCGATTTTAGACATTTTACGAAATATCTAAAAAAATACTTGAGGAATCATCTCGAAACTCTTAGTGTATAAATACAATAGTATAAGTCATACATCTCCTTGAAGAATTTTTCCCGAAACTCCAAAGGGGACCGTCAACAAATTAAAAAAAAATGAATATCTTTTGAATAACCCTGTCAAAACTAATGTAGCAAAAGCGCTCAAACTCTAGATTGTGTTTGAATGCCTTATTGTAATAAGCCTTGTTCATTTTTATGCAAATAACATGCATATTCGCAGAGTAATTAAGGTTTTTATAAAAATGATCCCAAATTTTTTCAAGTTTTTTCCTTATAATTTTCAGAGTTCTTAATATAAAATATTTTTTTTCAGAAAATATGACAAACAACATTGCACACAGTACCCTGTAATCAGAATTAAAAAATAATGAAAATTGTATAAAAAATGAGTTGGTTTACTAAATAATTTTTTACTGCGCATGCGTCAACGATATCAAAATTTTATTTGCATATTATGTTAGCTAAATGTATAGAGCAACTTTTGTGAAAGTCACAAAAACATAACTTGAAAATTCTGACAATAATCGTCAATAGAATAAGTCGAAAATCCGTTATTCTCAAAATGAAGCAAAAACAAGAGGGGTTGTATCCATATATTCATTGATTTGTGTCAATATAGAATAAAAATATGGGATGTACTACTGCATTTGGATAAAATCCCTCATTTTTTTGCTTCATTATGGAAACAACGGATTTTGTCCTTTTTCTATAGACGATTACTTTCAGAATTTTCAAGCTATGATTTTGAGACTTTTACAAAAGTTGCCCTATCATAATATGCAAATGAAATTTTGATATCTTTGACGCATGCGCAGTAAAAAATTATATAGTAAACCTACTCATTTTTCATACAATTTTTATTATTTTTTAATTCTGATTACAGTGTACTGTGTGCAATGTTGTTTGTCATATTTTCTGAAAAAAATATTATTTTATATTAAGAACTCTGAAAATTATAATGGAAAAACTTGGAAAAATTTGGCACCATTTTTATAAAAACCATAATTACTCTGCGAGTGTGAATGCTATTTGGATAAAAATGAACACAGTGTATTACAATAAGGCATTCAATCATAATCTAGAGTTTGAGCGCTTTTGCTACATTAGTTTTGACAGGGTTATTCAAAAGATATTCATTCTTTTTTAATTTGTTGACGGTCCCCTATGGCTTTTCGATAAAAAATCTTCACGGAGATGTATGGCGTATACTATTATATTTATACACTAAGAGTTTCGAGATGATTCCTCATGTATTTTTCTAGATATTTAGTAAAATGTCTAAAATCGCAAGTGTCCCATAATCAATGGCAATATAGTGTATATATATATATACACACACACACTTGCGTGTGTATATATATATATATATATATACACACACACACTCTATCTGGCCATTGATGAACGTCCACTCGCGATTTTAGACATTTTGTAAAATATCTAGAAAAATACATGAGGAATTATCCCGAAACTCTTAGTGTATAATTATAATAGTACAATTCATATATTTCTGTGAAGATTTTTTTGAATAGCCCTGTCAAAACTAATGTAGGAAAAGCGGTCAAACTCTACATTATGATTAATTGTCTTATTGTAATACACTGTGTTCATTTTTATGCAAATAGCATGCATACTCGCAGAGAAATGAAGGATTTTATAAAAATGGTCCCAAATTTTGCTGAGTTTTTTTGCTTATAATTTACAGAGTTCTTAATATAAAGTAACATTCTTTTCTGAAAATATGACAAATAATATTGCACACAATACCCTGTAATCACAATTAAAAAATAATAAAAACTTTATGAAAAATGAGAAGGTTTAGTAAATAATTTTTCATTGCGCATGCGTCAACGACATCAAAATTTCATTTGCATATTATGTTAGCTAAATGTCTAGTGCAACATTTCTGAAAGTCGCAAAATCATAGCTTAGAAATTCTGAAAATAATCGTCAGTTCAATAAGTTGAAAATCCGTTATTCCCAAAATGAAGCAAAAGCAAGAGGGGGTTGTATGGTATCCATACATTCATTCATTGGTGTCAATATAGAATACACAATATGGGACGTACTACTACATTTGGATAAAATCCCTCATTTTTTTGCTTTATTTTGGGAACAATGAATTTTGTGCTTATTCTATAGACGATTACTTTCTGAATTTTCAAGCTATGATTTTGCGACTTTCACAAAAGTTGCTCTATACATTTAGCTAACATAAGATGCAAATGAAATTTTGATATCGTTGACGCATGCGCAATGAAAAATTATTTAGTAACCTACTCATTTTTCATACAGTTTTTTATTATTTTTAATTCTGATTACAGGGTATTGTGTGCAATATTATTTGTCATATTTTCAGAAAAGAGTGTTACTTTATATTTAGAACTCTGAAAATTATAAGCAAAAAACTTGGCAAAATTTGAGACCTTTTTTATAAAAACCTTAATTTCTCTGCAAGTATGCATGCTATTTGCATAAAAATGAACACAGTATATTACAATAAGACAGTTAATCGTAATCTAGAGTTTGAGTGCTTTTGCTACATTACTTTTGACAGGGTTATTCAAAAGATATTCATTATTTTTTAATTTATTGACAGTCCCCTATGGAATTTCGGGAAAAAATCTTCACGGAAATGTATGACTTGTACTATTATATTTATACACTAAGCGTTTCGGGATAATTCCTCATGTATTTTTCTCGATATTTAACAAAATGTCTAAAACGCAAGTGGACAGGTAGTGTATATATATATATATACATATATATTTACAGAGAAAAAGAAATGAAATGGATAATCGATAAGTCGAGTTTTTAAATGTCAGAATACTATCTAGTTTTAGAGAATATTCTGTGGAAAATATTCAAGAAGAGTTTTAGGACACGGTTGAAAAGACCAAACTTATCTGCCATTGGTTTTTCGCTTTCCTCCCACCCTAAAAATTCTTTACTCAACAGAAATGTGTAGTCATTTATGTAAAAAGTGCATTTCTGGATGCGTACTTGAAACTTTTTCTTTTCCGTCATTCCTGGATATCTTGGATATTTCCATTACAGCTTTTTTCTCCCATAAATAGATCACTTGCAAGATCAAAACTTTTCAACCACATCTTACAGAAAGTAAATTCTTCTTCTTCTTCTTCTTCTCTCTCTCTCTCTCTCTCTCTTTTTTTTTTTTTTTTTTTTTTTTTTTTTTTAAACTGTTTTTTCAGATTATTTTCTCCATCAATGACTCTTTTTAAAAGTATTTTTAAGCTGTATCGTCATGAAGTTTCCGCAGATTACTGTTTCATATGGTACCTAAAATATTTTCTCTTTTTTTTTTTTCTTTTTGTAATCTACATCAGCGGTTCCCAAACTTTCATGGTACGCAACCTACCTTTCAGTGAAAAAGATTTTAGCAACCCACCTTTCAATAATCTATATATTTAAAACACCTGGCTGTTTTTTTAGTCATCAGCCCTGAGCTTTCTACTGACCCGATTTTGATAATTATTTTTTTAAGGGAAAGCTCTTTATGTGTAGATGTGCCCATTCTGGCTAATTTTTAATTTATTTCCATTTTTATATTTTATTTTTAATTTTAAAAGCTTTTTTGTAGCATTTCTTCAAAACAGTGGCAACAGGTTAAGGTTTTCTGATAATAATAAAAATTAATAAAAATTTATTTTGCTTTATTACTTTCCATCAATCAGGAACTTGATCTCATCGGTGAATGTGTAATCGCATTTCAAAGAAAAAAAAATGGTTTTCATAAAATTTAATCCTAATAAAATGATTGCACATAATTACTCACTAATCACAATACAATACACAGATTATTTACTGAGTTATATTGTTAAGTATTATGTAAATAAGATAGCAGAAAATAAGCTTAATAAAATATGATATCTAAAGCGAAATTTTGTCGATGGAGAAAATGTCGTCATTGAGAAAACAGATAAATTTGTTCCATTAATATAATATGCATTGTTACAGCTGTGTCAGTGATGATGTCATATTCACTTACTTTTATTCCTGCATCTAAATAAACTGAACTTCTATTTATTTAAAGGTCCGTGGTGTGCACAAATGAAAATATTTCTATAAATTGCGCCATTTCTATTTAATTAAAATAAATATTTTATGAAACTAAAGAATTTTTAAATAACTGTATAAATCATGTTTTTATTTGGGAAAAGATGCGTGTTTCTGAAAGTGTAATTGATGTCATATTAGAAAAAAATAATAAAAAAACCTCTGATATGCCGGTATTACGATATTTCTATTTTACATAATATCAAAAATCACTTAAAATCATTTCGTTGTATTAAGTTATTATTTAAAATAAGAAAATATAAAAAAAATTTCTGCATATCAGCAACAAACACAAAACTTTTATTCTTTTTTATAACAAAGATATCGTTTTTCTTTTCGTTGTCATGACAATAAAATTAATTTTGACAAGTTCATGGATTCCACAAACCATGGAGGAATGAAACAGGTGGAGGTGAAGTAAGCCTCAAAAAAGGTTTACAATATGAAACCATTTACTGCTCAAACAAAAGCAAGTGGAAGAGATTTTGTATTAAAAAGACGAATTGAAAGAAATGAATTACAGCTGAAGCATATTTTAAGAAGAAATGGCAAAATTTTCAAATGATTTTTGTTTTATTATTTATTAAAATAAATGTTTGCTTTTAAAATAATTAAAATTGATAAATTAGCAATAATTAAATGGCAAATTAAAATTAAATAAAAATTGAAAACATTTCATACGAACTAGAAATTATATTACTAAAAAGTTTCCTTCTTTACAGTAATTTTAATACTTTATAACGTAGATGAAGTTATTTTGTTTGCAAATAACAATGTATATAAATAATTCAATTAATTCAAACTAATTAATACAGTTTCTTTTATGGAAAGAAATTTTTAAATATATCTCCATTTTGTCTACAGCAATTGCTGCTAATTTACTTAAACATCTTTATTTCTTTTTAACCATATATTAAAAATTGCGTGTAAATAAATACTTAAAATTAAGGTTTAGAAACCGCATTAAAAAAGATTTGTAGCTGAAGTAAGTCCAACATAATAATTTATGAGTTGTTTTCCTTATTTTGTGTTATTTTCTGAAGTTTGTGTATCTTCATCATAAAAAGTTATGTTATCCGTGTTTTAAGAGGTGACAAATGTTTATTTCGCTCAGTTTCTTACTGTGTATATAAGACTGATATTTATCATACCTAATATATATTCTTTTCCGTTGAATTTCGACGGGTGCAGCTAGTAATAATAATAATAAAAAGATTTCGCGACCCACCCAAGATAAAGTTGTCTATCAGTATAGCATTTTTTGTACGATCTCTATATGCTCGGCTATCCCATCCTACGAAAAACGCAAGTTTTCGTACGGAAAATACATTATCCAAAAAAAAAAAAAAAAAAAAAAAAAAAAAGTCCTTCCGGCAATGCCGGGAGGAAGAGGTAGCTTTCATATACTTATTTATTTATTTATTTATTTTAAAGTAAGTTACATAGTTCAAAAATACTAAGCTCAAATTAGTGAAAATAATCTTATAAAATTAGTGATTTTATAAGATTGAATACTAGTTTTTGTCAAGACTGAATATTAATAGGAATTTTTAGAAATTAGTCATCTTTTATTCAACCTGGTTTTATTTTAAGAGATTTAGAGAGTCACCAAATTCCACGATATCTTGAAGTGTATGCCATTTTAAAGCAACATGATGGATTGTTCAGATCAGACCGTTTCAAAATGTCAGCCATAAGCAAAATTAAAAGTGCTATAATTCAATCATTTTTTAAGATATAGACAAAATAAAAAGTGTTCTGGAATCGTTGTTTTAAGTTTTAACACGTAAAAGAAAAATATTTTTCAACTTTTAATTTTTTCGCATTTAATTTTAAATTTAAAAATTTTTAAAAAATTTAAAATGGCCACCATTTTGAAACAAAATGGCGGATGATGCTGGCCAACGAACTCGGTCGAGACATTTGTATGTACTATGTACATACCAAGTTTCATTGAAATCGGTTCATAAATACGCGTGTTATCACGTGACAAAAATCAGATCGTTTTAAAATGTCAGCCATAAGAAAAATTCAAAGTGCTACAACTCAATCATTTTGTAAGATATAGACAAAATAAAAAGTGTTCTGGAATCGTTGTTTTAAGTTCTAACACGTAAAAGAAATATATTTTTCAAATTTTGATTTTTTCCGCATTTAATTTTAAATTTAAATTTTTTTTTTAATTTAAAATGGCCACCATTTTGACACAAAATGGCGGATGATGCTGGCCAACGAACCCGGTCGAGACATTTGTATGTACTATGTACATAGCAAGTTTCATTGAAATCGGTTCATAAATACGCGTGTTATTATGTGACAAAAATCAGATCGTTTCAAAATGTCAGCCATAAGAAAAATTCAAAGTGCTATAACTCAATTATTTTTTAAGATATAGACAAAATAAAAAGTGTTCTGGAATCTATGTTTTAAGTTCTGACACGTAAAAGAAAAATATTTTTCAACTTTTAATTTTTTCGCATTTAATTTTAAATTTTAAATTTTTTTAAAAATTTAAAATGGCCGCCATTTTGAAACAACATAGCGGGTGATGCTGGCCAACGAACTCGGTCGAGATATTTGTATGTACTATGTGCATACCAAGTTTCATTCAAATCGGTTCATAAATACGTTAGTTATCGCATGACAAAAATCAGATATATATATATATATATATATATATATATATATATATATATATATGTCAACATTTGAACAGAGGGTGATTTTGGGGTCTGGGGGTCATGATCGGTGAAAATATACCAAAATTTTCCGGAAGTGCTCTCCTCCGGACGGCTGCAATAGGTAGCTTTTTACTTTTTGTAATGAAAGCTACCTAAAAGAAGAAGAAAGAACAAAACAAGATCGGTAATTTCAATAAGTGAATAATAATTGAAACAATGCACAAACTATTAAGACTAAAAAATAAACTAAAAATACGTTTAATTATTATGAAAATATAACTTTATAATCAATGAGATTTCTGGTACTGATATTTACCAATGTGGGAATGTATATTAACTTGCAGTTTATTTCAGTACTTGTCTTTCAAAAACAGTAAAGTAGAAAAACCATGTTCTCATAAGCACAAAATGTTGAATTTCATCAAAGACCTCAAAGTTTATTTAAGTATTTCTGGATACTCTGTTCGCATATTAATCTAGAAGGAAATTAAGGATTTTACCTTGAAATATTATTTTCTGTTGAAATTGTCATATCTTTTTAAACAGATGAAATAAAAAGATATATTTTGATAACAAGTCTCGATTGTTCCTGACCCACTAAAACAACTGCGGCGGCCCACCAGTAGGTCGCGACCCATAGATTGGGAAGCGCTGATCTACACTACTAAAATCTGACCGTATATATGTATGTATGTGACGCTATCTCCTCCGATCGCAGAAACGGAGAAACGTCGTGTTTGTTTTGAATTGAAGGGAAAAAATCCCGGGATCCCGAGTTGCCCATTATTCCGTCCGTCCGTCCATTCGTCCGCATATAACAACTCAAAGACTACCCAACCGAATTGTTTGAAACTTAAAATATTTAATTATTAGATAATTTTGTCGAGTCAATTCAAATTTTATGGAAATCTGATGCATTGTTCAACTAAAGGGACAATCAGGTTTCCGATACATTACGGTCAATGGGGAAAAAAGTTTCAAGTGCATTTTAATGGTATGTACTATAACATACAGTGTGATTATAAAAAAACTATCCCGACATTTGGGCCCCTAACTATTATACCATTCAGGGAAATTGACTGAAATTTTGGCAAAAACTGTTTTTAGATATGCGCTCAAGAATGATACGAAAAACATCAGTGTCACTCAAACAGTTACTGTTACAGTGAGAAATTTTCGAAAAAATCAAATGGCAACACCCAGTTTTTTGTATTGGAATGTGATCTCCGTTGTGAAAAGCCCTAAATAACGTTGGAATGGCAACTGTAGCATGAAAATCACTGGAACTAGGCAAGGGAAAAGTAAAAAGGACTTTGCCGTGCACCAGAACTTTAATGTTCGTTTCATTTACGTCACAAGTCACACCGTTTCTTCGGCTGGTTTCCCAGCCTGATTTGTTTTCCATAAAACGAGAAGAAGAAACCAAGAAACGCAAATTTCGAGTTTACGTAAGACATAGTCATGATTGACGTCGTTACGCCAGGTGAAAGAAAAGGCATGACGAAATGCGAGCCGCGTGTGTTGCCTTTTGCCAATCCAAACAAGATGCCGCTTTCAGGGAAAGAACGTCGGGAAATCGTAAAGATTTATTACCTGAATGAAGAAAATGCCGCTGAGACATTGCGTGTTTACCACCGCAACCATTGATTACGGTGAGGCCCGTGCACTGTCAAAACTGTGCGGGACTTGATTCATAAATTTGAAGAAACTGGTTGCGCATGCAATCGACCTTTATCTGAACGAAATTCGTTCCTGTGGAAGCTGTTGCAGAAGTTCATCAAACGATAAGCACAGTTCGTCCTGCAACTGCACGCGGTGTTTTTCGTGTTCTGAATATGCCGAATCCAAGTGTACGTAAGATTCTGTGCTTTGTTCTAAACATGTTTCCTTATCGATTCCAGTGTGTCCAGATGTTGGAAGCAGGAGACTATCAATTACGGCTGGATTTTGCAAATCAATTTCTTATCCGGTACGATGAAGATAGCAGCTGGCCTTTACGCATTCTGTGGACAGATGCGGTGCATTTTTCGTTAACTGGTACATGAATTCAAAAAATTGTGTGCACTGGGCAGAGAATAATCCACATGATGTACTTGCCCGTCCATTACAGGAGGAAAAAGTGACTGTGTGGTGTAGTATAACGAGTACGATCATCCTCGGCTCTTACTTTCTTGAAGAGATTATTGCCGGTAATCTGCAAACGTGTACAGTAACGAGTGATCGCTATCTGAACATGTTAAAACGTTACGCGATTCCCGCATTGCAACGACAAAATTCTATATCTGAAGTTGTGTGGATGCAAGATGGTGCTCCTCCACATGTCGAGTCTTTTGTCAAACGTGTCTTAAGTCAACAGTTTGGTGACAGAGTTTTCCCCCGTCATTTCCCGTTTCCGTGGCCACCAAGGTCTCCTGATCTGACACCAATGGATTTCTGGCTGTGGGGATATCTGAAATCCAAAGTGTATCAGTTTCGTCCTCAAACTGCATTTGACTTGAAAGATGCCATCAAAACTGCGATTCAAGCGATTGCTATTGCCATGGTACGTACTTGTAGTGCTATCCATCATCTGCCGCATGCAAAGTCTCATCGTGTGTGAAGGAGGTCATGTGGAAAATTTGTGAAACACAATAAAATGCTTTATTTTATGCTGCTTCTCTGTCCTTATCGTTGTCCTCACTTTTAGTCTAACTACCGCCGCTTATTTTCATGTTGCAGTTACCATTCCAACGCTATATGGGGTTTTTCACAATGGAGATCACATTCCAATACAAAAAACTGGGTGTTGCCATTTGATTTTTTTTCGAAATTTTCTTACTGTAACCGTAACTGTTTGAGTAACACTGTTGTTTTCCATATCATTCTTGAGCGTATACCTCAAAATATCTTTTCCCAAAATTTCATTCAGTTTCTGTGAATGGTATGACAGTTTGGAGCCCAAATGTCGGGATATTTTTTTTTATAATCACCCTGTACATTCTGTACAATCTGTGGTGCAAATAATATTTCTTATTCATTTACAACGCCACACAAATGTATTCCATTGCATGCTTATATATTGAGACATTGTTAGGTATGCATTTTAATAGTATTAAACTATTTAATACTAACAATTAAACTATTTAATGCCCGTAATTAATAAACTGTTAAACTGTTTTATGCCCTTCTGTCCATGTAAACCGACCAGCGTAGCAGGCGAAGGCCGCTAGTTAATAATATAATGTGTATTAATTTTGAGTCATATGCAATTTTTTAACAGAAATTAGACTTTTTTTAATGCATCAAACACATAATTGACCGTCAGAATTAGAATATAAATAGACACATATTGGTTTCGTTCTTCAAAAAATATTCTATTTGGATACATAATACTAACACTGCATTTTGCTTTGTTCTTTTTCCTTAGTTAACAGGGTTCTTTGTATATTCAGAGCGATTACAGAGAAAAAAATATACTATGAAAACAATGCAAAGCCGTAGCCAAAAAAATAATTCGTAGAAGAATTACCGTTTCATATGGTACCTATTTCTAAATTATTTTTTCTTTATTTTGTAATTAATAATATAATATGTATTAATTTTGAGTCACATGCAATTTTTTAACAGAAACTAGACCTTTTTTTAATGCACACATAATGGACCGTCGGAATTAGAATATAACTAGGCACATACCGTTTTCCTTCTTCAAAAAAAACATTCCATTTGGATACATAATACTAACACTTCATTTTGCTTTATCCCTTTTCCTTAGTTGATAGGGTTCTTTATATATTCAGAGCGATTAGAGAGGGAAAATGTACTATGAAAACGGTGCAAAGCCGTAGCTAGAAAAATAATTCGTAGAAAAATTTGACACCCCTAACTTTTCTTCTTCTCTTATTTTAAATTTATTCTTTGCTAATTGATTAGAGGCAAATGTTAAGAACCTATTAACTCCTTGATGCGCGCTGGGATATTTTATACCCCACTTGAGTTTAATTAAAATTTGCACCAGAAACTTTTAACCTCTTAATTTATCAATATTTCTGGAATAAATAAATAAATAAATAAAACTTTCAAACAGTGCCTATTTTTTCATACCTTTTATAGAATTTTTAGTCCCTGTAATTAAATTATACATCCGATTTTCACAAAATGGGAAGTGAATCGACAAAATTATGCAACAATTATACATTTTAAATTTTAAACGATTTGGTTGGGTAGTTTTTGCTCTGTTATATGATGATGGAGAGACAGAGAGACAGACAGAATGACGGAGAGACTGAACGACGGCTATGCTAAAGGTACTACGTATTTACATAATTATGAACGCACCTAAAAAGGATACTCATCGAGTGCTCAAGTGTCTAGTACGTCAAATTTTATTTTCAGAGATTTAAGAGGCTTGCGTTTTTTAATAAGTCAATGCTGTAATTGAAATTCCAATCTAATATTACCTTATTTGATGTTGCGTGATAAAATATGTGTGTGACAAAATATGTGTGTGTGATGTTCTGTAAATAATTCAAAATGTACTCTTGCTAAAAATTGTCATTTAACTTCAATTAATTTTTTTCACATTTCTTCCAGTATAATTGGAAAAATGTATGTAGGGAAAAAATAATAAGTAAAAATAATTATCCTAAAAATATGTGGCACCAAATAAAGAAAACCATAAACATAGTTCAACAAAGAAACATAAAACTTTTTATTTTTGTGTAAAATTAGAGAAACAAGTTGGAAATTGCACGTGAAGCTTTGCAAATGAGGGGCGTTCGTACGATAACGAAGTTTTTAAAATATCACTCTCATATATCAATCTCATAAAATTGAAAATAGTTAATTACAATTAAAATGCGCACTAAACAATGTTCTCCCTATACTCATTATGTAATGGAATACTTTTGTGTAGCCTTGTAAATCGGTAAAAAATGTTCTTTGCACCACATATTATGCAAAATGTACATTATAATATGTCCTTTATAGATGTATATCAATTTCATAATGTTCGAATGAGTGTAACACCATTAAAATGCTTTTGAAACATTTTTTCCTCATTGACATAATATAACGGAATGCTTTTATTGTCCCTGTAATTGATCTATGCCAGTGGCGTAGCTGAGGGAGGGCAAGGGGTGCGTCCGCCCCGGGCGCCGCACAGTGGATCGATCCTTAAGAAAATGCGAACATAGGGCCAAAAAATAATCATTAAATAATTAATTTTTTGCAATAAAATTTTTTAAAAGAATACCTACAAAATACGAATATACGTTCATTTTTTAAATTATACAAAATTACATCTTATTTGTACAGCTTGGAATATACACTTTTCAGCAGAGGAATTTTCCTGCGAATTTTAGTGATTTTTTAATGTGTTCAGAAATTAAACCAAGGTAACCACTAATGATAACGCGTTTAAAATATCATTATTAATTTCCGAAAACACATTTTAAAGCTCTACTGATTATACTTTGATTGAATTTTATATATCATTTTACATTATGATTAGCCTATATAAAATTAACTGTATAATAAACTTAAAAATAGCTTTTTTTAAATTGCCTGAAGTTGCCTGAAATTTCAAAGACATGTTTGTCTTCCTAAAAGTCTGCATTTTAATGTGGTATAGGGCAATTTTTGCGCAAACCTGCGCGTTTTTGAAATAAATGGATATGAAACACTTTTAGTGGTTATCATAAATAATTTTCCGTTTCCGGAAAACATAGTAAATTGCCTGTAGACAAAAATATTTTTTAATAAATATTATACTGTAAGAATTTTCTAAGATGGGATAATATAAAAAAGTAATTTAAAATTAAACTATAAAGTTAAATTCAATTTTTAAGTATCTTGGGTTATATCAATATTTACATGAAAATTCTGAAAAGCGCAAATGCTCTCAGAGGGTTAAATCTACTCTAATAAATGGATGCATGATGTGTGAATCCTAAAGTATTATTTAAAGTGAAAGTTCTAATGCCTCTGGAAATTTTCTTTTCCTTTGAACGTTTTTTACTTTGTGTCTAATACTGGAAATCAACGAGTCAGATGTTATAAGCGAACGGTGCTACAAGTCTTCGTTACATGCTCTTCGACTTATTTTTCTCGTTTGGGAATCCTGGTACCTTCAAAAGTCTTTAATACGAGCTTAGCTAAGCTTCTTCCAATAATTGCCAAATTGGAAAATCAAAACGCTTAATTACATATTATCCATAAATCATTATTTTATATAGTAAGCATATAATATCACCCATATTTTGAGGTACATTGTTTAGCTGTTTTCACTGCAAAATTGCACTTCTTTTAACAGTTTTATGACTATTATTCATTTGTAAGATTTTGTAACTCAAATAGAGCATGTTAAACATGGTGATGTATCTAAAATTACAGTAATAACTTTTCCATAAATCATGGTTAAATACATCTTGTTATCAATGGCCATATATGTATATTAAGCTTTACATTTCTTCTTCTAGTCGTTGATACAATTTTAAATTATTCAGATTAAAATAAGAAATTCAGATCTAACAGTCTAATAAGATCTGGTGAATAATAGTATTAGGTTTTGGCAACAATTTTTCTACTAGCTTACTTTGGAATTGTATTTGCACAAAACATACTTGAAAGATCTATTGAATATTATTCATCAATTGCTGAGGCTACTGCCCAAACTTTTCAATGACACTATTTCACTTAAATAAAAGCACTATTTAAATTCTTTACAAACAGAAACAGATTTCTATTTGTTATAAAATTTCAAACGAAAAAAGTTAAGAAAAACGTTATGAAAATAATAATAATAATAATATTTTTTAAAAAATAAAACAAAAATGAACAAACAAACAAAAAAATTAATAATAATAAGTAAAGATAAGTTTAAAGAACTAAATCACGTCTATGATAAATCAGCTTTGAAATGCGTTGTAGTATTTTATAATAAAATGTTGTTATTTTGTAAAACAATTTTAAAGAGATATGTGAACATCGCATATGACGTCAATTAAAAATAAAATAAATATGGAATATTCCACAAAAAGAATTTGGGTATAAATAAAAACTGGATAGATAATAAAACCAATGTCTGTTAAGTTTTTTCAATCTTACTCTTTTTTTTTTTTTTTTTTTTTTTTTTTTTTTTTCAAAGTCTAATTTAATTATCCCAACATATCTCTAAATTTCTATTTGAAACCAAAAGTATGGAATTGTTTGTAAAAACGATTAAGATACTTTTGGTGTTATTTATTATGCTCATCTGAACCTAAATCTAACAAAAAACATCATATATAGAACCTTATACTATCATGATAATCCTATGTTCGCCACCGCCTATACTTCGATCCACTGTGCGCCGAGGCCTAGGGGCGCCAAATTGAGAGAAATTGTTATATATATATATTGGGGTGGGGCGCAAAATTTCTTGCTGGTCCCGGGCGCCAAAAAGCATAGCTACGCTACTGATCTATGCATCCAATTTTCATAAAATTTGAAGTGACTCGACAAAATTATGTAATAATTATACATTTTAAATTTCAAACGATTCGGTTGGGTAGTTTTTGCATTGTTATATGCAGACGGACGGACTGAACGACAACTATAGGTGCTACGTATTTACATAATTACGAACGCACTTAAAAAGGATCCTTATCGAGTGGTCCAATGTCAAATACGTCAGAATTTTTTTTCAGAGATTTAAGAGGCTTGCGTTTTCTAATAAGTCAATGTTGTAATTGAAATTCTAATCTAATATTAACTTATTGGATGTTGTGTGAAAAATTCTATAAATAATTCAAAATGTACGCTTGCTAAAAATTTTCATTTAATTAATTTTTTCACATTTCTTCCAGTATAACTGGAAAAATATATGTAGGGAATAAATAATAAGTAAAAATAATTATCCTAAAAATATGTGATACCAAATAGAGAAAACTATAAACATAGTTCAACAAAGAAATATAAAACTTTTTATTCTTGTGTAAAATTAGAGAAAAAACAAGAAGTTCGTAAATGGATTTTTTTTCCCGATCCCACACTGATTTAAGGGTATTCTCAATTGTTCCACCCAAGAAGCGCAAAACGTTTTGACACATTTACAAATTCATTTCTTAACAGAAAGACATAAAATTGGAATGCTTAGCCTGACTGTGGAAGCGATATCGAATCGAACTTAGTTTTCCATTTTATGATAATTAAATTACCTATCCAGTTCTAAGATATTTCGATCACGTGATCACCTGTTTTTCTCCTGATTTTCGACTGGTTTTTCTTCTTTCGTCCTGAAATGTGCTCAAAAACGACAACTTTGAAGGCTTGTTATGAAAGATCTATTGAAAGATCTATTGCATTTTTTAACAAACAGAAAACAGAGTGCAATTAGGCAGTTTTTGAATAACAACACATCCTAGTTTCATGCATTTTTGAACAAAAATAAATCAAAGCATATGTCACAAAGTTGCTCTGTTTGATTTTAGAACACCCTTAACTGATGTTTCATCTTCCAACTCTTGCAAGTTCATGTAGCACGCTATCCGATTCTTACTTCTGGAGAAAAGAGGTCAAGGCCGCTCCTAAAGCCATCGTCTTGTTCATTTGTCGTTTCACCCTTGACATCGACAACGAGTTGTAACGGAGAATTGTAATTGCGTGAATGTTGAGCAGTGAAACGTAATAGCTGAAAGAAAGGCACGGCTCATCATTTATTCCACTCATTACCTTTGTCCGGCGATTTCACTAATGAAACTGATAGTTATTTGAGGAAGAGATTAGGCCTTTCGGGAATTTCAAATATATGATAATACAGTCGCTATTGCGGTGTTAATCATTAGATCATATTCTGCTCCAACTCATTACTAAAGATTATCTAAAGTGCAAAATTTTATTTAAGAACATTTTATTAAAATATGCTTATGCAGACGATTTAAAAAATCTATTGTGGGCATTCAGAAAATTATTAATTTATCGAATGTGCAAAACAATGTAATGGATTAGTTATTATACACGGAACAGATTTTATTTTTTCTGTACTGTCAGATTAATTGTAGTATAATTATATAATTCAACCTCAATTAGATGACATTTATTTATCGTTTATCGTTTCATCTTCGATATTGACAACATTTCTAATATATGGCTGTGTATGAATGTTGAGCAGTGAAACATAATAGCTGAAACAAAGGCACAGTTCATCATTTATTTCACTCATTACCTTTGTCCGGCGATTTCACTAATGAAACTGATAGTTATTTGAGAAAGAGTTTAGGACTTTCGGGAATTTCAAATGTATGATAATACCGTCGCTAACACGGTGGTGATGATTGGATCATATTCTGCTTCAACTCATTACTAATGATTATCTATAATGCCAAAATTTTATTTAAGAAAATTTTATTAAAATGTGCTTATGTAGACGATTTAAAAATCAATTGTGGGTATTCCAAAACTTATTAATTTATCGAATGTGCAAAACAATGTAATGGATTAGTCATTATATACAGAACAGATTTTTTTTTCTGTACTATCAGATAGATTGTAGTATAATTATATAACTCAACATCAGTTAGATGACTATTATTTTTCGTCTATCGTTTCATCCTTGACATTGGCGCAGTTTTAATGGATGAAATAGAGTAATATAAAGACTAGCGATGGAAACCAAAACCTAATTTAAGATATATTCAGATAGTTTAAGAAAAAGTAACAAAAATTCTTCAAAATATAATGAACATATTCGTTTGTATTTAAACATTATATTGCATGCATTTAACATTAACAGAAAAAAAAAAGTTTTTGCAATACAAGAATAAATCAAGTATGTTGTTAACTTACAATTTATTAATCTTCTAGCTGCCCCATTCGATTCTTTGAGGATTTGAAAAAAATCGTGCTGTAAAATTTGAACAGACATAAAAAAATAAATAAATAAATAAATAAATAATAAAATAATAATAATAATAACCATTTTTTTTCTTTTGTATAAGTCAAGGTGAGGTTGGAATGTTCTCCTCTAAGCCGGACATACTTTATTAACAAATCAAATTAAAATAAATCGAAATCAATTGAAATCAAATGTCACAAAATGACTCATTTCGTGTACATATTGAATTTTGGGCACAGAGTCTATAACTTAAAAATGACCTATTCATAAGACATTAAAAATTTAAAAGGCAAGTTTTATAATTATTGAATAGGAAAAATGTCGTAAAAACTGAGGTTACGTCTGACAGAAGAGATTTTTAAATTATATGCTTAGATTAATTGAAAACAAACGAATTACTTACATTTTTTAATGTAAGATTTTATGTACCAGTACTATACCAATAATGTACTAAAGACCAATACTATATATGCATAATAATGAAAAATTGCGAAAAATGGAATTTATAAATAAGAGCTTTTTATGTATTTTTTTTTAAGAATTTGACAACGGACGAATAGCAAAATCAAAATTAAGAAAATTTTGAAGACTTTTATACATATGGAACGCTTCAAGAAAGTCAAGTTCATGAATTAAAGTAGGTTTTGAGATACTTTTTGCGGATCTAAAGTAAAAAAATGCGATTCATTTTCCAACAACGTTTAGCATTGTCAGATTTGTTAATTTCTTCTTTCTGAACATATTTTTTGTGCCCTTTAATTTGAAATTTTAAACTGAGCTTGATTTTCCCGCTATTAGAAAGACCACAAACTATTAGTTGTCAGTGTGGCTAATAAACTTTATCATTGAATCTTCTTTTCTATATATATTCCATACCATATATAATATATATTTCAGGAATTTTCCATTTTGAACAATCATATTTTGCACTGATGTTATACCTACCGAAACGAATTTGCAAGAAGAAATAGTGTTTTGGTGCTTTGAACGTTGTGTTTTTTTATTTATTTAAAACCACATAAGGATCTCATTTGGTATCTTGTGGGTTTGATCTGGCGTGTGATTACATGTAATGGGGGATTCGCCTACATACCAGTTGACAGCTTGAAGATTGACTTAAAGAATAGTTACACCACTGTGGCCGCACAAACATCTCAACCAAAATGGTGAACTAAGGGAGCACTTTTGCTTCGTCGCATTATGACTCCATTGTGAAATCGGTGTGGTCGATTTCAGAGTCATTTGCACCTCGTCAAAAATAGGACAAATCTACTTCTCAATGGCGTGGAAGTGTCTCGTTTTGTAATCTAAAATTTAGATTTGGTTCTAGGTGCATTGATATTTTGGTCATTTTCGATTTAAGAGTCATTTGCAACTTGTCATAAATGAGGCATATTGACTTCACAATGATGTGGATGAGTCTCGTGATGACAATTTGAAAAGTAAAATTTGAATTTGGTTCATGGTGCATTGATATTTTGGGCGTGACCGATTTTAGAGTCATTTGCCCTTTGTCATAAATGATGAATGTGGCATTTCGACTTCACAATGACGTGAAATCTTGTGATGACAATTTGGAAAGTAAAATTTGCATTTAGTTCATGAAGCATTGATATTTTAATCAAATTAAAGTCCCATTAATTTAAACCCTATAAATCCTTTAAATCCTTTAAAGCCTATAAATAAATCCTTTTTTGCAGAAATATGGAAAAATTAATTTAAATCAACTAAAACAATAATAAAAACTCCTTATATTTCATCTTTTAGTGAAAACAGTTATCTGCGATTTTCATATTTTATCTTAGAAAAGAGATATGATGCGGAGGTGTATAAAATCGATGAAATTGTGCTTACATGTTACGCCTTTCCCGTTTCGTTATTCCTAAATGTTTCCCCAAAACATAGCAAAACAAGTGCAGGCATTAGACTAAAAACAATTAACAAACAAACCCCGTTTCATAATTGTAATTCTCGTGTCACTACCCTCCTGTAGTTGTGAGACAGATAACAACAGGAGTACGTTAAATACTAAAATAGACGACAGAGGTAGGGGAACGTCCCCATCGACCCAACCGGAATGAGTGATTCACACGAACACACGTACCGCAGAATTGCATCTGAACCATTCACATCACATTGGAACAACCGTAACGAGCCGAAGTAAAAAAGAAAGACGCCACGAAGTAAAACAATTTAAAAAAAGTCTTGCCACACGTGCAGAAGTATACGCTTCTGAACAAGAACTCAGACAGCTATAAATAACTCAATTTCTGTTTGCTCTGGGACATCTTTCTTCCGACATTTCTAACTAGGGATGAATTCAACAGTCACTAATGGTTACAATGGTCCCCCTTTTTTTAAAATACATTGCTTAGAGTTATTTTTTTTCCCTTGGATTCATTGGTTTCAGTTTTTTTTCCTACACGGAGGCAAAAAATTGGACCTGCTCCGTGAGTTTATTTATTTATTTTTATTTTAGTATTATGTCAGCAGCTTTTCCTCCGAGTTTTTTTTCTTTTCTTTTTTTTTCTAAGCTTATCCTAAGGCGTATGATGTATATTCCTTTAAGTATGTCACGGTCATATTATGATGCTAAATGCTGAAATAAAGAATTTGATGTATTTCATCACCCCCCACCGTACATTCTCCGAGAAGTTTTTTCAACAATTTATGTTTCAGTTTGCTTGTAAGAGGAGACACAATTCTGCTTTGGTATTGAGTTTTAATATGTTATCTTAGCGAATCTATTCTCCAAGTGAGTTTTCAAGAGTATGTGCCGTATATTTGTTTGTGTATTATGCAAAAAAGACAACTCATTTTTTCATTGGGCAAGAGCTAGGCGTATAGCCTATTCAGATTTATTCTTAAGGGTGTTCATAAATCAAAAAAGGCAACTTTGTCGCACAAGTTTTAATTTATTTTTGTTCAGAAATGCATGAAATTAGTAGGTGTTGTTCAGAAACTAACAAATCGCACTCAGATTTCCTATTTTTTCCCCAAACATACTAAGTTTTTTAGAAAAATAATATCAAAGAGCCAAAATGGTCGTTTTGTACCGACTTTCCACGTGAAAGTAGAAAAACCAATTTAGGAAAGGAGAAAAAAGCCTTGCCACGTGATTTAAAATGCTTGTAACTCGCTAGGTAATTTACTGATCACAAAACAGAAATTCAGTTCGATTTCAAATCGCTTCCATAATCAGACTTCGCAATTTTATATCTATCCGTTAAAAAATGAATTTATAAATGTGTCAAAACATTTAATGCCTGTTGAGCAGAGCAGTTGAAAACAGCCTTAAGTTTCTCGAATTGATATAGAATTCGAGTTTGAGATAGAGTAAAGAGTTTCCTTTACTGAAAATAATACTTATAATATATATTTTTTTACAAGGTTCGTCTTAGGAAGTATTATTATCTGCAAATTGTTATTACTCTGTGATGTAGATTTTACATTTCAAAGTCTTTTCAGTTTTAATGAAAGTATATTAGGTTATTTTTGAGGCATCGTAGAAGTTCTTTATAATAAAGTTAGTCTTTGTAAGTAAAATTAATTTTGAACGAAAGTAGGAAGAATGACTAAAATACAGTGTTCGCGAAATATAAGTTTCCCATTTCACTGTTCCGAATCATATGAACTTTAACTAAAGAATAACAGATTTTTTAATTTAAAGATTTTTTTTCAGGTGAATAACCAAGGTAGAGATCTGCAGTAGCTTTTTTCGAAGGCCGTGGAGGGAAATTGAAAAAGAATTTTAAAACGGCCGGGGCGGGAAAATGAAGTCAATTTTAACAATTAAGACAATTAATAACAAGAATTAAGACAATTATTAACAATCCTCCATGTTTGCAATACACATTCATTCAGTGTCTGAACGTAAAAACTATTAAAAGATTGAATAATATAAACTAAGACAAATTTGAATACATTTAAAAAAATTAATTTATATGCAAAAAATAAAAATACTAAAGAAGTAATTCAAATCTGTCTTAGTTTATAATACTCAATCTTTTAATAATCCTCCATGTTTTCATACTTTTGAGGTCAGGAAAGCACAATGGTAAACCTACGAGTCAACCGTAAAATCGGATTTTTAAGTGTTTCCATGAAGATATGACTTTGACAGACCAATTGCGTTTTAATATGCGAATCGAATTTTAACGAATCCTACGTTTTCATCCGTGAGCTCCATGAGATGATTATCTGTGCTACTGCCTCCCGTCCTAACATACTTGGCCTTTGATCTTGCTACGAGCAAAAGCTAAAAAATTTTGTTGAGTATGAGGTTGCCACTACTATTTTGCATCTTAGTTTTCGTTTTGGTATAATAAAGTAATTTTCTAGATGATTTCTTAATTATTGCATTATGGACTGCATAGGAAAAGGATAAAAAAAAGGAGGGGGATTTTGCTACGGATTACAACGTGTTGTACTTACTGAAACTATGCAAACGATCACAACTACCCTAACTCTATGATAATTGCCTTTTTCGCATTTACGCGTATTGATACGGAAAATCCAAATAGCGTTCAGATAGTAATTTTTTTATTGTATTCAATAATACAAAAAAAAAAAAAAAAAGAAAAAAAAAGAAAGAAAAGAAATGTAATTTAACAAATTACAACGACTGTTTGGAAAACGATATTTTCAAAGACTAAAATTTTAAACTTATAAATGAATTCTGCATTTAGAAAAAATAATATAAACATCATTTTTATGATGATAAAAACGTGGCTTACGTAATAACAGAGTCATATATTACGTAAGCTTTGTATATAAATATTAATGTTCCTGGACCAATCATAAGCAAATTTTAAATGAAATTTCAATTTTCGGTACTGCATATTTTTAAACTTCTGAACATCGCACATTTTCAATTTTTATACCATCGTTATATAGGGGGAAAATGTACTTTTAAATGCAATTTGTGTTTGAGTTAGAAATCTATTTGCAGTTTTTTATACTTTTTCTTTCACCGTGGCAACAAAAGTATTCCATATCTGGTTATTAAAAGTGGACCAATAAGAAAAGGAATAAAGTTCGAAATCACAAGAATTCAGATATATCTCTTATATCTCTAGACCGAGAGCAACAACAATTCTCCAAGTGGTAAAAATATAATAGAGTAAAAATAAATAAATAAATAAAATATCAAAATGTTTAAAAAAAAAAATTAATTTAACAGTACAACGTCTATTTGGAAAATGATATTTTCAATGACTAAAATTTTAAAGACTTACAAATAAATTCTATATTTAAATTAATAATAATAAACATCATTTTTAGGATGATCACAACGAGTCATAAGTGACGTTTTAAACATTAATATTCCTAGACCAATGATTAAAAAAGAAAAAAAAAAAACAAAAAAAAAACAGTCGTTTATAAGATATACAACTTTAACTGTTTAAAATTGGCATTTTTATTTGATGGAGTTAATCAAACTGACTTCTGAACGCCTCATATTACGTACGACATAGATTAAACATTAATATTCCTGTACAAACAAATTTTAAATAAAATTTCAGTTTTACAATTTTCGGTACTGCACATTTTTAAATTTCCAAACATCGCACATTTAAAATTTTTACACCGTTGCGTAGAAAAAAAAAATGCACTTTTAATTGAAATTTGTTTGGAATCTTTATCACAATTTGTTTAGAAATTATTATTATTGTTTATGTTTTTATTACTTTTTTTGGTCATCGTGGCAACAGAAGTATTCCATTTTTGGACATTAAACATGAACCAATCAGAAAACGGATACAATAAAAAACAGAAGTATTCCCTTTTTGGATATTAAACATGGACCAATCAGAAAACGAATAAAATAAATTAAGTTGGGGAATTCAACCAGTAAAAAGATTCAGATATACTTTAGATTTCCAATTTTTCTACCGATAACAACAACTATTTTCCAAAAAAAAAAAAAAAAAAAAAAAAAAAAACATTAGATACAGCATTGGTACAAAAAAAAAAAAAAAAAAAAAAAAAATAGAAAATAGTATGTCCGACACGAACATATTGTACATTTTGGAAAATAAATAAAACAAAATAAACAAATTGTTTTATCTTGGGTGGTCTAAATATTCGGAATTTTAACTGCTAGAATGTTATATTATTTAAAATCCCCACCGCCAGAAAATTCTGGCGCCAGACAAGTGATCCCTATACGTATAAGAAAGATCCATAACGCCACGTTTTCTAATATTCTTTGTTTATTATATTCATTCAATTCTTTAATCGACTATTAAAATAAAATTAATATATATATTATTCATTACAACAGAAATTATTTTAAAAAAATAACATATAAATTACAGATTCCCCAACATATCTACGAAGTTTTCCCTTGATTATACATTAGAAAAAAAAAATCAACCGCGGTAGCGTTACCAGTTAAATTACCCTTGGCGCCATAAAAAATTGGAGCGGTCAAAACTAAAGGATTGCTTGAATTAGATTTTAAGTTATGTGAGATAATAGGAAGAAAAACAGTTAGGTATGCATTTTAAAAACGAGTTGAGTTGCATAACTTTTTCAGTGAAAGTCGTCTGAAGGACAAAGCTCTGACCTTATCCACTTGTGGGGTGATCCTTTGTAGTATGAGAAACTCCCATAAAGAACCTAAATTATGCACTAAAAATGTTCAAGGACAAAGTTTTTTCTCCTACTGAAAATCATAAATTGGAGTAAACGAAACTCATTATTATTATTATTTTCATTCGTATTTAAGTTAAAGGCAAATCTCGAAATCCGAGCTTATTACCGGTGTTTACGTTTTCAAAACCATAAATTTGCTATCAGGATATCCTGTTCATCATTAATTTGTATTATAGATGTTAGAAAAATATAATGTCTGAAAAAATAAATTTCTCTTTGATTTCACATTTGGTACCTGTTTATTTAGTCTGACAATGAATGCTTGAAGCAGAGAGGGAGAATCATGCATTTCATTTGGCAGTCACTAACAAAGTCGGCTTTGCAAACCGGTATTTTTCAACCTGTGTCAATCAGCGACTTATTTTTGATTTCACACAATTTCAGCGGCACTCTCCGATGAAATTACCATAATTATTTATTTATTTATTTATTTATTTTTTTAATGATAAAAAAGTAAAAGTTAGCGCCATTTAAATATCTAAAATTAGTTAAATTAACTTCATAAAAGCAAAAGCAACTTTAGGTACAAAAGTAAAAATATCTTTTTTTTAATTGTTTAATAGGCATAAAAGTAAAAATATATTTCTTAATTGTTTAATAGTTACAAAAGTAAAAATATTTTTTAAATTGTTTAATAGAAAAAAAAAGTTTGTCTGATTGTTCAATAAGTATAAAGGTAAAAATAGGTTTTTGATTATTTATATATATATATAAAATATAGGTATGAAAGTAAAAGTAGTTTTTTTAGGTAGTTTGTTTAATAGGTATAAAAGCAAAAATTCCTTTTGTAATTGTTTTATAGAAAAATCATGTACAATCATAAAAATAGATGCAAAAGTAAAAGTAGTTTTTTTATTGTTTAATATGTGAAAATCAAATATATTTTTTCTGATTGTTTAGTATGGATAGAATTAAAAATAAGTTTTTTTATTCTTTATTAAGAATATAAGTAAAAGTAGCCTTTTTATTGTTTAATAAGTATGAAAGTAAAAATATTTTTTCTGATTGTTTAATAGGCATAGAGGTACAAATATTTTTTTTTATTGTTTTATAAAGATAAAAGTAAAAAAATGTTTTTTTAGGCATTCAATATTTATTTTGAAAATCATACTTAATTTAATGATTGCAATCATGATTTTTCTACATAATTTTTCTTATACTAAATTACTTTGGTTCAAACACGGAACCTAACTATGGAAAATTCCCTTTTTTTACGCTAGGTAGAAAGCAGGATATAATGAATTTATTTTTAAATATAATTTTTAGGATTTCTAAATTGATTTTTCACAACATAACCATAATTTTAATTAATGACTATTACACAAGATGTTGGGTATGCGTGTTATCAATTTTTAAACACTCTGCGATGAGTTTAACTCCAAAAGCTCCCTCTTTAGCCGCAACAGTCTCTGACAATATATTTATTTGTGTAACCTGTCTTAAATATAGTATAATTCTGAATGTATACGTTTCACGCAATGTGTAACTAGATGTGCATATTCATTCAGTTAGATTTGTACAAAGTTTTTGCACTACAATCTTTGCTGGCGTCTTTTTCACTATTTTTTTTATGCTGTTCTTAACCCTTTCGGGTCTGAATTTTATTTTCAGTTTTTAGAAAAAAAAAAAAATACTTTTATGTCATTAATATTAACACAAGCTATACAAATACACTAATTAGTATTTAACGGATATTTCACTGTCTGAATGATAACAAATATTATTGTTTTGCCTACTATTCAATTCATATTCCTATGACAATAGACTAAGGAAGAATTTTTGGGGACGATTATAAAATATGGTATTACAACAAAAATTTAATTTATATTACAAATTTCTAATACTTTTTGTGCTTTATTGCACACGATTCTTTCAGGAAAGTAACTTTAATTTCAAATTTAAAGAGTGAAATATATGTTTAAAATAAAAGAATCGCAAATGGCACAAAGAGAAATAAACAAATTATTATTTTTTTGTTACTATTAAATACTTAAACATAAATGAAGTCATGTAGTAAATGCATAAACATAATAGTAACATTATTATTTTTAAAAAGTAGCAAAAGTATTTCTTAAAACAAAATAATACTCCATTAAAATACATGTACTATTAATAGTACACCAGACCCAAAAGGGTTATACCAAAAAGGGCAACTTTATGACATAAGTTTTAATTTGTTTTTGTTCGAAAATGCATGAAACTAGCAGGTGTCAGATACTATCTATATAATCGCACTCATTTTCCAATCTTTGTTTCAAATACAATGTATTTTTCAGAAAACAGAGTCAAAGTGGGCGTTTTGAACAGAATTTCTGCGCGAAAAAAGAATAACCACTCAAACTTGGGTGAAAAACGTGTTTGTCACGTGATCAAAATCATTTATAACTCAATAGGTAATTTATTGATAAAAAAAGATGGAAAATTCAGTTAGATTCCAAATCGCCTCCATAGTTTAGGCTTTTCAATCCTATGTCATTCCAAAAAAAAAAAAAAAAAAAAAAAAAAAAAAAAATGAATTAGTAAATGTGTCAAGGTTTTGCACTTATTGAGAAGAGCTGTTGAGAACAGCCTTAGTTATTCAACTGCGTGCTTTAATGAAATATAAACGTTTTATGTCGAAAGCAAGAACAAAATACTTGAATATGATACCTTATGCAACGTTCTGTATTTTGTATGAGCATAGAAAAAGGGATGTTGGCATCGGAAATAATGTATATGATTATTAATGCCCCATAAATGAAATTCTATATGCAGCGTTATCCGAAATATGGCCATCGATAATCTTAGACATACGACAATGAATTTTTTCTTTCATTCATAAACATAGGTTTTTTTCCATTAAAGGAAGAGAAAAATTTAAGATGAGACACAATTCTGCTTTGATATTGTGTTTTAATATGCTATCTTAGCTAATCTATTTCCCGGGTGAATTTTCGAAAGTACGTCCCGTGTATTTGTTTATATATCACGTAAGAAAGACAATTTATTTTTTTATTGGACAAAAGCTTTGAAGTATAGCCTATTCAGATTTGTTCTTAAGGGTATTCTTAAATCAAAGAGGGCAACTTTGTGACACAAGCTTTAATTTATTTTTTCTCGGAAATACATGAAACTAGCAGTTGTTGTTGTTTAGAAACCATTTAATCGCACTCTTTTTTTTATTTTTTTGCAAACGCAATAGATCTTTCAGAACAAGCCGTCAAAGTCGACGTTTTGAACCCCAGTTCTCGAAGAAAACAGAAAAACTAGTCTCACGAAAGAAGAAAAACGCATGATCACGTGATCGAAATCGCTTATAACTCGATAGATAATTTAATGATCATAAAATGGAAAACAAAGTTCAATTCGAAATTGCTTCCATTATCAGGCCTTCCCATTATATATTTTTCTGTTAAAAAATGACATTTGTAAATATGCATCAAAACATTTTACTCTTGTTGATCAGAGCAGTTGAGAACAGCCTTATAGAGAAAGAAAGGGGAGACAAACAGTAATTGGGACATTTATTAAAAATAAGTTAGGATTAAATTTGAACATTTGTCAAATTTTGCCAATTTTTCAGTTTTTGTTTCAATTTCGCGTTTTTTTGAAAAGTGACACGAAATGTGTCAAAACGTTTTGCGCTTGTTGTGCAGAGCAGTTGAGAACAGACTTAATTAATCAAACAGCGGGATTCAATGAAATATGAACGTATTATGTCGAAAGCAAACACAAAACACTTTTGAGTATGACACCTTAAGCACCGTTTTATATTTTGTGTGTACATAAAAAAAAAGGAATGTTGACATCGGAAATAATATACACGATTATTAATGCTACTTAAATGTAATTCTAGTGTGAATGTGTTGTACGAAATAAAAAGATTGTGCAAAAAGCGTTGTTAAAAATTACAAGAGGAGAAAATGTTTTTTTAAAACATAGTTCAAAACAATCATTTTTAAAATTGTGTTACTTTAAAGGTACCATGTAGAAAATACTTTGAAAGTGTTTCACATGTGTTATTTTATAGTGCTCTAAATTGTGTGTTGTAAATTTGAGGACAAAATGTTGCGCATAGCACAACACTATTTTAAGAAACTATTATCATCAACACTACTGCCGACACTATTTCAACACAATTAACAACACTAATTCTGCAACCTATTTCTAGATAGCAATTCTTATGCAACATATTCAGAATATATTTCTAGAGAACAACATTTTTGTAACACTAGCCACTCTTGGCACCAGTTTGGTCTCCTTTGAATGTATACTAAGCATTAAATCATATTGCTTTTATTCTTAGTTTATTTTAATTGCCCAATTTTTTTTTGGCAAATTAGAAGATTCTGCTTGAGAAATAGACAGAGATGTCATACACGCATCACATTGGCGCAGGCAATTATATGTGCCTCACATGGTAAACCGGCTATTGTTATTTATTTATATATAAACTGTTTGTTTACCTTTACTTTCTTTTTTAAAATGATATAAATTTTTTTATTCTACATAATCCTTTCACTCATTTCAAAATTTAAAAAGTTTAAAATTCATGACTTTTATTTATTTTTTTAAATAAAAAGAACAAAAAATACAATAAAAATAATGATGTTTTGAAGCTTCATAATTGCAGCGAAGGAACAAAACATAAATAAATCCAAATAACCGCAGCCTAAATTTTACTGAAGGGCTTTCGCACAGTAACCAATAAGATGCGTTTCATTTGGATGTTACCGTTAAACAATTTACAAATAATCGTGATTTTTGAGCCACATACGGTAGCGTAATATATATATGTATATATGTATATATATATATATATATATATATATATATATATATATATATATATATATATATATATATATATATATATATAGATAGATAGATGTAGATAGATAGATAGATATTAAGAATACAATCGTAACACAAAAAAACATTTCACAACACATTAATGTATTGTGAATTCGGGGACAAAAAGTGTTCTGAAATGTGTTTATTATTGTGTTTGAGAATTTGCAGTATACATGCCTCGATATGGCCTTTGACAATCTTAGACATACCACGGTGCATCTTTTCTTTCATTCATAAACATAGGTTTTTACCGTGAAACGAAGAGAAAACTTCAAGAGCAGACACAATTTTGCTTTGAAATTGCATTCTATTCTAATATGCTATCTTAGCGAATCTATTTCCCAAGTGAGTTTTCGAGGATAAGTACCATGTATTTTTTTGTATATCATACAAAGAAAGACAACGCAGTTTTCCATTGGACAAAAAATTGAAGTACAGCCTATTAAGATTTGTTGTTAAGGGTGTTCTTAAATCAAAAAGGAGAACTTTGTGACACAAGTTTTACTTTATGTTTGCTCAGAAATGCATGAATAGCGGGTGTTAATTTTTAGAAAACGTCTAATCGCACTCATTTTCGAGAAACGTTTCCATAGCTAGGCCTTCCAATTTTATATCTTTCTGTTAAAAAGTGAATTTGTAAATGCACCAAAATGCTTTGCGCTTGTTGACATAAGCAGTTGAGAACAGCCTTAATGTTCTAATAATAATGATGATGAAAATAATAATAATTTAATGCGATAATAATAATGATATAAATTAAATAATAATAACGATGACAATGATGATGATAATAATAATAATAATAATAATAATAATAATAATAACAACAACAACAATTATTAATTATTATTATTATTATTATTATTATTCATTGCAATAATAATAATGGTATAAATGACATGATGATGATAATAGTAACGACAATAACAATATTTAAATAATGCAACATGGATAGAGCGTACGGAGACAACTTATAAAAGGAAAAAGTATTCTATTCATTAAAAAGAAACAAGCCCGGTGTTGTCAGAGATGTCAATAGCGAAAGCGAAGCCGGGTACGAGAACTTTTGCGAGGCCGTTTACTTCTAGAGTCTTATATTGACTCGGACCAGGTACAATAATACTGTATTGTATGTCAAACGTGGCAAATGAGGTGCACTTATACTATAACTAGTTTTTTAAGTATTCAGACCTCGGTGCCTGTTGCACTATTACGTAAAAATGTCTTAATGCAAAATAATATACGATTATATATTAAATCCAATAACACAGAAATAATAGCACACCATTTTAATGGGACATAATCACCATGACAACCAAGAATCATTATCTAACATGGAATATCATTAAATTTATTATATATGATAGGATTTAATAGAATGAAGAAAACTTTTATAAATATTTTTTTTAACTTTGATTCAATTTTTTTTAAATTTGAAATGACACGACTGCAATGGTTATGTATATTAAATTTCAAACCATCCGATTGGGTAGCTTTTGCATTGTTATATGAGGACAGACGGACGTAGAAACGACTGAACCAGACGGCGACTATAGGTGTGTATATACGTATAGGTGCGACATAGTGTACGTATTTATATAATTACGAATATACCTACAAATACTAAATTTTCATGTGGCAATTCAATGCCTAGATTTATCGTTAATAGAGGCTTTTGTTGAGGAAAAAAGAGATCAGCTGTTCGCGATATTACAAAGTGACTACGATGACAAAACGCCATACAATATGATATCTCAACTAGAGTTCAGCACAAGTCCGAATCTCTGAATCCGAAATCTGAAGAATCTGCGAAACTTCCCCTCCTCGAATCTAAAATGCTCAAATAGTAAACTTACACCAAACTTTAAATGATAAAAAAAAATAATTCATATTTAAATGCAATTACGGAAAATGCTCTTCAATTATATCTCCAATATGAATTTTGTAATTCGTGTAAAAAAATATGAATATATACATTAATACGCTCCCAAATTCAAATAGCACATACTTTTTTTCATTTAAAATTATATCCTAGATTAGAGGTCTGCACGGGCCGAAATTTAAAGGCCCGGGCCCGGCCCGAAAGTTAAAATTTTGGCCCGAGCCCGGCCGGGCCCGAACGAAAAAATATCGGCCCGGCCCGAAAGTTAAAATTTCGGCCCGAGCTAGGCCCGGCCCGGAAAAAAGTTAAAAATTTGGCCCGAACCCGGCCCGGCTCCGGTAAATTTCTACAAAACATTGATCTTTACTCTAACGGAAGAGTTCAGACCAAAAAAACTTATCTTAGTCTTTTCTTTTTCTTTCATGTTTATAATCTCTATTTATGCAGAAGTGCCGTAGGCCGCGATATTTACGCTTTTAATGACCCTTTCTTTGTTGTATATAAATGTTTCAATTATCTTTAGTGTATGTTCAGTTATCATTAATGTACTAATAATACATAAAAAAAAAATCTAAAAATTGGTGTATGGTAAAAGTAAAATCTTCTAAGACATTGGAAAGAAAGAAATACGTTCCCTTCTATAGCTGATGTAAATGCTTAATATTTTTTTTTCTCGCGTATTGTTGTAATCATTTTGCATGAATGAACAGTTTAAAAGAAATTTGCAGTTTTCAGTTTAAACGAAAATTTCGTCATAATCATGTTTTTTTTTTATGTGTTTAATTCTATTTTAAGACGCCTAGTGATCTACGATTCTTTAAAAAGAATAAATTCTAATGTTTAATTGTAGAATAATGATTAAAAGTATATGCCTATTTTGCAAAAAATTTTGGACCAAGCCAAACTTTACTGATTTATGAACAGACTTTTCCACGTCGAGAAAAGGATTTTCATATGGGAAGATTCAACAGGAACTGATTTTTTTGGTGCTTGAAGACTAGGAAGAACGAAATCAGTCTCGGCTTCGTACGGAAAAAATAAGTTAGGCCCGGCCCAATACTCCAGAAAAAAAAATAAGGCCCGGCCCCGGCTCGAAAAGATTAATGACTAGGCCCGTACGGCCCGTCCCGAATCTTCAGAAGCAAGGCCCGAGCCTGGCCCCGCCCGAATGCCGTTAATGGAAATCGGCCCGAACCCGTCCCGCTGGCCGGGCCGGGCTCCGGCTTCGGGCCGAGGCCCGGCCCGTGCAGATCTTTATCCTAGATCTTATTTGAGAAATTAGGTTAACCTGAACTCGAACAAGAACCAAAATCCAACCCTGTCCAAAACAAACAATAACTTTTTTTTTAACCATTTATGCACCGACGGTAATTTAAAATACCATTGAAGAAAATTTAATATAAAATTTATTTGTTGTCTATTAAGAAAAGTTTAGTTTTGTTTCCACACAAAATACATAGCTTGATCAAATTTACAAAGGGTAGAGAAACAGTCGAAGCTAAATATTTACAAAAAGTGCTGATTTTCATAATCATTTGCACAAATATAGCTTTTCTTAAAAAAAAAAAAAAAAAAAAAAAAAAAACTCTATGAAACATTTTAAACTGCAAAATCCTTTCCGTTTACAGAGAGCCTCATCATACATTTAAATACACTGCTTATCTAACAATTGTGATAGTTTCACAAGAGTATCTTTTGTTAATTAATTGGATTATTTTTGTAAATATTTTACAAAAAACAGTTATTACTACCGATATATTTAATCAGTTTTATTGAAACAATGTTTAAATTTTGCATTAAATGTATATTTAGAAACTCCAGTATATCTTCAGATATTAAGGAAGATAATAATTGAGGTGAAACAATTTCTCGATAAACAATTCGGTAGATAAAGGGTTAATTAGCTCCAATTTGATTGGTCTTGGCAATAGACAAGCCCTATCAAGACAATATCTCAACCTAAAGGGTCAATTGTAAAAGATGTCTTTTCTTTTTAGGTGCGTTCGTAATTATGTAAATACGTAGCAACTATAGTTGTCGTTCAGTCCGTCCGTCAGTCCGTCCGTCTGTCCGTCTGTCCGTCTGTCTGTCCGTCTGTCTGTCCGCATATAAAAACGTAAAAACTACCCAATCTAATCTTTTGAAATTTAAAATATGTAATTATTACATAATTTCGTCGAGTCATTTCAAATTTTATGAAAATCTGATGGATAGATCAATTACAGGGACGATCAAAAGTATTCCATTACATTACGGTCAATGGGTAAAAATGTTTCAAATGCATCTTAATCGTTTGAAATTTAAAATACATACTTATTACATAATTTTGTCAAGTCATTTCAAATTTTTTGAAAATAGGATGCATAGATCAAATGCAGGGACAATCAAAAGTACTCCGTTACATTACAGTGAATGGAAAAAAGTTTCATATGCATTTTAAGTGTATTACACTCATTCGAGCGTAATAATACTGATATGCATCATAATTTGCATATTATAATATATAATTTGCATAATCTGTGGTGCAAAGAACATTTGTTTTTGATTTACAAGGCCACACAAAAGTATTCCATTACATAATGAGTATAGGGAGAACATTGTTTGGTGCGCATTTTAATTGTAATTAACTAGTTACAATTTTATGAGATTGATATATGAGAGTGATATTTTCAAAACTGCATTATCGTACGAACGCACCTCATTGCCTACGCTTCACGTGCAATTTCCAACTTGTTTAATCTTAGAATGAAAGAATCATTCTTGCAGCCTTTTTAATGAAAATATTAAAGGTAATTTCAATTCCTTCGCGAAAATGGCATTTTCCACATACTAATAGGTTTACAGATTTTTACGATGAAGATATTTTAGATATAGAATATACCACTTCGGTGGTAATTTTCCCTCTTACTTTAGCTAGTAAGGAGTCAAAATAACTCGTGTTTTTATTCTCAGGATATTTGGTTAATATTGTCTCACAAAATTATATTCTCTTATGTATAATAATCACTAAAACATCAAGGAAATGATTTAAGTCCAATTTTGCTTTAATAATGGAAAAACAAAACAAAGCAGCACAAAATATCACTTTCAAATATTATACCAAATTATTTCAAATATTATATATTTCTAATATTTCAAATAAATGGCAAAAATCCTAAAAACCTATGAAAATTTTCTATGAAATCCAACGAAAGAAAAATAGTTTTATTTTTAAAACATAATTTACTTGATAGCAGATATCTTTTTTAATGTTGCTGAAATTGTTCAAAACTGGTTTAATAAATAAGGTAACTAAGGTTGTATCCTTTACGCCGCAAATATAAGAAAGAAGTTTTCGAACGCAATTATCTATATTTTTATGTTTTAAAAACAAAGTCATTCGGGTTATTTAAGATTTTAGTTCATTATCTTAGCCATTTATGTTTTCAAATATAGCTTATATTCTAAAAAGAATGCAGCAACGAAAACGAACAAAAGAACTTTAGAGAAGTTTAAACGAAACTTTTCTCCTTATAATTTTGGAATGGACAAATCTTAACAGCCAATTATCTATTCGCTCTCCCAGTTTTTCAGGTAAAATAAAGTTCGCATCAGAAAAAAACAAAGAAATAATTTTGAATATTGCATATAAAATCTTAAAATGTATTGTCAATTTAAATTCCGTGCAGTTTAATTTTACAATTTTTCTGATGCATATAAATTTTTAGTTACATTCATTATATAGTAAAACCTTGTGAAATAATAATATGTTGCATACGTGGATTGCTAATTAGTTAGGTTGTGTTGTTTACTCATTATTAAAATCATTGCATATTCTTTAATTTAAGGGTGTATTCAAAAAAATATTTTTCCACCCACAACAGATCGAAATTTTCGGATACATTTTCAGATTCATTTTTAAAGGTAGAAACATGAAACTAGATGAGGTGATTTTTAAAGATATGTATAAGATGAAATGTAATTTTTTTTTTCACTCAATTCCTTAGAATTCCATTTATAAACAATTACTTTCTTAGTATGACCATTTTTTTCTTTCCCAGATATCCTGCTTCGGAAAATACATTTCAAATCACCTACTTTGAGAGCATTTTTTTTTTCAATGTTTTCTGTATTTATTAAAAAATCGACAAGCATGGCACGTTGTGCACTTTCTAAATAAGAGACTTTGCCAATTTGAGGCGCTCGAGAGCAAAAATGAATTTAAAAATAAATCAGAAAATAAACAGTTTGGATTGGAATACACCATTAAGTTAACATGTTTCTACTTTCTTCTATCTTTACAAGAAAGTACTGGATTCGTGAAAATTTTCGAAATCCGGTTTTCGACGGATTTATGCGTTTTAGGGGTCAGAGAACCCGAAAAACATGTTTTTGCGAAATGACTGTCTGTGAGTCTTACGAATCTGTCTGTATGTGACAAAAATTTTGTGTGCGCAGTATCTTAAGAACTAATGCAAGGAATTTCATAAATCTTCAGATTCTATTAGACCTTGATATAAACTAGATCTGATTAGTTTTTGGTGCGTGTCTCTCAGCAGGTGGTGCTACTATGCTGCATTATTCACAATTTCTACAATAGCTTTATATGAAAAACTGTTTGCAGGGATTTTCATAAAACTTTAGATTTAGTTATTACTTTACAATAACAAGTGCTGATTACGTTTTAGTGCAAATCGCTCAATAACTGGCGCTGTAATTGTTCATTATTCGTGATTATCGCAATAGATCTATCTGAAAAACTGATGCACGGAATTTCGCAAAATTTTAGATTCTGTAAGATTCTGATATAAACTAGATTTTACTAGATTTTATTGCATATCGTTCAACAGCTGGCACTACTATACTCCATTATTTACAATTTCCCAAACAGCCATATCTCAAGAATTAGTGCATGGATTTTCAAAAAACTTTAGATTTGGTTATTACTTGATATAACATGGTGCTGATTGTGTTTTGCTGCAAATCGCTCAACAGGTGTCGCTGCCATGGTGCATTATCCGTGATTATTGCAATAGCTCTATCTCAAGAACTAATGCACGAAATTTTCTAAAACTTCAGATTCAGTTAGTCCTTGATATAGATTACAGTTGTTTAGTTTTTGGTGTAAATCGTCCAACATATGGCTCTGCTATGGTGCATTTTTTACGATTTTGCAATAAATGTATCTCAAGAACTATTGCATAGATTTTTATCAAACTTCAGATTCAGTTATAAGTTAACATAAGTTGTTACTAACTAGATTTTGGTTTAAGCAATCTAACCGGTGGCGCTTCTATGCTACCTTTTTCAGGAAGTATTAACATGCATAAGACAGAAAAAAGTTTTGGAATTGCCACTTCTGACTAGTTTGTTCATAGAGATGGAATTTATAATCGACTTTTCATCCATTTTCTAATGATATGCTAGAATCATAAAAATGATCTGCAAATAATACGAGGTATCATAAAGAGGTATTCTACTTATCCTGTAATATCTAGCGCCAACTTTTCAAAAAATAGTTGGTGGGCTCAAGCATTTTTGAGTAAATTAATACATAATTTTTCCCCCTTAGTGTGTATGTGCGTTGGGAGAGAGAGAAAATGGAGGAGTGAATGACTCAAGATGATAATTTGAAATTAAATTATGTTTTTTTTTCTAAGCAAAATTTTTTAATTGTTATAAATTTTTTACAAGTTTATTAAATCATACATGTATTTTCATACAACGCGCGTAGTTTTTTTTTTTTTTTTGATAAATTTCAAAGCTAATTAATCTTTTTTCATTATAATGTGTATCATCAAGCTGTAAAGCTAATAAAAACGTCAAAAAAATTCAACTGCGAGAATTTTATTACGAAAATAAAGTAATCGTACAAAAAATCACTATTTTTGCCTTTGTAAAATCTTTAAGGATAGCAAAACAAATTTTATATAGTAACCGAAGAAACAAATATTTGATATGTTATGCACCCATATATGAATTTAATGATTGCAAATATGATATCATTCCTCGAAATCATTAATTTTGGCATAGTTCGGGATTGTTTTTTACTATTCATCTTCAGTTGTAGATATGGTTCCCTATGATGAAGAAAAATGCCATCCATTTTTATAAACTCATCTTGCTAGATCCCTCCATAAGTTATCGATGGGATTTTAATAAGAATTTCTGAGCGACCATTGCAAAACTTCAGTATTTTTCTTATTGAACTAAAGTTATTTCCCAAGTTTTGTGTGGAATACTGCATTATCTGGCTATTATATATGTTTTTTTCCTGTCAGAAGTGTTGCAACAAATGAAAGAAGGTCAGAAAGGGTTTGTATCTATGTCTTTGAATTAAATTTACTTGAAAGATATACATGTGATACCACGTCATTGAACTAAAAGCAGCCCCATGTTGCAATGAATCCGCCACCTAACTGATGTTTTAATAAAGTCTCTTTTTATTTCTCTAATCATTCCAATATATTTCCAGCCATCAGGACCATTTAAGTTTCATGATGTAGTGTCATTTGTATATTTTTTAGAAAAAATTAATTCATTGACGCATATAACAACTCTTTCTGGTCATCTTTCATTTGTTGCAATTCTTCTGACAGTTTTAGCAGTGAGATAATACGCCTATTCACATAAGTCGAGATAAAAAATTTAATTCTATGAGAAAAATACTGAAGTTTTGCAATGGCCGCTCAGAAATCATAATTAAATTCTATCAGTAGCTTATAGGAAGAATTAGCAAGACGATTTTATAAAAATGGAAGGTATTTTTCTTCAGCATAGAAACTTAAATCTACTAGTGAAGATGACTAATACAAAAACAATCCCGTACTGTGCCAAAAATGTATGATGTCGAGGAATGATGGAGTATTTGCAATCATTAATCCATAATACATTAAATATTTGTTTCTTCGGTTACTATATTGAATATCTTTTACTGTCCTAAAGTTTTTACACAGGCAAAAATAGTGATTTTTTTATACAATCACATTATTTTCACACGCATTCACATTATTGAAATACTCGCAGTTGAATACTGTTGACGATTTTATTAGCTTTTCAGCTTGATGATACTTATTACAACGAAAAAAATTTCATTGTTTTGAAATTTATCAATATATATATATATATATATATGTAATTCACATTATGCAATGAAATTTCATAATTTTCAAGGAAAGAGTGTATGTTAAAAATGGTAACAATGAACTGTGAAGAATTAATAAATTAAAACAATTAAAAAACCAAACAAATACAGGCAAGAAAAAACAGTCTGTTCTTCTTCAGAGGGAGGACAGACGAAACCTAGCCCCACCCCCCTACTTTAAAAAAATGAAATGTTTTAGGTTTCTGAAAGCCTACCAAACCTGCATTCATTCAAAAATAACGACAGAAAAATATATACCAAATTTTAAAAACAAAACTAATGATATGAAATATATGAAAAAAACTTTGAAAAAAAATCTTTACTATGTAAAAAATCTGTGCAGTAGCTTATAAAGTAATTTAAAATGAATGGAGAGTTTGGCAAGCCTCCCCCCTGACCTAAAACAAAACATTGAAATTATGAACAGTCATACCTGCTTCAAGCTCTTGCCTGTAAAAACAACAAAACAATTAGAATGCTCACTCCATGTCCAATTTGCATAAAACTTCAAAAGCCAGGTCTGCATACCTCCCTAAGACTCGAAACATCCAGTCATATTCGTTCTAAAAATATAGACTTTAGAATAGAACTTTCAAAAAGAATGTCAGGGAAGCATGCTATCGAATTACAATATTTTCATGGTGAATTGACACTATATATATATGTATATATGTTTGCTGTCCTTACTTTTTACACGCACTGTAGGTTCTTCCTTATAAATACATTATTATTAATTTTAAAAAACATTTGAATTGTTAATTATCGAAAATGCAAAAAACTAAAAGTCAACGAAAGCATACATTTTAGCCACCTAAATGCTTTATTAATTCAAGACATCAAAACAGGTGGCAAAATACGCTATAAATTTATTTTCGTGAAAATTTTCACTATTGGGAGGGGGTTTTCAGCGCTCCTGTACATCTAATTGATATCCTGGCAATTTTTTTTAAACAAGAGTATTTTTAAAAAGTTAATTAACACATATTTAATTTCAATGATTAAATAAACAAAAAAGGAAATTACCAATTAAATCAATTGAAATTGTATAAGTGCATGAAATTCTACAGGGAGAACAAATTATTGGATGGGCTTGTTGCCCATGGGCCCAATATAAGTTAGCGCTACTGTACTTGTCATTAGGAAATAATTGAGATACATACTGCATATTAATTGACCCTTGTGTACTTGGTGTTATAAATTAATGATATTAATCTTGATTCGTTTGTTTTCAGGGAGTTGAAGATATATGGAATATGTAGAAGATCGAGACTAACAGTTTCTGCATTTGAAAGGTTACAGTACTCCGCAATTTCACAATGTAATATTGGCTGCTTATGAAAGTGATAGCCCATCATATGACACTGTTGTTAGATGGAAAAGGAATTTTCAAACTAACCAAATGTCCCTCATAGTCGATCCAAGATGTGGAAGATTGCAGTGAAGAAATTGAATATTTTATCCTATAAGTCTAAGGAGTGGTCTAGTCGTAAAACAAACAGAGGGTGTGCGCCCAAGGCAGAAGATATACCCTAGAATGTATATACTACAGCTTTCTTGAGAAACAGAAGATGTACGGTGTTCTTTAAGAAAATCCAGAAGGCGTATACCCCCGTGTACTGTCCAGGGCCATCGCCAAGACTTTTTATTGGTGGGGAAGAAGACCTTAAATTGCCAAGTCAAATTTTCATATTTGCCAACTCGTTTTATAATTTTGCCAAGTTACCACACTTAGAAAATGTAATACAGTTCTTATTTGTAAAAAATTTAATAATATTTCCAATTAGAGTTGTAACTTTTGCAATTTCTATCAAAAATAGGAAATATACTACAATTTTTATTAAAATTTTAATTAAATTTGCCAAGTATAACGACATTTGCGAATGTTTGGGGGGGAGGCTCCCCCCTGTCTCCCCCTTAGCGAGGTCCCTGGTACTCTCCATTACATCCCTGGATCTAACGATAACTATCCAAATGATCATGAATGCGATTTGTTTTAGATATGCTTAGTGAAATTTGCTGAGTTGATTTAGAATCGATTTTTTTTTCGTTCAATTAATTAGAATTTGATTTATAAACAATTATTTTCTCAGTATGACACTTTTTTTTCGATTTCAACGTTATCGTTTCGGGCATTTCGTTCAAAATGCCCATTTTTACAGGATTTTAAAAAATATATTCCATCAAAAAATCGACCTATACCGCACATTATATAATTTCTGAATAAAAGAATCAAAATAAGAGAGCAAAACTGAATTTAAAAATGAGAAGTATCTATTATAAAATACATAAATGCGACAACTTTCAATTCATATGTGGGATCATTTTCAGATAATGGGAAAATTTATAACACTGGCTAAAAATGTGAATAAATCAAGTCAATTACGAATGTTTAATTTTTTTTCGAACATTTTTGTCAAAGCACTACATAGCACAATAGTTTTTTTTTTCTTTTTTTCTTTTCTTTTTTTTTTTTTTTTTTTTTTTTTTTTTTTATTATCTAAAGTATTCTACATTTTAAATGTCAATATCATAACTTCTTTCAAACTTGAATCATTTTTTTTTTTTTTTTTTAAAGATTTGGAAAAGCTTAAAATAGGGATCTTCTAGCGTTCACGCGAGGGCCAATTCCACTGACCACTTATTAGTTGGTATTCTACGCTTAGTCAAGAAACATATGAAAGCATTTATTTCAAGACCACTTGAGGATTCTATATAAGTGCTGAGGAATGTAAAAATTTTTACTTTCTTCTTGATTGATTAAAAAAAGTATTTTTTTTTAATTTACAGTCGACTCTCGTTAATTCGAAAACAGATAAATCGAATCTTCGCTTAATTCAAATTGAACATGAAGTCTCGAAATTTTCAATAGCAGAATAACGTTTAAAATTTTTATTTATTCGAACTCATTTTATCTTAATTTCATTTGGTTCGAACTAACAAAAATTTCGATTTTTCATTTTTCCATAATTTTTCACGCATTTTAGATCCTTAAAATATATTTCTTTCTTTCACTTTTGTCAAAAATTTTCTGAAACTAATATATATGCATGTATAATTCCATGAATTTGATGTCCGTTATTTTAGTGCCTCGTCTGTATATCACTGACACCGCCACCCTTCTTCCATTGTGCTTGTTGCTAATTCCTTAATTGGTTTATGTATTTATATTTTTTAATTTAATATTAAATCATAGTCTGATCATTACGGCGGAAAAAAATACTATGACATTAATTATTTAGTATTAGTACTCCTTTAAACATGTTTTCCCCTCATACTTTCCATAGTTCGACTTCTGGATAATTTGAACATTTGTTGTGGTCCCAACGAGTTCGAATTAACGAGAGCCGATTGTATTTTATTTACACGCAATGTTGAATATTGTCAATAATAATTATACATAATTTACCTTACTTTGTTGCTTTTGTGGGGATTTTTATATCAAGTCTTTTAAAACAATGTAGCAAAGACTTCATTTTTCATAGGGAATTTCACCTACCTCCTCCCCTCCCCCAAAAAAGAGGAAGAAACTTAAAAAAAAAATGACTTCTCAAGAGGCACTTTTATCTCCTTCAGGAGAGAAAAATTACCAAGTACTTGTTAAAGCGTGAAATAGCTCAGCAGTTCGCAAAGTAAAGATATTGATGATTATGCATTCATTTCACGGAATCATTAAATTGGAGATGAGAATAAAATAACTACCTTCGTTTGATTTTCCCTTCAAGCCCTCTCAAAAGCTTGATTTACACCTTTTCGGGCATTAAAAGTGTTACTTTGGAATAAAAATTTCACTTCTAACCTAATGAATCTGCCGAGAACACATTCATTTCTTTTTCTCCTTCCCCTTTCAGAATTTATTTATCTCGCTTGGGAATCAGTGCCACAGTAACATGATCGTTTAGAAGATTAAACTTTTGTTTGAAGAGGCTCCCCTAAAATCAATTTCTTCTGTTACTCCGTAATTATTTGAGGCTGTTTTCTTGAAAAATCAATCCAGAAAAGGAAGGGAGGGATGGCGAAGTTAGGTAATCAAGAAAATCATCTAGTTGGAGATAATGTAAAGGATTTATAAAGCTCGAGATCGATGGAACCTGCAAAGCTGCTGAAGCATTTAAAAGGCTTGTCAATAGTGAAATCACGTCTCTTATTACTATTGTTCGGAAGCGATATTTATATCGCTAAAATCCCCCCATTCGAACGATTTTCTATCGATTTGCTCCCTTTTCATCCCCCGAGACATCATTCTTTTGTTCTAAATCTTTCGTAATTTCGATTCATTAACGGAATGTTCTCATCTCTTTGATGATGGAAAATAATCGGCCATTTTTTGTTCACTTATAAAAGCATTTTTTTGCCTGAATAAAATTCCCCTTCAGGGAATTTTTATAAGACAGGTAGAAAATACCCTTATCGCGTATTTATGCTCGAGTTTTAGATAAAACTTTCTTTTCAGTAAAAAAGAAAAAAAAATTCCTTAATAAGTTTATCAGAAGATATATAAGAATAGTACCATTAAGGCTCCTGTCCCCGGCAGACGAAGTGCACTCGAGTTAATACTATTCCTATGGGGAAGTTATTTTCTAATATCTTGTTTGCATACCAACAATTTTATTTATTATTTTATTTTTAATTTTTTTTTTCCCATTGGATAGTTGAGGTACATCTCCACATCACTCCTTTTATATTTTTTTGATTTTGGTTGCAGGCACTTTTTAGAATAACACTTTTAATTTCAGAACTGGTTTTGAAAGTCAAACTAACAAAAAATATCTGCAATCAAAATCGAAAAAAAAAAAAAAAAAAAAAAAAAAAAAAGCGATGCAGAGATGCACTTCAATTATCCAATTATTATAATAATTTTTAAAAAAAGTAAAAAGTGTCGAAAGACAAACCAGATATAAGAAAATATACTCCCAACAGGAATAGCATTAGCCCGTGAGCGCTTCGCTTGACGGGAATAGGAGTTCTTAAGAAAAGTAACAGATAAAATCCGAGCTTTCCTGGTTACAGAATATTGTTGAAAATTATGAATTGAAAACTGTAATATTTTTTTAACAGTTAATGTATTTTTTTTTAGATTACCATCTAGCAACACCAAAAATACTTATTACATGAGACATATAGCAATTTTGCATTGAAATAAAGTTTTAAAATTTATTAAAACCGATATTTTCGTGGAGTATAAGTTAAAAAAAAAATCCTGAACTCTTTATAATTTTTTAAGTGTAAAGGGTAATCTTTCGTAATCGCATGTACTCGATAGAGATAAAATGATAATAATAATAATAATAAATTTAAAAATTAAGATACAATTTTTAAACAAATTGCAGTCAATTTTTTTTCTTTTAAATCTATTAGACGGCAGGTGTAAACATTGAAAATGTGCTACACATAAAAGTTTAAAATTTTTAAGTTAAAACGAGATTTATTAATCTGGTGTTATCAACGTCAAAAGGATGTCAGCGTTACACACGGACATGTTTGTTCTTTATAATACATATATTTAAAGTTAGGCTTCTATAAAACTGCATTATACAGAATAAAATGCAATCTGTTTTATTAGCAACTGCTATTTCGTTTTCAAAGTGGACAAGATTAATATATGCACACATTGGCATGCAGCTTACAGCATTTACAATAGATATACGAATACCTCCCCTTCCCCACTTTTTTAAAAAGTGAAATTAATAATGACCATTGAGGAATCTTCCATCATCCTTATTCAGCTAAACTTTAATAATTATATTAAGATTATATAGAAATTGGCAGTGGTGAATTTTTATTTGAAATGACTAAAGGCGAATCAGTACAAGATACATTTTAAAAATAAAATTATATATATATGAATATATATATATATATGAATATATATATATATATGAATATATATATATATATATATATATATATATATATATATATATATATATATATATATATATATATATATATATATATATATATATATATATACATATATATATATATACATACATACATATACACACACATATATATATATATATATATATATATATATATATATATATATATATATATATATATATACAGGGTGTTTCGCTACCAGACCGACAAACTCTGAGGGGTGATAGTAGACATAGAGACAAACATTATTAAATGGGAAACCATGGGGCGCAAACGTCTTCTGTAGGAGCTAGGGGCCATTAAAGTTTGAGGTCCAAAACTTCAAACGATGATAAAAAACGGATAAAAGGGTCGATTTGTTTGCAGTTTTCACTAAAATCATTCTTTATATCACGATTTTTTTAGAAAAGAATTTTAAAGGTTACGTTCAAAAATTGTCGATAGAGGGCGCTTTAGACTTTAGAATAACGAACAACTACTTTTTACAGTTATTTTGTGCATGGAGTTCAAGTTATACTAAATTTTAGTCTTTAACTTAAATTTTAAGCCTAAAATCGGAAACAATGGGATCGGATAACTAGTGAACATTGAACTGTGAACAGAAGGTAGAATTTTAAACACTCATAAATATTGGAAAAAGTAATCGATTTTGTTGCGGTTTGCGTGTAGGTCATTCCCTTGGCAGCTACAGAAATATCAGCTGCGAGGTGTTCAACTGATGGTACGGAAGTCTCATACACCCAACTTTTTACTTGACCCCAGCAGAAGAAGTCGATACATGGTCGGTCTGGAGATCTGGTAGTCCAATGAACCAGGCTACCACGACCTATCCACCGCTATCCATATGTTACTTTGAAGTGTCAACAAACGTCATTGGTAAAATGTCGATGAGTCCCATCGTGCTGTTCACCGTTCAAATATTTCCTTCTGCTACCTTTGGAACCGGTTCGCAAATGATAGCTTCAAAATGATCACTGTTCATGCGCCGTTTAGCGTAATCTACCGTCACTGTCAAACTTGCCGGAGTATTTCTGGTCGTAATTTTGAACACCTTTTATAGTAAAACCTTTAAATTTACTGTTTTCTTTCACATTAATGGGTTGCTCTTTCTCTGCTGTTTCTGTTGCTTTTTTCTCTGTTTCGTTTAACCGTAACTCCCAAAAAATGCATTTCCAAAATTACATTCCTATGTGATTCCGAGTAGTCTTTGCATCCCTAACACATCCTGGAAGTATGTTGTTCTGGTAGTAAAACACCTAGGAGTAAAGCCATTGAAATATCGGAGATGTGTCGGAAGCGCCCTCTTTCAAAAACTGAAGACATCAAAGCTGTACGTCATTTTGAATAAAATAATTACCAAGGGAATGACTTACACGCAAACCGCAACAAAATCGATTAGTTTGTCCAATGTTTATGAGCGTTAAAAATTCTCCCCGCTGTTCACAGTTGAATTTTCACTAGTTATCCGATCCCAATGTTTCCGATTTTGGGCTTAAAATTTAAGTTAAAGACTAAACTTTAGTATAACTTGAACTCCATGCACAAAATAACGGTAAAAAGTAGTTGTTCGTTACTCTAAAGTCTAAAGCGCCCTCTATCGACAATTTTTGAACGTAACCTTTAAAATTTGTTTAATCGTGATATAAAGAATGATTTTAGTGAAAACTGCAAACAAATCGACCCTTTTCTCCGCTTTTTATCATCGTTTGAAGTTTTGGACCTCAAACTTTAATGGCCCCTAGCTCCTACAGAAGACGTTTGCGCCCCATGGTTTCCTATTTAATAACGTTTGTCTCTATGTCTACTATCACCCCTCAGAGTTTGTCGGTCTGGTAGCGAAACACCCTGTATATATATACAGGGTGATTCCGAATTTTTTTTACAATAAAGGAGGGGTCATAGTACACATCAAGACAAACAATATTAAATAGGAGACCAAGGGTCCAAAACGTTTTCCTAAGGAAATAGCCGCTATTAAAGTTTAGGGACCAAAATTTCAAATAAACATAAAAAACGGAAAAACGGTCGATTGATTTGCGGTTTTCACTAAAATTATTCTTTATGTCGGCATTTTCTTGAAAATAAATTATAAAGATAAATTTCAAAAAATGCCGATAGAGGGCACTTTAGACTTTGGAGTAACGAATAACTATTTTTTGCCGGTATTTTTTGCATCTCATTAAATGTTTTCGTAAGCTTAGACTCAAACTTAAATTTTGAGCTCAAAATCTGTAGTTGGGAGTGGTTAAGTAACACAAACTGAGCTGTGTTCAGAGGGTTCAAATTTCAAATGATTATAAAAAACGGAAAAATTGGTTCATTGATTTGCGGTTTTCACTAAAACTATTCTTTATTTAGGTATTTTCGTGAAAATAAATAATAAAGATAAATTTCAAAAAATGCCGATAGAGGGCGCTTTAGACTTTGGAGTAACGAAACACTCTTTTTTGGCGTTATTTTTTGCATCTTATTAAATGCTTTCTTAAGCTTAGACTTGAACTTAAATTTTGAGCTCAAAATCTGAATAGCTGGGAGTGGTTAAGTAGACAAACTGAGCTGTGTTCAGAGGGTTCAAATTTTAAATCATTGTAAAAAACGGAAAAATTGGTCGATTCGTTTGAGGTTTTTGCTAAAACTAATTTTTAAATCAGCAGTTTTCTTGATCAATCAGTGTTTCTTGAAAATAATTTTTAAAGATAAATTTCACAAAAAGCCGATAGAGGGCGCCTTAGACTTTGGAGTAGCGTACAACTATTTTTAACTGTTATTTTTTTAATCTCATTAAAGGCTTTTAAATGCATAGACTTAAATTTTGGGCTGAAATTCTGAATCGTTGGGAGTGTTTAAGTAGCGAAAAATTGAATTGTGCTCGAGGAGGAAAGAGGGTTAAATTTTAACTCCTGAACACACTTCAGTTTGCGCTTCTTAACTCCTCATAACGATTCAGGATTTGAGTTCAAAATTTAAGTTTAAACCTAAGCTTCCGAGGTACATTTAAAATGCTTTTGCAAGCATTTAATTAGAACCAAAAAATAATGGTTAAAATGAATTCTTGGTTACTCTGAAGTTTAAGGCGCCCTCTGACGGAATTTTTTGACATTTATCTTTAAAATCTTATCTTATTTTCAAGAAGATACTGACTTAAAGAATAGTTTTATTTTAAACCGCAAACGAATCGACCAATTTTTCCATTTTCTATAATTACTTTAAATTTGAACCTCCCCCTCCCCCTTGAACACAGTTCAGTTTGTGCTACTTAACCACTCCCTACTATTCAGATTTTCAGCTCAAAATTTAAGTTTAAGTCTACCTTCCTAAATCATTTAAAGAGATGCAAACAATAAAGGCAAAAAATAGTTGTTCGTTACTCCAAAGTCTAAAGCGCCCTCTATCGGCATTTTTTGAAATTTATCTTTATAATTTATTTTCACGAAAATACCTAAATAAAGAATAGTTTTAGTGAAAACCGCAAATTAATCAACCAATTTTTCCGTTTTCTTTAATCATTTGAAATTTGAACCCTCTGAACACAGCTCAGTTTGTGTTATTTAACCACTCCCAACTACAGATTTTGAATTCAAAATTTAAGTTTGAGTGTAAACTTACGAAAACATTTAATGAGATGCAAAACATACCGGCAAAAAATAGTTGCTCGTTACTCCAAAGTCTAAAGCGCCCTCTATCGGCATATTTTGAAATTTATCTTTATAATTTAATTTCAAGAAAATGCCGACATAAAGAATAATTTTAGTGAAAACCGCAAATCAATCGACCGATTTTTCCGTTTTTTATATTTGAAATTTTGGTCCCTAAACTTTAATGGCGGCTATCTCCTTAGGAAAACGTTTTGGACCCTTGGTCTCCTATTTAATATTGTTTGTCTTGATGTGTACTATCACCCCTCTTTCATTGTAAAAAAAATTTGGAATCACCCTGTATAATATATATATATATATACACTGCTCAAAACAATTAAAGGATATTGCAGTTTTAGGTGGATTTTGTATCTGGGAAACATTTTAGCTGATTGATACATGGTCGACAGACATAGTAGGTTATATGCATAGGCGTAGCGTGACCAAACCTTTTGGGGGTCATCGGCGAAGTAAAAAAGGCGCCCCTTGGCAAATTTTCAATTTGGCGCCCCCCCCTCCCCTTAGCCCCAAAAAAGTAATAAAAAATCTTTTTCTTTTGGTAGGCGTCATAAAACTAACAAACATAAATTAATTCTATTAAATAATTATTTAGCGTTTATTTTGGAACTTTAAAAGGTTTAATTTTAATTAAGAAATTCAGAACTAAAACATACAGAAATTTGCATTTTTTTTTTCGTCAGTGTTTTAAAACAGGGAGGAAAACGATCAAGAGAGATAAAGAAATTCCCTGAAAATGATTGTTGGTCAAAAAATGGCTCGCAGATTAAATTTCGTACATGTGGTGACCGTCTCTTTAGCATGTCCTTCCAGTGGAACATGCTAGAGGTCTACATTTACAGGAATTTCCATCACGGGCTCAGCACGGCCTGGCGTGGGTATTAAAAGTTTCACCCGAGCCCGGCCCGTTTATATTTTCATAGTTTAGGGCCAGGTCCTGCTCGTACAAAAAATCAGTGAAAAAACATAAGTATTAATTGGATAATTTTACAGCATACTTTAAATTACTATGTGTTCACAAAATACCCTGAAAATGCCTGAAAATACTCAATAGCAGCATTAATAATTGCTTAGACATTTAAGACTTTTCAATATTCAAATAAAGATTCATAAAACTTGAAGTAGGTTAGAATTTTAAAAAAAGTTGGTTAAAAAAAAATCCTAACCTTTGAAACTATAAAAAAAGTAGATTTTGAAATACGAGGGTTATCGAAAAACGAGTTTTCCACGGAAATAAAACATAACTACCCGGACTGGATCCTCTTGAAGTACTCGTTTCCCTCAGCGTGGTATCGCACTAAATAGCGCGAAAAAGATTCTCAATGCAGGAAACCACCTCGAAACGCCTGTTTATCTGGAAACTGTGCGCCAGGTGGGTGCCTAATCAACTTGCACCTTATCACAAAAACAAACGTGGGAAAGCAGCATTGATGTTTATGTAGCGATATCACGATGAAGGAAATGAATACCTCAACAAGATTTTAACGATTGATGAGACGTGAGTTGACAACTGTAACAAGTTCCTGCCTCCATTCCCAGGTGGCAGACTTGTATGACACTGGACTCAAAAACTTATCCCACGTTGTGACAAGCGTTTTAATTCCGTTGACTCTGTTGTGGATTTGTAGTTAAAACATAGCTGTATCTTTTGTAATAGTTCTTTTTGGGTAGTTATATTTTGTTTCTTTCTAGCCACGGAAAAATTATTTTATGGATGACCCCCGAATTTTTCAGTAAATTATTATTCTGATCCTATTTAGCTACTTCCTGATACATTTCTGAATTCATTTCTTTTCGAAAACACATAAAATTGGCAGACGTTCTTATTCAGAAATTGTGTAATCGAATGGAATTTTCCATTTTTCGTAAAAGACAAAAAATCTTTGAGAAAATACTGCCAAAGTTGTCATTTTGAATCAAAATTCAAGACGCAATCGTACTAGTGATAAGAAAAACTTGTCATCAAGTGACTAGAATAGGTTATAAATCAAAAAGTTATTTATTTATTTTAAAAAATGGGAAATGCTAATCGATTACAAATTACTTCAATCATCAGCCTGTTAATTTTATGCCTTTATAAAGAGAAATGAGTCAGAGTGTGTCAAATTTCACGTTGTTGAGCTGGGAATTTGAGAGTAACCTTAAGTTGTACTTACAAAGATTATATTAATATCCGTTCATTATCGCTAATAGTATTTTTACAGAACATATTCCTTGCCCTCTACATCCTGAGAAAAATTAAACCTAGTTTTGTCCCGTCTCGACTGTGTAAAAAAATGCAAGCCTGATCTTAGCCCGGTACAAGCCTGAGCTGAAAAAAATTAAGCCTTGATTCAGATGCCATATAACTGTCCGAAGCAGTTCTATATGCTGGACACTTCGTACAATTCTTTATTGATATTGTCAAGCTATTATCGGCTCGTGACGCACAATTATACATATTCTTGCGAAAGTCAGATTCATCGGCCCAGTAGAGATCTTTATATCGGGCCGGTAGGCCTGCTTAATTTTTTTAATCGATCCGGAACGGCAGGTTCGTTCAATTTTTTTGCCAGCCCGGTCCTTTACAATTGTTTAGAGGCCCGATTAATCTATTAATTTTCTTCAAAACATAATTGCTTGTCCCACTGTAAACAACTAGATCCAGTTTCGCTCTGACTCGACTATGCTGGAAAAAAAAAAAAAAAACATATAATGTATATATAAGACTCAGTCTAGCACGACACTGCTTATGAAATTGAGTTTGTGCTCAGATACGATATGATTGTCCGATTATATGATCTCTAATCTGGGCATATTATAATTTCTATAGTGATTTTGTCAAACTAGTATCGGTTCGTAAAACACATTTATAATTGTTATTCTCGTGAAAGTTTATAACCAATGAAAATGGTCCATATTTTATCTGTTCCGCTTATATTTTAATGTAGAGCCGTTAATGAATGAATAAATGTGAAATGAATGAATAAATAAAATGAATAAAAAACTAGTCATTGGGGGCCACCTTAATACTTACCCATCATGAATATGCATAATATAATATATGAAAATAAAACATGTATGAAATATTTATAAAATGCATTGCAATTTCAAAACAAAATTTAGTCGTATATTTAAATTTTTTAATATACATAGTAATGCTCTATTAAATATAATGCGATACGCATACGTGCCGCAAAAAGATTTAAGAATCCTTGTTTATCCGCGCCAGCAAAATTTTACTGTAAAATTTGCCTTATTTAATTGGAGCATTTTCCTGATTTAATAATGCACAAATTTCTGTTTTAAAAAATTGTTGACAAACATTAAAAATTTCGTAAAAGGCTCCCGACGCGAAGGAGTTAATGAATTGCTAATGAACCAATTTCGACAAATTATATAAAACGCCAAGCTATTCAAGTAGTACCGAATTGTGTAACCGAAACATCCTTATAACTCCAAAAATAATAATCATATTAACTAACAGTTTACTGCGTCGGATTAAGGGTCTCATTTTCAATTAAAATATATCTTTGAATTGAAATTGAAATACAGGGTCCTGAGAAACCGAAGAATGTGGAAAATAGGATTACAAATATCTCGGCAACTAATAATCCGATCGACTTCATTCTTTATGCAAAATTTGTGCTTTTTATTGCCTTTTACATCCACTCATTAAAATACAAAATTTCGAAAAACTTCATATACCTTTCATCAGAACGAATTTTTCGAGAGTCCGAAAAAAATAGTTCCGAATAATCGAGGTTACTGATATTAAATAGGCTTCGTTCCATCCTTAATACTAAGAACATACAAAGTTTCAAGTCTCTATCTCAATTCGTTCGGGAGATAAAGCATTTACAAACACACAGACGGACGGCATTTTTTTTTTTCTGGAAATAAAAATGTTTTTCGGAATCTGCAGTAAATAAAATGTGTAAAACCGCCAAAATTTTTTTTTTCGATTTTCAAAACGATTGCAAGATTTACCTTATGCTACGTATAATGGGTAAATATATATATATATATATATATATATATATAAGGTCAATTTTGATTTAAAAATATAAATTTTAATTTAAAAATTTTAAATATTAATCATTTTTGAAGATAGATATATTTTCTAAAAAGTGTAATTATTTTTAAATTTTTTAAAAAAGTTTTAAATTTTACAGAAAAAATTAAATCATCTTTGTAATTTACAAAAATATTTATTTTTGAAAACATATCTTTTAAAAGAAAAAATAGTATTTTTCATATTCTTTGCTACAAGATTCATTGAAAATATGAACTGGAAATAAAAAAAAAAACCTAATAATAATAAGATGAATAATAACAATAATAAATCCCGAAGACAGTTGAATATATTATTGAAAATCATGGTGAAAGTTTTCAGGACTTTTCTAGTTTCGAATCTTCATTGTATTATATATACTGATGAAAATGAATTTGTAAATATATAAAGAAAATATATGTTGCCAAACGCAGAAAATAAAGAATTTAAACAGACATTTAAGCCGATTCTCGACAAGATTTTTTTTTTCCTTGCATAACAGCAAAAAACTTCCTGACATATTTTCTGACTAAATTTTAAACTTAAAAGCATGACAATTGCAATCGTGATTATTGAAGAGATTTATGATCAAATGTTTTTTTTTTTCTATTTTCCGATAAACGAATTAAATCTTAAGGTAGATTACTGTCTCAAGGAGGTAATTTTTTTGCTTCACTCTCACTATCGTCGCCCGGAAATTCAGTTCGAAATGCCAAATTGACAACTCTTCTAAAAGTATTTCTGAGTTTATCGAAAAGTAGAAAATACTATTCAGTTATAAAATTAAAAATAAGAGCACCTGTTCGGATAAAAAAAATGTGCGAAAAAATGCAGTTTGGATCTGAGAGTTACATTGAAAAAACAATTTCTTACAATATTTAGCAATGATAAAAATTTTAGTTTGTAGGTTTTTTTAAAAATAAAATCAATATTAAAGTATTACCAACTTAACAAAAGTTATTTTTGGGCTTCTTATAAAATAATAAGGTAATCATGAGTTGTATTTTATATTATTTCATATTTTTGCTTCATGCGCTAGTTATAAAATGAAAACATGATATTTTGTGCCAGTGGGAAACAGTGTTCTCGGATTTTACACCCTCCCCCCCAAGAAAATCTTAGAACAAAATTTCTTTAGAGTCTCAAAACATTGACCTAATGCATTTTGAATGGTTAATACTGACACTGTAACATATAACAATACAAAGTTTTTTTTTTTTTTTTTTTTTTTTTTTATAAGTGAAAACATATTTAATTTTGCAGTTTGCTGGAAAGATATAAATACACTTTTTATAACTGGTTATAACTGGTTAAAATTGTACATACTCTATCCAAACATTTCCTAACCGCACCTAAAGTAACTTTGGTACAATTTAATTTATTTAAAATGACAAATCATTGTGATCATACATCAAAAGAAATTCTAGTGATAAGACATCGCGAGATAAAAAACAATTAAATATAACCGTCGCTCTAAATAGGTTAATTATTTAATGTTAATTAAAATAAATGCATAAGTTTGCATTGTGATTATTTACAAGGGACCTATCACTTATAAATTTTTCGCAAAATTTCAATTTAAAATAACTTTGCCCCCCCCCCCCCGCAAAAAAATCTTTTAGAAATATTTTAATAGGACTATAAGAAGTTTTTCCTTGTAAATCAATTGCAACCCAAAAAGAAAAATGTAACAAATATGCTACAAGGAAATTATTCCTAGAAAAGATGACACACATAAACTTATCACTAAATAAAACAGACTGAGATAATGTCTCGATTAATCATATTTATTTACAAGTTATTAATAAAAGAAAACCAACTTTACAAAATTAATTAAATTAAAAAACAAGCAGACTTCAAACAAAATCAATTTACTTATTTTATTCGCTCCTTCATTACATTGATAGCATGAAATTCTGTAAAAATTTTAAGCTTAACTTATATCTTTAGTAATTGTTAATAGTTACAAAAGCTAAATTTATGTAGGTCCGGGTCGACATCGTGCACTTAGTTTCAAATTCTTTTTTTATAGTATATATTAAAAAAAAAAAAAAAAAAAAATTAATTGGCGCCCCCTTCGCCTTTCGTTCTGGCGTGCAAGGCACATGTCCCCTTAGCAATTCCTAGGGAAATTGGTTGCCGTTTGCAATTATCGGTGAGGGCACAATTTCACACTGAAGAGATTTTTAAGCAAAAGCTAACCTATTTAAATGACAGAAAAATAGAGATGCATTCGATTTAGTTTTCCTTTCGAATTTTCTGGCTGTGAGACATTTTTACCAAATTCCATACTTATATATTTTTGTATGTAAAGAGGAGATACATTCCCCCCCCCCGCCCCCCTCTGCAACCCCTAGGGAAATTGCTTGGTTTTTGGAAATTGTCGGTGAGGTACAGTTTCACACAGAAGAGGATTTTTGAGTAGAGACTAACCTATTTAAATGATAAACGGCATAGAGATACATTTGGTTCAGTTTTAATTTGAATTTTCAAGCTGTGAGACATTTTTATGCAAATTCAATATATATTCTACATATACATTTTTGTATGTAAAGACAAACAAAATATTCATTCGGCGCCCCCTCTGCAAACCCTAGGGAAATCGTTTGGTTTCAGGCTGTGAGACAATCTTATGCAAATTCCATACATATAAATTTTTCTATGTAAGACAAACAAAATCTTCATTTGGCGCCCCCTCTGTAAACCCTAGGGAAATCCCTTGGTTTCAGGCTGTGATACATTTTTATGCAAATTCCATACATATACATTTTTGTATCTAAGACAAACCAAACCTTCATTTGGCGCCCCCTCTGCAATCCCTAGAGAAATCGCTTGGTTTCAGGCTGTGAGACATTCTTATGCAAATTCCATACATATACATTTTTGTATGTAAAGACAAACAAAATCTTCATTTGGCGCCCCCTCTGCAAACCCTAGGGAAATCGCTTGGTTTCAGGCTGTGAGACATTCTTATGCAAATTCCATACATATACATTTTTGTATGTAAAGACAAACAAAATCTTTATTTGGCGCCCTTTCTGCAAACCCTAGGGAAATCGCTTGGTTTCAGGCTGTGAGGCATTCTTATGCAAATTCCATACATGTACACTTTTGTATGTAAAGACAAACAAAATCTTCATTTGGCGCCCCCTCTGCAACCCCTGGGGTAATCGCTTGGTTTCAGGCTGTGAGAAATTTTTATGCAAATTCCATACATATACATTTTTGTATGTAAGACAAACAAAATCTTCTTTTGGCGCCCCCTCTGCAAACCCTAGGGAAATCGCTTGGTTTCAGGCTGTGGGACATTCTTATGCAAATTCCATACATTTACATTTTTGAACGCAAAGACAAACAAAATCTTCATTTAACGCCCCCTCTGCAACCCCTAAGGGAAATCGTTTGTTTTTTGGCAATGGTCGATGAAGTACAGTTTCACACAGTAGAGTGTTTTTGAGTAGAGACTGATTTATTTAATGACAGAATGCATAAAGATACACTTTGTTCAGTTTTGCTTTTGAATTTTCCGTTTGTGAGATCTTTTTATTCAAATTCTATATATATACATAAATTTTTGTATATAAAGACAAAAAAAAAATTTCATTTGGCGCCCCTACGCTTTCTGTTCTGGCGCCCGGGTTCAGATGATTGGGGGGGCACGTGCCCCCCCGGGCCCCCCCGACGCTACGCCTATGGTTATATGAGAATAAATTACACATGTTTGGCAGAAAAAAAATGCATTTTATTTCGCATTTGTGTACAAAAGGAAAAAAACACAATTTGTGCATATGAGAAAAAAAGTATAAGAAAAGGTGTTTTCTTCAAAGAAAATCATTTTCAGTAGGGGGCATGGTTTCCACGGGCGGCCAGCAACGTTGAACACCTTTGAGGCATGGACTCAATGAGGATATTAATGACGAGTTGGGGTATTCTGCCCCACTCTTCCAGAAGAGCTCTTTCCAGTTCTTGGAGAGTTCGTGGGAGTTGTTGGGGCCAGAAACTCGTCTTCCTAGAGCGTCCCAAACGTGCTCGATTGGATTCATGTCTGGAGAACACGCTGGCCATTCCATTCGAACGATTCCTTCCTCGAAAAGGAAATCCTCCACCAGGTTTGCACGATGTGGCCTGCAGTTATCGTCCATTAAAATGAAGTTATCTCCGATTGCTGCAGCGTAAGGGACTACAATAAGTCTGAGGATCTCATCCCTATATCGGCGACCAGTCAGAGCTCCATCTCGAATGATGTAGAGGTTAGTGTGCCCGTCAATGGAGATGCCACCATACACCAACACTCCTCCACCGCCAAATCTGACATTTTCGTGCACGAACGCAGGATTATTCCTACTGCCACGGTCCCTCCAGACGAAAATATGCCTATTATCCGGATGCACAGAAAAACGGGACTCGTCAGAAAACAGAATATTGCTCCATTCATTTCTCCTCCAGTTGACATGCTCGGTTGCCCACTCCCTGCGGTCGCGACGATGCCTTGATGTTAATCTAACACATACCATCGGTCGGCGAGCATACAGACCTACAGCATGGAGCCGGTTTCGGACAGTCTGAGTTGAAATCGTGGTGCCTGTAGCCGAGTGAAGGTGTTGTTGGAGAAGAGTAGCGTTCATGTTTCGATGTCTCCAAGCTGTTAACACTAAATACCGATCTTCATTGGGCGTTGTTGCCCGTCTACGACCTTGCCCTGGTCTTCGGTCTGCACATCCACTCTCCAAAAAACGGTTACAGATCCTGGAAATGACACTTTGTGACACTCCAATGGCTTGCGCTACTTCGGCTTGAGTTTGGTCCCTTTCTAACCTACCAACAATTCTCCAAGCTTCTGAATCTGTGAAATGACTTCGCTGAGACATCGTACTCATCGAAACAAAGCAATCACTGAATGCCGATCACCCTTGTCTTCATTCTCTTTTATCCAGTTGAAAGTCAAATTTCATTCGCTGCCGCTGAAGCGACGTTTTTGACGTCGAACTCAAAATTTGCATACTCCACAGTTTGAAAACCAGAAAAATTTGCATTTGTGATTCTCTTCCTCTATTTTCGGCAAAAAAAATTTCGTTTATATCTTTATTTTATATAAAACTTCAAATATCCTTTAATTGTTTTGAGCAGTGTATATATATATATTTTTTTTCGTTACTGCATGATTAAGATGATTTTAATATAACGTGGTATTTTGGGGGGATTCAGAGCAATCAATGTGTAACACTATGGCTTAAAATTAATTTTTTATTTTTATCAAAATGCGAAATAAAAATTTATGCAAAATATTGTCCTAAATACAAAAGCCATTAAAAAAATTATTTGAAATGAAAAGAATTTTTTTTTTAAATCTTGAAATTAGTGAATTTTTTTCCAGAAAGCTTTGAAATAAAACAACTTTCAGCATGAGAATGTTTATAATTGCTCCCTGCTGATAAACTGCAGTTTTTCCCAATAACTTGGGGAAAATGGATTCATTGCCTTGAAATATTTAGTATATTATTAAATATTTAAAATGATTTAAAGATTTTTCTTCATATTCGTCTTTCTTTCTTGTACCTTTGTTTTTCTAATAGTCACAATATAAATGAAGTTCAGCCTTATAAAGAAAGAAAACAGAGAAAAAATTCTCAAAATTATTTATGCATAACAGGAATCGATTTATCAATTAATGAATCGGCTCGTGCTAAAAGTTTGTACAACTTCCAGCAAACTACTTAAATCTATTAATACTCCATAAACAATGTACATATTTCAATTACAATTTCATTTCAATTACTTTTTTAAGTCTATTTTTTACTTTAAGGCGGCCCATGTATTGCCTGAACCAACTTTTCCACTAAAATAATATATATATATATATATATATATATATATATATATATACAGGGTGATTCTAAATTTTTTTTTACAATAAAAGAGGGGTGATAGACAAACAATAATAAATAGGAGACCAAGGGTCCAAAACGTTTTCCAAAGAAGATAGCCGCCATTAAAGTTTAGGGACCAAAATTTCAAATAAACATAAAAAACGGAAAAATCGGTCGATTGATTTGCGGTTTTCACTAAAATTATTCTTTATGTCGGCATTTTCTTGAAATTAAATAATAAAGATAAATTTCAAAAAATGCCGATAGAGGGCGCTTTAGACTTTGGAGTAACGAACAACTATTTTTTGCGGGTATTTTTTGCATCTCATTAAATGTTTTCATTAGCTTAGACTCAAACTTAAATTTTGAGCTCAAAATCTGAAAGTGGGAGTGGTTAAGTAGCACAAACTGAAGTGTGTTCAGAGGGTTTAAATTTCAAATGATTATAAAAAACGTAAAAGTTGGTTCATTGATTTGCAGTTTTCACTATAACTATTCTTTATGTCGGTATTTTCTTAAAAATAAATTATAAGGATAAATTTCAAAAAATGCCGATAGACGGCGTTTTAGACTTTGGAGTAACAAACAACTCTTTTTTGGCGTTATTTTTTGCATCTTATTAAATGCTTTCGTAAGCTTAGACTTAAACTTAAATTTTGAGCTCAAAATCTGAAAGTGGGAGTTGTTTAGTAGCACAAACTGAAGTGTGTTCAGAGGGTTCAAATTTCAAATGATTATAAAAAACGGAAAAATTGGTCGATTCGTTTGCGGTTTTCGCTAAAACTAATTTTTAAATGAGCATTTTCTTGAAAAAATATTTTAAAATAAATTTTACAAAATGCCGATAGAGGGCGCCTTAGACTTTGGGGAAGCGTACAACTATTTTTAATTGTTCTTTTTTAATCTCATTAAATGCTTTCAAATGCATAAACTTAAATTTTAGGTTCAAATTCTGAATCGTTGGGAGTGTTTAAGTAGCGAAAAATTGAATTGTGTTCGTGGAGGGGGGAGGCTTAAATTTCAACTCCTGAAGACACTTCAATTTTTGCTACTTAATAACTTCTAATTATTCAGATTTTGAGCTCAAAATTTGAGTTTAAATCTAAGCTTTCGAAAGCATTTAATAAGTTTTTGCAAGCATTTAATTAGAACAAAAAAATATTGATTAAAATTAATTATTGGTTACTCTGAAGTTAAAGGCGCCCTCTAATAAAAAAATTTTAAACTTATCTTTAAAATTTATTTTCAAGAAGATACTGACTTAAAGAATAGTTTTATTTTAAACCGCAAACAAATTGACAAATTATTCCATTTTCTATAATTATTTTAAATTTGAACCCCCCCCCCCTCCTTAAACACAGTTCAGTTTGTGCTACTTAAATACTCCCTACTATTCAGATTTTGAGCTCAAAATTTAAGTTTAAGTCTAAGCTTCCGAAAACTTTTAATGAGATGCAAAAAATAATGGCAAAAAATAGTTGTTCGTTACTCCAAAGTCTAAAGCGCCCTCTTTTCGGCATTTTTTGAAATTTATCTTTATAATTTATTTTTAAGAAAATACCGACATAAAGAATAGTTTTAGTAAAAACCGCAAATCAATGATCCAATTTTACCATTTTTTTTATAATCATTTGATATTTGAACCCTCTGAACACAGTTCAGTTTGAGCTACTTAACCACTTCCACTTTCAGATTTTGAGCTCAAAATTTAAGTTTGAGTCTAAGCTTACGAAAACATTTAATGAGATACATAAAATACCGGCAAAAAATAGTTGTTCGTTATTCCAAAGTCTAAAGCGCCCTCTATAGGCATTTTTTGAAATTTATCTTTATAATTTAATTTCAAGAAAATGCCGACATAAAGAATAATTTTAGTGAAAACCGCAAATCAATCGACCGATTTTTCCGTTTTTTATGTTTATTTGAAATCTTGGTCCCTAAACTTTAATGCGGCTATCTCCTTTGGAAAACGTTTGGAACCCTTGGTCCTTGGTCTCCTATTTAATATTGTTTGTCTTGATGTGTGCTATCACCCTTCTTTTATTGTAAAAAAAATTTGGAATCACGCTGTATATGTATATATATATATATATATATATATATATATACTTTTATAAATACATCCAAAGTTATTCAGACAATACCATTAAATAAACCAATAATATATATATATATATATATATATATATAATTAAAATACTTTGAAACCTAAAAATTAGCTTTTCTGTTATTTCCATTTCTTTGCGTTTAACTTTGCGATTTTAGAACTAAACAGCTCAACATATTGGATTATTTAAAACTTTATCTATTTATTTTTTATATTTATCAGTAGCCCGAAGACTATCTGAATGCCAGTTCTACAACCCCACACATTCACGTTTCTGTGCCATGTCTCGTCAGTTTCCGGCAGATATGTTTGATCGGTGTTCTGGGGTTTCGTTTGCATATCTTTTTTTATTGTTAATGAAGAGGTCTTCCATTTGTTCTTCCATCTGTTCTTCTTTCTGTTCTTCCATCTGTTCTTCCATTTGTTCTTCCATTTGTTCTTCCATTTGTTCTTCCATTTGTTCTTCAATTATATTCGACGATTCACTGTTTGAGAGCCTATCTGTCCTTTTATTTATAGAAGTTCAAAATGAAAAAAGATTTTCTTAGCAGACGATTTTTTGTGATAAATACATTATCTGTTTTATATTTCTTCTGCTTTATTCCTTTTATTTATAGAGTTCAAAATGAAAAAAGATTTTCTTAGCAGACGATTTTTTGTGATAAATACATTATCTGTTTTATATTTCTTCTGCGTTTACCTAAGCTGTGTAAAATCTCTATAAATAAAAGGTATAGAGGATGAGAGCCTATCTGTGCCTCAATTATCCTCAGAATTCCTTTTATATATATAGATTGCTGAGCATGTGATGCATTATTTTATTTTTGTGGCAGCATTGATTTGACAAAAAACTCTTTCACTTAATTTATATGAAAATAATTTTGATTTTATTTTTATTTAACTTGCAACACTTTAAGGGGCTACTTCAGTCAATTGAAAAGACCCGTTTGCTAATCCTATGGAAGAAATTTATAAAGATATCTCCGTTGCATTTCAATATTTTTATAATTTTTTTTTCTTTTTTTTGCATTGAATAGCTGAGATTGATCTAAATGCAGGTCGTTTTTTACTTTTTCTATTTTGATTGCAGATATTTTTTATGAAAGTGCTTTCGCTTTCCAAACCAGTTCCGAATATAAAACCATCCTTCTAAAAAACATCTTTAAACAAATCAAAAAAGTAAAAAACGATCTGCATACGGATCTTTCTCAGCTATCCAATGTAAAAAACTTCATTTAAAAATTTTGAAATGCAACCGAGATATCTTTATAAATTTCTTTCATAGGATTAGCATGAGCGAACGGATTTTTTCAGTTGAATGAAGTAGCCTCTTAATCTGAATTATGTTTTAACCAAGTGTGATTGTACTATACCAGAAGCCGATTCAAAAAACTTTCGACTGATACTTCATTCATCGTTCTGTGTTTTGTAAATGCAGAGTTGAATTCAGGGAGTGGCCCGGAGGGGGACATTTCTCTCCGTGGCAATGAAACGTCCCCCCTACCGGGAAATTTGACATTTCGTGTTTTCAAAGTTCAAAAAGTGCAGTTTTATCCCCCTTTCGGACTTTATAATGTCTCTCCCCCAGGAGCTATAGAAATCCCTCCCGGAAAAAAGGGTCTGAATTCAACACTGTAAATGCATAGCAGGGGTGTAGTGGAGGGTATACGGGGGTATACGCTGTATAACATCTGGATTTTTAGAGAAACACCATATACTCTCATTTTGCTAAGAAAGCTATAGTATATATACTCTGGGGTATACTCACTGCCTTGAGCTTATAACTTCTGCTTAAACCGTATACCCTCTTTTATTTTAAAGACTACACCATTGATTCATAGAAAAAGTGATGTTGGCAACAGAAATAATATACATGATAAGATGGTGGTTTATAAATAATGTAATCTCCAAGAGAGAAGAAAATATTCCGTGTGTCAACAGTTTAAATAAAAAGAAACCCGCATTCTTCTTGTTTTTTCTTTCTATTTTTGTTTCAAAAAATAGAGTAAGAAAAAAAAAAAAAGTACACCGCTGTTTTAAGTCTTTCCCGTTTCAGCTACAAATCCACAATCATCAAGCTTAATAAATAGAAACTTATATTTTATTTTTGTGGCAATATCAATTTGATAGAAAAACTCTTTAATTTCACTTATGGAAACAATGTTGATTTAATTTTTAAGTGACTGACAATATTTACTCTAAATCAGGTTTTAACCAAATGTGATTGCACTATGCTAGATTTAAATTGGTTTATTTTATATCGGCCGTTTGTCCTACACGTGGGATATAGGCCCGAAAGGGGTAGGATGCCCTCCGTGTTGGTTTTTCTAAGGGAACTTAACCCGTATTTACTCAAGGAAATCCAAGGTTCGAAGAAAACTACGGAAAACTCCGAAAGTTAGGCCAATAGCCGCAATTGGGTTCGAACCCAACATCTGCCGTCTACTAGTTGAGAGGTCAGAACCTCTCGGCCACGGGTGGGACTGTACTATGCTAGAAGCCGATTCAAAAAACTTTCGACTGATAACGATCACTCATTCACCAATCTACGTTTTATAAATACACAGAAAGAGTGATGTTGGCAACAGAAATAATATATATGATAAGATGGTGCGTTATAAATAATTTAATCTCCTAGAGAGAAGAAAATATTCCATGTGTCAACAGTTTAAATAAAAAGAAACTAGCATTCTTCTTGTTTTTTCCTTTCTGTTTTTATTTAAAAAAATAGAGTTGGAGAAAAAAAAGGGAAGGAAAAACGTCCACCGCTGTTTTAAGTCTTTCCCGTTTCAGCTACAAATCCACAATCATCAAGCGCAATAAATGGCAACTGTCAACAGGACGGCGTTCTTTTCTATTTAGATTTATGAGAGGCATTAAAACGGAAAAAAGATCAAGAACAATGTCTCGTGTATTTTCTTCTCGTTGTCATCTTCTTGAGATTTCGAGCAAGTATTTCTCGGGACTTGATGCCGTCCAACACTGACCCCGATATTTTGAAATTTTCCATCTGCCTCTCTCGAAAACTAAGTTCTTGGACCATGCCGTGGAAAAAAGGAACAAAAAAGAAATAAAAGAGGGGGAAAGTGGGGGGTCGAATCATAAAAAAAAATATTATACTTATGCTTGATTTTTTTTTTCTCCCATTTATTTTTTACTTCCTGTCATCTGCTAGGTGAGAGCTTCCGTTTATGAAGCTAACTAAGTAGATATCAGTGTTTTTTGACCAAATTTATTATTACCACACAGGGTGTATGAAATATAGCCTAAGACTGTCGTATCAGGTGTTTCGGTTAGATGTTGTAACATGTGTGAATAGGATTCTTATTTTGATTCATCTGGTATTAATAAAATTAGCTCAGTTATAAACGACTTTGTAATTATTAAAAATACTCAATTTGTTTTACAGATTTAAAAATAAATAAGTAAAAAGATTTTATCGAATTTATTTTTCTTTCTTCGAATCTCTTTTCACTCTAAAATAATCGTTCGCTCTGCAATGTTAGGGACCATCTATAAATGATGTCACTCTTAGAGGGGAGGAGCAGGGGTATAGTCATAAAAATAACAAAGTATATACGCTTTAAGCAGAGGGTATACGCTCAAGGCAGAGCGTATACCCTAAAGAGTGTATGTGGGGCTGGGTGTCTAGGGATAAACAATCACTCACAGTCATTTGGTTAGACAAACACAACATTTAATAAAATAAAAAAACACAGTTTATAAAAACAAAAGCTTGCATATTCACAACTCGCGGCCTCCTCCCGCTCAGAACAAAATTCAACTGCCCCTTCGTACCTGTTACATCACATGACGTTTTTATCTCTTCGATCGTTGCCAGATACAAAATAAGGATGCAAATTGAAACAATGAGAATAGTGAGTACGCGGTTACAGTCATAGCTAAGTTACATAAAACAGAAAGAAATGAATAATATTAAAGTAAACACTGATATTTCCTGTAGGATATATCAGTCATACCAAATAAACATATACATCATAATATCATAATATCAATATACATGTATACTATAGCTTTTTTGAGAAACAGAAGTTATATGGTGTTCCTTTAAAAAATCCAGAAGGTATGCGGCGTATATCCTCCACTACATCTCTGGGGAGGAGGGGAGTTGGTGAATGTGCCAGTTTGTGACCAGGGCGTGGGAGGAGGTAAGACAAAATGTGATATCACACATTTCAGTTAAAATAAAAACATTAAAAATCAGGCGATTAAATTTTGAAGTTAATTAAAATTAAAGTATTTTGTGTTCATAAAGTAAAAATAAAATTTAAAGCCAAATATACGTTTAAATTCCCTTTCAAATTCCGAAATACTACTGTTTCAATTGCTCTTTTATGTTAATATTGTATTACTATTCTATATTAATTATGATTTTTGTTGTAAACCTTAATCTTATTTCATATAAAATAAGTTCATAAATAATTTTTATTGTTATTCTCACAAAAGTTGTTAAAACACACACTTAAAGTTTAAATATAAAATTTAAAATATGATCTATAGCATAGTGCTATAGTCGATCTTCTTATAGTCGATTCTTCTTCTCGATCGATATGACCCTAAAACTCAGCTTAAATTGAAAATTTAAAGCCGTTATCTGAAATATATGATGTTTTTATAGGAAAACAGGAAACACTATTCGATTACTGTCTATCAGAATAACATGGTAATTAATTATATTTATTAAAAGTGATTTTGTAAATGTGTAGAAAACAATCTCCGCATAAGCATTGTTCATGATGAGAAATAGCTATAATAATCAGTAACGTTATTTTCTTGTGAAAAAAGTGTATAATAGAAGGCTAAAAAAATTCGAAGCCTTAATCTAATTCTGGCAACTAAAAACAGAAAAAAACATTCTCTCTCTAAATAATAGTAATAACAATAATAATATAATTTCCAATTTAAAAAAATCCTTTGTAACAAACAATAATTGATCTAGAAAGCAATATCAACAAATCGTAGCCGGAAATGCCAGATATAAAACTTTAAATATCGAAAATTTTCTTTTAAAGTAGCAATCTATTTCTAATACAGTCCGCTCTCGTTAATTCGAGCTTGTCGGGACCACAAGAAATGTTCGAATTATCCAGAGTTCGAATTATGGGAAGTATCAGAGGAAAACATATTTAAACGGGTACTATTAAAAAGGAATGAATTTTATAGTATTTTTTTTAAATTTACTTCGGCTGTTATCATTAGAATAAGACTTAATATTAAATTAAAAGATATAAATATATAAACAAATTAAGGGATTAGAAAGAAGCACAATGGAAGAAGTGGTGAAAGTTCCATAGATGAACAGACGGGGCACTAAGAAAGCGGATATCAAATGCAAGCGATTATATATGTATACTGGTTCAGAACAATTCTGATAAAAAAAAAAGAAAGAAAGAAAGTTACTTTAAGGATTTGCAATCGGTGAAAAAGTAAGGAAAATCGGAATTCTCGTTAGTTCGAATTAAACGAAGTTAAGAGAAAATGAGTTCGCATAAACGAACATTTTTAACGTTATTCTGCCATTTAAAAATTCGGGACTTGCTGTTTAGTTCGAATCAAGCGAAGATTCGATTTATTCAATTTCGAATTAATGAGAGTCAACTCTATTAAAATAAACAAAGACTATTTCTGTTTTTCTTCATCCTTTTGGCTATCTGTAGTAAACGCTTCAGGCATTCAGCTAGGAGCTACTGTTCGGAGTTTTCTTTCCCTTCTCCTTCATCCTGATCAATATAGAATTAAGACAGTTTGAAAACAAATAAGTATTTTTAAGGGTGGTGGTGGGGGGAGTTCTTTTAATTTTTTTCTATACTTGAATAAATAAGATTTTCAGATTTCAGGAATAATGAGCCCGAGCCCGAAGACTGGAATAAAAATAGAGCCTGAACCCGAAGAGTTGAATGAAAATTAAACCCGAGCGCGTGCCGAGCCCGGAATGAGCCCATCTCATGATTGCTACTGCAACTGGAGATATGATTATGAGGGACTTCACGCCTTCCAAAACCGACCCCAATATCTTTAAATTTTCCATTTGCCTATAAAAAAAACTCGCAACTTTCGGACAGTGTCGTGAAAAAAGAAACAAGAAAGAAAAAAAAGAGATGAAAGTGCGAGACAAAATCATAAAAAAAATATTTTTTTGCTTGATATTTTTTTTCTTTTATTTATTTCCACTTCCTGTCATCTGCTAGGTCAGAGCTTCCGTTTATGAAGTTAAGTGGATATCAGTGTCTTTTGATCAGATATATTATTGCCACAAAGGTTGTATGAAATATAGCTATTATATTTATATTGTCGTATTAAGTGCTTCGGTTAGGTGCAATAACACGATAGATTAGGATTCTTATTTTAATTATTTAGATAATAGCAAAATTGGCTCGATTGTAGGAGATATTTTGTTCAATAATCTAAATTGCATAACAATGTTATATTTCATAAATTTATTTATTTTTTCTTCGAAAGATATAATAAAAAATGCAAATAACTTAGTGGGTGGTTGGATAATGAACTTAATCTGTTTCAAAAGTGTTCGCTAATCAAATTGTTCGTTAACTGTTTAAAGATTTAGTATACATTTGTATGTGAATTTATTGAATTCGTTCACTGTAAAAAAAAAAAAAAAAATCTGTGAAGGTACTAAACATTTTCTAGGAAACTGGGATTCCAAGAACTTTTCCTGTAACAGTAACAGCAAAAATTCAAGTTTTAGAATCGATTACATGGGTTTTTCCTGTTACCGTTACATGAAAAGTTCTTGGAATCCCAGTTTCCAAGAAAATGTTTAGTACCTTTACAGAAATTTTTTTACAGTGTTCTTGAATAATATTTAACAAATACAATTTTTCTTTTTATAGAGTTAACATACGTCCTTACTTAATATGAACAGATCTTTTTCTTATGACTTACTTCGTGCTTAAAAATAAATAAGTAAATAAATGCAAAAACTTTTAAAATTACTTTCATTGACTACGAAATTAAGGGGACACGGTGCCTTGAAATTGGTCAAAATATCTACTTTCTTTTTTTAATGTTAACTGAAAGCTTATTTAATTTTGAAGATTTCGACACCTCACTTTTACTTACGACTTTTATATCGCAAGATATCGTAAATTTTGTTAACAGATCCAGCGTTATTACCCATATAAATGAAAATTCCAAACTGATTTTTCTCTCTGTTCATTTATTTATAACTTCCTTGTTCGATGAACACTAAGGGTTTGTTTGCTAATTTATATAAAGTTTGAAATTTGTTTTACTTCTTCTCCATGGTGTATTTAATACTTTTATGTAAGGATTTAACATTCTAGTTTATAGGTTTTTTTTTTCTTTTTTTTAATATTTAAATCGGGGAGAGTTTGTTGAATTTCTTCCATTTTTTTGACATACACGAGAGAAAAAATTTCATATTAAATGCAAAATACATGCATCTAAAAATCCATACACAGTTTTATGTAGCATATTCTATTGAATATGAGCAGTAGGCCCCCCCGTTGGTGCGGCGGAAGTGACGTCACAAGGGGGCGTGGTCAGCTGTCAATCAAAAGGGGGGAGGGAATCGGAAGTGACGTCATCAGGATGACGTCTTGTTAGACGAGGGTCGGTTGAGTTGTTTTTGGCTGAGAGCGTCTTGTTAGACGAGGTGCCTCCCCCCCATTTTTCCCCTACTTGATTTGGACTTTGAATAATTTTTTCAAGTTTGATTTTTCAGTGTCGCCATCTATCGGACTTCTGTGAACTAATGCCGAAGCATTTTGAGAACATTGAAAAAGAATATTTTTTTTTTCCCTGACTGGGGATCGAACCCGAGTCGTCGGCATAGGAAGCGGATGCGTTAACCGTTATGCTATCAGTTACTTGTGATAGAGTAGGAATGAATTGAAGTTATGGGGGGTTCTGAAGATATGACTTTGCGTCTTGATGTGGTTGAATCTAAGAAGTTTGATTGTTTAATGAAGGCTTTGTAGGCTTGTAATTTATTATTTGAATTAGCGAAAATGAATGTATTAATGTTTTAGATTTTAATTAATAACGTTACAATTATTTTTGAATTGATTGTTTAATGAACTTTACAATTAATTTTGAATTGATTGTTTAATGAAAGTTTTGTGTAATTATAATTTATTATTTGAATTTGCGTAATGAATGTCTTATTATTTTTAATTTTAAGTAATAACTTTTGCAATTAATTATGAGAAATGAATTTAGTTTTCGAATGGGTATTGTTGAATTTTATTTTATTTTTAAATATTTAGTAATAAATAATTATAAATAATTTATTATTATCAATGTATGTTTTCATAGACTTTTTATTAATGAGTTTTTTCATAGACCTTTTTTTCATTATTTATACATTTCATGTGTGTTAGAATTATTATTGCTATTATTTTTTAATACCGGAAAATGGTGCGAAGTGTTTAAATTATTTAATCTAGCTTATTTGTAATTAAAAAATTGATTGAAACAGTCTTATTGATTATTATTAATCACTTATTATTATTAATCACTTATTATTATTATTATTACATATTACTCTTTTACTGAACGTATTTTTTAATGAAAAATAAAACTTTTTTTCTTTAACTTATCTTTTTTTTTTTTTTTTCACCGAATACATTTTTTAATGAAACTTTTTTTCTTTAACTTATCTTTTTTTTCACCGAATACATTTTTTTTTTTTACTAAACATAGAACTTTTTTTTTTCCTTAACATAACTTTTTTTTTTTACTGAATACATTTTTTTTTTTTTAATAAAACATAAAACTTTTTTCTTTTCAATACATAATTTTTTTTTTTCTCTTTTACTGAACGTATTTTTTAATGAAAAATAAAACTTTTTTTTTAAACTTATCTTTTTTTTTCACCGAATACATTTTTTACTAAACATAGAACTTTTTTTTTCCTTAACATAACTTTTTTTTTTTTTTTTACTGAATACATTTTTTTTTTTTTTAATAAAACATAAAACTTTTTTCTTTTCAATACATAATTTTTTTTCTCTTTTACTGAATACATTTTTTTTTTTATTCAACATGAACTTTTTCTAAACACAAAACTTTTTTAAAACTAAACTTAAAACTTTTTCCTAAACACAAAAATAATTTACTCACTATAAAACTTTTTTTTTCCAATTCATATATTTTTTTTTTTTTACTGAACATAAAACTTTTTCCTAAACACAAAACTTTTTTTTTAAAACTAAACTTAAAACTTTTTCCTAAACACAAAAATAATTTACTCACTATAAAACTTTTTTTTTTCCAATTCATATATTTTTTTTTTTTTTTACTGAACATAAAACTTTTTTTTCCTAAACACAAAACTTTTTTTTAAAACTAAACTTAATTCCTAAACACAAAAATAATTTACTCAATATAAAACTTTTTTTTCCAATTCATATATTTTTTTTTTTTTACTGAATACATTTTTATACTAAACATAAAACTTTTTTTTCTAAACACAAAACTTTTTTTAAAAACTAAACTTAATTCCTAAACACAAAAATAATTTACTCAATATAAAACTTTTTTTCCAATTCATATATTTTTTTTTTTTTACTGAATACATTTTTATACTAAAACATAAAACTTTTTTTCTAAACACAAAACTTTTTTAAACTAAACTTAAAACTTTTTCCTAAGCATAAAAATATTTTTTTCCAGAATAGAAAACTTTTTTTTTTTTACATAATAAAAAAACTTTTCTTAAACATAAAAAACATTTTCCCCCTAATCTTAAAAAAAAAATTTATTTTCTTAAATAAATTTTTCTTTTTCTAAAACATACAAATATTTTTTTTCCGAAGCATTTTTCTTTTTCTAAAACATACAAATATTTTTTCCGAAGCATTTTTCTTTTTCTAAAACACAAAAAATACTTTTTTCATAAAATATTTTTTTTTCCCAAAACATTATTTCTTTTTACAAAACGTATTATTTTCTAAGCATAAAAATTATTATCTTTTTAACCTAAATCGCTTTTTCCAAAACATATTTTTTTAATCTCCAAACATAATTTAATAATCTGGGAACAACACATAAGCTCTTTTTTGTTTTTATGGGCATTCTTTTCAAAAAATTTCTTTTCTCAAGAAAAAATTCGACTCTCGATAGTATATAGGTATTTTATCATTACACACTTACAACTCTTTTCAAATGTTTATCAGAAAATAAGTCAATCAAAGTCTAGTAGTTATCACACCTGTTCCTCAGAAATATTACTATCATATGAAACAGTAAAGAAAATTGATAGATATTTAATATTTAATAACCTCTGACACGAAATTACTGTCGAATGAGAATACTAATAATCAATAAAATCAACTGTTGAACAAAAAAATAGTACAAATTACCAAAAATTTAAATGTTTTTTCTACAAAAGTTACAAAAAATTAATATACTAATGACAAGTTACAGAAAGAACTAAAAAAATTTATGAATATATTTACAAATTTATTAAAATCACACCTTTTTCTGGATTACAAACCACAATTTCTTGAAAAATTTAACACCGAATTTATAAGATTTTAATCCTTGTATTACATACACTCAATAAATATTAAAAATTAAACAAAAAAAAAATGTTTAGTCTCATCAATAAGCAGAAATTCTATATTAAAAGAATATTTTTTCATAGTAGTACTTATAAAAATGAGAGTTTACAAACTGATTTTCATAATTTTATCACATTCAAACTTAATTTTCATACAGAAAACATTAAAGAAAATTAATAGATATTTAATATTTAATAACCTCATACATGAAATTACTGTCGAATGAGACAACTAATAATCAATAAAATCAACTGTTGAACAAAAAAAAAAAAAAAATAGTACAAATTACCAAAAATTCAAATGTTTTTTCTACAAAAGTTACAAAAATTAACATATGAATGACAAGTTAGAAAAATAACTAAAAAAATTAATGAACATATTTACAAATTTATTAAAATCACACCTTTTTCTAGATTACAAACGACAATTTCTTGAAAAATTGAACACCTAATTTGTAAGATTTTAATCCTTGTATTACATACACTCAGTAAATATTCAGAATTAAACAAAAAAAATAATTTTTTAGTCTCATCAATAAGCAGAAATTCTATATTAAAAGAAAATTTTCATAGTAGTACCTATAAAAATGAGAGTTTACAAACTGATTTTCATAATTTTATCATATTCAAACTTAATTTTTATACATAAAACATTATTTAATCAAATTTTATACTTTCTAATTCAGTAAAATTCAATACTTTTTTAGTTTTTAACCCATTACCACAATATTTATTTACATCAAACTTGATTCTTTACCTTTTATATTTCAGCATTACACAAGTGAGATAAATACTAACTTGGAACGATTATAGAGTTGAAGTCAATTGATTCTATTCGATTTTCACCTTATACACATTGCTCCTACACGAAATTTCTTACTGCTATAATCATCTAATGTATTGAAACTAATCTACTCATAGTATTAATCAAATTATATGTTTCCTCTTGCACTTCTGAATTATTGTCCATCAAGTTGCTTAAAATATAAATACTATCTATACAGTTTTAATGAATCATAGTATACATGATTAATCTTGAGTTAGCACTTCCATAGTATTAATCAAATTATATATTTCATCTTGCACTTCTGAATTATCGTCTATCAAGGTACTTAAAATACAAATACTATCGTCACAGTTTTAATGGTTGATTGGTTGATTTTTGTCGTCCGATTATCTACGCTAATGGGATATAGGACCAGGGGGAGTGCCCTCCGTGGGGGTCTTTCTAAGGGAACCTAACCCGTATTTACGCAAGGTTCGAAGAAAACCACGGAAAACTCCGAACGGTTAGGCCGACAGCCGCGATTGGGTTCGAACCCAGCACCTGCCGTCTACCAGTTGAGAGGTCCGAACCTCTCGGCCACTGGTGGGGCCACAGTTTTAATGATGCATAGTATACTGACTAATCTTTAGTCAGCCCTTCCATAGTATTTTAACATTTCATAACATTTCATTGAATTTTAACAGTCCATATTTCAAATAACCTATTTTCGAAACCAAACTATGTGAATTTTACCACATAGAATGATTTGGGTTTCACACTTTTCGCAAAATAATATCTATGCATTCATGCTGGTTAGAAGAATCACGGGTAACAAAATTACTTTTCAGAAGTGTGTATGTCTTCCAAATTTTAAGTTTGAGATATTGTGGTAAGTGTTATGAAAATATGATGGATAAATAGTCTAAATATCTTCCTTTATTTCTGAATTCTTCAAAAGTCTGACTAATTTTTGTATATCTTCACTAAGTTTACATATAATTGACGATGTTTTTATATGATGATTTGTACATTTTTGATTCACGTCTCCTTGAAAACAGAATTTGGTAATCTTCCCATGTGTAAGGTTTTTCACCTGTATGGATTTTTGTATGGTCTGTTAAATTCCATTTACTTAAGAAGTGTTTGTAGCATATAGAGTATATCTGTAATAGAAATAAATGGAAACAATTAGGATTCTCTTCAACAATATAGGTAAAAAGGCACTTGTTAAAGTGTAGGCAGTAAGACAAATCATTTTATATTTACTCTTATTACGTTTCATATACGAATTCTACTATTTCTCATATAAGTTCTCACATATATATTATTCGTTAACGCTACATGTGCTAGGGATGAATCATTCAGATCATAAATTTCTGAAGTTTGCTGCTGTTTTGGTTCATCTTGTTGAAACATCTGTATAATGAAAGAAATATATATTTAATAAAGGTTTAATGTATAAATAATCGCTTATTTATTTATTTTTATTAAATACATGTATATTGCAATCAATTTCGTGTACATTTAATATAAATTAAATTTTTTTCATTTATTCATATGACAGTAATTCCTCTGAGGAGTACATAGCTGATAATTTTGAGAAAAGTGTGAAACCCAAATCATTCTATGTGGTAAAATTCACATAGTTTGGTTTCGAAAATAGGTTATTTGAAATATGGACTGTTAAAATTCAATGAAATGTTATGAAATGTTAAAATACTATGGAAGGGCTGACTAAAGATTAGTCAGTATACTATGCATCATTAAAACTGTGACGATAGTATTTGTATTTTAAGTACCTTGATAGACGATAATTCAGAAGTGCAAGATGAAATATATAATTTGATTAATACTATGGAAGTGCTAACTCAAGATTAATCATGTATACTATGATTCATTAAAACTGTATAGATAGTATTTATATTTTAAGCAACTTGATGGACAATAATTCAGAAGTGCAAGAGGAAACATATAATTTGATTAATACTATGAGTAGATTAGTTTCAATACATTAGATGATTATAGCAGTAAGAAATTTCGTGTAGGAGCAATGTGTATAAGGTGAAAATCGAATAGAATCAATTGACTTCAACTCTATAATCGTTCCAAGTTAGTATTTATCTCACTTGTGTAATGCTGAAATATAAAAGGTAAAGAATCAAGTTTGATGTAAATAAATATTGTGGTAATGGGTTAAAAACTAAAAAAGTATTGAATTTTACTGAATTAGAAAGTATAAAATTTGATTAAATAATGTTTTATGTATAAAAATTAAGTTTGAATATGATAAAATTATGAAAATCAGTTTGTAAACTCTCATTTTTATAGGTACTACTATGAAAATTTTCTTTTAATATAGAATTTCTGCTTATTGATGAGACTAAAAAATTATTTTTTTTGTTTAATTCTGAATATTTACTGAGTGTATGTAATACAAGGATTAAAATCTTACAAATTAGGTGTTCAATTTTTCAAGAAATTGTCGTTTGTAATCTAGAAAAAGGTGTGATTTTAATAAATTTGTAAATATGTTCATTAATTTTTTTAGTTATTTTTCTAACTTGTCATTCATATGTTAATTTTTGTAACTTTTGTAGAAAAAACATTTGAATTTTTGGTAATTTGTACTATTTTTTTTTTTTTGTTCAACAGTTGATTTTATTGATTATTAGTTGTCTCATTCGACAGTAATTTCATGTATGAGGTTATTAAATATTAAATATCTATTAATTTTCTTTAATGTTTTCTGTATGAAAATTAAGTTTGAATGTGATAAAATTATGAAAATCAGTTTGTAAACTCTCATTTTTATAAGTACTACTATGAAAAAATATTCTTTTAATATAGAATTTCTGCTTATTGATGAGACTAAACATTTTTTTTTTGTTTAATTTTTAATATTTATTGAGTGTATGTAATACAAGGATTAAAATCTTATAAATTCGGTGTTAAATTTTTCAAGAAATTGTGGTTTGTAATCCAGAAAAAGGTGTGATTTTAATAAATTTGTAAATATATTCATAAATTTTTTTAGTTCTTTCTGTAACTTGTCATTAGTATATTAATTTTTTGTAACTTTTGTAGAAAAAACATTTAAATTTTTGGTAATTTGTACTATTTTTTTGTTCAACAGTTGATTTTATTGATTATTAGTATTCTCATTCGACAGTAATTTCGTGTCAGAGGTTATTAAATATTAAATATCTATCAATTTTCTTTACTGTTTCATATGATAGTAATATTTCTGAGGAACAGGTGTGATAACTACTAGACTTTGATTGACTTATTTTCTGATAAACATTTGAAAAGAGTTGTAAGTGTGTAATGATAAAATACCTATATACTATCGAGAGTCGAATTTTTTCTTGAGAAAAGAAATTTTTTGAAAAGAATGCCCATAAAAACAAAAAAGAGCTTATGTGTTGTTCCCAGATTATTAAATTATGTTTGGAGATTAAAAAAATATGTTTTGGAAAAAGCGATTTAGGTTAAAAAGATAATAATTTTTATGCTTAGAAAATAATACGTTTTGTAAAAAGAAATAATGTTTTGGGAAAAAAAAATATTTTATGAAAAAAGTATTTTTTGTGTTTTAGAAAAAGAAAAATGCTTCGGAAAAAATATTTGTATGTTTTAGAAAAAGAAAAATGCTTCGGAAAAAAAATATTTGTATGTTTTAGAAAAAGAAAAATTTATTTAAGAAAATAAATTTTTTTTTTAAGATTAGGGGGAAAATGTTTTTTATGTTTAAGAAAAGTTTTTTTATTATGTAAAAAAAAAAAAGTTTTCTATTCTGGAAAAAAATATTTTTATGCTTAGGAAAAAGTTTTAAGTTTAGTTTAAAAAAGTTTTGTGTTTAGAAAAAAAGTTTTATGTTTTAGTATAAAAATGTATTCAGTAAAAAAAAAAAAAATATATGAATTGGAAAAAAGTTTTATATTGAGTAAATTATTTTTGTGTTTAGGAATTAAGTTTAGTTTTTAAAAAAAGTTTTGTGTTTAGAAAAAAAAGTTTTATGTTTAGTATAAAAATGTATTCAGTAAAAAAAAAAAAATATATGAATTGGAAAAAAAAGTTTTATATTGAGTAAATTATTTTTGTGTTTAGGAAAAAGTTTTAAGTTTAGTTTTAAAAAAAAAGTTTTGTGTTTAGGAAAAAGTTTTATGTTCAGTAAAAAAAAAAATATATATGAATTGGAAAAAAAAAGTTTTATAGTGAGTAAATTATTTTTGTGTTTAGGAAAAAGTTTTAAGTTTAGTTTTAAAAAAGTTTTGTGTTTAGAAAAAGTTCATGTTGAATAAAAAAAAAAATGTATTCAGTAAAAGAGAAAAAAAATTATGTATTGAAAAGAAAAAAGTTTTATGTTTTATTAAAAAAAAAAAAAATGTATTCAGTAAAAAAAAAAAAAAAGTTATGTTAAGGAAAAAAAAAAGTTCTATGTTTAGTAAAAAATGTATTCGGTGAAAAAAAAAGATAAGTTTAAAAAAAAAGTTTTATTTTTCATTAAAAAATACGTTCAGTAAAAGAGAAAAAAAAATTATGTATTGAAAAGAAAAAAGTTTTATGTTTTATTAAAAAAAAAAAAATGTATTCAGTAAAAAAAAAAAGTTATGTTAAGGAAAAAAAAAAGTTCTATGTTTAGTAAAAAAAAAAAAAATGTATTCGGTGAAAAAAAAGATAAGTTAAAGAAAAAAAGTTTCATTAAAAAATGTATTCGGTGAAAAAAAAAAAAAAAAAAGATAAGTTAAAGAAAAAAAGTTTTATTTTTCATTAAAAAATACGTTCAGTAAAAGAGTAATATGTAATAATAATAATAATAAGTGATTAATAATAATAAGTGATTAATAATAATCAATAAGACTGTTTCAATCAATTTTTTAATTACAAATAAGCTAGATTAAATAATTTAAACACTTCGCACCATTTTCCGGTATTAAAAAATAATAGCAATAATAATTCTAACACACATGAAATGTATAAATAATGAAAAAAAGGTCTATGAAAAAACTCATTAATAAAAAGTCTATGAAAACATACATTGATAATAATAAATTATTTATAATTATTTATTACTAAATATTTAAAAATAAAATAAAATTCAACAATACCCATTCGAAAACTAAATTCATTTCTCATAATTAATTGCAAAAGTTATTACTTAAAATTAAAAATAATAAGACATTCATTACGCAAATTCAAATAATAAATTATAATTACACAAAACTTTCATTAAACAATCAATTCAAAATTAATTGTAAAGTTCATTAAACAATCAATTCAAAAATAATTGTAACGTTATTAATTAAAATCTAAAACTTTAATACATTCATTTTCGCTAATTCAAATAATAAATTACAAGCCTACAAAGCCTTCATTAAACAATCAAACTTCTTAGATTCAACCACATCAAGACGCAAAGTCATATCTTCAGAACCCCCCATAACTTCAATTCATTCCTACTCTATCACAAGTAACTGATAGCATAACGGTTAACGCATCCGCTTCCTATGCCGACGACTCGGGTTCGATCCCCAGTCAGGGAAAAAAAAAATATTCTTTTTCAATGTTCTCAAAATGCTTCGGCATTAGTTCACAGAAGTCCGATAGATGGCGACACTGAAAAATCAAACTTGAAAAAATTATTCAAAGTCCAAATCAAGTAGGGGAAAAATGGGGGGGAGGCACCTCGTCTAACAAGACGCTCTCAGCCAAAAACAACTCAACCGACCCTCGTCTAACAAGACGTCATCCTGATGACGTCACTTCCGATTCCCTCCCCCCTTTTGATTGACAGCTGACCACGCCCCCTTGTGACGTCACTTCCGCCGCACCAACGGGGGGGCCTACTACTAATATGGAAAAAAATCGAAAGCAAAATATTCATATCTATAAAAGTAATAGGGATTTTACAAAAGTTAATTTTTTTTAAAGTTTAAATTTTTCTATAAAAAAAATCTACAAAGTATTGTGTTACCACATATATTAGAATATTAATCAAAATTGAAGATTTAGTTTCTAAGGTACTGCACTGAAAAAAAAAATCTGTAAAAGTTACTAAAAGTTTTCTAGGAAATTGAGATTGCTAGAACTTTTTATGTAATGGCAACATAATTCATGCAACAGATACAGATTACTGAAAATCAAAAAACCTGTAAGGTTCTAAGAGTTTTTTAGGAAACTGGGATTCCCAGAATTTTTTATGTAACTGCAACCTAGGTTACAGATAAAATTTTAGTAAGATAACTGTAATTTTAGTAGATTTGTTTGTAAAGTTACAGATATCTATAGCTTTACAAAAATTAGTTTTGTAGATTTACATCGTTTCTTGTACAGTGTACAGATAAAATGTTAGTAAGTATACAGATTTCGGCAAATTTACACCTGAAAGATTAAACTTTTTCTGCAGTTATAAAAATTACAGTGTGATGCTCCTTAAAACATAATCAATTTGCAACTTTGACTTACAAAAACTCCCCACTTCTCCAAAAAATCGTATTTATATAAATCTCAAATCATTTATATAGATCTTAAAGCTGGTAGACGAGAGGTTCAAGGGTTCGAACCCAATCGCGCCGGGTGGTGTAATCTTTCGGAGTTGTCCTTGATTACCTTCAAACTTGGGATTTCCTTGCATAAATACGGGATTAGGTCCCCTTACGGAGACCCCCATGGTGGGCACATACCTATCCCTTAGGCCTATGTCCTCAGTGTACACTGTAAAAAAAAAAAAAAAAAAAAAAAAAAAAAAAATTGTAATTCTACGGATAAAAAGTTGCCGAAATCTGTATGTTTACTAACATTTTACCTGTGCACCTTACATGGAAAGATGTAAATCTATAGAATTAATTTTTGTAAAGCTACAGAAATCTGTAACCTTACAAACGAGTGTACTAAAATTGTAGTAACCTTACTAAAATTTTATCTGTAACATGGGTTGCAGTTACATAAAAAATTCTTGGAATCCCAGTTTCCTAAAAAATTCTCAGTAACCTTACAGAATTTTTTATTTTCAGTGCAAATCTGTATCTGTTACATACACTTTTGCTATTGCCGTTATATAAAAAGTTCTAGGAATCCCAGTTTCCTAGAAAACTTTTAGTACCTTTACAGATTTTTTTTTTTTTTTTTTTTTTTTTAATGTACAGTGTAGATAATCTGCCGTCATGCATGAAACAACCTATTTTTACTATTTTATCCAAATCTTTTTGACATTCACGCTTGCCAATTTCATGCTTTTACGTTAAAAAAAAAAAAAAAAAAAAAAAAAAAAAAAAAAAAAAAACCCTCTTTGAATGAGTTAGAAAATATTAGCGATGTTGAAGAAAAAAGAAACGTTTGAGAAATTTAATATTTTATATTTACTACTATTTATTTTATTAGTTTCTATGTTCATTTATATCCTTAAAAATTATAATGCTGACTAATGTATTCATTACATCTTATCTTGAATAAGATAAAGTACCTCAATCTACTTATCATTGATATCATACCACTCAAATAAACCTCTTTTTTAATAAAGTTAATGTGTTAACTGTTTAGATAAGAAATAACTAGAAAAGATTTAATCAATCAAAGTATGTAGTACCACCTTTTTTGCATATATTTTTCTTTTTTATAAGTCGAAACTGCCTTTGTATTTTATCTGTTTTCGATTTTAATTAAAGGGAGAAGATAAATATCATAGAAAGAAACTATTTGAAATAAAAAATATGATCGAAAATTCTTGATGAAGAAAATAACGAACAGCTTTAAAAGCGAATTGTCTAAAGTAAAAGAAGAAGAAAAAAAAAAAGAAAATGTCGTATTAATGCGAAGAACGAATGATGCATATCGAAAGAAAAAAAAACTGCATGAAAAGAATAAAGTCCAATAAAAATGTTAGTGATGAAGATTAAAAAAAAAATTGTCATGATCGATCTTCAATGCATTATTATAAAATTTTCACTTTCGCAAAATATTAAATGCAACGTAAATATCGATTGCAGGTGTTTTTTAAATGTACAATGAATTATGAAACAGTAGTCCCTCGATATATTGCGTCTCGTGATATTGCTCATTCGGATACATCGCTCTCTTTGCGCGTCATACATATGTATATCTTAAACGCAGATTTTAAATAATTTCATCTATAATTCGATTACAAAAATATCTGTATTGTTATTTATTTAAAAGAATATTTCAACTATGCTTAACGTAACATTTCGAAAGTAATAAATGTACTATTTATTTGAAAAGGTTTTTTTTTTTTTTTTTTTTTTTTTTTCTTACGCTCTTCACAGTTATATCGCATATGAGTTATACCCTGCTTTTTTCATGTTTCTCTGTGTGCGATATGATGAAGGGCTACTGTATTTTTTTTCATAAATATATAAATTTTATTTTCGAAATAACAAAAATAATCCGCACAAATAGGGCCATCGATAAGACTTTTTATTTGAGGGGAGATGGTGAAAAAAATATTTTTTAAGCTTTAGAGAAATTTACTAATTTACTTAAATCTATTACTATTTTTTTTTCTAAGCTTCTATATTCGTTTACGTCCTTGAAAATGATAATACTGATTGATGTATTCATTACACCCTATCTTGAATAAGATAAAGTACCTCAATCCACTCAAATAAACCTTTTTTTAAATAAAGTTAATGGATTAACTGTTTTGGTAAAAAAATAACTAGAAAAGATTTAATCAATAAAAGTATGTACCACTTTTTTTTATCGATATATTTCTTTCTTTTTTTATCAGTCGAAACTGCCTTTGTGATTTATCTGCTTTTTATTTTAATTAAAGGGAAGAGATAAACATATAGTAAGAAACTATTTGAAGAAAAATGATAGAAAAATCCTTGATAAAGAAAATAACGAACAACTTTAACATTTGAAAGCGAATTTGAAGAAGAAAAAATGAAAATGTCATATTAATGTGAAGAACGAATGACGCATATCGAAAGAAAAAAAAGACTTGATGAAAAGAATTAAGTGCAATAAAAATGTTAGTGACGAAGATTTAAAAAAAAATTGTCATCATTGATTTTCAATGCATTATTATAAAATTTTTCCTTTCGTCAAATATTCAATGCAACGTAAATATCGAATGCAGGTTGTTTTTAAATGTACAATGAAATAAGAAATCAATGAATTTTGAAACAGTACTGCTTCAATATATTACGCCTCGTAATATTGCTCTCTTGGATATATCACTGTTTTTGCGTGTCTTAAAAAAAATCTATCTTAAAAGCAGATTTTAAATAATTTGATCTATAATTCGATTACAAAAGTATTTGCATCGTTATTTATATGAAAAAGAACATTTCAATGTAAGCTTAACGTAACAGTTTGAAAGTTATAAGTATTTTATTTATTTGATCTTTTTTTCACTCTTGTCAGTCATATCATATGAGAGAAATATCGTGCTTTTTTTCTTGTTTCTCGGTTTGAGATATGATGAAGGAATCGTGTAAACTTTTTATTATTTTTTTTTCATAAATTTTATTTGCAAAATGTTAAAAAGTATACCGTACAAACAAAGCCATCGATAAGATTTTTATACGAGGGGGGAAGGAAGAGAAATTAGAAAAAAAAAAGAATATTTGAAGTTTAGAGAAAAGTGAGAAAAGTAATACTTTACTTAAATCTATTATTATTATTATTATTACTATTATTATTATTATTACTATTATTATTATTATTATTATTATTATTATTATTATTATTATTATTTTCTATATTCGTTTACATCCTTAAAAATAATAATAGTGACTGATGTATTTATTACATCCTATCTTTTAAGATAAAGTACCTGAATCCACTCAAATAAACCAACTTTTTAATTAAGTTTATGTGTTAACTGTTTATATAAAAAATAACTATAAAAGATGTAATCTATCAAAGTATATGTACAACTTTTTTTATCAGTATATTTCTTTTTTATCAGCCAAAACTGCCCTTGTGATTTACCTGCTTTCGATTTTAATTAAAGGCAGGCGATAAATATACAGAAAGTAAGTTATGTGGAAAAAAAGAGATAGAAAAATCCTTGATAAACAAAATAACAAACTTTAATATTTGAAAACGAAATGTCCGGAGTAAAAGAAAAAAAAAAATGAAAATGTCATACTAAGGTGAAGAAGTATTGACGCAAATCGAAAGAAAAAAAAAACCCTTTATATATATAAAAAAATTAAGTGCAATAAAAATGTTAGTGATGAAGATAAAAAGAAATTTTTTTCATCATCCATCTTTATAGTATTATTATAAATATTTCACTTTCGCAAAATATTCAATGCAACGTAAATACCGAATGCAGATTGTTTATAAATGTACAATGAAATAATAAATCAATGAAATATAAAACAGTAGTCGCTCGGTATATTGCGATTCGTAATATCACTCATTCGGGTATATCGCTCTTAAATAATTTTATCGATAATTCGATTACAAAAGTATCTATATTTTTATTTATTTAAAAAAGAGCGTTTTAATGTATGCTTAACGTCACATTTTGAAGGTAAAATGTATACTACCGTAATACTGTTTACTCGTGTATAATGCGCACTTTTTTTCCAAAAAATTAGGGCAAAACTCCTAGGTGTGCCTTATACACGGAATATTTTTTTACTGTTGGATGCAGTCGAACTATACACGTATGAAACAAGAACTTATTCAAAGACGATATTAAAACTCGGAAAGTGTTACTTAATTTAAGTATTACTGCATATTTATTTCACTCTTTGCAGTTTTTTATACAACAGAGCTAGTGACATTATCTAAACGCTAATTAGCAATTTTTTTTACCGTCACCCATTCCTATTTCCCGTCATTCTCTTACAACCCGAAGTTTAAAAATGCATTTTCGTCTTGTTTTCTGGTCTGGTGTAATGTTTGTTTCAACTTTTTTTTACTGAAATTCATTTGGTCATTCTTCATCAACGTATCAAATTTACGGTGCGCGTTATACACGAGATTTTAAGAAATCGCCATTTTTATTTGTAAAGTAGGGGTGCGCCTTATACACGCGTGCGTCTTATACACGCGTGCGTCTTATACACGCGTGCGTCTTATACACGCGTGCGTCTTATACACGCGTGTGCCTTATACACGAGTAAATATGGTATTTATTTGAATGATTTTTTTTTTACTCTTCGCAGTTATATTGCATAAGAGGTATATCGTGCTTTTTTTCTTGTCTCTCTTTGCGAGATATGACGAATAATTCCAGTAAATCTATTATTTTTTTCATAAATTTTATTAGCAAAATGTGAAAAAATATTCCGCAAAAATAAGGTCATCTATAAGACTTTTTATTTGAGTGGGGAGGGGATGAAGATACTTTAAATTGCCAAGTCAAACTTCAGTGTTTACGAGCTAGTTTTATAATTTTGCCTAGTTATCACAATTAGAAAATGTTAAGTAGCTCTTATTTGTAAAAAGTTTAATAACAACTAAGTTTGTAAATTTGCCAAGTGTAACAACATTCTCACCTTTTTTATTTATTTATTTTTAATTATACATATATGATAACCTGGATAAGAAATCAGACAAAAGTTTTTGACATCCTTGAAAGAATCAAACATCTAAAATGGAAATGGGCTGGGCACATTGCAAGAAGACAAGACAATAGATGGAGCACAAATTTACTACAGTGGTATCCCAGAGATGTAAAACGACCAAGAAGACGACCACAAGTAAGATGGTGTGACGAAATTAGAAAAGTGGCTGGTGTAAATTGGATGACAAAAGCACTAGACAGAAAACATTGGAAAAATCTGGGGGAGACCTACATCCAGCAGTGGATCGAAAACGGTTGATAATGATGATGATATATATATATATATATATATATATATATATATATATATATATATATATTTTTTTTTTTTTTTTTTTTTTTTTTGAGGGGTGGGGGTGATCTTTTGTTGGCAAAGGTCCTGGGCCAAACTTCAAGTTGTAAAAAAAACACTACTTAACTTCACATCAGATTTCATATCAGATTTATTTTTTATCTCTACATAAAAAATAAACCAACTTTGTAACAGTCTTAAATAAATAATAATAATAAATGCGATTCTTGCATTACATGGTGGAGGCATGAGACGATAAAAGCTCGCTCGAATGATGAAAATTCTAAGCTAACTACGTTGGATGCTATGAAACAATTCTAACACAGCTTAGTCATAATAAGGTTAGGCCAAACGTAAATCAAAAACAATCTCTAAACACCGAAGAAGACACAAAGTTATCGTA